>OX276391.1:20597333-21797333 GCA_946251805.1 Cybosia mesomella
GGGGAGGGGCGCTAGTCGCCCCACCGTCCCGGCCTGCTTCTGCTGGGGTGACAGGCGGCCTCACCTGCCACCCCTAGGCCTGCACTCATGGAGGACGGAGGTCGTTGAGCGACCTCCGGCGCCTGAGTCGCCTGCGACGATGATTTCAGAGTACCTAAACTATAAACCAATGTTATTGTGAAACTCGATGCCATGAATGATTCACGTGGGAAAGGTTAGCGACGACGAACAACTGCAACAACCTACGATTCGTAACAAAAACTTTTCAGGTTTGTTTTGTAATAATTATTTTATTGTTTTTGCTAAACGATTTGTCGAGAGAATTGTACCTTTTTTTTTTTTTTTATCGTGCGGAAATCCCTTCGGATACCCCCCCGCGTGCCAGCGGGGGCGGTTATGTCGGGCTTGAACCGACTAAAACCGCACGCCGTCTCGGGTCTACAGACGCCGGGGTGTAAGGTTGCCCATAGAGCATTCCCTCGCACTGAGAGAATTGTACCTTTTTTTTTTTTTATCGTGCGGAAATCCCTTCGGATACCCCCCCGCCGGCCAGCGGGGGCGGTTATGTCGGGCTTGCACCGACTAAAACCGCACGCCGTCTCGGGTCTTCAGACGCCGGGGTGTAAGGTTACCCATAGAGCATATCCCTCGCACCCCGGCTGATCCTGGGCCATCTCACCACTAACAGCATCGCTCATCCTGTCTCCTCTGAAAGCAGAGGAGTACGGAGAGCGATGTGTTCCCGCCACGTTGGGTATTGGCCGACGATCAATGCCAATCCTATGAAGGGGTGAAGGGGAAGCCATTGACCGCCGCCCAGAGTGTACCGGCCGCTCCGATTCCGTTCCCCCCGGACTGCAGCGGGATCGGAATCGGAGCGACACTCGAGGAGGTTACCCAACACACACCCCTGAGAGAATTGTACCTAATAATAATGTTTTTATCAGTGGTTGCATGAGACTCCACGTAGACCTTTGGGGCCAAGTCAACCTAACCTATTACCCGGTGCACTTGCAGATTGACGGACGAGGTTCTGGCGCAGGCGCACCTGGCGCACCCCAGTTCTCAGGTGAGCTTGGGTTCTGAAGATCTTGTTAGGGCCCCATAGGAATATATTACAAAAAAATTACAAGCTTTTATTAACTTACTCTGTATATCTCTGTACATAATGTATATATACGAAGATAATGTATGTAAATTAGGGTCAAATCTGGCAACTGAATTTTGAGGCAGTTATCGTCAACCGATTGAGATGAAATTTTGCATGCACGTTTAGTTTGGATGACAATGAATTAATATGGTACCATGGAGCTGGTCTGATGATGGAGTAGTGAGGTGATCATAGCGTCTTCTAAACTAAACAAGATAAAAGTATTAGGTTTGGGCTCATTTGTTTTGCCTTGACAAACTCTCTGATGTGACATCATATTCAGGGTCTGATGATGGAATAGGAAGGCGGCCATAGCAACTCCTAAGCTAAACAACATAAACGTATCGAGTTTGGGCTCATTTGTTTTGTCTTGACAAACTCACTGGTGTTACTTGGTATTCTGGTTCTGATGATGGAGTAGCAAGGTGGCCATAGGAACTCCTAACCTAAAAAAAAAAACAAGCCTATCGGGTTTGGGCTCACTTTTTATATTTTGAACACTCTGATGTTACATAATGTCCAAGGTCTGAAAATGGAGAAGGTAGGTGGCCAGAAACTGAACAAGACAGACTCATTGTGTGCACTCTTTTGGCTGATCTTGGCAAGCACTCTGCTACTACACGACTTTACTAAAATCAAAAAGTTGAAATTAAAATAATTAATAGAAAAACTTTTTAAAGACAAGTCTTTATTTTAAAAAATCTGTTGTACTAAAACGAAAATAATAATTTTATTCAATGGTTGTGCTGATTTCAAATACTTCTAGCGCAATTAGAACACGAGAAAAAACTTGCAGTATACAAGCTTTTCAAATCAGCACAACCCTTGTATAAAGTTCTTATTTTCGTTTTAGTACATCAGACTTTTGCTTGCTTTTGCTTTGAATAAAAAGCTTGTTTTAAAAAGTTTTTTATGAACTATTTTTATCATCATTATCTTTAAACGAGCAATAATGCATATTATCTGAATCTCAGCAACGGCTACAACGATTCTCATCAAATTTATTATGCGTTTGGGTTTCAGGGGGTAATAAATCGATCTAGCCAGGTTTCATTGTTTAGAAAACATGGGGGGAAGAAACTGAACTAAGCTCGGTGACCCAGATATTGTATATAGAAGTACAATGCCATTTAACAAACAGACAATAAGACAAACCCGCCGTAACAGTGACATATGACTAAGCCGTACTAAGAGTAGATACAGTGACAATGTTTAAATTAAATGAAGGCAAAATATCACTTACAATAGGGATGTTTCCATAGTCGTCAAATTCTTACCAATACTGCTTCATGTCCTAGTTTTTACTGAAAAATTATGCATTGTAAAATAAGACATTGCCTAACTAAACTAAAACTATGACTTTTCATTATTTTTAGTTTCCAAAATAAGTTCAAATTAAACAATCAAATGAAGTAAAAAAAAAATACTTTTTATTATTAAATTCCTTAAGCTTCATCTGTATGTTTGTTTGTAACCGACTCCTTTGGGCGCGATTTTGACCCACTTTAAACGGTCAGATTTCATTCAAACTTCGTAGATTTATCGAAAACCGATGACAATACACTAATTTGATAAAATTAATCCATTTTTCAATTACCAAAATAAGATTTTTGCTAATTTACATAATTTTCATCTATAGTCGAGGCAGAAATTTTAATTTCCAACCATTATCTTTAGCCGTATTATCTAATATTAACAAATTTTCAACAAGCTATTATAAATAAACCAAATTAAAAAGTAGAAAATAAATAATAGTTTAAAAAAACTAAAAAACACGCTTTTTACAGAAAACCGAACTAAAAATAGAAAATAAGTATTAATAAATATAAATTAAGAATAGTGTTAAAAATTTCAAAAAATATAAATTAATAATAGTGTAAATAAAAAAAATGTATTTTATTTTTAAAACAACGTGGGGTGCTTTTTAAGATATTATCAAAATGATAATCACTCTACTCATGTCTGTCAATAAAATATTTATATCTATTGAGAAATACATTGAGAAATACATATTTTTTTATTTACACTATTATTAATTTATATTTATTGAAATTTTTAACACTGTTCTTAATCTAAATTTATTAAAACTTATTTTCTATTTTTATAGTTCGGTTAGTTTTTTTAAACTATTATTTTTTATATGCATTATACACGTGTATAAACGCGATTTAGATGAAAATAAATGTGATATTCTCTTGCACTCGATACATTTTACACATGCGCGGTGACGTCACTTCTAGGCATGATTTTGTATGGAGCGTTTTTCGGCAGCTCGAGAAATTGAATTTTCAAAACCAAAAATCTTTAAAACTATTTTTCATAAAAATAATTCACTTTAGCTGTTCATTATATTATTATAAACCGTACCCATTAGGTCGACAATGACTGCTTTCTTAAAATGACCACTTTCCTGAAATAACCACTTTCTTCAAATGACCATGATTGCGAAAATGACTATTTCCTGAAATGACCACTTTTCTGAAATGACTACTTCCTGAAAATACCACTATATATAACTCCCGAGGACCAATTAAATGGCGTTAAACTCTACAGATATCCCACATCCGTTTTTTAATGTTCGTTATCAGATGACCATCCAAAGATGCAAAATAATATGTTTAAAATAACAATCTGCGAGGTCGAAAGTTGCTTGCACTGGTTTTTGATAACCTCTATATTTAATATGATATATGTATTATAAAAATGGGTACAAACAATTAAAATCTCCTTGTATTGTCTTTAAACTGAAATCCGTGTTGTGCTCCCCGCGGATTTAGCCTCACTCGAGCTACCGGAGGAGCATGTATGACTCAAACCGATTATAAAATTACACGATGTTACTTTACGGCTGAGTATGGTTGAACCTGGTTCTTCCTCGAAAGGAAATCCCTGAAACCCTGACCAGCCTTGGCTGAAAATATCGGCAACCCCTGTTATTGGAGGGCTAATCCTCCCTTCCCCTTTGAAGAAACGCGTGCGGAAACACATCACCCCGCCACCGCGGGTCTACTTCTACTAGGGCGATAACATCCAAAGGTCTATCATCATCATCATCATATCAGCCGTAGGAAGTCCACTGCTGAACATAGGCCTCCCCCCTTGACTTCCATTTTGACCGGTCTGTAGCGGCCTGCATCCACCGAGTCCCTGCGCTCTTTACCAGGTCGTCTGTCCACCTTGCGGGAGGCCTACCTACGCTGCGCTTGCCGTCACTAGGTCTCCACTCAAGGACCTTTCTGCCCCAACGGCCATCGGTTCTCCGAGCTATGTGCCCTGCCCACTGCCACTTCAGCTTGCGGACTCGCTCTACTATGTTGGTGACTCTGGTTCGTCTACGGATCTCCTCATTTCTGATGCGATCTCTTAGAGAAACTCCAAGCATAGCCCGTTCCGAAGCTCGCTGTGTGACCCCAAGCTTCCTTATGAGGCCCATAGTGAGAGACCACGTCTCAGCACCGTAGGTCATCACTGGTAACACGCACTGATTAAAGACATTTGTCTTCAAGGACTGCGGTATTTTGGACGAGAAGACGCTGCGCAGTTTCCCGAACGCAGCCTAGCCGAGTTGGATTCGTCAATTGACCTCCTTCTCGAAGTTGGATTTGTCTAGTTGGACGGTTTGCCCCAGATAGACATTATCATCAACAACTTCGAGAGGTGAGCCTCCCAATAATACGGGGGTGGGCGACACATGAACATTTGACGTGACTTTCGTCTTGTCCATGTTCATTTTCAGGCAATTTTCAGGCATAGTGCTGAGCTCCTCTAGAGACTTTGCCATGACTAATGACCAGACGGGTCTATTCTTTTCTTAAATATTTTGAATTATTAAAGGAAAATATAAGAAAAGGCTATACAACTAAAAAGGTTCTACTATGTCACCACATCCTCTATAAAATACGGTGACAGTCTATGTTTTAGTAAAGTATTTATTTGGATCTAGGATTCTATTATAACAAACCTAATGACGCTCTCTGGTTATTTGCCGCAACTGTCTGTAAATAAATTACCTGTTTTTACTATATCCACCTACTTCAACTACTTAAAAAGTGTTCACATCTGAGCATGGGTGACCTTAAGCTACGCCTGTCCACCTACCTAGCATTTTCGAGAACATTTTAAATCACTAAGGTTTACAAGTTTCCTCAAGAGACTTTCCTTTAAGATTAGAGTGAGTCATAATTAATTTCCAATTATGAATATGAATTTTAAATAGTTAGACGTGTAAGACAGGAAATGAAGCTTGATCATGGCATGTGATGCCAAAGCCTAGACGACTCGACCTTAAATTGGTTTATTAATCATGCTAATCCTGAAGATAGCTACCATTGATATATGAAAATAGATATCAATGATATAATAAATACACACAAAAAAGATATATTATATGCCATATGATAAATATTAATGTAATAATAAATCTAATATATGAAATTCTCGTGTCGCGGTGTTTGATAGTTAAAATCCTCCGAAACGGCTTGACCGATTCTGATGAAATTTTGTGTGCATATTGGGTAGGTCTGAGAATCGGACAACATCTATTTTTCATCCCCCTAAATGTTAAGGGTAGTTCAACCCAATTTTTTTTTTTAATTTTTAGTTTTTTTTTTTATGATACAGCATTAGAAAATACATACAACCCTGAATTTTCAACCCTCTACGATCACTGTTATACGTATTATTTTAATTTTTCTGTGCATCTCTCATGTTAATTTTACTCTCATCGTAAATTTATTATTAATTTCCAGTGCAATAATTATTTATTCACAATTTATTAATCACTGATAAAGACAGTTTTAACTATTAGTTAATTAAGTGATCTCATGTAAATAAACACGTGTTGTGATCTCCCGCCAACAACGGCCATTACCGTACCTTTTTTTTTTTTTCGTGCGAAGATCCCTTCGGATACCCCCCGCTGGCCAGCGGGGCGGTTATGTCGGGCTTGAACCGACTAAAACCGCACGTCGTCTCGGGTCTACAGACGCCGGGGTGTAAGGTTGCCCATAGAGCATATCCCTCGCACCCCGAGGCCATTACCGTACCTGTATATATTGTACTTAACGTTTTTTGGAAATAGTTTTAAATCAAAATGAAAACGTGTACGTGTTTAATAAATAAGTATACCTGGTTCATTATTGTGAAAGGTAAGTCAAATAATAAGCAAACGAATACAATATTAAGTCACTGTTTTTTACCAATACACTTATAGAAGGATTTATTAACTATTAATAATTTAATTTCTTTGAAGACAACATTAATAAATATTTTTTTACATTCAATAAATATTTATTTGAGAATAAAGTACATTCATTAATAGTTAATAAGTAATTAAATAAATCGTATTCAATAAATAAATGTTTCCTAGAAATAATATACGTGGTAAAACAACGTTTGCCGGGTCAACTAGTAATGTATAAATAATACAATATATATACAAAGTAATAAATACAAAATAAAACATTCGAATTGTCATATATATAACAAATTGATATTATTTATACAGCAAAAAATATGATAATATGGTTAAATACGATAACATCCTGTATACCAAATCACGAACATCAGCAAATGTAATTCACAAAAATATAGCTTTACCCAAAGGCATAATATCACGCAGGAACTACACGAAGGATAAAAGAAAACGAAAAGGCGTATACCTAACTAAATAAAGTGAAAAGTCAGCTACGTTTGGGTCGATTATGGTAGTGAACTATAATTCAATTGTAGGGAAGATAAGTTCCACTGATACTTATACTTGAGGGTTTTGATGCCGAGGCTTTTTTTTTATACCACTAAGGTGACAGACAAGCACACAGCCCACCTGATGGGAAGCGGTTACCGCGGCCTATGGACGTGTGCAACACCAGTGGCGTCACACTCGCGCTGCCGACCCTGTAAAGGAAAGGGGATGGGAAAGGAGTTTGGGAGGGGATGGGAAAGGAGTTTGGGCTCCGGCACTCTCACTCACCAAACGGAACGCAACAGTTCAAAAATACTGTTACTTGGCGTCGATATTCTGTGAGAGGGTGGTGCTTCCCCGGTCGAGTCGGCCCATTCATGCAACGGCCAAAATGACTGTTGCTTGACTCTACCACTCACAAAATGCTGAGATTATTCAAGTGAAATAATCATTTGTGGACACTGTAAAATGAGCCAGGCTGAAGATTTATCTCAGTAAAATAACAGTATCCGTTTTACTTTTAACCAACTGTTGAGAAACCAATCAACGACCCATCAAGTGGCGTGATATCCGTTAGACCAATAGCGGACGGCGCAGTGGCGCCGCCACCACCGTGTGCAACAATCCTTGTTTTTTCATGTATAGACGTTAATTGCCATCGAAAGTAAAATCACCTGTACTTTGTTATCTAAATCAAGATTAAAATTAGTTCACGAATTCACAAAATTTCATTTTTATTTACACATCATCGCAAATACGGGCTAAATTCCAAACATTTGGTCCTTTACGAGCCGCATATACGATCACAATTGGACTGCCGACCTGTGGGCGTGGATAAGTGGACGAAAAATTGGCGCTTATGCAGACAGCTGACGGTCTTCTAAACAAGCATACAACATACGCTTCACCTGATGCTTGAATAGCTGGAGCTTGAAGAGGAGGCTTTCCAAACATCACACATCATAATCATTAGGTACGGCCATCCATCTTGCTTTCCTTCCTAGACTCAGTGCCTGCATATTTTTAATTCTGTGTGTGTATTTTCCTAACATTTCATTCAAAACTGTACTATCATAATTTAGCTGTGCAGTGCCTATCAGTGAACCCGGTGTGTAATAATCAAAACTGTAAGTACCTAACATCAGTTTCTTTCGCAATCCAAGATGAGCACATCGGAGTTAGCTGATAAACCAAACACCACAGCCAAATCACCTGTCAAAATAATCATTTCAGGTGATGAAGCTATGTACAATAATCTTATTCGGAAACGAGTTATTACAAAGGGTAGATTGACTAGATTTTCTAACCATCTGAATAATTTAAGTAGTGTCAAGTTAGTATCACCTATCCAGAAAGCAGATTTAAAGTTACGCACAAAAACTGCTGAAAGCATTTTTCGTGAATTTCACGAGTTGCAAACTAAAATAGAGGAATTGGTTCCTGAAAATGATCTCGAGACACAATTGGATCAACGCGATCAATTTGATAATTTATATTGTGGCATAGTAGCTAAGGCTGAGTGCTTATTGAATACCTCGGATATTGGCGAAAGTTCTAACCATAGTCCTAGAATGGAAGAGGTCCAATTGCCGATAATCTCCCTCCCCTCATTTGACGGCTCATTTGAGCACTGGCTTGCATACAGAGACACTTTTATGTCACTCATTCATGAATCCAAGCACCTCTCAAACATACAAAAATTCCACTACCTCAGAGCATCATTAAAAGGCAGTGCCGCTGTAGTCATTGAACAGTTAGAATTCTCCTCTAACAATTACCACATTGCATTAGAATTACTTCAGAATAGATACAACAACAATGATTTTCTAATACACAATCACGTTAAAGCATTATTCACTATTCAAAAGGTAACAAAAGAATCACCTACATTAGGTACTACGAAAATTAATTGATTCTATTCTGAAGAATTTACGTGCTTTAAAAGTATTAGGAGAACCGACAGAAACATGGGACACACTTATCAATTATATAATTATTTCGAAACTTGACGAGACTACAGAGAGAGAGTGGAAGCAATGTAAAACTATAACTTTGACAACTGATTCGAATAAAAGGTTAAAAGTGGATGACTTGCTTGGGTTTTTAAAATCGCAAGCGGAAATGTTAGACGGATTAAGTTCGAGTCACAACAAATCAACAACACACACTAACAAACACAATAACAAAGTACATTGCAATATTTCAATCAACAAATCTGACCGGCAGGTATCACGATACAAACAGTGTTTTATGTGCAAGGCTAATCACTCGCTTTACACATGTCAACAATTTTTAAACGCATCCATTAAAGATAAACTCGAGTTCGTAAACAGTAAAATATTATGCGAAAACTGTTTGCGATCGGGTCATTCCGCAGAGGAGTGCAGGTTTGGTACTTGCAGAATGTGTAACAAAAAACACAACTCTTTACTGCACACTGACAATAAAACTAATTATAGTACTACGAGCCTTGTCACAAACATAAACAACAGAGAAACCGGTTTGAACGCATCTAGCATTCCATCGCAGGTAGCCGTTAGCACTGATTATATGAACTCAACTATAGATTCGGTTGTTGTTAATAACGTTCAAACTAATGAGCGTTGCACACTCTCGCATTCTATTTTATTATCTACGGCGTTAGTTGAAATAGCAAACCGGTTTGGAGTGTTCCATGTTGCACGTGCGCTCCTCGATAGCGGTAGTCAGCGCTGTTTAATTACGAATTCTTTATGTAAAAAATTGCAACTTCCATTAGTACAGTCCGCTCATGAGATACGAGGCGTTGGCAGTTCTGTGATACAGTCAACTAAAAATTGAGATGTAACTATTCGGTCACGAGACAACACATATACTAAGCGCATCAAATGTGTTGTTTTACCGAACATTACGTCACAACTGCCAACAGTGCCATTAAATCGCGATAAATTTTTTATTCCTAATGAATGTCAATTAGCAGATCCCACATATTTTGAAAAGTAACCCATTGATATCTTATTAGGGGCAGATATATTTTGGGATTTACTTAAAAAAGATAAGATACGATTGCAAAATGGACCTTTCTTACTAGACACTAAGTTGGGATGGATAATTTCGGGCCCTATCCATGACGAGGCGCGCAGAGATAGCAGTATTATCCATTGTAATTTTACCCAGTCTATAGACGCACAATTACGTCAGTTTTGGGAACTGGAGGAAATACCTAAAACCCACGACTCACGCTCGGAAGAGGAGAAGGCCTGCGAAAAACATTTCGTAGACAATACAAAGCGCGATCCTAACGGAAGGTTTATTTTAGATATACCTTTTAAGGAATCTCCTCAGGTTTTAGGGGCCAGTCGACTGCAAGCTGAACGTCGCTTTTACGCATTAGAAAAACGATTACAATGTGATCCCTTACACAAGCAATTATATTGCGAGTTCATGCGTGAATATTGCCACTTAGGTCACATGACTCAAGTGCACACACATTCTAACCCTCATTATTTTATGCCACATCACGATGTGTACCGTGAGCATAGCACAACCACAAAACTGCGTGTGGTGTTTGATGCAAGCGCACCCACTACATCGGGTAAGTCATGTAATGACATTCAGCTTGTCGGGCCGCCCATACAAGGGGATCTTTTTTCGATACTCCTACGCTTTCGACAGTATAGGTACATAGCCTGTGGTGATATCGAAAAAATGTATCGACAAGCCTTGATAAACCCTGATCTTCGTGATCTGCAGATGATACTCTGGCGTGAAGATTCCTCTCATCCCCTTAGCATGTATCAACTCAACACCGTCACTTACGGCACAGCGTCAGCGCCATTTTTGAGTGTGAGATGTCTTAAACAACTCGCTGATGAGTGTGACGATGTTGAGGTTAAGCAATCTATACATGATGATATGTATGTCGACGATTATATATCTGGGCGGGATGATAAACAGGAATTATTGGAGTTATGCAGTAGGGTCTCTGATGTCTTGCAAGGGGGTTGCTTCCCATTACGAAAATGGCTTTTTAATTTCAAGTGCGACATATCACAAACTTCATTAGACTGTTCGAAATCACTAGCACTAACTGAAAACAGTCACAGTAAAACGTTAGGTTTAAATTGGTATAATTCCACTGATGAATTATATTTCAATACTCGGCTAGTGATCAATAATAATCAAATTATTACAAAGCGACTTATATTGTCGTCAGTCTCGCAAATATACGACCCACTAGGACTTCTAAGCCCTTTTATAATTATTGTAAAAGTAGTCTTACAGAAGTTATGGTTATTGAAATTAGGATGGGATGATGAAGTATCGCAAGAAGTTATAAAAATTTGGCATAGGTTCGTTAATGACTTGGTTCTACTTGATACTTTGCGTGTGGAGCGACACGTCATATCATACGAACCTATGTATTTAGAAATGCATATATTCACAGATGCGTCACAGACAGCGTACGGTACCTGTGTTTATATACGCACGGTAAGCTATAATGGACAAATATCTGTCCGATTACTTTGTTCGAAAGGTAAGGTGGCGCCTCTTAAACTGGTGAGCATACCTCGGCTAGAGCTGTGCGGTGCACTTCTAGGTGCCAAATTATTCCACAAGGTTCATGAGTCGTTACGTTGCAAGTTCAAGGCGGTTACCATTTGGACAGACTCAACTATCGTCTTAGGATGGGTACGAATGGCCCCCAACCTTTTACAAACTTTTGTTCAAAACCGTGTCGTTGAAATACAGGATTTGACTAAAGGTATACCATGGTGTCATGTCAAGGGCAAAGAAAACCCGGCTGATTTAGTTTCACGAGGCTTCAGTTTAGATCATTTAATTTCTTGTGATCTGTGGTGGCAGGGACCACACTTTCTTCGCGATGTTGAATTTAATAGTAGCACTTACGTAAGCTCGCAATTAAATATCGATCAAGTTCAGTTACCCGAATTAAAACCGCAAAAAACACATATATTTATGTGTAAAAATCCTTTAGTGAATGATCTGTTCCCATTTTATAGATTTTCACAATTCCACCGTATGAAACGTGCATGCGCATACCTACTACGTTTTATCTATAATACGCGTAATAAACATAACAGGCATAGTGGAGTTCTCACTGTGGAGGAGTTAAGACAGTCAGAACTAGTTTTAGTCAAATATAGTCAATTAGAATCATTTCCTATTGAATACAAAATATTGAATAATAACGGCTGCTTATATAATACACACTATTTGGCAAAACTTAACTTGTTTACTGATGACGAAAACATAATTCATGTGGGAGGTCGCTTGAGCAACTCACGAGTGTTTTACATTTAGCAAAAACATCCTGTATTATTGTTAAGTAAGCATCAGTTTACAATTTTATTATTTCGTTATAAACATAAAAAAATGTTGCATGTAGGACCCCAAACACTTCTTTATAATTTGAGAGAAATGTGGTGGCCAATTAAAGGTAGAAATTTAGCACGAAAAATAGTTCATGAATGCGTTACATGTACTCGCTTTAAGGGTAAAACATTTTCCCCACTAATGGGCAATTTACCCAAAGAAAGAATTACCGCTAGTTTTCCCTTTTTTAACTGTGGTGTCGACTACGCAGGTCCCGTGTACATACTGAGCCGCAAGGGTAGGGGGGCTAAGACGTGTAAAGCTTATATTTGTTTATTTATGTTTTGCTGCGCGCGCTGTGCATTTAGAGTTAGTATCTGGCCTAACTTCCGAGGCTTATTTGCTGGCACTTAAGCGTTTCATTTCTCGTCGTGGAAAACCACAACAGATATTTTCTGATAACGGAAAAAATTTCATAGGTTTAAAAAATGATTTCCAACAATTTTTAAAAACATTTTCTTCTGATATTCTAGAATACGCTAGTAGTGAAGACATACAATTTAAGTTCATCCCTCCGTATGCTGCTCATTTTGGTGGTTTGTGGGAGGCTGGTGTAAAATCCTGTAAACACCACCTCTTAAGGGTTATAGGCAATGCACATCTGACCTACGAAGAGTTCAGTACAGTACTCACACAAGTTGAAGGTATGCTTAATTCTCGCCCTTTAACCCCCATGTCCACTGATCCGTATGATTATCTACCTTTGAGCCCCGGTCACTTCCTCATAGGCCGTCCGTTGACTTCTCCAGTATGTGCTCACCCAAAAATAACTGAAGAGGACATTCGTACACTGCCTCGCTATCACCGTGTGGAGCAGATTCGGCATCATTTTTGGAGCCGGTGGAGTCGCGAATATATATCGGAGATGCAAACTCGCATTAAATGGAACCATAAGGGCAGTGACCTGCAGAGTGATACGCTGGTCATCATTAAGGAGGACTGGTCGCCACCGATGAAGTGGCAATTGGGACGCATTGTCGCCACATACCCTGGAAAGGATGGCGTATCCACAGTGGCAGATATCCGCACCGATAAGGGAATCGTGAAGCGAGCGTTTTCAAAGCTTTGTCCATTGTTCCCGTTGGAAGCTGCTCCTTCCAAGGCTGGGGGCATGTTGAGAAACCAATCAACGACCCATCAAGTGGCGTGATATCCGTTAGACCAATAGCGGACGGCGCAGTGGCGCCGCCACCACCGTGTGCAACAATCCTTGTTTTTTCATGTATAGACGTTAATTGCCATCGAAAGTAAAATCACCTGTCCTTTGTTATCTAAATCAAGATTAAAATTAGTTCACGAATTCACAAAATTTCATTTTTGTTTACACATCATCGCAAATACGGGCTAAATTCCAAACACCAACTACAAAAATCAAATATGTATACAATAAAAACAAAATTATATAAACTAAAATATTTACGTCCTAAAAAAAGTATGTACAAAGTAAAAAGTTTAGGTGTCAAAGAATTCCTCCGCATCGATGTCGACTGTAACGTACCCAAAAGGCTGGCAGCATGCCACGTTGGATGGCAATGCCAATTCATTGTGCAAAAAACAAGCCACCTTTTTGGTCACGTGAAGCGTCGACCAGTCGCTTAACGATTTCTTTATAAAGCGACAAGCGCAGCCCGTGGTACTTGAAAGATGAGAAGGCACGAGGGTGTCGACACAAGTTGCGTCCCACACCAAAGGCCTACCCAACTTCCAAGGCATCAAAGACATACCGTCTGGTCTCCTGCCATCGTCGCGCACCAAACCAGCAGGTTCAAGCACGGCTGCAACACCAGCGGTGACAAGAGCCCGGCAGATAATATCATTTAGGTGTGCATGACTTGACATGGCTGATAGGCCGTGATGCCCAAGACTGTCGACTGCTTCTCGACAGTGACAGCGATGAGGAGAGCCACAAGGAGCACCCAAAAGAATACAAGCTGCAATTCTGAATGTCGTGTCGGCGATTGAAAAGCCTGCAGCCAGACACCAGACCCAGACACCAGGCCCCACAGAAAAAGACGAGCGCGCTCTGCAATATTATAAGATGTATTAATCAAATGTTGCCTTGCCATGCTGCAAAGCGGCTCATCCCATTGTCTCTGGGAGAATAGGTTCGTGGGCAAATCTGTGTTTGGGCAGGCCATTTTCCAAGCATTTATAGCTTCAATTTTGCCTGGCACTTCAGAATTAACCAGTGTGGGTATTAACATTTTCCTGATTAGTTCTTCTGTGACATGGATCGAAGATAGAAAGGCTGGTAAACTGACATCGGCAATTTTACGAACGCCAAGCCCACCACAGCGAACCAGTAGAGACGCTTGCAGCCAGGCTCAGTCGTTTAAATCTGCATTCAACATTTACACAGAGTATTTTGGATAATTTTGTCCATCGTGCCTACAATTGCCGAATGTTTAAAAAATTGTGATGATCGTACTTATTTATTATCGGTATACTTACTTATTGATAATTATGTTTTTAAAGATAGTTTAAGTTTAGTCATGTAGTCTGTATGGTAAACCAAAGTAATGCACTTTAAATACGCCTTTAGTTTTATAGTCAGTAGATTGTAATGTTCACTTGCTTAATTTTAATACTAATACATCTCTTTCTATATGAACTTAAAGATAATACGTAAATTATCAGCCCAGCCAGTAAACGGCTAATATTGTTTAAGAGTACATTAGGTAGTATACAAAGAAAGAATTTATTTTTTATTATTATTTATTTATATATTAAATTTATATTATATCGATACCTGAGTACGCATAACGTAAAATAATCCCTCTATATATATATGCAATACGAAATAGCAGACAGGCCACTCTAACGCCTCAATTGTATGTCCTATGAGGAAAACGTCACAAAGTGCTTATAATATGTACAAACAAACGGCGCAACAGTCGCTTGTGGACCGGCGGAACGTGCCTTGCATCCTACCTGACTGACCTGCACAAACATAGCGCCACTCTTAAAGGAGATTCGTTTCCAAACCCCATTTGCCTTTTCAAAACGCCAGATGAGTATCTGAAAGGAGGCAACTTTACAGCTACTCGACGGCATAATATTATCTTCAAAAGATATCATTACACACAAGTTTCGAACAATGACATAATTAGTTACGTATGTTGTAACTGCATTATTCATTATGCATTCCTCATGCGTAAACTTACAGTAGTCGACGTGGAGGTAGATTAATTAAATTTTCATAATTCCTCAAACATTTTACTCGAGTAATCTAAATGAACCTCTCATTGCCGCTCAGTTCTATCCCTATAACCTCTGTGCAATGTCTCATAAACTGAGGTTTACTGAGGTTTACTGTTCAACGGGAATCATTTAATAAATCTCAGCGGAATAGATATAAAACTATTCAAAAATAAATAAGATGGTCTAAATCTACCCGTAACTTATTCAAATGACATGTGGATGGGATAATATATAAAAATATCGCCCCAAACTCTGCGATAAGCCTATTTTATAGATACCCTTACAATTTTTATACCCTTTGTGATGACGTGCTTATTTCATACAAAACTTGTGAAAAATCACACAGATCTCGTATAGAACCATATTATTATTCAATCAGATTTTATAAAAACACAATTTGTGATTCATTTAAAACCAGTTTCACAAAAGAAAATACTTCACAAGAAAACTAAAGATTCAGGATCAATAGTGAATACAAATCTCAAAAGGGTAAAAGCTCACAACCAAAGGCTAGATAATGAAAAGGAATACGGCTAAGGCTCAGTAGGCAAACTTCTTTGTTATTGAAACTTTAAGCAAGTCTCACAGTTCAATAGAACTCGGAATTCAATTAAATATACTCGTCATTGAAAGATTCGCTTTATTAATGAAAAAATAGCAGATACGCTGTGAAAAATAGCCTGTGAAAAAGATAAAAAATATAATTAACATACATTTTCCAATTAATTTTCAAAATTTACATATTTTGAAAAGATTTCTAAAGAAAAAAGGTGATTTTCTTGGAGATGTTTAGCACCAGCCTGCTTCTCAGCTACATTGCTTTATTTAAGGTATAGAACGAAAATCTGACATTTCTTTTATTTTGTCCACTTTACCACAATTTAATCTTCAATCACTGTGAATTTATCTTTTTAAAATTATGAAACTTATGAATTAGAACTAGATTAGATATTAAAAGATTTGGTTACTTGACATAGGCGAAAGCACTTTGTCGCAGTTAAAGGCGACTGAACTGGACTAAACAAAAATATAAAAAGAGTATTTGCTTGCGAATTTTTCGCTGAATTAAAAAAAAACATTTACGGCTCTAGTTATAAGTGTATAATGAATGAAATGTATAGATTTATTGAATAGCAAGTAAGATGCTTTATGAAATTTTTTGAAACCGATATTCACGATAGGAATGTTTTAGAGCAATTCTTATAACGAAGGGTATGACTTATTCATGTTCTGAAAGGCAGACGCAATAAGTTCGAAAGACTTCAGATGGCGAGACGTATAATAAATGAGACAATAACGAACGTTGAGTGTTGCTGACGACAACTCGCGTCTCATCAACAAGAATAGGAATCTAATTTGCCCTTAACTTGACCGGAAAAATAAAAAAATTTCAAAGTACTTATTACATATATTATACAATAGTGGTTACTAGCTAAGCCCGCGGCTTCACCGGCATGTATCTCGGTTATCGCGACCAATTTTTTTTTATCTCGTTGCCGCAACCTATGAGGACCTATTCCAGGGGTAAAAAGTAGCTTATGTCTTATTCCAGGCTATAATCTATCCCTGTTCCAAATTTAGCTAGATCCGTGCATCCTTTAGAGCCTGATTGAACAACAAACGTCCACACATCTAAATATTCAAACATCTTCAAAAACTTTCACATTTATAATATTAGTAGGAAGTAGGATAGGATATAGCATACATATTAGGAGGTACCACGGTACACAATTCCATCATACATCATTTTGTTATATCTCTAAGGGTTCAGGCAGCGTTTTCGTTGAAAGCTCCCAGACGGCCTATTTCTTTCGACGCCTCCAACAAATATCATTATATTTTAGCCATTAATGTCTATAGTATATTACTAAAGTAGCTAGATCAGTAGTTACTGCGTTAATCCCCTCCCATACAGTATCAGCCTATAAACATATGGCCTGGTTCCCGTTATTAAATGGCTGTCGAGACGTTAACCGGATGACAGTCGGAGAACAAGATTGGTAAATGTGTGGTGAAAGAGTGTGTTTTTCGGCCTCAAAACATAATAGAATGAATATGACCCCGTTGAGCCCAAAGTAAGCAAATTTTAACTAGCTGTTTTTATGGGTTCTAGAAGGCTGATAAACAAACATAGATACTTTTTTTAAGATAGAGGTGTCTCATGTTTGATGTGTACAGTCATCTCGAAGTATCTGAACTAAAGATTTAGATCGGAAAAAGAGAACATCTAGGACGAGACTTGACCCAGGACCAGTCCCTTACAGGGGGAATCTGGGCAACTGAGACAGGAGAGCCATCTACCGTAGTTCTTGCGAAACTACGGAAACAATGTATGACTTTACAATCATATTTAATCTCACGTAAAAACCGCGCCTTGTCTTGGAGTTGCGGATACCGTGATACCATACCAATCATATTTAAAAATTGTTTTTCGATGATTCCGCCTCATTAATTCTATAGGAAAAGTAAGCATGCTATATAATTGCTTAAAAATTTAATTGGATTATCTGAACTATATTTAATTGATAATGTTACTATTTACGTAGAATGGGCTTACGGGGGCTTAAAACCATAAGAAACCAGCTATGTTTTTTTTTTTTTTTTTTTTAACGTGCGGAAATCCCTTCGGATACCCCCCCCGCCGGCCAGCGGGGGTGGTTATGTCGTGTCGCGACTAAAACCGCACGGTGTCCTCCCCAAGTGTCCGTTGCCGGGCACCCCGGGTAAGCCCTCGAAAGGATAACCCCAGGGTTGCCGGCGGACTTTGGCCGCCACCGCGGCCTCGCCTGGTGGGGTCGGGTTTTATCCCGCTTCGGTGAGTTGGCAGGCGTGTGTAGGGCACACACGACACGCCTCCGCCACGGCCTGCTTCTGTAAGGACGGCGAGTCGGCCAACTGCCGTCCTCAGGCCCCGATCATGGAGGTCGGTAGTCCCGGGCGTAGATGAGTCTGCGGCGTCCCCGCCGCAGACTGCGAAACTCGGGGGGCAGGGTTCTCTCCCGCTCCCTCTCCGCCGTCTCTTTCGCGCGCATTACCTGCTCGCAGAAAGAGGCGGCGGCGTGCCACTTGCTCCCGTCGGAGACCACGGCCCTCACCATGGTCTCCAACGAGAGAACGTCCACGCCCAGGACCGCAACGAGATCCCGGCGTTGACTCGCCCACGCAAGGCACTCCACCAACGTGTGGAGCGCCGTGTCTTCGCCAGGATCCTCGCAGTGCTGGCACTGCGAGGATCCTGGCACTGCGGCGTTGTCTCCCGGTGGATGCGCCACAGATACTTACCAGCTATGTTAAGCTAAGAACTTAGTGTGGCGACACTCTTGACAAGACTAAAATATTTTTCAACCTTTCCTACTTGAACTTTAGAACGTTTTGCTATAAAATATTTTTTCCTACATATGAAGACTCAAAGTGCTTTGTTATATTTATTCTATATTTATATTTCTTAAAATAACATTACAAAACGTATTATAAAAACTATGTTAAATTTAGGAATATCACTACAACCTGAAATTGGTTTTCCCATGCATGGGATATTTTTAAATTAATAAAATGAACTGTATTGTCAGATTTGTTATAAAAAAAATATAGGATCTGATTAATTTAGCGAGCTCTTAAACCGCTCGGGACCAATTTAAATGTATGTTTCACAATGTACATAAGAAGAAAACATCAGCAGCATCAGCATCATAAAACGTGCAGTACAATGCTGTATGAACGGCCCCTAACTAACCTTAAAGTATAAAAACGTCCAACTTGCATGGCGCTGGGTGAAGATGGTGGCATATAAGTACCATCACACAGAGATAAAACGAATAACAAAGCAAGCAATTTTTGACCATATTGATTTTAAATAGCGCCCAGTTTTTTTCTGAGTTTCGTGATCAGCGTCATATTTTGGGGGTTTCCCCATACTTAGAACTGAAACTCAAAAATTTTTGATCAAACCCGTACGTTGTTTCTAATATAATTTTTTCCCAAACTCAATATAGTTTGCAAGAGAGACTTTGGAAGTCAAAGTGGTAAAATGTCAATGTAACTTCTAAAATAAGAGAATGATAAAACTAAAAAAAATATATGATGTATATTAACCATGTAAACTTCCACCGAAAATTGGTTTGAACGAGATCTAGTAAGTAGTTTTTTTTTAATACGTCATAAATCGTAAACCGCAATTTACCTTTCATTCAATGAACTCAAATATAAGAATTAAAAAAAAAAAATATGTTACTTGCTGCTACGTAACCCTTCATGCGCGAGTCCGACTCGCACTTGGCCGCTTTTTATCATACCGAGACGTCATCCGTCACGCTCGCTACTAGTGTAAAAGAGATGAATATATGTTCACTTTAAGATATTTACTAGTTTTATAGCTACGTCGTTTTCATGAAGAGCCTACTTTTTTCGCCTGACAAAGAAGTTTGTCCCTCTATTGGTATATCTCAATGATTATAGCCAATGTATACAAAAACTTGGCCACTCTTTCCATCGGTGGAAACAGCCTGAAAATCGATGCAGTACTTTTTGAGTTTATCGCGTATAGACAGACAGACAGCGGACGACTTTGTTTTATAATATGTAGTGATAGTAATGATAATTAGAAACTGGATTTGCACTGGATTCGCTGTGGTAGTCATCACTCATCACAGCACCCTAATGTGAATATATGATCTCTAATGATTGTTCTACTGAGATCGTTTTTTGACAGGGTAGTCCCTATTCAGGGACAATGAAGAAATTCCTGCGGGTGAAATTTTTCAACCGGGTTCGAAACTTTACAAGGCCTGTGGCTTAAGTCTTCATGGTGGCCCAGTTAAAGCCTAGCTGCGAGTGCAGTAATTCACATGAAGATTTCTTTATTTAAGAAAATGCAAACTACATACGGTTCAGTTAAAAGTGCCTTAAATGTCCATTCGCAAAGACCTCGGAGAGCAAAACAAATCGGAATTGGAATTAAAGCTTTATAACATTACGATAAGATTTATTTGTACATTCGTTTTAAGACGACTCGTTACTTGTTAGATAGGTATTCAGGAACCTGAATATATTAAATATAAAATCACTTAAAATTTCAAACTGCAATGCTTATCGGCAACTTTATTCTTCGACTTTTTCGTTGCCTGCCATAGGTATGTAGATTTGCCAAATATTGTTTGGCAACTCTCGTCCATAAACGTCTAAGCAGGTTTTCATTAAAGGAGCGCAAACCTGAAACCACAGTTATATTTACACGTTAAGAAAATTAATCACCATTTATTAGGCTCGACGGGGTGTGACCGACGCGACGAGTCGGCGATGCAAAATGAAAAATGATAATATATAATAGCAAATTGAAATGGATTTAACAATATTACTATACACTTATTTACTTTTAATTTCCCATTATAAGTCAAGGATCAATCTATAGTACCTTTTTTTTTCTTTTTTTTTTTCGTGCGGAAATCCCTCGGATACCCCCCCGCGTGCCAACGGGGGCGGTTATGTCGGGCTTGAACCGACTAAAACCGCACGCCGTCTCGGGTCTACAGACCGGACCGGACCGGGGTGTAAGGTTGCCCATAGAGCATATCCCTCGCACCCCGACTGACCCTGGGCCATCTCCGGTTTCGAGATGGCCCCCTCGGTTTTGGGAACCACGGTGTCCCCGTCTTGCCCCGGTTTGGGGGAGGGGCGCTAGTCGCGCCACCGTCCCGGCCTGCTTCTGCTGGGGTGACAGGCGGCCTCACCTGTCACTCCCAGGCCTGCGCTCATGGAGGACGGAGGTCGTTAAGCGACCTCCGGCGCCTGAGTCGCCTGCGACGCGCGGCGAGCAAGTTGCGGGCTCGGCGGTCCGGGAGAGTTCCAAATCTCTCCCGGGCGCGCTCCGCACCATTGCCGCAATCATGCTGCCGAGCGAGAGGACTCCCACCCCGATGGCTGCCACGAGATCACGCCTCGGCGCCTCCCACGCCGGGCAGTCCGCCAGCGTGTGCAGCCCTGAGTCCTCGCTCGCATCGCAGTGATGACACTCAGGCGTTGGCTCCTTCCTGATCCGATGCAGGTGGTCCCCGAAGCACCCCTTCCCAGAGACCACCTGCGTCAGTCGGTACGAGAGGCTTCCGTGTCGCCTCTCTAGCCAATCCTCCATGATGGGCCTTACAATCTATAGTACCTACCCATTTAGTTACAATAACAATACAATATTATTTATATTTTTTTTAAGTTACGGAAATATAATTTGGGACCTACACATAACTGGCAAATTGTGGGCAACTGGTAATAAAAACCTCTGTCTACAGGCCTGAAGTTATCTTATGTTAATATAACTTTTTGTATACAGTCTGATCACGGTCGTAAATTTTGTTCTTTAAGGTATTTCAGGAATTATTTAATAATTAGACGCTCTATTACCTATGAGAGACCATTTCTATCTTAATCTAATCCTAATTTTTTACCACTCTTAAGAGAGATTTTTTTTTCACAATACAGGGAGGCGATAATTACCGACTGTTCACCCCGTGCCACTCTCGTTACCACTGTAGGGACTCGAGGACTCAATCTCACGTAGGACTTAAATTTATAAATATTATTTACTTGGGTGTATACTAACTTGTCCATAAAATCCCATCGACCAACTGCTAGTGTTCGTGCCTAAATTAAGATTTGTCGCACAATGATTTACAACAATGTCTGTATTGACCTGGAAATCAAAACATTTTAACATCACGCGTTACTTGCATACCGCCAGCGAAGCACACAGCTATCTTATTAATATATAAGAACTAATTCGAATTTCATATACCTACACTAAATTAAACGGAAACATTCACGTAAAATATTATTGGTATTTTAACCATCTCCGGTTACGAGATGCCCCCCTCGGGTTTGGGAACCACGGTGTCCCCGTCTTGCCCCGGTTTCGGGGAGGGGCGCTAGTCGCCCCACCGTCCCGGCCTACTTCTGCTGGGGTGACAGGTGCCCTCACCTCTCACCCCCAGGCCTGCGCTCATGGAGGACAGTCGGGGTGCGAGGGATATGCTCTATGGGCAACCTTACACCCCGGCGTCTGTAGACCCGAGACGGCGTGCGGTTTTAGTCGGTTCAAGCCCGACATAACCGCCCCCGCTGGCCGGTGGGGGGGTATCCGAAGGGATTTCCGCACGAAAAAAAAGGTATTTTAACAAAGATATTTAACTAACTTAAAAAGGGAAAATCCAGGACTGGCCGTGTCCAGGTAGCTCAGTTGGTCACTGGTCTGGACTGATCGCGGGTTCAAGTCCAGTCCTGGATATTCACTTTTTGTGAATTAAATCTGTAGGAAAAGTTAGAATACGAATTGCTTCAAAAAATTTATCTATACTATTATAAAATTGAAAATTAGTTGTATCTGTAGATTGGAGATATTTAAATAAAATACTTGGGTTATGTTAAATGCACTATACTGAGAAATCAAATTTTTTTTTGGAATTCTTGTCAGTTTAAAAAAACGCACGAAAACACTACTGAACGGATTTTGATACGGCAAATTTATTAGAAAGGTCTTGGTCAGACTTAAAAACTGCCGTATGTTTAATAGCAATTGGTTAAGTAGAACCGAAGATAACCGCGGGCTTCAGCTAGTTATTAAAATAATGAAACTAGTGACTACGATTAACTTATGCTGTACTAACTGTTTGGAACTGTTAGTTAATAACCAACCGTTCAAAATTATAACCGCCGCGCGCTGGTAATAATGCATACATTAAACTTAGGCACTAGCAAAGCTAGTGAGTTAGGTTTTTTCCTTACAGAATAGTTAAAAAGATACTCGTAATACAGTCAAGTCGTACCATTACAGATTGGCCTTCTTGTTCGAACCTTGTGATGTTGGGACTCTGTGCGGGCAGGATTCTCCAGCGTGTATTTGATACTGCATTCTGACTCAGAAATAGAGGGAACGAGCCGCACAAACCCGGTATAGCATCCGGATCATACCTTACGTATAAAGGCTGAAACACTTTGGACCTTTACTAAAAAATAGCTTTGTTACTTACCCCTGCATGAGTAATAGTCAGATTTATTATTCTAGCAATACAGATTACGAAGAATCTACTTTAATTTTAATTTATCTCAGCGTCACCCCAACTAGACTGGAAGATAATGCCTTGAGCATTATGTCCGCCTTTGTATATTTTCTTATGCATAAAGTTTATCTATATACTATTATAAAATTGTAAATCAATTGTGTCTGTACATTGTAAATATTTTAAAAAATACTTGAGTTATGTAAAACGGACGATTCTGAACACAACCATTCTTTTTTTTTTAATTTTTGTCTGTCCTCTTGTCTGTTTATTCGCGATGGACATAAAAACTACTGAACGGATTTTGATGCGGTTTTTTCTATTAGAAAGGTCTTGGTTAGACTTAAAATCTGCGGTATGTTTGATTACAATTGGTTAAGTAGAACTGGCGAAATGATCAAAAAACGATAACCGATAACAATAATGAATCAAAAAACTTTTTGCAAGACAAGCAAAAGTAATAAATTTTTATAAAATAGATAGTACTAAAACGAAAATAATATTTTATGCGAGGGTTGTGCTGATTTCAAAAGCTAGTATCACGCAAGTTTATCTATGATTTCTTATTGCACTACGAGCCTTTTAAATCAGTGCAACCATTGCATAAAATTATTATTTTCGTTTTATATAAACGTAGACGTAAGACGAAACAAATGAGCCCAAACTCGATACGTTTATCTTGTTAAGCTTAGAAGTTCGTATAGCCACCTTTCTACTCCATCAGCAGGCTCTGAATACCATGTCACATCGAAGAGTTTGTCAAGGTAAAACAAATGAGCCCAAACTGGATAGGTTTAACGTCTTTAGTTTAGGAGTTACTATGGCCACCTTCCTAATCCATCATCAGACTCTGAATACCATGTCACAACAGAGAGTTTGTCAAGACAAAACCATTGAACCCAAAGCCAAGAAATTGCCGTTTTTCTTGAAGAAATTGGAGGAAACCCTATTTTCAGTACTAACATTTTTGCTTTTTTTTTTAGGAATGACAAATCCAAATTTTATGATTTTTTTTGTGAATGAATGAGACAACATTAAGCTAACAAACAGCAACTTTCATTACATTTTTGAAAAGTGACAGCTGTTAAGTAATACGAAATTTATCATCGAAATGGATAGCATTTAGGAAGTACTCTTTTTGAAGATCGAATTAATTTATCAAGCGGCCAGTAAAAACAAAATTTAATAGAAGAGTTGTAAAATCTTGAAATCAACTTTCAAACAAAATATAAATAATGGAAATAGCTATTCAATTACAGGAATAACGAACTTATGAATTTGTAAGAAAATTTCGGCAATTTCATAGGTAAAGACCTATTATTATTATAGAACTATTATTAGTTCCAATAGCCACCATCTTACTCCATAATCAGACCAACTCCATGGTACCATATTGATGCATTGTCATCTAAACTAAACTTACATGTTAAATTTCATCTCAGTCGGTTGAAGATAATTGTCTCAAAATTCTGTTGCAGGATTTGACCCTAACTTACATACAAACCTACATACAGAGCAAGTTAAATAAAAGCTTGTAAAACGATAACTGACCTCCGCGCGGGAGGAGCCCCGGGAATCAGCTAGTTTTAAATAAATAAATCACGCTTTTGATAACAATTTTGATAGGGTATTGTGAACTGAACAGTTATGTCCCATATGTCTACCTACACAAAGCGAGGAAAATCATGATATGTGTCCAAAAGACTTTTACCTTTTTTTTCTGAGACGACGATAACATTAGAAGGAACTCTTGGTTATATTTTAGCTGTTCGCCTGTTCGATCACAATAGTCTGCACTCGTGATAATAAATGTGTTCCTTTCTGCCGGAGTTTTACATGGTATCGCAACAACTGTGAACCCATCCTCCAACTCTTGAGAGTATGCTATTTCGTTTGATGATATTCGACCCCCAAGCAGGAGTCCAGTTTTACCTTCGACAGGTGGATCTGAAGCTATCATAGGAACAAAATGAGACATCAATGTTTTATAAGGCCTATTTCCCATTCCCTTAACCCTACACATCTATATGTATTTATACTATTTTAAAAATGTAAATTAGCTGTCTGTAAACAAAATATACTTGGGTTATGTTAAATGAACGATTGGGAACACAATTTTTTTTATTTTAGTTTGAATTCTTGTCTGTTTGTCTGTTCTTCGCGATGGACGCAAAAACTACTGAACTACTTTTCATGCGTTTTTTTTTTTTTCAATTAGAAAGGTCTTGGTCAGACTTAAGATCTGCCGTTTCATTGTAATTGGTTAATAAGAACCGGAGATATGACCAAAAAAGCGAAAACCGACCTCCGCGCTACAGCGCGGAGGTCGGTTTTCGCTTTGTTTTTCGAATTTAGATACGAGTATACATACTCGTATCTAAATATTGTCTGGAAAACTCATTTTACTAGAATTTCTGAGTCGGTAGATTTATTAGGTTTTGCAGTTACATAATTCGTAGAAACACCCACGTAGCTTTAACAGGAACAGGTGGCAGCAAAAGGATCGTTCCTTATTATGTTGAACCAAAAATATAAATGACGAAATGAAGATATTAATACAAGCATGAGAATCAATACTTAAATCATAAATTGAATTAAAAATATTCATACTTACCAGGTGCATGCGGCGCTAACAATGAGATCTTAGAGCCAAAGGTAATAGACCCCGATGTCTGGGTGAGTGTCGTCGGTTTGTTAAGATTTTCAGTCATGTTACGGTACCTTGCAAGCATCAGATCTCCTCTTTTCATTTGTTCCAAGAACTTGTTCAGCTTGTACTAAGTTTTGAAAAGAAAGAGTGATATTGACGATAAAACTATTTTAACGGACCGTGACCTCTCTGTGATCATAGCTCCTTCTCACTAGCGAAACCTCAGGACCTATTATATATTATGTTATATATATTATATTATATTATATATATTACAATATTATAAAAAGATAAAGTTTGTGAGTTTGTGAGTTTGTGAGATTGTAGGGTGTAATCTCTGGGGGTGTGTGTTGGGTAACCTCCTCGAGTGTCGCTCCGATTCCGATCCCGCTGCAGTCCGGGGGGAACGGAATCGGAGCGGCCGGTACACCCTGGGTGGCGGTCAATGGCTTCCCCTTCATAGGGTTGGCATTGATCGTCGGCCAATACCCAACGTGGCGGGAACACATCGCTCTCCGTACTCCTCTGCTTTCAGAGGAGACAGGATGAGCGATGCTGTTAGTGGTGAGATGGCCCAGGGTCAGTCGGGGTGCGAGGGATATGCTCTATGGGTAACCTTACACCCCGGCGTCTGAAGACCCGAGACGGCGTGCGGTTTTAGTCGGTGCAAGCCCGACATAACCGCCCCCGCTGGCCGGCGGGGGGTATCCGAAGGGATTTCCGCACGAAAAAAAAAAAAAAAAAAGGGTGTAATCTCTGGATCTGACTGAACCGATTTTGAAAATTCTTTTACTAATAGAACCTTCTTCTTTTACTAATAAAAGATTATTTTACTTATAGAAAGCCACATTATTTGTGAGTTTCATTAGCTATATTATAAGGCTTCTATACTAGAGAGCAGAGAAGTAATCATAAATGTCAACAAATCCGGCAGATTCCCATACATTATATGAAAACCAAAAATATCGCGATATTCCCACGGGATTAGTACTCTACACGGGCGAAGCCGCGGGCAACAGCTGGTACATTATACTTAGCTTCAATCTGATACACAGTGCATAACTATTTTGGTAAAGTACCTCTTCCAATGTCAACGCTTCATACCAATTACCGATACGAACTCGATTACAATACGGAATTTCTTTGTCGTTATTCATCTTGTACAACAAATTATTAACACTCGACAAAATAATACACATAAAAATGAAACGTCAAAAGTGATTGAAAAATGTGCTACATTCCGTAGAGAATGTTACATGTAGCAGAAATAAAATAAAACTGTCATTACGAGAGTGAGGTTTTACTTTTCAGCAATGACGACGAGTTTAAATTGCACATAAACGATATACGGCTTATAATAATTCATTCTCGCTTCATTTTAAACAGGGAACTGATTAGTACCCTGTATCAGATATATTGGCCAGCATAAGTTCCTACTTATATTATTGTATCTTTTCTTTACATCTAAATTAAAGGATGCTCTCATTACGCAATACGAAGTCAATATCATTGACTTAGTGTGCGTGCTGAACGATGTTACACGGCAGGCCAAACTTGCTTTGAAATCATTTTTACATCAAGATGTAAAAATGGTTACAAAGCAAGTACCTGCAAATGAACAAATGAGCGAGCAACGACGCTCGCTACTCGCTGCGAATGTTATATTACGTCCTGTAACACTGGTCAGTAAGCAGCTTTAAACTCGCTTATCATCCTCGTAGCAATTTCCCAGATGCATCCAAAGTTGACACTCTGGAGCCCGGGGTCCGCTAATCGTTTTAGATTTGTATGTTGTCTTGTCAGGAACAACTGTCAAGAGAAGAAAGCCGGCGCTAGAGCCTCGTCCGTGTTTAGCAGGTCCATTTAGCAGGTTACCATATCAATATTCACCAATCCACTTTACACTCTGAAATCACTGTAAATACAGACATTACAGCTTAACAAGCGTTTAAATCCATTGATATTAAAAAGACCGCGGACCTATGGGGATTATCAGTCAAAACTGTTTCAAGCATCATTGATGTCATTGCTCCCCATCTAGCAACTGTGTTTAATGACTGCGTCAGTAGCGGTATATTTCCTGATTTAATGAAACATAGTAAAGTCATACCTTTGTTCAAGGCAGGCAGCACCTCAGATCCCTCGAATTTCAGACCCATCTCTGTGTTGCCAACCTTGAGTAAAGTATTTGAGAAATTAATTCTAGACCAAATGCTAACCCATTTTAATAAATATAAATTATTTCATGATAAACAGTTTGGGTTTACTAAAGGACGATCAACGACGGATGCTGGTATAGAGTTATTGAAATGTATTTACGAGGCCTGGGAGGATAAGCAGGATGCATTAGGTGTTTTCTGCGATCTATCCAGAGCCTTCGATTGCGTCCACCATGATACATTGGTCAGGAAATTAGATTATTACGGAATAAGGAACAAGGCTCTCGACCTTTTGACTTCTTATTTAAACAATAGAATTCAGAGGGTTGATGTGAACGGTACACGTTCGGTGGGATCTTTGGTTTCGATGGGCGTTCCACAGGGTTCGATACTTGGACCATTTTTATTTTTAATTTATATAAATGACCTCCCTTACTACGTAAGGGATAAAAATAGTATTGTTTTGTTTGCTGATGATACTTCCTTAATATTTAAAATTAAAAGACAATTAGATAATTATGACGAAGTGAACAACGCAATCTCACGAGTGGTTCATTGGTTTAATATAAATAATCTTTGCCTTAATGAAAAAAAAACCAAATGTATTAAATTCACCTTACCTAATGTTACACAGGTGGAAACCAATGTACAACTTAATGGACAGTTGTTGAGCCTTGTGGAATCAACCGTGTTCTTAGGTTTAAGTATCGATGCTAAATTACAGTGGGGATCACATATCGAAAAAATAGCTAGTAGGTTAAGTTCTGCTACCTACGCTGTGAAAAAGATTAGGACTTTTACAGACATAGATACCGCTAGAATAGTTTATTTCAGTTATTTCCATAGTATTATGAGCTATGGCATTCTCCTTTGGGGTAATGCCGCAGATTTAAATACAATCTTTGTACTGCAAAAGCGGGCGGTGCGGGCAATTTATAAGTTGGGCCCAAGAGTCTCCCTCCGAGAAAAGTTCAAAGAAATAAACATTCTAACTGTAGTTTCCCAATATATTTTTGAAAATCTTTTGTATGTTAGAAGAAACATTTCCAATTTTTTAAGGCTTTGTGATATACATAACGTAAATACTAGACATAAAAACAATCTTGTGGTTTGTAATAGTCGACTCCACAAGATTAGTAATTCCTTTCAGGGTAACTGTATACGCTTCTACAACAAGCTTCCTAGTGAAATGAAGAATCTACCTCTTCATAAATTTAAAAGCCAAATTAAAAGTAAACTCTGCCAAAAAGGCTACTATAAAATTCAAGACTATTTAGACGACAAACAAGCTTGGATATGAACTGTTTGCTCTCTCTCTATGCTACTCAAATGGAATATTGTACTTAGGTTAAGTAAATATGTTTGTAAATAGACCAAAAAAAAAAAACAGCCCGCTGAGTTTCTTGCCGGAGTCTTCTCAGGACAGGGCCGCGTTTCGAACCGGTGGTCCATTTGCCAAACATTAGATTATTTATTTTTTTATGACGTTTTGTAAGTGCCGTATTAATGGTCTATGCAGAATAAATGGTTTTTGACTTTTTTGACTTTTTTGACTTTTGAACAATTGCCAAGAAGTGAACGTGACATTTTATTCCCGTGCTCTTTGCAACACGCCGCTAAATGGAAATTCTTGCGTAACTTGTTCATATAACTTTTTTTTTATTTCGTTTGAAATATAAACTTATCCTACTAATATTATTATCCTACTATCCTACTAATATTATAAATGTGAAAGTTTGTTTCAGTGTTTGTTACTCAATAACGCTCTACTGGCTGAATAGATCTGGCTGTAATTTGGTACCGGGATAAATTATAGTCTGGAATAATACAAAGCCTACTTTTTTATTTCAGGAGTACTTTTCCTGGGTCAAATACGGCGGCTGGGACTCGAGGTGGCTCTCCACAAACCCGAGGCTATGTGTTTTCACGGGCCTCGGAGGGGGCCACCTGCGGGAATCAGCATAACCGTAGGGGGCGTAAGCATCGGCATCGAGCCCACGATGAAGTACCTTGGGCTCGTACTTGATAGCCGATGGGACTTCGGACCTCATCTCCGAAGTCTGATCCCGAAACTGAGGGGGGCTGGGGCCGCGCTAGAGTCATCAGGGGGTAACGCACGATCTCCGTCGAGGTGGCATGTCTCCTAGCCGGGACCCTTCCATGGAACCTGGAAGCGAGAGCCCTTGCGTCGCTGTACCAATAGCGCAAGGAGGCGCTGGAGAGGGGCCATAGGCTGAAGCCCCGAGAAATCAAGGCTCAGTGGTCCCAGCTTCGCCAGAAACTCCCATGAGATGGAGGGTGCGACTTGAACAACCAAGGTGGGGGGAATCCACCATTTCGGCAGTGAGGCCGATCATGAAGGAGTGGTTGGAAAGGCACCACGGTGACCTCTCCTACCGGATGTGCCAGATATTTACCGGACACGGGTGCTTCGGTAAGTATCTATGGCGCATCCACCGGGAGACAACGCCGCAGTTCCAGCACTGCGAGGATTCTGGCGAAATACGGCGCTCCACACGTTGGTGGAGTGCCCTGCGTGGGCGACTCAACGCCGGGATCTCGCTGGGGTCCTGGGCGTGGACGTTCTCTCGTTGGAGTCGATGGTGAGGGCCGTGGTCTCCGACGGGAGCAAGTGGCACGCCACCGCCTCTTCCTACGAGCAGGTAATGCGCGCGAAAGAGACGGTAGAGAGAGCGGGAGAGAACCCTGCCCCCCGAGTTCCGCAGTCTACGGCGATGACGCCGTAGACTCCGGAACGACGACGACTCTTCTACGCCCGGGACTACCGACCTCCAAGATCGGGGCCTGAGGACAAAAGTTGGTCGACTCGCCGTCCTTACAGAAGCAGGCCGTGGCAGAGGCGTGTCGTGTGTGTCCTACACACGCCTGCCAACTCACCGACGGGGGATAAAACCCAACCCCACCAGGCGAGGCCGCGGTGGCGGCCAAAGTCCGCCGATAACCCTGGGGTTATCGTTTCGAGGGCTTACCCGGGGTGCCCGGCAATGGAGATTTGGAGAAGACACCGTGTGGTTTTAGTCGGTCCGATTCTGACACGCCCACCCCATCGTCAGCACCGATGGGGTGAAAGCCGTGGGGGTTTCCACACGTATAAAAAAGGAGTACATTTTCATGGGTAGCGAGAACGGGAACAGAATTCCACACGGGCGAAGCTGTGGGCAACAGCTAGTTAAATATAGGTGTTGGAGATTTCTATATTCATGCTACTGTTTGAATCATAGGGTGTATCTATGCCCGAGGCGGGCCCTCGTGGCAACCCTCGGAGTGGGAGTCCTCTCGCTGGGCGTCTTGCTCACAGCGATGGGGCGGAGTGTGAGCGCGTGGACACAGCCACGGCGGAAGGGGTCCGGGAGAGACTCAGGTCTCTCCCGATCCGCAGAGCCCGCAACACGCACGGAAGTCGCTGAACGCCCTCCGACCTTCATGAGTGCAGGCCGGGGGGTGAAAGCCCCTCTTTCCGGGGGCGAGACGGGGACACAGCGGTTCCCGAACCTGAGGGTGCCATCTCGAAATCGGAGATGGCCCTGGGTAAGCCGGGGTGCGAGGGAAATGCCTAATGGGCCCGCCCACCCCGACGTCTGAGGACCGGAGATGGCGTGCGGTTTTAGTTGGTTCGAATTCGACATAACCACCCCTGCTGGCTGGCGAAAGTGGTTGGGGGACTTCCGCACGAAAAATAAGGGTGTATCTATGAAATCCCATCAGGATTTACGGGGCCCCAACCAACCTCACCTACTAGCCGATGCACTTGTTAATTAACGGACGAGGCTCTGGTGCAGCCTTACCTTTCGGAGTTGGGAGTATCCAGACGGCAGTCGCGATTCGAAACAGCCGAAATAACCCACATCAGGAGGAAATAGCGTAGGAGAGCGGACTTCGAGTTCCAAATTGAAATTCTTATGTGAAACCGTGATTGAACCAAATCACGCATCAATGTACTAAATAAAAACGTCTATTCTAAGTACAAATAAATATAATAACGCTTTGAAATGATGATAAATCACATTTAAACACTTTAGAGTACCTTCCACACTTAAGGTCAAGGACTAAGCGTGTCGTCAAATAACGCCAATGATAAGTGCTAACAGCTAACGATCGCTGTTAAGTCTAGTAAAAGCCAAGGATACCAAGAGAATTTCAACCGCTTAAGTAAGAATGTCAACTACGTACATTATCAAAATGTTAGGTCGTTTTGGAGCTATTCGTTATAATATAATTGTCATACCAAAGAAAGTATTCTTGGACTGGAATGGGTAGAGGACTTGAAATAAATGTCGGTCAAGAGTAAAATACAAAATAGATCTTGTGGAAATTCAAACCATTACTTTTTGCTTTTACATAATATTTATAGAGCATGAGGCAATCATAAATAATGTTATTACTGACAATTGAAATAAGTAGAGGATTCTCGTAGGTTTCACACACAACATAACCGCCCCGGCTGGCCGGCGTGGGTGTATCCGAAGGGATTACCGCACGAAAAAAAAAGCTACACTGTAAACTGACTATATACAAATCTTGTTGAGCTGAGTGAGACGAAGTCGAGCGAAAGCTCCTCATACCAGACTTCAGGATTTTCTTTGTCACAGGTCTCCTCCTAAACTAATAATCCGATCAGAACCAAATTTGGCATGATTAAAGAGGTCAATCAGAGGAAGGTTTATGGATATATTTTGAAAAAATTAATGCTACTACAGAGGAATGATCACCGTTAAAAAAATTCCAGATGGAATTACATAATAACCGCTCGAGACACTGTGACCAAACTTTACACGCTCAGAAAGCATGTCCAGAGTTGTGACTTTCAAAAAGAATTTTCAAAATCGGACTTGCCACGGAGGAATGAGCACTGTTCAAAATTTTCAAAATCTGATTCACGATGTCTCGCTCAGCTCAACATTGCAAGCAGCGATTCGCTCTGGCAGACCTAGTAACTATATATATAGTCACTCAATCATCCTGCCGTCTGGGCTGCGTGAGATAAGTTATAGTAATTAATGTATGAAAAAAGAGGCTGTGTTGTAATAAAGTAATAATAAAATTAATTTCATTTGTTACACAATTTCCCAATGAATATGATTACGAATCTGACGGTAAAATGTAAATGTGGAAGAAAAAGTAAACCATAAAGTGCATCTTTTCTTTTTTATACTAATGGAGTTACAACCAAGCATAGTACGTGCCTAATGGTAAGCGGTCACCGGCGTCTTGCATCGTTGGTGTGACTCACTCTGTACGCACTTACTACCAAATACAAATAAATCAATATTTCATATGAAAACTGATAATTTTTGTATCAATATCAGGAAAATATTTTTTAATTAACGTCTTATTTCGATTTCACCCCTATATTAAATGTGTACAATGATACGGTACGATACTATTTTCCCATTAAAATATCTTTAGCGTAGTACTTTACTTGTATGTAGATTGGTAGTTTATACGCTAATATTCTCAAATCTGAATAAGTATTGATAATACATGTTTTTGTACCTTTTTTTTCGTGCGAAAACAAACGGCTATTTTATCCGAAGGATCTAATTAGCAAGCCGCACACACTATCTTTTTCGATATTGCATTCATGATGCTGAATCATACCAATATACCTACAGTTTTTTTTTTGTTTTATACCACTAAGGTGGCAGACAAGCACACGGCCCACCTGATGGGAAGCGGTTACCGCGGCCTATGGACGTGTGCAACACCAGTGGCGTCACATTCGCGCTGCCGACCCTGTAAAGGAAAGGGGATGGGAAAGGAGTTTGGGGGGGATGGGAAAGGAGTTTGGGCTCCGGCACTCTCACTCACCAAACGGAACGCAACAGTTCAAATACTGTTACTTGGCGTCGATATTCTGTGAGAGGGTGGTGCTTACCCGGTCGAGTCGACCCATTCATGCAACGGCCAAAATGACTGTTGCTTGACTCTACCACCTACAATCTTACACCGTCTTTATTTCACTTTATTAAGTCTGCTTCAGTAAGTAGGTATCTAATTAGGGCTTTTTAGTTGGATACCAAGAATTACGAAACAATGAATGGTATTGCAATAATTTCATACACATACATTGATTTTGATTCGCTTCATCTAGAAAGGGACTACCGCGAGGGTGTCGAGATGGCCGAGATGGTCTCAAAACGTGAAATCGGAATATTTCTGAATTTAAGCATAGATTTTGCAGCTTTATCTATAGGTACATATAAAATTAATGGCTAAACGCAGAGCTGGCGAAACATGGGTGTGTAATACACCTCTGCCTACCTCTTCGGGGATACAGGCGTGAAGTTATGTTAAGCAGAGCTTTTTTTGTAGGGGCACGCAGTTGTCTTGTCCCAGCACTCCTGAACAGAGCCCGTAGACAAAGTCACATTCTACTAGTGTTTGTGATTCACAACGAAGCGAACCTTCAAAAGACCGAAATGTATGGGAGAGACAACATTTGTCGACATTTCACGTGTAACAAATAATGTCACTTCCATACATATTGAACATTTGAAGGTTCGCTTCGAAGCGATTCCACTAGTAGAATGTGACTTTGTCTACAGGGCCTGGCCCAGGTTCGTTTTCAGCATCGGCGCACTTGTTACCGATAGCCGAGACGAATTTGTGGGACGTGAGGATTTGTGGGAGCGACTGCCGCCTGGCCTCTCAACCCCGTTAATCAGCAAGTGCAGGTGAGGTTGACAAACTATAATCTATCGATTTACAGCTATCGAGACTAAGCGTGCTCTGAAAGGTCTGGCTAAATGTAGTATAGTGCAAATCCAACTACTGCAACACAATAACAGCTGCTACCTGAGCACTCTACCGGAAAATACTTTCATCCTACAGAATCGTGCTATAGTTGACCATTCCAAAGCTAACAAAACTGCACAAACGAGTGTTGCAAGCGTTCTTTTAGCAGAAGCAGGCCCAGGTGGCGGCGCGTATAGTGTTGCACCACGCGCGTTTTTAAACGGAAAGGTTTTGGAATTTTATCTTCAAAAATACGTCGGGATCGCCACCTAGACTGTCGGCGTAGGATATCCATGGGACCTCCCCCATGGATATTCTACGCCTGCCTAGGGTGCACCTGGTTTCCCTGTTGATTTACTCGCAACACAGGCAGACGTGAATTAGCACCGTGCGGTTGTAATCGCTTTAGTATTAGAACTTTATAATCAGGAATTATCCCTCAGGTCCACGCTCATGGAGATCCTTTTAGTATTGGAGATGAACTAGTTAATCGTTCTCTACCCGAAATCCCTCTTGCATAATTAGGGTACAAATCAATAGGAAAGCCAATTCATTATTCAGCTTCTTAGTCTTGAATAATGACATAGACTAACAATAGTAGTCTGTAGTGACTAATTTTACTCATTTAAGCAGGTAAATAAATTGTTAGTGGAGTTACTTAAAAATTTACTGCTAGTGGTAGTTATAGAAACAGGCATTATTCTATTTGGAATAAAAAACCGTGGAAAAAAAATACACCCATTGGATCGATGGGAATTTTTCACAATTTCATTATAATGGTATCTCCAACGTTCATGTAAATTTTCAGCTTCATTGGAATTAATGCAAATGTGAAGACTATTCAATGTATGCACATATAAATTATAAATGTTACATCAAGTATATTTATTTCACAATTTTAACAAATAAAATGAAAACAGTAATAAAATAAATTACAGGTGAATAATTAGTCGAAAATGTTATGGTTAGTAGATAATATTACTAATTTTTTGTTTTGGTTTCAACGTCGCTGACCATAGTAAATATGTTCTCCGCAGTAAATCTTCCATGGATGTCGATATAGTTTCGGCAAGTCACTCCACACTCCTGCAAAATATCATCTGCAAGTTAGGTAGGTTAGGTAAGGCGGTAGACCCAAAAAGAGCTACCTAATCGTTTTGTGACACTATACTGTACCGCTGGTGGATGCGGATTTATGGGATAGTCGTCGTTTAGCTCCCGGATCAATCTACGATGATCATCAAATATACCTAACATCAAGTATACCTTTTTATAACACTAAAATTAATTATGTTGTATTTTTAGTCAAATAAACGCAGTCTCGAATCGCACCTTTATTTAAAGTTTCTATATGTAACTAAGAAAATATTCAAATGTTAAAACTTACAGCGCCAAAGAACGTCTGAATCCAGTTTTGGTTCATGACACATAGACTTTTGTCTGCGATGCAATTCTTTATAATAAGTCGGGCACCAGTCTAAAAACAAATAAAAATTAAATGCAGTTAACATTCTTGTATTACACTTTTTCTGCCCATCTTGTACAACCAGACCAAACCGAATCAAGGATCCCAATTGATTATACTATATCATTCTTTGTACAAGCTAGATAGGGTTGGTAACTACAATGATTGTATTTGTTGCAAGTGTCCAAGTGTCCATGTGGTACCCACTTACCGTCAGATGGAGGCCGTAAGTTTCTTTTCTTAAGAGGACAAAAATCTATCTACCTTCACTGGGCGTCCGAACCCTTCAAGTCGGTCACGAGGTAATAAGGGTATAGCAGTGAACCGACAGTTGCTGTCTTTGTTAGTGCTTAACTTTATAGGCATACGGTCGGCAGGCTCTGGTGTGCCAGCTGTCGTGTATCGTACGTACAATGGTGCTGCCTGAAAACGAAATATTTTTTTAAACACGTTCATATCGATTTGTTTCTGTTTCAGTGCTGAAACTCGCTCCGGCCTCTCGAGATCGCCAACGCCTTCAACACCCTACCCTGGAGCTGCGTTAGGGAGGTGCTCGTGTATCACGGAGTGCCTCCTTACCTCCGCCGCATTATCAAGGGTTACCTATCTGAGAGGGCCATAGTTTACACGAGCTGGCTAGGGCCAGGGCGGCGAGAAGTGACGTGCGGTATTCCACAGGGGTCCATCCTAGGGCCACTCCTGTGGAACATCGGATACGACTGGGTGCTGCGTGGTCCGTTGCTCGAGGGTGTCAGCATAACGTGTTATGCTGACGACACCCTCGTTATGGCACGAGGAGCAACGCACCGAAGCGCGGCACTAAAGGCCACGGCTGTGGGTGCTCAAGTCGTGGGTCGAATACGGCGGCTGGGACTCGAGGTGGCTCTCCACAAATCCGAGGCTATGTGTTTTCACGGGCTTCGGAGGGGGCCACCTGCAGGAATCAGCATAACCGTAAGCATCGGAATCGACCCCTCGAAGAAGTACCTGGGACACGTACTCGATAGCCGATGGTACTTTGGACCACATCTCTGAAGTCTGGTCCCGAAGCTGCGGCTTGCGGCTTGCGGCTGCGGCCGCGCTTTCGCGGCTGATGCCCAACGTTAAGGGACCCAACGCCCCCACTAGGAGACTGTACTTGGGGATCGTGCGAAGCATGGCCCTGTACGGGGCCCCGTATGGGCGGAGACTCTGGCGGCCCGCAACGTGGCTGTCCTAAACAGCCCGTTAAAAGCGATGGTCGTCAGAGTCATCAGGGGGTATCGCACGATTTCCGTCGAGGTGGCATTTTTCCTAGCCGGGACCCTTACATGGGACCTGGAAGCGAGAGCCGGGACTACCGACCTCCATGATCGGGGCCTGAGGACGGCAGTTGACCGACTCGCCGTCCTTACAGAAGCATGCCATGACGGAGGTGTGTCGAGTGTGTCCTACACACGCCTGCCAACTCACCGTCGCGGAATAAAATCGGACCCCACCAGGCGAGGCCGAGGTGGCGGCCGAAGTCCGCCGGTAGCCCTGAGGTTATTCTTTCGAGGGCTTACCTGGGTTGCCCGGCAATGGACACTTGGGGAGGACACCGTGTGGTTTTAGTCGGTCCTGTAACGGAACGTAACTATTGAATGAAAGTATTATGCACGCAGTGTTGTATGAAGTAGTTCGCAACTGCATGAGTAGAAGGGGTTAAAAAATTAAATTCAAAAAAGCGTATCTAGTACTTAAAGGGCTGGTAGATGGGACCACTGTTGAGCCATTTCCGTTAACATAAATAAATCAAAATTCTATGTTTACATGTTAAGGTTATCCGTTAAAAATTGAAATAAGATTTAATTCCAACTCTGTTTTAATGAACAAGTATTGTAGCTGATTCTTATGTTGCCGGTATCGGAGATCTTAATTGGCCGCATGTGCTGTGTTACTATGTTTGACGCGAATTCTAAATATTAGAATACGAACAATTAATTAGAAAATTAGTTGGACATTTTCTTGGAGTATCGTTAACCTAATCGTATAAATTAAGGAGTAGTTATATAAAGGGAACAATACTTTACTCGGGCGCACACCGGAACTCTATCGCGATTGGACGAAGGATGTAGGTAGGTTTTAGAAACTGCAAGATTAAATTTGGGTGGGGGATCGGGGCGTTGGAAGTAGTTTTCTGGAGGCAAAGGGGGATTAATCATTCGCGTCTTGCTAGTTCGACACGGGGTACGGCTGGGCTTGTGCTGTTGAGTCTGGCAGTGCATTCGTAAAGCCATTGCTGTCATTTCATCATCCTTTATTATGTTAGAAGTTGAGGGTAGGGCTGCGGCGTATTAGCTAGTTTCCCGTAGGAAATCCAAGGCGATGTGCTTTGGTTATGGAGGCATACCTAACGGTGGCAACGACTCCATATCCCTCTGATAATTCTCCAGGAGCCGACCTTTGAAGCGGGCGGCATTCCGATTTTACCTGGGGAAACAGGATCGGATAAGCTTCCTGAATGTGGGTGACTATTAGTTCTGTGATGGGTAGGTACCGTCGAAGTGGAACCGTCCTAATGGGCTTGGATCAGAACTTACGGAGCTCGCAGTTCAGTCTTATATATTTATTTATATATACACCAACTATTATCGCGTTAGGGTTTCGGTTCACATCCCTGAGCCTCGGCTCGTGGACTAGGACAAGCACACAGTTATGAGGGTAGGCCAAGTCAAGCCTAATTAGCTTGCACCCATATCAGAGTAGGAAGCGTTGATGGAAACCATCAATGCGTGATAGGTTCATTACACACCACACGTTTAAATGTAAATGAGGTGGCGTACACCTAGTTTTGATTGAACAGAAGTTCTAAGTTGGGGGTAGACCCAGGTACTCACACAATGGGGATAGGTTGAGAATTGAGTTAGTTACGATTAGTATTGTAACGATACTGAGCTAACCATACCCATGCTTAGCAACCTATTGTTGTATGTGATTGGAGTAAATTGTATTCGAGCTATCGCGTTGAGTAGCTTAATAGACAGAGCCATCGTTAAATTACATCGCTAATGTAATCGGTCGAGAGTAAAATGAAAACTCTATTTGCCTAGCAACTGACTTAGTATGGTCTCAATGAAACTTGGATTGGTGACATAAAATACTTTAAATCTACCTACATTATAATTAATTAAATTCGTAATGGAAATTATTCCGAATTAAGAAGTTTGTTTGACTGATCTACCAATCGACTTTAAATAAAGTACTATGCTATTAATGTAGAATATACTGCTTCCGGGCTGTTTGGCCGTGGTCCATCGGAAACTTGAATTCCAGACGTTTCGTCGATCACTGCAGTCGACATCTTACGCGGTACAGCTCGGGAAGCCGTCGAGTGCGGAGAACCTTCCTTGGCGGCGAACTCGCTGCGACTGATGAAGCGGCCCGAGTCACTGGCGTATTTATAGGCGCAGTTGGAGGGGGGAAACAACGTGATCGGTCGTGATTGGTTGAGAGCTGCGCAACCGATGCGCTCGATCCTGATTGGTCGAGGCTAAGCAAGGGGGCGTGGCCTCCCGCTACCGGGGATGGAGGTGGCTTCGTCATGTTTGAATTGTGATGACGCGCGGCTCTCAGTGCTGGGTACCAATCTTTCTGGAGATGAAAACCTTCGTTTTTTCTATTAAAATTGTTGGGATGCTTGAATATTTCGATGGCTTCTCTACATAGCCGTGGGAAGAAATGTGAGGTGGTAGCTAGAACCTTCGTGTTCTGAAATTTGATGATATGATTACCATCCTCCTGGGTGTGTTCTGCAACCGCTGACTTGTCGAAGTGGCTGAGGCGGCAATTTCGTTCATGTTCCAAAAGCCTACACACACAGACCGTTACTTACACAAGGACTCCAACCACCATCCCAGACAGAAAATGTCAGTCATCAAGACCCTGCCGTGAAAGCCTAAAGCTTTATATTCGACGCCTCTACGGGGAGGAAGTCCACCAGCGAGTTCGCCGCCTCGAGTCACTTCGAAAAAGAAAAGCCCACCTTTTGTCATTGGCGTTTCTACTCCGCTGTCGAGATAGCAACGTCGTGCCCCACTTTCTACACCAGAAGCGGATCATACAGAACCCCGCTTCGCACCGTATCTACGATCGTACTGAGAGAGCCCTTCTCCGAGAATTCACAGTACACGGCGGACCCTGGCGCTACTCAGTCAAGATCTTCTGAGAGTTCACCTTCAAGTCGCTCATGAGCTTTCACCTAATGATTGGGACCGCGTGGAAAAACTGACTTTTCACACCATGACCTGGGAAAGTCAGCAGGCTTCTACACGACAGTAGAGGAAATTTGACAAGCTCCCAAGAAAACAAGAGTCTGGTCCAAGTCTGGATAAACGCCTTGTAGTAGTGAACCTGTCAGACCACCAACTGTCTGAAGAGGAGAGGTCAGTCTTGAGCAAAGGGGAGAATTTTGCCATTACCCCAAGATGACTTCCGGTGGAAGATATCATCGCCAACGTTGAAGCAAGCTTGCGCAAGCTTCCCGAGGAACTGGCGGAGAGGGTCCGCCAAGAGTCCTCCAGAATTCTACAGCAAGCCAAGCCACCGAGGAGCAATATCACGGAGAAAGAGCGGAAAGCCTTAAAGAACCTAAGGGCTAATAAGGATATTGTTATCCTAAAAGCTGACAAGGGCAATGCCACAGCGGTTATCAACACCAAGGATTATGAGACCAAGATCAAAGATCTTCTCGACCCGGCCACCTATAAGGAGATTCCAAAGGACCCAACGGTAAGAATCTTGAGACAGGTAAACAACCTGATCAAGGGTTCGTCTATTCCAGAAGAAACGCAGCGTATTATCAAGAAGTCTGAAGCTCTGCCACCTAGGCTATATGGGTTACCAAAGATCCATAAGCCTTCAGTATCGCTCCGGCCCGTCGTGAGCGCTATTGGCTCGCCCACTCATCCAGTCTCAAAGTATCTCACCGGACTGTTTCAACAACATGTCGGATCGTCCTCGACATACATCAAGGACTCACGCCACTTCGTGGAGAAACTTGAGAATCTCGAGCTACACCCGGATGATCGTCTGGTCAGCTTCGATGTCGTCTCTCTGTTCACGAAAGTTTCAGTCAAGGAAGCTATGTCACGTAACCGACTGCTGTTCTCTAAGGACATCGCAGAATTGTTCGAGTTCGTGTTGACGACTTCATACTTCCAGTGGAACAACACGTTCTATGAACAAGTGGAGGGTTTATTTATTTATTTATTTAATGCACGGAAAACTTACAGCTAAGAACATCAGTACAAGGATGCAGCTTACTCAACTGAGAGCCAATTAAAACTTTTCACTTCTAATGTTAGATTAGTTAAATGTTGTAAGCAAATAAAATAAAATCAAACAAAAAAAAAACTAATCACACAGTAGACACTAAATGCCGAAACATTACAAAAACTGAAAAAAAAAAGGTTACGAGAGCCACACTATTTGAAAAAATTAAGGCTTAGACGTCTTCTTGCTGAAGACACACTAATTAAGAAGGGATCAATGTCGTGCTCTTTACACAAATTATTAAGATTTCTGCATGCGTGCACCAAGTAGCTGTTCTGTCGATAATTAGTTTTAGCTCGAGGAACATGAAGAGGGGGATTAAAGCGAAGTGACTTAGATGGTACGTTAAAAAATATTTTCTCGAGCAAATCTGGACAGTCAATATTGTGGTTCAGTATTTTGACAAGAAAAGTAAAGTCCGCTATTTCACGTCGATCTATGAGAGGAAGAAGGTGGAACTTTTTACATAAACGGAGGAAATCCTTGGAGTGGTATGGAATTTTTTGGTGATAACATAGATATTTAATAAAGCGTTGTTGTATATTTTCAATTCGATTAATGTAAACTAAATAACACGGATTCCATACTTGAGAAACATACTCTAAATGACTCCTTACATAGGTGCAGTAGAAAATTTTAAGGGTTTTAGCTTCTGTAAAGGTCTTGCCTACACGCATTATAAAACCTAACGTTTTAGATGCCTTTTTCACAATAGTGTCAATGTGCGTATCAACAAGCAACTTGGAATCATGGTGCACTCCTAGATCTCGGATGATATTATTCCTTTGGAGAGTATGACCCCCCAAATATTATTCCTTTGGAGAGTATGACCCCCAAGTTTAGCCATGGGAAACCCCATCAGTCCTGTAGTTGCGAACTTCTACATGGAATTCTTCGAAGAAGCCGCTCTTGAACGAGCGCCCAAGAAGCCTAAGGTCGGTTTCCGCTACGTAGACGATACCTTTGTGGTTTGGAGTCATGGAGACACGGAGCTGAATAAGTTCCTGAATCACGTGAACAGCATCCATCCTAATACCCAATTCACCATGGAAGTAGAGAAGAACGGAGAACTGCCATTCCTCGATGTCCTGGTATCCAAAAAAGAGGATGGCAGCCTTGGTCACCGGGTCTATCGAAAGCCTACACACACAGACCGTTACTTACACAAGGACTCCAACCACCATCCCAGACAGAAAATGTCAGTCATCAAGACCCTGGTCCACCGAGCTAAGAGCATCTGTGAGCCTCAACACCTTCAAAACGAGTTACGCCACCTGGACTCGGCCTTCCAAGCCAATGGATTCTCTGCCCAGGAGATACGGAGAGATCTTCATCCGAGGAAATCTTCTCCAACGAACCAGGATGAGGAGAAACCTGCCCCTCTAGGGAAGGCCTTTTTGCCATACATTCATGGTACAACGGATCGTATCGGGAGACTGCTAGAAGCTTACAACATTAAGCCTATTTTCAAGCCCACGACGCAGTTACGTAATCGACACCGTTCAGTCAAGGACCCTCGTGACCCACTATCTTCAGCTGGTGTTTACCGAACCCCTGCTCGTGTGCCTCGGTATACGTGGGCACTACTCAAAGAAGCGTCAAGACCCGCCTTTCGGAACATGAACGAAATTGCCGCCTAAGCCACTTCGACAAGTCAGCGGTTGCAGAACACACCCAGGAGGATGGTAATCATACCATCAAATTTCAGAACACGAAGGTTCTAGCTACCACTTCACATTTTGTTGCGGCCACACAGCCAAGCGGAGAGTTGGCAACACTGCGGCCGCCATCTCTCTCGTCTCTGGACGCAACGACGCGCACGCAAACGTCAAAGTGCATTTTTCTTTTATTATATTTTAATCGTAAAATAACTTAATTAAACTCAGTAAAAACCAGTGACATATTTTAATTTACGACAGTCCATTGAATTATTCGAAGAAATATTTGGTCCTTCGAGCCGGATTGTTTACTGCAGTACCTTTGGATTTACTCTTGTGAGGTTTACCCAAAACATGCGTAGGCATACCGCCTTTCGGAACATTTACTTGGCATGTGTCACAAAAAGTACTTGATGCTATATTCACATTTACAGGTTTATTATTATCTTTGGATTTCAATTTGTTCCTATGTTTTGGAGCTTTGGTATGAGCCATAAAATTATGAGTATCAATGTGTACATCACAGGTATGACAATATGTTTTACCCACTTTCGCTGGAGTTTCTTTCTGATTTTCTTTCTTCTTGCTTTTTATATTATTAACTGTTGCATTACTTTCATGATATATTTTTAGAATATAATCAATGTCTACATGGTTGGCCTCGTGTGAAATTTTACTACTTAGGGTATTATCAGTAGGTAATTTATTTTTAATCTTTTTCTTATGTTTTTCACCTTTGGTATGATTTATGAAATTATGAGTATCTATATTTACCTTACAGAATTCACAAAAGGTTTTCTTAACTTGAATGCTTTTTACTACATGTGTATGGCTGTATTTTTTGTGATTAGGGTTACGAAGTTCATGGTTGGATCCAGTAAGTACAATTTCATTGCATAAAAGGCAATGACTCTTCTTCTGACCATTTAGTAGGAGTACATGGTTGTCTACCACTTCTCTTTCAAAGTTGTCATTTACGGGTTGTATGATGTTGCTTACACATTTCTTCCCACGGCTATGTCGAGAAGCCATCGAAATATTCAAGCATCCCAACAATTTTAATAGAAAAATCGAAGGTTTTCATCTCCAGTAAGATTGGTACCCAGCACTGAGAGCCGCGCGTCGTCACAATTCAAACATGACGAAGCCACTACCATCCCCGGTAGCGGGAGGCCACGCCCCCTTGCTTAGCCTCGACCAATCAGGTTCGAGCGCATCGGTTGCGCAGCTCTCAACCAATCACGACCGATCACGTTGTTTCCCCCCTCCAACTGCGCCTATAAATACGCCAGTGACTCGGGCCGCTACACCAGTCGTAGCGAGTTCGCCGCCGAGGAAGGTTCTCCGCACTCGACGGCGTCCCGAGCTGTACCACTGAAGATGTCGACCGCAGTGATCGACGAAACGTCTGGAATTCAAGTTTCCGATAGACCACGGCCAAACAGCCCGGAAGCAGTATATTCTACATGCAACGCCGGCCGTGAAAGCCTTAAGCTTTATATGCTATTAATACCTATTACTCGGAGCGTCGTAGTCGGGAATTATTTTGGAGAGATACACCTAGCTAACGATAGCAGAGCGCCCTCCTAATTTGGAACTCGTATTGAACCTTAATTGATTTAGGCATTTGACCCTAGATATGGCTGTCTTCTACATCTCGACGTCTCGAGTCGAAATCATAATTTATTATGTTGTTCGTAGATCCCGATATAAATAAAGATTGCTCTGTACGTATCTACAGTGCCCTCAGTAAGAGTTGCAAATTACCAAGACGTCCAAAGTTTTAAAGAGTTCATGTAATAATAACTACAGCAGCTAGAAAAAACTGTTTGAAAGCACAGAGTTCGCCTCATAGAGAAGTCTTATTTTTTTTTTTTTTTAACGTGCGGAAATCCCTTCGGATACCCCCCCGCCGGCCAGCGGGGGTGGTTATGTCGTGTCTCGACTAAAACCGCACGGTGTCCTCCCCAAGTGTCCGTTGCCCGGGTTGCCGGGTTCGCCTCATAGAGAAGTCTTTAGTAACTTATTTTAATTAAAAACCGAAGAACATTTTCGGTACGAGCTCTTGGAATCTGGGATACCTTGGGTATAATAATACCGGTTCAAGGCCTTTTTTTATTTGTGGCAATCCTAGCCGGAAACCTATCTTTGGAATACAGAGGATAACCCTCATTCCGTATAGAGAGGCGCTCGATGAACACGTCACGCTTCTTACTCGAGCCTGCTTCTCCTAGGACAACGAAATGTCATACCCTTCACGCTTACGAAGTATAAACTAGGTTAAAACTTGCAAAAGAATACCTCTGGATCTCCATAATTCTCTGCTCTAAGCAAAAATTCATCGCCGTAATTTAATTTTCCACTATAATCGTCACCGTTTACGCTGTAATCATAAAATGTAGTTGCAAAATGGGTTCACGTGCATTACAGTAAACGTCACGTACTAGTCTAACTATGGCGTCACATACATCAGCAGTTCATGTCAAATCCCCATTCACAATCCTTGGCTTTTCGAACTTCACGTGCGCACTAAGAATTAATTACCATTCTCTTTAACAGTGAAGGAAAACAAGTACAGGAAACAGACAGGTGGTAGGTACATAACACAGTTCTCCTTAATATTTTCGAAAGTTTGAGAATTCGGCCAACCAGTTCTAGGCCATCGAGGTGAACTATGCCCTAGTCCCATTTTGACATGATTTTATTTCCTTATTTATGGAATTGTAGAACATAAGGTAATAATAGTAGTTTATGCAACTGTCATATAAGAAGGGGTATTAAAACACGAGAGTCTGTTTATCGAATGCGATAATAGGTTGACTCGAGTGTTTTAATACCTAAGTTATATGCAGTTTCATACACTACTTTATCTTCACTCATAGGAAAAATTGAAATTAAACAAAGTAGGTAGGTTACAAGGAAGTAATTTAGCGTGCGCCATTTTTTTCACAGTTCGAACTGCGCATGCGTGCGCCTTTTTTCCATATTCAGCCTAAAACCTTAGACTAGTTTAATGAATAAAAAAAGATAGCGGTGCTATAATGAGTTTTATGATACAGTTGGCGGTACTATAATAAGTTTTATCTACACTCAAATCGAAAAATACGAATTACGAATTCAAAGACGATTCTATACATACGCACTTTATAAACGCATATACATAAAATTAAAAATAATAGCAGTTTATGCAACTGTCATATAAGAAGGGGTATTAAAACACGAGAGTCTGTTTATATTATTAGGAAAAATTGAAATTAAACAAAGTAGGTAGGTTACAAGGGTGCCATTTTTTTCACAGTTCGAACTGCGCATGCGTGTGCCTTTTTTTTCATATTCAGCCTAAAACCTTAGACTAGTTTAATGAATCAAAAAAGATAGCGATACTATAATGAGTTTTATGATACAGTTGGCGGTACTATAATAAGTTTTATCTACACCCATGCTTTAAATCCTCTATAAAAGATTCTGAAACAGTTAGCTTGTTGCCAACATTAATATATCATATCCATGATGGATATGATGTATTGTAGTATGATGGATCCACACATATAACCATAATATCATCCGAACGGGTGTTATTATGTTGTATGAAATTTCATAATAACACTCCTTTCGCTTTTTCAATCTCTTCCGCGCAAAGGGTTACTCATCAGACAGCCAAATTCTTACCGCTCGATGCGGGGAATCTGTATGAGTTTCAAAAAAAGAACTGTCATTCACGCTCGTTGCATTGCACTACCACAGCGGCGGCGCGCCGTAAAAAAAAATTAAAGCTTATTCGTACGAATTCCCGCTATTTTTCTTCGCTATTATTTTTGCAAATTGTTTTGTTTACTTACGAAAATGAGCGATTCAAGTTTTGATAACACACTTCCAGACATCTCGAATGCAGCAAAGGACATTTCTAACAAATTACTACCGGAAAAGTCTAGAAAACAGTATGAAAAGGCGTACCAAGATTTCATGAATTGGAAAATATCAAAGAGCTCATCATTGTCTGAAGATGTATTATTAGTTTATTTTCAAGAATTAGCAGAAAAATTTAGATCTTCATCCCTATGGACTTTCTATCCAATGCTCAAAAGTACGCTGAATATTAATCACAACATGGATATGTCAAAATATTCAAAATTGATTGCCTTGATAAAACGTAAAGGAGAAGGCTATGTAGGGAAGAAATCAAAAACGTTTATACCTGATGAAATAAATAGGTTTTTAAACGAAGCGCCTGATCAACTATATCTAGCGATAAAGGTATGTTAGTTACTTACTTCATTAAAATCTTATTTTCGTTGTAATAATAAATTACAATGACGTGTTATATTATTGTTACAGACTGCGCTAATATTCGGAATCATGGGCGCATGCCGCCGTCAAGAATTATACGCTTTGTCGTATACCGACGTACAGATAAATGAAGCTGTGCTTGTGATCAATGTAAATAATACAAAAACCAAAATAAACCGCACATTTACTATTACAGGCAAATATTTAGAAATTTGCAAAAAATACATAGCACTGCGTCCGCATCCCTGCAGCACTCCGAGTTTTTTTTTACAATACAGACCTGGAAAATGTATATCGCAAAGGAACGGTATAAATACCTTTAGCAACTTAGGCAAAACAATTGCTAACTATTTGCAACTTCCTAATCCTGAGTTGTACACAGGACACTGCTTTCGCAGAACATCTGCCACATTATTAGTAGATGCCGGAGGAGACATAACAAGTTTAAAAAGGCACGGCGGATGGAAGCGTCCACTTCTGTTGCCGAGGGCTACATTAATGACTCTTTAAATAACAAAATGCAGGTGTCGAATCTAATTTCAAATTCCATAGAAAATAAAAATAGTGAAGTGGTGAACATCAACATTACTCCGAGTACATCGGGATTGGCCAACATTAAAGAACATTTTCAAGTGAATTTTAATAATTGCACGATACAAAATGTAAATTGTTACAACAATAAATAAACGATTTTTATTTGTAGTAATAAATAACTATTTCATTATACTTTGTTTATCTGCATATAGTCTGTAATTAAACTTTTCATGAATTTTAACTTCTTAGATCGCCTCATGGTTTCAGAATATTTTATAGAGGACACATCATGGGTGTAGATAAAGTCTTGTATGCAACTGTATAATTAGATATTAAAACACTCATGTGATACTATTATCACATTCATAAATCTACATTCATGTTTTAATACCCCTCATTATACCACAGTTGCATAAATAACTATTATTTTTAATTTTATGTATATGCGTTTATAAAGTGCGTATATATAGAATCGTCTTTGAATTCGTAATTCGAATTTTTCGATTTGAGTGTAGATAATAGTTATTTATGCAACTGTGGTAAAATGAGGGGTATTAAAACATGAATGTGGGTTTATCACACGAAGCGAAGCTGAGTGTGATAATAGTATCACATGAGTGTTTTAATACCTAATTATACAGTTGCATACAAGACTTTATCTACACCCATGATAAACTAATAATACATCTTCAGAGAATGATGTACTGCCCTTTGATATTTTCCAATTCATGAAATCTTGGTACGCCTTTTCATACTGTTTTCTAGATTTTTCCGGTAGTAATTTGTTAGAAATGTCCTTTGCTGCATTCGAAATATCTGGAGGTGTGTTATCAAAACTTAAATCGCTCATTTTCGTAAGTAAACAAAACAATTTGCAAAAATAATAGCGAAGAAAAGTAGCGGGAATTCGAATTCGAACGAATAAGCTTTAATTTTTTTTTACGGCGCGCCGCCGCTGTGGTAGTGCAATGCAACGCGCGTGAATGACAGTTCTTTTTTTGAAACTCATATGCAGATTCCACGCATCGGGCGGTAAGAATTTGGCTGTCTGATGAGTAACCCTTTGCGCGGAAGAGATTGAAAAAGCGAAAGGAGTGTTATTATGAAATTTCAAACAACATTATAACACCCGTTCGGATGATATTATGGTTATTAGGACATTGGATGTATTAATGTTGGCAATAAGCTAACTGTTTCAGAATCTTTTATAGAGGATTTAAAGCATGGGTGTAGATAATAGTTATTTATGCAACTGTGGTATAATGAGGGGTATTAAAACATGAATGTGGGTTTATCACACGAAGCGAAGCTGAGTGTGATAATAGTATCACATGAGTGTTTTAATACCTAATTATACAGTTGCATACAAGACTTTATCTACACCCATGATAAACTAATAATACATCTTCAGAGAATGATATACTGCCCTTTGATATTTTCCAATTCATGAAATCTTGGTACGCCTTTAAATACTGTTTTCTGGATTTTTCCGGTAGTAATTTGTTAGAAATGTCCTTTGCTGCATTCGAAATGTCTGGAGGTGTGTTATCAAAACTTGAAACGCTCATTTTCGTAAGTAAACAAAACAATTTGCAAAAATAATAGCGAAGAAAAATAGCGGGAATTGGAATTCGAACGAATAAGCTTTAATTTTTTTTTTACGGCGCGCCGCGCGCCGTTGTGGCAGTGCAATGCAACGCGCGTGAATGACAGTTCTTTTTTTGAAACTCATACAGATTCCACGCATCGAGCGCTAAGAATTTGGCTGTCTGATGAGTAACCCTTTGCGCGGAAGAGATTGAAAAAGCGAAAGGAGTGTTATTATGAAATTTCATACAACATTATAACACCCGTTCGGATGATATTATGGTTATTATGACATTGGATGTTTTAATGTTGGCAATAAGCTAACTGTTTCAGAATCTTTTATACAGGATTTAAAGCATGGGTGTAGATAAAACTTATTATAGTACCGCCAACTGTATCATAAAACTCATTATAGTATCGCTATCTTTTTTTATTCATTAAACTATTCTAAGGTTTTAGGCTAAATATGAAAAAAATGCGCACGCATGCGCAGTTCGAACTGTGAAAAAAATGGCGCCCTTGTAACCTACCTACTTTCTTTAATTTCAATTTTTCCTATGAGTGAAGATAAAGTAGTGTATGAAACTGCATATAACTTGGGTATTAAAACACTCTAGTCAACCTATTATCGCCAAACAGACTCTCGTGTTTTAATACCCCTTCTTATATGACAGTTGCATAAACTACTATTATTTTTAATTTTATGTAGGTATATGCGTTTATAAAGTGCGTATGTATAGAATCGTCTTTGAATTCGTAATTCGAATTTTTCGATTTGAGTGTAGATAATTTATTGGTTTTAGAATAATCGAGGTATCTGAAGAAGTACCAATTTATTTATTGATTTATTTATTTTATTTATTGATTTATTGCAGAAACATGGTTAAGTACATAGATGTTAGATACATTTAAATTATTGTCCAGCACGTTTCGCCGTTTTACCAGCATGCAAATGTAAAATTAAATACAAATATAACAATTAAATAAAACAGAATACATGCAATTATTTTACACAATATTAAGTAGACAGTTAAGATATAGACTGATACAACGATGTCTTTTATATATGATACGATGTCATTTATATAATTATTACTATTAAACTAAAATAATATTGAAAATTATTACAATAATGTCAGCGTTCAGAATAATATTGGTACCTATGTCAGTAAATTGATCAATGATAATAATAATAATAATAATAAGTGGAATCTTATGTCAATATGAAAGAAAAGAAAGAAAAAATAATTTTGAAGTAGTTAAAATTAATGTCAATATTAATAATAAATTATGCACTATGAATGATTCTGATTAAAGGAAATTGTTTCATTTATTATTATTACAATACCCCATAAATTCCTCGACTGAGTAAAATGATTTTTCAATTAAATATTGCCCTAATCTATTCTTAAATTTTAGGTAAGGTAGCTCTCTTATATCTTTAGGGATGTTGTTATAGACCTTAACAACCATGTATCCACAGTTTTTTTGAAATAACGTAGTTCTCACGTTTGGAACAACCAATTTTGTTGGGTCTCTTGAAATATATTTTTTTTCATCCGCGCATTTTTTAAATAGTGCCGGATGGTTTTTCACAAATATGCCAACCTCGAGAATATACATGGATGTTAAGGTTAACAATTTAAGTTCCTTGAACATAGGCCTACATGACTGCATAGGTCCAGCGCCACAAATGGCGCGTATACACTTTTTTTGTACAATAAATACTTGCTGTATATCTACAGAGTTTCCCCACAGCAAGAGACCGTATCGTAGTATGGACGCAACATAGCCATGATACGCAAGGAGTGCCGTTCTTTGATTTGTGACTTTGGTTAGTTTTCTGAGGGCAAATGCAAATCTATTAAGACGAGTTTTTACAGTTTTAATGTGGCTTTTCCAGTTGCAATGTTCATCAACGGTAATGCCAAGGAACTTGGTTGCATCAGTTTCTTGTATTTCAAGACCCTGGTGTTCTATCAACAGGTCAGGTTTGTTAGCATTGTAATGCCGAAACTGTACATATTTGGTTTTGTTAATATTAGCTTCTAAATTGTTTCTGTTCAGCCAGTCTGTTACATTTGCAACAGCTGCATTTAAGGATCTTTCGTAGATGGTATTTTTATTCTCATTAATGGATATGGTGTTTTCATCTGGTACGATGACACAGATATCATCCGCAAAGAGAGTACATTTGTGGCTAATCACTTGAGGAATGTCATTAATATAAATTAAGAACAGTAAAGGACCGAGTACACTGCCCTGCGGAACTCCAAATCTATTATGTTTTAATGAGGATCTAGAGGATGTTAATAACAGATCTTCATTCAGCCCAGTAATTTCAACACATTGCTGACGGTCACTTAGGTAACTCTCTAGCCACTGCAAAGCTTTTCCTCGTATGCCATAACTGTCACATTTGCGCAACAAAATTTCGTGACTGACAAAATCGAACGCACGGGACATATCAAAAAATATGGCGGACACGCTCTTACGATCATCAATATGTCTAGTTACATTTTTAATTAATGAAAAGGCAGCTAGAGTGGTTGATTTATTTTTTTGAAAACCATTCTGTTCCGGCGCTATAATATTATGCTTTGTTAAAAAGCCATTAATTCTAATGTACATTATCTTTTCAAAAATTTTGGAAAGTACAGGTATAAGTGTAATGGGGCGATAATTGCTTAGGTCTTCTTTGCTACCCTTTTTATGCAGTGGTTTAACTATGGCCATTTTTAGCTGCGTTGGAAAAGTGCCTTCACTTATCGAAAGATTCACCAAGTGACATAATACTGGCGCTAGTTCTGCGGAGCAACATTTTATTATTTTTGTAGATACAGAGTCATACCCAACGGCATTAGTGTTATTTAATGACTTTATGGCCATAACAATATCCATTTCGGTACAAGGCATTAGAAAGATGGTAGAACTGTTAATATTTAAATGTGAATAATCAGGATTACAATCAATTTTCTTGGTTGTTGGGATAAAAAATCGTTAAACTTACTTGCAATATCAGTAGCATTACTTATGGTTTGATTTTCACAAGTAATACATTTAATGTTAGTTGCAGAAGTCTCTAAGTTGTCCATTTTATTGCCAATTATACCCCAAGGTGCTTTGCATTTATTTTTAGCATTAAGAATAATTTTTTTGTTTATTTGCCTTTTTGAATCGATGATACATTTCTTAAGGAGATTTGAATACTGTAACAGGTGTGTTTTTTTTTCATCGCTTTTCCCTCTGTAATACAGATATCTTAATTTTCGTTTAGTAATTGCGGATTTTCTAATACCTTTCGTCATCCATTTAGGGGCAGCGTTTAGAGAGCTAATTTTGACTTTGTTAATGGGGAAACATAAGTCATAAAACAATAAAAAGTTTTCCTGGAATGCCTCAAAGGCGGAGTTACAGTCCGACTCGGTTACTACATCGGACCATGAGAGGCTAGAAAGACAGTCTTTGAATTTTTTAATGTTCTCAGTGTTATAATCTCGCCTCATAGTGTAAAAGTGAAGGGGTGAAGGGTTTTTTGACATAACTGGAAAAGTCAACGTCTGGGCCGTATTATGATCAGACAAATTTAATTCGTGAACCCTTCCTATTGCATGTTGTATATTACTAAGTATATGATCTATGCATGACTTCTTTCTGGTAGGCTCAGTTATGTGAAACTGTAAATTATGATTATACAGAAAGTTTTGTAGTCTGTCAGTTATAGCGTCTTTTATAAGGATGTTAACATTTATATCGCCTGTAATTATTATGCGTTTGTTGGGTTTTAATTTAAATTTATGAAGTAACAGTTCTAGTTTTGTGAAAAATATAGATATATCAGCGTTAGGTATTCTATAAACACATATAACTATGGTCTGTAAGCATGGTATGTCGACACCACAACATTCAAAAGTTTTTTCTGCAGCGATGGCATGACATATTTGAATATCACTGCATTCATACTCTCTACTTACCAAAATACAGGCACCTCCGCGCTCCTTTGTACGACGTGAAAAAGAACTAACTAATTTATAATTTGGTAAATAAATATTTTGTTCATCGCCTTCTTGTACAAACGTTTCAGTAAAGCACAATATGCGTAAGGGTATTTTACTGTCGCTGAATTCCCTGATGCATATTTCAATCTCATGTAACTTATTTAAAAGCCCCGCAATGTTTTGATGGAATAAGGTAGCAGTGGTAGATTGCGCACCATGAGGTAACTTAAGTTTAGTGAGAGCGAAAAAACTTTCGACCCTCATTAGTTTTTGAAGAGCCCTGAAGCGGAGTAGGCATATTTAATTTTTTTATATTTTTTCGATTGGAGGGTATTTTTTGATTTATTGGGGCGGACCTGTCAACACTATGGAAAGTTAAGAAATGTTTTTGATAATAATGACTGTCAATGGTAAGATTTAGAAGATTACATAAATTCAACAAATAGCCACTTTTGGCAACATAATTATTATCAACATCTAAAAAAGTACAGTTTTTAAAGTACTGACAAATAAGTTTTGTATAACTATTCAATAGTGATTCATTTAGGTATTTATTTCTGGTTACATTTAACACTATTATGTTACATTTTTGCACGTATTGTAGCATTGTTATTAAATTAACCATATATTTACTAGGATTGTATTCATATTCTCCTGGACAAATGACTATATAATTTTCAGAGGAGTCTTGTAGGCTGTGGCAAGACTTAAACATCTCCCCAGACGCAGCATTGTATTTTACAAAAGAAGATATTCGATATTTACCATATTTACTATTACTTCTTGAACTAATCAGTGCCGATGCCAAACCAGATATTTGTCGTCCTCCCACTATCAATATTTCAGGCGTTTGCTTATTATTTGTTGTTCTATTGTTGATAATATGCGGTTGAGTGCCATCTATTGACTTACAAGTAATTCCACAATCGTTTGAGTCCCTTAGTAATGAGCTAATCGATGTTATGCTTTTTGTATCAGCGCCATCTGTGATTGCATCTTCGTACTCTTCATCTGATTGTAGTCCAAGCTCCTGGCTGCTTGAGTTAAGTTTAGAGTCTTCATTTCGTATTTCTACCAGACGTCTATGACGTAGTTGGCCTGATGTTCTTGTAACACTTCTTGTGACATCGGGCGTTTTACAGATAATTTTTAAGCTTGCAATGGTTGAATCCTGTTTTTTGGCGTACTTTTTTAAAGAAATATTTTCTAGGGTTAAATTATCAATTTCTGTATGTGCAATATCTAGTTGTTCTTGTAGTTTCTGTATTTGTACTTTGTATTCTCGAATTTCTTCCTGGAACAGTATTGCATTTCCTGTCGATAGATCTAAACTTTTTCCTAAGTAGTGATTCGGAGAGTCAATTGGTGATAATGAGTGATTTAGTGATTCGGATCTATTTTGTTTTTTTCTAAGAGTAATATTAAATTGAGAATCATCCATTTCTCACTCAAAAAACAGGTATAAAAAGTTCAAAAGAATATAAATCTATGCAGGTTCAGAACTCGAACTAATTTGCGCACTAGTCCGATCACAGGACCATCATGCCATCGTGACAGTACCAATAGTTTTCAATTTACCGCTTACATTTGTAGCGGTAATTATTTAAATCAATTTGATGTCGTTCCGATGACTCATTCAAACGGAATTTTTCCAACTTGTTTATCACTACCTACCCCTTCGGGGATATAGGCGTGAGTTTATGTTATGTTTATGTTATGTTATGTTATCACTAACCAAATACCGACAGAATTGATCTTTTAAGTAAAACACTATTCCTTTTCAATATTCACAATAATCTTGAATGTATATCCATTGTTTAGGGTTGAGACTCATGATTAATATATGTAATCACAAGTTCATTGCACTACACACACAATATTATCACTGTTACTTTTTGCACTTTTTGGTAGTTGTATGGTTTAATATTCCATTGATAACAATGTCACTAGGAAATTATATGTATTTAAATGATTTTTTGTAGTTCTAACTTTTAAATGTTGTTGTTTTCTATTATTAAATAATTTTATAATACGGACTCGATGTGAACGTGACAGCTAGCGCCATCTCTTTTCCATTAAATTTTCCATTCAATTAAATTTGATCAGTGATTATAACAAAAATTGTATACCTGATAATAATGAAAGTGTTCCGACAGCAGGGTGTTGTGATAGGCGATAAAGTCATCAAACATTCATCACAAATGTTCTGCATATAGTCCACTTGACGCTCTCGTACCAAAATGGACAAAGCTAAACCGTATTGTAGCTTAACACCAGGAACCGGAGCCTTAGCTAAAATTTTCGATTTATTCAATTATTTTCATGGAAATAAAGTCATAACCACCCCCGCTTGCCGGCGGGGGGGTATCCGAAGGGATTTCCGCACGATAAAAAAAAAAAAAAAAAAAAAAAAAAAAAAAAAAAGGGCGCCATCTTCTGGATATTTTTAAACTCAGCTACTGAAGCATTACCTTACAAAGGTGCCATGTAACAATCAGAAACCATTTTTTTCTCTCTACATGTGATTTCTTAGATTTACGAAACTATAACATTTTTAGTGTAATACAATAAGTAATAATACCTGGCATATCCGATGCGACTAATTGGACGTTAAACCCAAATTGAATGAAGGATCCACTTAGCTTAAGTGGTCGCTGTAATTAGAAATTTAAAAGTCAATACGTCTACTCAAACATAAACTGATGAACATGAAATAAATGCTGTCAAAAAGGTGGGTTAGGAATAATAGCGATGCATAAAGTGATAGGAACTTTTAAATTCTAGCACTGTGAAGATCTTAAATTAACAGGAGCTGGGTGTTCTTATTTCGGTGTCAGTAGTGCACTATCTTTGTATACGTGGGGGTTTTTGGAAATAATAAAAAAAAAATATCAAAAATAATCGATTAGTCCCGGTGTCCACCACCAATTTGGCCACCACTGGTGGACAGAGAGACAAATTATGAAATTATGTTCCGCTGTCCACCAGTGGTGGACAGAGCAACATATTTTGAAAAGTTGTTTTATCATTATGTTCCGCTGTCCACCAGAGGTGGACAGAGCAACATATTTTGAAAAGTTGTGTTATCACTGTACACAGAGATCTCTCTTCATAGATAGCACTTCTTACCATAAACTTTCCGGACTAGTGGTTCCGGCGCTTCGCCGGCCGGTGCCGCAGCACGCTCGCTTCGCTCGCTCGGCTCGCGCTCTGTTGGGGTCACACCTAATCTAACCCACTTTACTTATTTTCGGAATATAAGCCGAGCGAGGCAAGAAGTGCGAAATATCAGTCCATCGTTTCGCAATAACACAACTTTTCAAAATATGTTGCTCTGTCCACCACTGGTGGACAGTGGAACATAATTTCATAATTTGTCTCTCTGTCCACCAGTGGTGGCCAAATCGGTGGTGAACACCGGGGCTAATCAAAAATAATGGATGATTTATCGAAATATTCTTCCTTTGCGTCTATGCACTTTTTCATTCGATTAAACATTTAAATCAATTTTGAAAATATTAGTACCACTCCTCCGTAGCGACGTCAGATTCATGTTTTTTATACTCTTCGACAGCCTCTTCTTGGTGAGCCGTCAAATTACATTCAAAATCGTCGAAAATCATAGCATGAAAATATTACCGAGTTAATTCCATATCTGATACCTTTAATCGAGGAATTCCTGTATATATAAGAGTAATCCAACGATTATCTATCAATTTGTATGAAGTATTTCGAGTAGAAAAGATGCCCCTAAATCCCAAAATCGCAAACGGCTCCAACGATTTTTTCATTAAATTTAGTATACAGGGGGTTTCGGGGGTAGTAAATCAATATAGGTAGGTTTCATTACTAGAGAGCGTCAAATTATTTTTAGAAATTGATCACCCTGATATTTCCATATTAATGAGGACAAACCATTTTTTAAATAGCACCATAATGTTTAAGCAATCGATAATCATACTAAACAAATTGTATTCTACAGCCAAAGAGTTCTATTTTCGAACATTGTAATAAGTAATAACTTTTTGTAGTTTTACAATAAAGCATTTGAATTTGAAATTTCATTGAAACAATGACGTCTTTCACACATTCTATCCATCTTTCCTTCGGCCTGTATAATTATTCTATATGCCTACTATAAGTCAGTACTCAAATTTTATATGTAAGTGCCCAGTTCTCGGAACTTTTAGTGCGCCCTATGTATACAATCCCGCTAATATATCTATATATTGCTATTATCCCCAAAAGGGTATGTAGTTTTATTTTCGCCAGCTTTACTTCTGTTACCACGTAGCGTAGTAGTGTAGATAGGCATGTCGCATGTCATCTCATCGGATATTTTACCCAGAGTCTCAATCACGCTAATATATTTATCCCCAAAGGGGTATTCAGGGTTTTATTTTCGCCAGCTTTACTTCTGTTACCACGTAGCGTAATAGTGTTGGCAGGTAGGTATGTCATGTCATCTACCGGACATTTTACCCAGGCTCTGCTATCGCTACTTAAAATTTCCAGACAGTTTCTTTGTTAAATTTCGTCCTTAATTCGATGTCGGGGTAGGGCTAGCCTATCCAAAAATCGAATCCAAATGGAAGGCACAACTCAGGCGTCATCTGTTACACGAACCGATGATCAAAAATCAAAGTGGCCGAGAACCGTTAGATGACTGACTGCTACATAAGTAGCAGTCAGTCATCTAACGGAGCTATAAAGCTATGATGATGAAAAGGAACGTGACTAAAATGTTTATATGACAATGAATATAAACAGATATAAATACCTCTTTCAGTAAATTACTAAATAATGTTCGAGATCTCTGAAGTAATAATTCTCGTCTATCACGCTTTCTTAAAAACAACTTGAATTCATACTGCAACAAACAAGCGTCACATTGAAACCGTAAATTATTACCTAAATGAGCAAATTAAAAAAGAAACTGTTCCCATATTTAGATTCTGCATCAGATTTTGTCGTCATAAAAGATGCCGCGAGTAAGCTTCCGACTCTGGGCAGGTTTGTACACATCACAACATTTTCGTAATGACTCGCAATGGGCAAGTTTGGATGCTTTGCAACGTATTCATATGACATATATATACATATACTGCCAGTGGGGACGCCCGCCGTTTAACCAGACGGGTGATCAGCCCTTCTATGTGGGGCCATTTCACCCATTTCCCCTATAACGACTGTCATACATATTCGTATGGCAACCGGGACCGACATCTTAACGTGCTCTCCGAGGCACGACCAGACCAATGCAAATACTCATATTCATGCATACAAATATTTGCACTGAGCGGGGATCGAACCCGCGCCTCCTGCGTAGCGGCCGCTTTCAATACCGCCACGCCACGGAGGCGTATGACATAGTCTCTATGTATATTTACCAAACCCAGCCCCAAGACCAAAAGACGAACTTTTCGTGATGCTGCAGTAGGGCAGGATATTCAACTCGGTAAAAATAACTTTGGTGAACGAGAAAGATTCGTATTGAATTTTACGAGTTATAATGGGTTATCTTATCGCCTTTACCACAATACCCGAACATTACGATAAATCCAAATGTTGCTGGTTCCAGTCAATAAAAACTTATGGAGCCAAAACATTAAGGTAACCGTAGGAATAACTCATAATTAAAGCTCGCAGTGGTCTACGAAGCTACGCTGACAATCTGAACGCAATGGTCTCACGCGTTTCCTTATAGTTTGAAAAGTTGGTGAGTAATGCTATACCTCATTCTGTAGCCTTTCTTCGCTCCAGTTGCCGACAAGAACCGAGTTATTATACGACATTACGTAGGTATTTCTACAAATTTTCTGTTTAATGTATTTACCGTTTATTATTTCCTATCATTTATTGACGCATGCATGACGTATACCATTAATAATCTATGTATACCATAATTATTTACATTAGGGCTGAGCGAATTTTTTTTTAAGTTTTCAGTGATCTAATAGTAAAAAATTAATTCTATTACATGACACATGTGACAGTAACTGCCTACGAAACCTCATTACATTTAAAAAAAAGTTGGTTTTTAGCTGCCTCTTTGACGACTTGTAAACGTATGAAATTCTGAATAAACAGCCCTATTTTACTGAAATTATTGCAACCACTTTATCATCTATACAAAGTAAAAAGAACGCATTATCTCATATTTATAATTCAAAATAAGGGGATTGCAAAAAACGCTTAAAATAAGCATGAGGAAGAAAACCTCCCAAATAAAATACTTTGTCACCTGAACGATCACCATTTTAATGGCGTATTAATTCAGATTATCCCACTCATCATCATCATCATCATCTCAGCGATGTATCTCTATTGCATCCGAGGCCTTCACATCGCAGCTCGGGATCTGCTTTCCTGCTTTTCCTCCTCCACTTCGCATGATCCTGGGCATCCATGGTAGTGAGACCATTGGTACGCATGTCATTACAACGTCCAACTAGCACTTCTTGGGTATCCCCCTTCTACCAGGGCTCGGTGGAAGTGGCATGGCCAGACGTTTGTTACCCACGAACTCGCAAAACTAGCCCGCATCAGCGAAGGTGACACTCCGCCATTTTCTCAGCGATGTCACGGACACGTGGGCTGTTTCGGATGTGGGAGTTCCTCACGCGACCTTTATACGTAACTCCGCACATCTCTGTGAAACGCAACTCCTGCTTATGTCACGGCAACGGCCGCGTTTCACAGGCCTTGATGTCGCAGTCGATGCTATCAAAGTTCAGATAATTACACTAACACCGTAAATGTAAATATTGGCCCTCCTGCGAAAAAAAACTTTTTAACTAAAAATTCAACCGCCGATAAAATTCAAAAGCAAAAAATAATAAACCTTTTTTATTTAACCTTAATAACTAACTTCTTAAAGTAATGAAACTATATCTAAGCATATATTTTTGTAAATAGTTAGGTTTTTAATTAACCGTAATAGCTAAATTATTGAACTATGTAATGTAAGTATAGCTAAGTAATTTTGAGTCAATTTTTTTCAGCGGTTGAATTTTTTGTTAAAAAGTTTTTATTTCATATTTTTTTGTGGGCCATAATCCTCTAATTACTACATGCTTAGTTTTTTATTACTTTTAAAATATCTATCTACCTTACTTAAGCTATTAACTTTCATATAATACTTCTTTAACCATTATTTGTTGTATAATACAAATACCTAAAAAAACAGACTTTATATACCTGGGTAGGCCTACAAAAAATGCTGCTCATCAATCATCCCCTGTTTTCCCCACCCTTAGGGTTGGGTTTGTATTTACAAATTTATATGGGACCAACTTCGGGGTATACTCTTTCCAATAAAAAAAGAATGATTAAAATCGGACTACTCTGTAAAAAGTTATGCGGGGTCATACCTTACAATCAGTAAGTGAACAATCAATCATCCCCTATTTTCCTACCCTTAGGGCTGGATTTTTATTTTCATATGGGACCAACTTCGGGGTATACTTAAGTATTACAGTTAACGGGATATTTACCATGTGTTATATTATATCAATCAATCAATTAGCCTATTGCAGTCCACTGCTGGACATAGGCCTCTCCCATTTTACGCCATAGCACCAGATCCTCCGCCTTGCGCATCCACGCTTTATATTATATATTAAATTTTATTTATATATTAAATTATATTAAATATATATATTAAAACACATGGTAAATATCCCGTTAACTCTAATACTTATGTTAGTGACCATGATAGTTTAAATACCTATATTCGGGGTATACTCTTTCCAATAAAAAAAGAATTATCAAAATCGGACTACTCTGTAAAAAGTTATGAGTGGTCATACATAAAAAAAATATACGCGGCGCCCTGAGAACCCCCTCCGTTTTTTCGTCAGTTAAAAAATAGAAACTGCGATGAAATGGTTTCATGATATTACATGAACAAATTCCCCAACCTCATCTTATTGCAATCATTTGCGAAGGTATCAATGTGAAGACTTTTAAGAATGGGGGTGTTAAGTATAAGAATGCTTGTTAAAATATGCTATCAAACCAAGACAAAAACACTTCAGTGAGTAATTATGTTTATTCTACGTGAACGAAAGGAAAGGAATTTGAGATACATACTTGTTTCTTCAACTTGACTCTACTTCGAGTTACGTAGTAACTGTTATCTAGTTTGTGCTTCACAGTATTTAGTTAAACAAGATAGTCTCAGCAGTACTTTCAGGTGATAATAATAACTTTATTGAAAAACACGTGTATCATAAAAAAATCCGTTCCCGCAGGGGGAACGCACAGGTAGATTTCGTGAAGCAATTAATATTATTTTATATAGAGAACTACGGACTTACACACACAAGTAAACACAGTAACATTTTTAGCATGTTTAATTTTTTTTCTCGAAAACGGTAACTTTTAGCGAAAAACTTTTCAGACATTTATTTTAGACTTAAAAATGGCCTATCGATTAAAAATGTTTGCGACAGCAAGAATGTTCACCGGTTAGAAGTTATGATTTTTTTCCCGAAAAATTTTGGTTTTTCCCCCCTCCACTTTTAGTTAAAGTTTTAATCTTATAGGTTAAAATTAAAAGTTGTTGGTATTCATGTATACTATGGGATAAAATTAGAACGGTTCGAATATCTTTCATGAAACGTGAACTTTTGAGGAAAAACTGATTTCACAAAAAGTGAGGCCCTACCGTCCCCTTAGGCCGGATTCCACCCGTTCACGAACTTAAACTAAGTTTACACCCAAGCAATTTTTGACCGCAGTTTGAAAGCGATCGGGGCAAAAATGCGACCGTGAGAATGCCGCAAATTTTGGTAAGTGGAACCATACATACATATAATATATATATATAAACTTTTTGACCAGTGGTCATTTCGGACTCAGGGGGTCATAACTAGACCTCCTATGAAGATTTTTTTTTTAAATTCGACAGTAGTCAAGAAACCAATAGGTAGATCGATTTCATCGAAATCTACCTAAAAATATGGCACTGATCTCCATAAGTAGCTAAACCCTGTGTTGTGAAGACCAATCACTTTCACTAGACACTGGACACAATAAAAATAAATAAAGACTGGCATAAGACATTTTTTTTTACATTTTATACTATATTTAATATTTAGCATTTAGAATACATACATACCTGTTCACGTGCCCAAGAGCCAATCGTTGATTCTCATCTTGCAGCTAAGTCTAGTAATTACAAGTAGGTTTAATCTTTTGTTTATTCTTGAATACAACTTTGGACCCATCCATTCAAATGCTTTTTGTACATATGCCAGCCTACATGTGTGCTTCCTCCATATTGGCTTCCTTCTGTTAAGTTCATCAGTCACAAAATGTGCTATTTTATGGAATCGAAGTGTATTGGTTAGCATGTGAAGCTGACGTACAGTTAGCACCCGCGAATCTTGGTAGTATATTGTGTGCAAGAGTTTGTTAAATATCGTAATATTGAAAATATCGTGCCACAAAATTTTAAGATATTTTTAAGGAATTTATTCCCGTGTGAAGCCGGGATCTGGCCAGCTAGTAACTCCTTAAAATAAGTAAAAGTGCAGTGTCTGTTTGAATCTAATATTGAAATAACAGCTTCCTAATATTTATTTTTTGTTAAATTCATTTGAATGTATAGACAGGTACAGGCTTTCTGCCTGTCTGTCTTTCTGTATTAATTCGTGTAAATTCGTAATTTTCTGTTTAATTTAATTATTATTAAATAAATGAATTACCTATTAATGACATTTTTATTGAGATATGACGTTACTATAACTTATCACAGACTGTATATATAACTAGTATTTTGCGCGGTGCGCGAGCTGCAAGCAGCTCGCGAGTGTTATGTAAAAAAATGGTTTTTTTTTTTATATTTAGGATACGTCAATTTGACTTCACCTCGCCTGATGTTAAGCTGAAGGTAAAGTCTCAGGAAAGAGGGTCACCATTACATACATGTACTATGTTAACAATGGTGACACTCAGTTTGACGGCCTCATCAGAAGAGGATTGTCGTCCCAGCACCGCGTGACACCCACCGGTCCCACTAGTGCTGCGACCACAATCCACCTGCCCGGCTATGCACTTGCTGACCCCTGAACGCAATCAAACCGAAATTGAATTACTATGGAGGGTTTATCGCAATCGTGCACGGTGGTACCTACCTGGCCGAATTTTGTGACAAATTTGTGTCATTAAATTTCTACCACCATCCGCCATCTTGGATTTTTCAACTTTTTCAACTTTTTTTCAAAAATTCAAAATCAGAAGCCTCGAAATGATGATCACATGGCAACATGGATGTCATTTTTGAGTAAATACTCAAAAATGACACCCATGTTGCCATGTCATCAAAGATGGCGGAGTAACGACCACCATGTTGGCCGCCATCTTGAATTTTTTGACATTTCGGATTTTTCCCATAGTCACCTCAGCTCTCTCTACATTTTTCCCATACATCATCCATATCCCCCATTACTCCTTCTAGGAGAACAATTGTGTCAGTGAGTGAGTGAGTGGTAATCGATAGTTTGTGAGTGCAGCTGTACCCTGCATTATCAGGGTAGAGGAGTTGGGACTTGAAATCTAACCATGAAGTCGTTGCTTGGTACCTTTTTTTTTTTTTTTTTTTTTTTTTTTTTTCGTGCGAAAATCCCTTCGGATTTTTCCCATAGTCACCTCAGCTCTCTCTACATTTTTCCCATACATCATCCATATCCCCAATTACTCCTTCTAGGAGAACAATTGTGTCAGTGAGTGAGTGACTGGTAATCGATAGTTTCTGAGTGCAGCTGTACCCTGCATTATCAGGGTTGAGGAGTTGGGACTTGAAATCTAACCATGAAGTCGTTGCTTGGTACCTTTTTTTTTATTTATTTTTTATTTTTTTTTCGTGCGGAAATCCCTTCGGCCAGCGGGGGCGGTTATGTCGGGCTTGAACCGACCAAAACCGCACGCCGTCTCGGGTCTTCAGACGCCGGGGTGTAAGGTTACCCATAGAGCATATCCCTCGCACCCCGGCTGACCCTGGGCCATCTCACCACTAACAGCATCGCTCATCCTGTCTCCTCTGAAAGCAGAGGAGTACGGAGAGCGATGTGTTCCCGCCACGTTGGGTATTGGCCGACGATCAATTCCAACCCTATGAAGGGGAAGCCATTGACCGCCGCCCAGGGTGTACCGGCCGCTCCGATTCCGTTCCCCCCGGACTGCAGCGGGATCGGAGTCGGAGCGACACTCGAGGAGGTTACCCAACACACACCCCCGTTGCTTGGTACCTATAATATTAATTCACTATGAACACTTTCTGAATCTTGATAACCTAGGGCCTAGGCGAGCAGTAAACTTTCAGCATCAGGATTAAGGAGTTGGATCCAGAATTATTTATGGGACCAAGACGAAAACTTCTACTGTTTATTTTTAAAAATACTTTGCAAATCGGTCCAGAAACCTCGAAATAATCGGTATACATCCTACATTGAAAATAAACGGGCCGTTTTGAGAACCACCTCTTTTTGGAAGTCGGTTAAAAGCATATCAAAGTCTTGCACATTTGTCTCTTCAATATTCGCCTTGGAAAAATAAATTTCGCCATTTTGAATTTTTTTTCTATTCATCGAGTAGACCTCTAGGTCCTGATCATCTTTTGCCAAAAAACCTCTCTTCTATCTTCTATTATACTTTGTGAGATAGACGCTGTCGAAATTTGTATGGGCGCCATCTTGAATCTGCCATTTTGGTTATATTTTTAGCTCACTGGCCATCGGATTAGATTCCGATTGGTTTTTATTTGAGCACCCCCTACCTCTCTTCAATACCTTGGCCGTGCTCTTCACCCGTCTCCAAAATCCTCAATCATCAGCTCCCTCCATATTTTTCCTCCGAATGAATTTTCGTCCTTTTTCGTTTTTTCGTCCCTCAAGCATCAGGGAAAAAAAATTACAGCAGAAGTGAACTGAAACACAATTCATCCATCTTTAATACTTTCTGAGAGAGACACCCATGACATTTGTGTTTTCATCTCCCTGCCAATTCACAACATTTCATTTTTTTTACCTTATGTTTTTTTAAGCTTATTAAATAGTACTTTAAAAATGACGCGATACGTATTTTTGCTTTTTGCGAAATTGCAATCCTAAGTTATTCAAATATATTATTTAAAACTTGCAAATTTCAAAAACACAATAAAGGAAGAGTCTGGTCGTTATCTTGGCTTGGACAAAATCAAAAAAAAAAGTAAACTTTGACGTTTATGACGGTTTAGTTCTTTCGTTGATTGTTGACGTTTCAGTTTGCTGATTTGTTTTGTTATATTTTAATATTTGCGTTTTCTAAACTGACATTGGATGCGGTTCCGAGTATTTTTTGTTTGAGCAGCCCTCACCTATCTTTAATATCCTGGCCATGCTCCTCACCCATCTTCCAAACCCTCGATCATCATCTATCTCCATATTTCTGACTGAGAGTTCTTCCATAAAAACATTCTGAAAAGGAACCATATCAAAGTCTTGCATAGTTCCCAACTTGCAGTCTCCTCAATATTCTCCATATATTTTGTATGGAAAAATAAATTCCACCATCTTGAATTTTGTTTCTGTTCATTGAGCAGACCTTACTCTCCGAGATAGACACCGACGAAATTTGTATGGCGGCCATCGTTTTATCTCCATTTTGAATTTTTTTTCAGCTCACTGCCAATTGGATGAGGTTCCAAGTATTTCCTTTTTGAGCAGCCCTCACCTATCTTTAATACCCTGGCCATGCTCCTCACCCATCTTCCAAACCCTCGATCATCATCTATCTACATATTTCTGACTAAGAGTTCTTCCACAAAAACATTTTAAAAAGAAACCATAAATCAAAGTCTTGCATAGTTCAAAACTTGTACCTAGTCTATTCAATATCGCCATACATTTTCTATAGAAAAAAATAAATTCCGCCATCTTGAATTTTTTTTCTATTCTTCGAGTAGACCTTTGGATCCTGATCATTTTTGGAAAGAAACTACTCTTCCATCTTTTATACTCTCCGAGATGGACACCGACGAAATTTGTATGGCGGCCATTTTTTTTTCGCCATTTTGAATTTTTTTTCAGGTCACTGGCAATTGAATGACGTTTCGAGGGACCCCTATTAATAGCTAAAGTCAAGCTACCCCACCCCAGCCTGCAAAATAATAATATTTGTAATAAAAAAATACTAATCGACAGATTTTCAATAGCTCAATTCAACTACGTTGTCCTTTAAAATTGCTCACCTTAAATTATTTAATTAAAAATCAATAAAGTCGTTGAAAAAAAATTCATTTATCCGTACTTTCAAACTCCTATATCTTTAGATATATACAATATTATAAATTGCTCAAAGTGTTAAAAAACTGCTCAATTTGCATTTATAATTGCTCAAGTACAGTTTGTAACAGCTCCACTTTCCTTAATTACTAAATAAATATAAATAGTTTGAACAAATCTCATACGCGATGATAGTTCTCGCGTCTGATTTTCAGGGGAGAATATGTGATAGTACACTAATCACGTAACAATATATAAATTAATAAACGTATATAGATAATAACGTATTTAAGGTTATTTTATGGTCTGGGAGTTTATACCACAGTTTTAACCGTACGTAAACCAATTACTATAATGTAACGTAGCGTTTTTGAACCTCGTTACATCGGTTGTTTTTACTCGTTTTTAGACGAAATTTAATAAGTTTCTGAACGGAACGTGGAGGGGAACTTTGACGTTTGAAGTTTTTGACGTTACCTTTCTTCCTTACAATCAAGCAGGATGGTCGATAATTTTGTAACTTGAATTTATCTTTAAACATCTCGAAAATAAGAGATGATTTTTTAATGTGGGACCTTTAATTGTGTCTCCAATATGATCGTAAGCAAAGATTACGTCATATTTTTGGTAAGTTAATATTTCTTATAAGATTTGCTTTGATGGCGTCCGTCACATTTCTTATTGGAAAATAATCGTCAAAATTTTATTGTTTCAGCATTTTTAAACCAATATACAGTGATCCTACCAGACGTTGATATTATATCAACCTATTAAGGCGGTAGGTAAGTCGCACATATTTCTTTGTTTAGGGACCTCATGGAGTCTTGTTAGAAACTTATTCTAATGACATAATTTTGTTACAGGTTTCCCATGGAACCGCCTTTAGCTTTTAGCTCTTAGCCTTTTGCCTTTCCTTCGTTTTTCTGTTCTACTTATAATTATGCCTTCACTTGTGAAGCCGTAACTTTTTGGGATATTGTGCCACATGGGCTACACTTGAAATATTAGCAGAATGTGTGAGCTATCTTTGGCTTAGCTGGTATGCGTGAAAGTTCACGTACGCGCCGAGGGATGCCGTGAGCTCAATCCATTTAACTTAACTTAATTTGAACCATTAATTTCTTAAAAAATTGCATTGGTGACAAGTGACATAAGTAATTTAATTTTAGTTTTAAAAAAATTGTGAAAACTTAATTTAATAATTCAACATGATTTGTACACTGGAACGCTTAAAATAAAACCCTTAACCTCAGTATAGTGGTTTTATTTAGTTCACCTCCGGAAGATTAAAAGTCTGCAATCCTCCGTTGACTATCTGTGTAGGCACTGTGTATCTCCAAGGCGCCCGAATTATCTTCACTATATTGTATTTTTTTATAGGAGATCACTTTAAATTGTGTGACCAGTTTACATATATAAACCCAATATTATATATTTTTAAATTTTTTTATTATTACAATAAGACCAATTCGGTTCTGGCACTTCGCCGGCCGCTGCCACGGCACGCTCGCTTCGCTCGCTCGGCTCGTGCGTTGTGGTCACAGTTCTAACCTAACCTAAACCAATGACTATAAATAGTACCGTGGTATATGGAGCTGTTACAAACTGTACTTGAGTAATTATAAATGCAACTTGAGCAGTTTTTTAACACTTTAGAGCAATTTAAAATATTGTATTTATTACTATTTATAGTCATTGGTTTAGGTTAGGTTAGAACTGTGACCACAACGCACGAGTCGAGCGAGCGAAGCGAGCGTGCCGCGGCAGCGGCCGCCGAAGGGCCAGAACCGAATCGGTCTTATAGTTATTGGTTTAGGTACGGTTAAAACTGCAGTATAAACTCCCAGGCCATAAAAATAACCGTAAATACGTTATTATCTATATACGTTAAATTTGTTCAAACTATTTATATTTATTTAATAATTAAGTAAAGTGGAGCTGTTACAAACTGTACTTGAGCAATTGTAAATGCAACTTGAGCAGTTTTTTAACACTTTGAGCAATTTAAAATACTGTATACATCAAAAGATATAGGAGTTTGAAAGTACGGATAAATGTTTTTTCTTCCAACTATGCTTTAATTTCATCACAATCACTCTAAAAACTCAGTACAAAGCGAGTCTTTAATGCTCTAGAGCAATAAAAATGTATGAAATTTCATTATTGCACAGTTTTTTTTAATCGCACCAAAAGGTGCCAATCTCAATGGATTAGCTCTATTCAGCCAGCCGATATCAATACTTTTTTTTTACGTACGTATTATTCGTTTATATCCTACTTGTTCCAAATTTAAAAAAGCTGCTAAGTGCGAGTCGGACTCGCCCATGAAGGGTTCCGTAGCAACAAGTAACATAATAATGCTTTTTTTTAAATTTTATATTTGAGTTGATTGAATGAAAGGTACATTGCGTTTTACGATTTATGACTTATTATAAAAACACTATTTTTTTTTAGTTTTATCATTCTCTTATTTTAGAAGTTACATGGGACACACATTTTAACACTTTGGAAGTGTCTCTCTTGCAAGCTATTCAGTTTAGAAAAAAATGATATTAGAAACCTCAATATAATTTTCGAAGACATATCCATAGATACCACACACATATAGGTTTGATGAAAAAAAAATTTTTGGAGTTGCAGTTCTAAGTATGGGGAATCGCCAAAATTTAATGTTTTTTTCTATTTTTGTGTGAAAATCTTAATGCGGTTCACAGAATACATCTACTTACCAAGTTTCAACAGCATTGTTGTTATAGTTTCGGAGAAAAGTGGCTGTGACATACGGACGGACAGACAGACAGACATGACGAATCTATAAGGGTTTCGTTTTTTGCCATTTGGCAACGGAACCCTAAAAATGATTGCTGCTAACTCTGATTTAAAAATGAAAGAAATAAAAAAATAAAAAAGCAAAAAAAAACAAAAAAAAAACAAAAAAAAAAACAAAACAAAAAAAGCAAACTCTTAACCTTACGTTTAATAATTGCTCAAGCATAACTTTTAATTTCAAGAATTAAACTTCTATTTAACTGTTTGATATGAGTTTATTTTATCTACTATTCCTATAGGTAATAGTTGAAAGAAAAGCAGTCACTCAGGCACTCGGTGCAGGGGTGCTTGGTTGGGGACCTCCACGCGGTGCACCCTGGGCAACGGAGACGGCAGCGCCTCTCTCCTAGGGCGGGAGAGACGCTGCCGCCTACGGCCAACTCCGACCAAGGCGAGGACGGCCCTGTTGAGGGCTGTTCGGAAGCTTTCCACGTGTCCCTCTGATTAGCAGAGGGCACAGTGGAGAGCAAGTAAGGGGGACATCTCGAAACCGGAGATGGCCCAGGGTCAGTCGGGGTGCGAGGGATATGCTCTATGGGTAACCTTACACCCCGGCGTCTTAAGACCCGAGACGGCGTGCGGTTTTAGTCGGTGCAAGCCCGACATAACCGCCCCCGCTGGAGACCCCCCGCTATCCAACGGGGGCGGTATCCGAAGGGATTTCCGCACGAAAAAAAAAAAAAAAAAAAAAAAGGCACTCGGTGCAATAATAAATTACTTTGTGCTCGATGCAATAATCTACTATTTTTTTAACGACTTTATTGATTTTTAATTAAATAATTTAAGGTGAGCAATTTAAAGGTCAACGTAGTTTAATTGAGCTATGGAAAATCTATCGATTAGTATTTTTTTATTACAAATATTATTATTTTGCAGGCTGGGGTGGGGTAGCTTGGACTTTAGCTATTAATAGGGGTCCTTACGTAGTATTATTTACTCTGTGGATCGGACAAGAAACGGATCTTTATTTTGTAGGAGCTTTGTCCAGGAAACATGTTCGCGGATCTAGTTCCTCGTGTTAAGATGTTTTCTATTCGGTCGGTTCAAGCCGTTTCAGATCCACTCTCCGAATTTACTTGTTTCTCCAAAATGCGACCAAATTTTTTGTAACTTATTCGTCAGTATATATACCTATTTACCCTAATAACCTTTTATACCTACATTACCTATGTATTATATTATACAGTGACAGTCTGTGATAAGTTATAGTAACGTCATATCTCAATTAAAATGTCATTAATAGTTAATTCATTTATTTAATAATAATTAAATTAAACAGAAAATTACGAATTTACACGAATTTATACAGAAAGACAGACAGGCAGTTTTTTTATTACAAATATTATTATTTTGCAGGCTGGGGTGGGGTAGGTTAAAGTCCAGCCACTCAGAGATTGCGTTTCTGACACCTGTCAATTCTTCGTGACATTAATAATATTTAGTAACATTATTTACATATTGCATTCATTATGCATATTTATTCAAATAAAATTATTAATGAATAAATGAATTGAACAGAATCGTAATTTCTGAATGTAACGAAAGGAAAGAAAATAAAAATGTTTCATTTATTGGAAAATGTATATTATGAAATACATAGTTTTAAGCCTTAAATAATGAAGACTACGTCAAATCAAAATTTAATCCGACTTCAATTCGCATAAGGAGTTACTGTCATCTTCACTATAGTCCGGCAACGTCGTCGCGTCGTGCGGGACCGTCCCGCGGGGTGACAGAGGGTGGCGGGGACGAGGTACCCAGGATGCGGGTAGCGGGTGGTGAAGCGGGGAAGGGAAACGCGTGCATCTGCGCGTCAAATACGGCAGTCTCGGCCGTGCAGACGAAGCGGCAATATGTGCTTGATAATCCGTACTACTTTGAGTTCGATGCACACGAGATTAAAATCTCAGAATGAGTAAGGCTTTCTCAAGACAAGTTAAGAAACCAGTGTTAAAGAAATTATAAAAGAAGCTAGAACCATGGAAGCACAAGACAGCACAGCGACTTTCAAATCACCACGGAAAAACCGTTTTCCTAAAAAAGGATTGTAATCGACAGTTTCACGGAAGGTTTTATACGAAGAACAATTACACAATGGTTTACTGTCAAAAAATGTATCCCGTCGTTGAAAAAGTTGAATGCAGAATTGAAACCAGAAAATATACTTCATTGCTCACGTGAATACTTGAGACTATTGTCTGTCTCAAGTATTCACGTGAACAATGAAGTATATTTTCTTGTAATAGCGTAGGCTTGGTTTCAAATATTTAACATGCCAGTCAAAGAGGAAACTACGTCACGACATAATGCTGCTACAGTGGCATTACATTAGAGACATTAAAAAATACGGCCGAGATGGTAAGTCAATAATTTTCCGAGATGAAACCTACGTGAATCAAAATCACGTGACACAAAAATGCTGGCAGTCCAATACAGAACGCGGGGCTATAAAAAACATCGGTAAAGGACCTCGTATTATAATTATACACGCTGGCAGTTGCAATGGCTTTGTACAATTTACTGTAGCTCGCATTCTAAGATCGGTGATTTATGCAGACATGAATGCCACAAATTTTCGAAAGTGGATCGATAAAAACCTGTTACCAAACATTCCTGCGAATTCTGTTATTGTAATGGACAACGCCGCTTACCGTAGCACTCAGATCGATAATAAACTAACTAAGTAACTCGGTTATTATTGTTATGACTGGGCAGGGTGCTCCAGCTATAATTCTCGGAATCAAGTCATTGAATGTGAAGTTGTCTGATATTTTTATAGTTAGTAATAACATAGCATAGGTAATATGTTTCATATCTTTGTCTTTTTAGATTTGTAATTCAACTGAATGAAAACGACGATGATGATGACGACGAAAGTGATGAAGAAGAGAGTAAACATGAAAGTGATATGGAAGTTGATTTATAATAAAACAGTCTATCATAATTTTAGTTTTCCTAAAAATGTGTCCTCAAGCATAATAAAATTTTATAACCAATAAAGCTAGTTCTGTCTATCGTTTTATTCACTCCTATATGACGTCGCAAGTATGTACAACTTATCGCGAGATTTATCCTGGCATACTTCTCTTCGTGTGTAGCCGTGTGCTAGAATGATGCTCTACCTCGTCCCCGCCACTGTCTGTCATCCTCGCGCACGACGTTGCCGGACGATAACATGTATAATCATATTATTATCAATCATAGTATCTATACGGATATCGTGGTCAAAGTCAGGAAATATAATCTTTTTAGCTTGAAGCTAGAGGCGAAAAAGTCACAAGAGATCTTGTGACTTTTTCGCATGCTTCATTTAAAAACGTCTTCATCTTTTTTATGCCATAGGCTGCATAACCTTTAATTTGAGCCCAGATTAGCTCAATGGAATTGTACTGTCGAGTGTTATGGGGGATTCTGCAAACGCGATGACCGTACTCTAGAGCCAGGTTATCTATTTAAAATCGAACACTTGCTGGCTTTTGGTCATTAACTAATGATTCATTAGCTCATTAGCTCTGCTTTTAGCATTGACATATTTGCATCAGTGCCACTTCTTTGTAGCCAAGCTACCAATTCCTCTTTTCGATTAGCTTGGGTAGGTGCTTTATTTATTTGCACCGAATGATAAGGGGCGTTATCGATTTATATAACTGAAGGCTCTGGCACACATCTTGGAACCACTTCTAGAATGCAGCCGCGTTAATTTCATCGTAGTAGTCAGTCGTGGTTTTTGACTCAAATACCAATAAACCGTTCCACAAAAGCATATCATAATATGCCTGTGCTTGTGAGTACTTCGCACAAGCACAGGCATAATATTATGAATTGTAGCCCTGGGAGTGCCAACGGATAACATTGGCACTTTCGATGTGTGTGATTGGCGTTCAGCCATATCTCGTCAATGAAAGATACATTGTCCCAACTATCGATTTCTTCGCTCTCTTAAGAAAGTAATTATTTTTAGAAAGAAATTACATTATTTTATAATGTAATTTATTTCCAAAAGAATTTTGTCCCTTTGTCCGTTTTTTTTATATTGAATATCTTATATATCTTTCAGAATTTTGGATATAGTAGTTTTACCTCTCCCAAACAAATCAGCTGCTTTCAAAGATGCTAAAAGCGTTGACCTGTTATGATACTCATTCCTGGAATAATAACCATATGTATGATTCCTTATTGCATCGGCGTCAAAGCTATCAATGTCTATTATCCCTACCAAAGTACAAAACAGTAAAATGCGAAACACAACAATAGTCCAGATTAGCGCAGAGGTCAGTATACCATGCACAAACAGTCAATTAATAACAATACCAGTCACGAAAGATTACGCAACGAGAAACACTGGAGCACGTAGTCTATGCGCGCGAGACGATAAGTTAGCGAGTGCAAGAGATGACTGTTTGTGAATGTCACAAAATTGCAGCTATTTTGGATTGCCATTTTGTACCAGAAATATTTTATATATATTCTAAAGTTTTTTTTTCCATTTATTTTTTAAATATTTATTTGACTGATATCACGACACTTATTTTCTTAAGTTTTTTTGGGCGTACCTTTATCATAGTTTTAACTTTATTAAAAACTAAGTACATTGTATATTATAAAATATTAACGTTTCATTTTATATTATACCGACAGATTATATTAAGATTACAAAAATATTATATTACAATTGCCTCGTTATTTTGTCACATCACTACAAAAACAAACAGTCGACATAACCAAGACATAACCATGAAACAGAGCAGTTTGATGTGGTTTGGTTTGAAAAAAAAATTGTTCTTATTAGTTAATTAGTTAACTGTTATAAGTTGGCATAATGATTCAATTTTTAATGCTATCACTCTAACTGTTAACAAGGTAAATAAAAGATATTTAAAACTTCGCCATAAATTGTACGCCAATTCAAAGTTACATCACCCATTCGATCACGACCAGTCAGAACCGCAATCTCCGGCAGGATTGTAATTGGCCATAATTTCGGCAAATTTATGCGTAAGTTTTGAAGTTGACAGCGCCAGCGCCGCCAGCGGTGATCATAAGATGACCACTTTTAAAAAAAAAAATAGTAACTACTAATCATAACTGTCAAAAGTCAAAATTGTCATAGAAACGTCAGATACGTTATGTCATGACTGGTATGGAAATCAGCGGATAATATTCCGTGCAATTCCGTGTTATCCATAAACACGAACGCCGGGGTTACAGGGTTCATACGCATGCCACGACACATTTCCCGAAGTAAATGAGGTCGTACAACTTGTGTACTAACTATCTAAACGGTATAATCAGACGTTAAACATTTGTATATTATTATCTATCTGTGGTAAATTCTAGTGGCTACTCACTGTTGAAAAAAGCAGCGGATTCCTTAACAATGAACCACTTTATTCAAATTGTTTTTTTATATATCCTAATTATAAAGTGTACAACATGTCTCACGCCTATGTCATTGGACCAGACATATGAAAAAGGAGTGAAAGCCTATACAGAGGAGAGGTGGTCCAGATGCATTGAAAAGTTTGAAGAATCATTATATTTGTACAAATTGCTAAAGTCCGTTGTGATTAACTGTAGACAAAAATGTAGTGCCAAGATATTTGAACGTCAAGTAAAGGAAGATATTGAAGACCTTAAGATTTATGAAACATATTTTAATAGGAGGAATTGCATAAACCAATGTCAAGATTTTGGATTTAGAGGAATAAACTTAAAAACCATACCTGAAGAATATGTATTAAGCAAAATGCACGCTAAAAAACCTTATGAGTACCTACACATGTGCTACTTTCAAATGCATATGTTTCAGAAAGCTGCTTCAGCCGCTTACACATATTTTGTAGCTCATCCAAATGATGATGTTATGAAGGGCAATGTACAGTACTATATTGAACAACCAGAGGTAGATACCACTGAAGTGATTGATCTTGAAGGTGATGATTATGTTCTCCTTTATAATCTTGGCATAAAGTCCTATAATAAGAATAATTGGGCTGAAACTGCTGCCAGTATGGAGGAAGCTATAAAGAACTATATCGGATCTGAAAACCAATGTCGTGTGGAATGTGAGCATCAACCTGGACAGGAATGGTCATCAGAATTTGTAATAACATTATCTAATAACATGGCATCTATGTTACATTGCCGTCAACAATGTCAAGATAAACTCAAGCTTCTCAAATACAATTCTGGTGTTGAATTTCTAGCCGACATTCTTAATCACCTGCAAATATCTTACTATCATCTTGAGAAATTAGAAGATGCAGCAGAAGCTGTTAAAAGCTATTTAATATTAAAACCTGATGATGAAGATATGTTGGAAAATGAAAAGTTTTATAAAGACCGTATTGAAAAGAAAATTGTGAGTCAGAGGTCTGACATTACTTATTATTCAACCCGTGATAAATATGAAAAAGAATTGTTGAATTTATTTCATCAGGAAAATAAAGATAATCTTAACTCTAACTTGGAATAAGATTAAAAACTTCTTGAAACAAGAACTACTATGATGCCTTAATGAAAAATCTTTAAAGATTACTATTTAATAGTTTGTGTTTGATACAAGTGTTAGTGTAGCTAAATATTTACCAAATGATTCCGGTAAAATTTTACTATTTTACCTTTTTTTACTTATTTTTGTACTTATTTGTATATAATTGAATAAGTATATTGAAGAAATTTTTACTAAAATATTGTGCCATAATATGTGCCAAATAGTATGTAAGCAAAGATTTTTTAAACCAAAGATTACTATGTTTGATATACACTAATAAAATGTCATATTGACTGACTAGATTTTTGTTTATAAAATAAATTAAATTTATCTTTGCAGGAAGCAATTTTATATCCCAGTTTAAAAAAAAAAGAATTGTGTTTGCAAGCTATAAATATTAAATTTTCTGCTTTCATTCTAGAAACATCAAAAGACAAAAGAGATTTTAGCAGTACCTACATATTATGTTAATTCAAGGTAGTATTTGTAGGAATACCTAATAATAGAAAATACTGTGTACAATATAGTAATTTGTACACAGTAGTTTTTTTTTGTAAGCAGCATCACTCACTATCTAACACACTATACTAGATTTGGTCCCAACCTTTAGACTGCAACCTATGACTTATGTGTCATCTTTGTGTCTTTGAAACAAAATGTGAACTCATTTGAGAGATGATTTCACTGAATGTAAATCAATAATTAACTTTTACATGAAACCCGCGTGGAGGTCGATTATCGTCATATCTCCGGTTCTACATAACCAATTGCTATGAAACAAACGGTAGATTTAAAGGCTGAACAACACCTTTCTAATCGAAAAAATCGCATCAAAATCTGTTACAAGAATTTAAAAAAAATTGTGTTTGTGTTCATATAGTATAACCCAAGATTTTTTTAAATTATCTCCAATGTACAGAGACGAAATAATAGTATAGATTAATGAGTGTCAGTCATTAAAAAGCTAAAAATATCTGAACAGTTTTTTGTAAAGGTTTTTTTATACCTGCATATTACTAAAACAGGTTACACCCCCTTGATGCCTCTCTATTTAGTAGGGTTTTGGACAAATTATTGTATTGCTTGACTATATGGAGCCCTACCAAGATCAGGGGGCCCAAGCCAACCTCACCTGCTGATTAACGGACGAAGATCTGGCGCAGGATTTTAATGCGATTAAACGTATGTTGGAATAAAAGGTACCAAGCTGGTTTGCGAGACTTGAAATCATTTATAGTATGTCTGCGTATGGGGTTTTAGTATGGCTATTGATCTTTTAGGCATCCTATTATTTTATGAAGCCTAACAGATCCTTAGTGTCCCTGACGGCTTCTTGTAGTCACTGCACGCCAAGGTATACAATGCGGCCCTTTATAGGATTATAGATTAATGTGGTGCAGTAACTACAACACGATAATGTCCCATTAGAACAATATCTCGGATCTGTCCTAGCATTTAAAACAACCATTGTAAAGTACCAAAAATACAACAGCGTGGTTAAAGTGGTGATCATTAACAGGAGTTATCTGGCGATATATGGTAACTTCTTCATCCGAGCGGAAATCTCATTCGCTTGATCGTATCTCATTCAAAGAATAATAAAGAGCTATTAGACCAGCTCGAATGCATGAATCCAATCGCTGGCCCATATGAAAATCAGACGAAAAACAACTACATGTCACGAATAGGTAGGTGGCAAATATACTGACAAAGGTAAGGAGTGCTGTTACGGAAATCGAACATCATAAAAGACGTGAAGATCGACATTCTGAATAGTTCCCATTCAGAGTGTCGGTGTCTCAAAACATATGAAGACGAGAATATAATATATATAGAGAATATAACATATAAAACGAGAAATGATACAGTAACGCTCAGAACGACGTATAGGACCAGAAAGACCGGTAGGGAGATAGGGAAGGAAGATCACTACATACCATAACGAACTCGTTAAAGGCAGACTTAAAATCACAGATCACAGCTTTATACGTTCAGACTTGGATTTACTTCTTATAAAATCATCGTGTTTATTACATTTGACATTATATTTTAATAACATCTCTTGGCGCAAGAATGATCCGATTATTTAAAGAGTGAACTTTCGAATAAAGAAAATCTTTAAAAAAATTACTTTTAAATAATAGGTACAGGTAGACAAATAACTCTCGCACTTATCTCATTTACAATGTATGTTGTACTTATAAGAGCTACGTTCAAGTCACTGGCAGCACCAAATATTTTTTAAGGATGGCGATACTTTGAACGGAAAGTTTTCACCACTTCACCAGAGGGCGTTTCAATTTGTCTGTCAAATGGAAATTATTCTAAGACTGCCGTAATTTATAATGGTTTTAATGGAACTTAATAAAAAAGGTAAGCGATTTCAATGTAAAACTTAACGTTGATATATGTATAGTTTTAGTGTTTATGGTATTTTTATGTGTTACTTTGTCGCGCATACCCTTGAACGATCATACGAAAGGTACACTATGCTACAAAAAAAGGTAGTATGCACATGTATTGTGTAGGTGGGGGATATGTCCGTAAATTTTTGAAGATATTTATTCTTGAATTTTCATAGGTAACACTTGTTGTGCATGCGAATTAATGACGGATTACTTTAAATAGGTAGCAGATTCGCACAATGTTAAGCGGCAATAAGTTAAAAGAAGCCTGCGTGCCTAATATATTATTGTCAGAATGCTTTATTATTAAATTCAAATTTAAGTCAATTGTAACATCCAGCAGTAAAATTCATTCCAAAAAATGTTACATTTAAATGTTGTTTTTAAGAATAAAAAATTGCATTGTAATAGTCTTCCACATACATAAGTAAACATAATCTTTATTTACTTTGTTTCAGAAAATACACCATAATGGATTTGCTATCTGACAAGCTCAGTATAAAAAATATTTTATTTACCAAGGCTATCCCCAACTTCACAATACCAACACCAATAAATGGGCACAAAATTTATGGATGTACCGATTGTGGGGACAAGTAAGTTACATATTCATAAACTAACAATGAATTATCATCATTATCACAACATTGTGTTCCAATAGCATCCGAGGCTTTAACCTGGGAGCCCGGGGTCTGCTTTCCGGCTTTTTCTCCTTACTTTGCTCGGTCTTGGGTATTTCTGGCAAGACATGAGATAAACTTACAATGAATACCAACTTTGTCTATATCTATGCAAATAAATAAAATTAAAGTGACTGTAACATTAAAATAACAGTTTACAATGAATGCAAATTAATGTAAGTATACACAGTACTTACAACAAAAGTCTGTCTTTCTGTCTGTTCAAATTATGTAATCTTTGAAATGGCTGGGCCGATTTTGACTGGACTTTCTCTGGCAGATAGCTAACATTATAAGGCATAACATAGACTATTTTCATTTTCAAAAACATAGAGTTCTGAACAAGAAAATTAAAACCCAGATTTAAGTTCATGCAGACTTAGTCACGGGTACAGCTAGCAGAGGTAGGAATAATAATAAATGAATGAAATAAGTAATAGAAACTTCCTCTAAACTGAATCAGTATGGTTTTACCTTATTCCCTAGTTCACCCATAGCCATACATTATGTAATAAATTAACAACATATAAATCAATATAGGCGACTTTTCTAAATTTCAGCTACTAATTTATATGGAGTATAGCTATTTCACTAGGTTTGTATTGTTAACAGTTTAATACAACACAGATACTTGTGTTGTTTTATTAAATGAAGGAGGTGGTGCATCAATCATTGATGTACAGTTAGCCTCAAAAGTAGATGATCATTTTCAGATTTTATAATTTTGTTTTTGAGCAAAGTAATTTATATTTCTTATTAAAAATGCTATTCAACCATTGACCTCTATTAAAATGTTTTTAAACTGTAATAATAACATTTTCATAAATTTCATCATATTTTTAAATTAAAAATAATATGTGTCATCATCATCTACTTTTCATGCTGACTGTACTTACCTAGTAGCAAAAATATATAGGTACCTTTCATTGCCTTTGATGCCTTTGTACTATCTCTAGATATCTTGATCTTCATATTTCAGGGGATATGGCATCCCTGGCATAGAGTAGGGAGGGATACCTAAGATAATAAGATATTACTTCAATAATATAAACCATAATTATATCAAGACTAGCGACCCGGGACTCAGCTTTACCAGGTCATGAATTCGTAAAAAATCCTAAAAAAAAGCAAAAATAAGTTTTAATATTGAATTTCATGCTTCTTACTTCAAAACTTAAGCATTTTCCATTTAACAGGCTTCCACCCGCTCATCATTTATTTGGCCCCGGGTAAAATTTTTTGAAAAATGCCGGTGTACGTTATTTTTATTTCTAACCAGAAGCAGCTATATAAAATTTCGTGCTTCTTCGAAAAGGACGGACTTTCCATACAACCTTTCATTGCCTATCTTATCCCCTTAGTAGTAAAATTTTGAAAATCGCTGATACACGTGTACATTTATTCTTAACCAGAAGCAGCTAAATGAAATTTGAGGCTTCTTCCAAAATGACGGACTTCCCATATAAACGTTCATCGCCTATTTTACCCCCTTAGTAGCAAAATATGAAAAACACTCATACCCGTATTCGTGTAGTTCTGAAAAGACGTACGTGTATGAACGACGAACTTCCCATATAAACTTTCAACCCGTGGAGTTTAAATGCCCCTCACCCTCTTAAACACGTGTTCATTTATTTCTAAACCAAAAGCAAGTGTGTGAAATTTCGTGCTGCTAACTTTGAAAATGACAGACTTCCATACAAATCTTCATCCATTATTTTACCACCTTAGAAGTGAATTTCCAAAAGTATTTTCTTAGTGGATGCCTAAAACATACAAAGCATCTACTGCCGAAGTTTCAAGTTTGCAGGTCTACCGGTTTATGCCATGCGTTGATGAATCAATTAGTCAGAACAAGTAATTGTATATGTATAGATAGACAGATGGGGTATGAGTGCAATGCGATACATATAACGCACTTAATAAAGCACTTTTTTGATTTTTTGTCATGTCCGTCTTTCTGTCTGTTTTAATTAGGTAATCTCTGGAACAGCCGGGCCAATTTTGACGGGACTTTCACTTGCAGATAGATAATATTATAAGGCGTAACATAGGTTACTTTTATTTTAGAAGAAGAATTAGTGATTCGTGCAATACAAATTAAATCTAAATACACGCGGACAAAGTCGCGCTCATACCTTTTTTTTTTTTTTTTTTTTTTTTCGTGCGGAAATCCCTTCGGATACCGCCCCCGCTGGAGAGCGGGGGGTCTTCAGCGAGGGCGGTTATGTCGGGCTTGCACCGACTAAAACCGCACGCCATCTCGAGTCTACAGACGCCGGGGTGTAAGGTTGCCCATAGAGCATATCCCTCGCACCCCGACTGACCCTGGGCCATCTCCGGTTTCGAGATGGCCCCCTCGGGTTTGGGAACCACGTTGCCCCCGGTTTGGGACAGGGGTGCTAGTCGCCCCATAGTCTAGTGCCTGCGACGCGCGGCGAGCATGTTGCGGGCTCGGCGGGCCGGGAGAGTTCTGAACCTCTCCTGGGCGCGCTCCGCCATCTCCTTCGCGAGCATCACATGCTCGCAGGAGGTGGCGGCGGCCCACAAGCTCGCGCTCCGCACCATTGCCGCAATCATGCTGCCGAGCGAGAGGACTCCCACCCCGATGGCTGCCACGAGGTCACGCCTGGGCGCCTCCCACGCCGGGCAGTCCGCCAGCGTGTGCAGCCCTGAGTCCTCGCTCGCGTCACAGTGATGACACTCAGGCGTTGGCTCCTTCCCGATCCGATGCAGGTGGTCCCCGAAGCACCCCTTCCCGGAGATCACCTGCGTCAGTCGGTACGAGAGGCTTCCGTGTCGCCTCTCTAGCCAATCCTCCATGATGGGCCTTACCGCCGCTATTGCGTCATACCTTTTTTTTTTTATGTGCGGAAATCCCTTCGGATACCCCCCCGCCGGCAAGCGGGGGCGGCTATGTCGGGCTTGCACCGACTAAAACCGCACGCCGTCTCGGGTCTTCACACGCCGGGGTGTAAGGTTACCGATAGAGCATATCCCTCGCACCCCGGCTGACCCTGGGCCATCTCACCACTAACAGCATCGCTCATCCTGTCTCCTCTGACAGCAGAGGAGTACGGAGAGCGATGTGTTCCCGCCACGTTGGGTATTGGCCGACGATCAATGCCAACCCTATGAAGGGGTGAAGGGGAAGCCATTGACCGCCGCCCAGGGTGTACCGGCCGCTCCGATTCCGTTCCCCCCGGACTGCAGCGGGATCAGAATCGGAGCGACACTCGAGGAGGTTACCCAACACACACCCCTCATACCTAGTACCTACTGATCATTTATTTATTTTTATTTATTTATTTATTTAACCAACTTAAACTTACAGTTATCTATACACATATAAGTTATAGGTCACATACATTATTTATATTTAAGTACAGTCAGCGTCAATAGTAGCTGATCAAAAACTGAGTTCCAAAAGTATTGACTCTATAATTTTTTTTAATAACCTGACCTACTTCTTTTTAATATTAATCACTCGCGTTAAGGTTTCAAAATAATCAAAAAAACTATTTTCAAAATAAGCTGATTCAATTTGTTTTCAATACTCATAACTATATTGTGTTTTTAAAGTGACTGATATTTAATTAAATCAAAATAGTCAGACAAAAGGGGAAGTGGTATTATTCAATTATTAGCAGCAGTGTCGGCAGCTCGAGTGTGATGCCCCTGGTGTTGTACATGTCTATAGGCCACGGTAACCACTTTCCATCAGGTAGGCCGTGCGCTTGACTGCCATCTAAGTGGTATAAAAAAGTGCTATTCTCTAACTTATTACTAGTCGACGAGCCCGCAGCAATCGACCAATCACATCATAGAACAAGATTGTGCTCGCCGACGATTCTATGATGGGATTGGTCGATTGCTCTACGACGAGCCAGCAGCGCTGTGTCCGTCGACGAGTGAAAGTTAGAGAATAGCACTGCTGTTCGATGTAGTGGGACCACAGGCCCTTAATGGATTAATCACATATTTGAGAATTTAAAAAAAAGTAATTAATTTTCGCAACCGATGCTTTATTGTAAAAAAAAACATAAACTTTAAAATTAACATACCACTTATCTACTAAAAAACGTTTACATTGTAGCTAAAAAAAATTTACACTTGCATACTTGCATAATTAAAGTTAAGGTTTTCAATTTTTAGAATCGGGTATGGCCTCCTGCATTATCTATAATACACTGAAGACGTTCCCGCATGGACATGACCATGTTCTGACATGTATACATTCCTCTATAGTGTTCCCATAACTCGAATACATGATTACAAATAGCGGTTGCAGTGCGAGGAGTTGACGGATCCCAGTTTTGCACCATCAATCCCCACATGTTTTCAATTGGATTTATGTCCGGAGATTTAGGTGGAAATGGCAAAGCAATAATTTCGTCGTTGTGCTCTCTAAACCATGCTCTGGTCAATCTTGCAGTGTGTACGGGTGAATTGTCGTGAACAAAATTAAACGGATCGATGCCTGGATAACAATTTCTAACAGTTGGTATCAAAACGTCTTCCATAATATCGTATATAATATCGTCCACCAATTTCTATTAATTCTCCAGGCCCAGCAGACGACATCCAGCCCCAAAATCCAAGGTTTATTCTGCCGCTTGCATGAACATTGACAATATTTCTTTCAAAATACCTTGTGTTATTAATTCGCCACAAGGTGACCCTTCCACTTTCATCTGATGTAAAAGTTTTTCATCACTGAATATGACATTCTCGAAATTGAAGTCTAGATAGTCTCGTGCAAATCTCAATCGTTCTTCCTTGTGTATTGCAGTCAGAGCAAGCTTCCTGGCCGGTTTGCGGTGATGCACTCCTGCTTTATGCAATACACGTCGGACTGTTGACGGTGATATATTAAACTCAGTAGCCAAGTTTGCGACTGGAGTGAACCCATTGTATCTTGTCATGTCTTGGCATTTCCCACTCTATTATAATTATACAATGTCAAAAACTAAACTAGATTTCAAAAATAATAACAAGTAATAATGAAACAACGGCAAAACTACAATAATAAATGTATAAAAGAAAACTTATGTCATCACCACTCTACCACTACCAGCACCACTGCCCAGTCAACTAGCAACTAGGCAATGGTACTGGAAGCGGCAACGCTCTACAGATATAGCAAGGTATAGAGGACTGGTCGCAAGAGCTACAAAGGTACTAAAATAAATAATATTGTATGCTTGTAAATCTTGTAATGTATTTAATTTACGTAATATTCTTGTACTTGCCTATGAATCAGTATTGCATCTCAAATATTTATTTTACATTGAGAGAAATTTTGTTTTTGTTGCACCACTTTACCACCACGTGGTGGTATGTTCGCGGCCTCGACCTGAAAACAAAATAAAATACGTTTAAAAACATTTTTATTTTTCGTACGTAACGTAATCTCCATCTAGCTCTCTGCATTTCTACTACTTACCTACTATACTATACTATACTTATATACATTGAGAGAAATTTTGTTTTTGTTGCACCACTTTACCACCACGTGGTGGTATGTTCGCGGCCTCGACCTGAAAACAAAATAAAATACGTTTAAAAACATTTTTATTTTTCGTACGTAACGTAATCTCCATCTAGCTCTCTGCATTTCTACTACTTACCTACTATACTATACTATACTTATATACTATAGTTAATATATACTAATGAGCCCAAACTCGATAGGTTTATCTTGTTTAGTTTAGGAGCTCCTATAGGCACGCACCTTCCTACTCCACTTTCAGACCCTGACTAACATATTATAACACCAGAGAGTACGAGGGGAGGTACAAAAGTTCGCGTAATGAAGTATTATGAGGAAACAATATTATAAAAATTGTGCTCAGTTATAGTGAGACCTCTTTAGGTAAAAAAAAACTATGAATTCAGTGCAGGGTGCGACTGAGCTGAGCTGAGCGAGCAGGACTCTTACTTGAAAATAAGAAATCTTACTACGGCTGCGCGCTTAGCTAAGGCCGAGCGCTCGTGAAACTGTTTTTCATTGATTATTCCTCAATGGTACATCGGACATGAACCATCTCGTTTCAAAACACTCCTGAGTGTCCACACTATCACCTTGGTAAATTTGGTCAAGATGGCGCGTGTGGTTCCGGAGGAGTTCAGCCACCAACAAACGGTTATGCCGGGTATAAGAGCTCTGTTATATAAAGTTATAAAAGTTATGTCAAGACTGTCTTGTTTTTTCGATATCGCCTTGAAAGCAAATTATTTCGGAAACAATCGGTCATTATGGAGCAAATTGAATATCGTGCCGTGATAAAGTTCCTGTCTAGGCAAGAAAAATCTCCGCAAAAGATATTGGATGAGATGTCAGCTGGTTACGGAGGTCAATGTAACATGTACAAGTGGCAGAATCTTTTCAAGCATGGCAGAGAGTCCATCGAAGATGACCCTCGCCCTGAAAGGTCGGTCGCAGATAGGTCTCAGATATTGTGTGAAAAGTCGAAAAACTCATACTGGAAGATGCTCGTCTTAAAAAGAAACAGTTATCTGCCTTAGTTGGCGTATCAGTTTTGAGGATCCTGCACGATCTTGGTTGGGACCTTGGTATGACGAAAGTTAGTGCAAGGTGGGTACCCAGAATGCTAAAACCACTACAGATGCAACAAAGAATTGACGCATCGAAACATTTTTAGACCTGTGTGGCGATAACCCTGAAGTTATATTAGACCGAATTGTTACTGGAGATGAAACTAGGGTTCATCACTTTGAACCTAAGCCGAAACAGGAGTCGAAGAAAGTTTAAAGTGTCAGAATCAACCGGGAAGTTGATGGCGACGATCTTTTGGGATTCCAAGGGAATTCGCATGATAGACTACAAAGAGAAGGGGTCACCATAACTGGGGCATACTACGCAACGCATACCGACGAAGTGAAGGAGGCAATTTAGGCTCATGTCGAGGACAAAGAAATTTTTTTTTGTTTTGATTGTTTATGCAAATTAATAAGTAGATCCAAAAAATGTATTGACTCGAAGGTAATTATTTTGAAAAAGAAAAATAATTTAATTGTTTTATTTAATTCAGAACCATTTCGTTCCGTGAATTTTTGTACCTCCCCTCGTATTTTCAAGATAAAACAAATGAACCCAAACTCGATAAGTTTATCGTATTTAGTTTAGTAGTTCCTATACCCACCTTCCTACTCCATCTTGACACTCTGACTACCGTGTAACACCAGTGTTTACTAAGACAAAATAAATCAGCCCAAACTCGAAAGGTTTATGTTGTTTATTTTAGAAGTTCTTGTGGCCACCTTTCTACGTCATCATCAGACCAGCTCCATGGTACCATATTATCGCATTGTCATCCAAACTAAAAGTGTATGCAAAATTTCAGCTCAATCGGATGCCAACAAATAGTCGAAAAATTCTTTTTCAAAATTAAACGGACAACAACACAACATTGCAAGCTAAATAGGTAAAACTTGTAAAAATATGTTTTTGAATGTGAGGCCGCGAACTTTTCAATCAACCCTAGTATAATGTTAGAATGGGCAAATCTTTTTTATACTACTAAGATATTAAATAAGCACACTGCCCACCTGATGGTAAATCGTTACCGTGATGGATGCAAAAGATCTGCAAAAAGGAAAGTTCTCTACTTTAGGAATTGAGGGTGAATATGGGAAAATGGGAAAGTGGTTAGACTTCCGTTTTTCTTCCTCGTAGCCCCATAGAGCCGAGATGTCCGTTGCTAGTTAAGGCTCGGCCGGACGGAGATCTGTGCCAGACCATGTCCACCGCGCTATTATGTTTTGCCAGTATACCTATTTATGTTTTGTGTTGTTTTTCGGCCGGCGAGTGGGCTCCTGTCTCTCTCGATGTTTTTGGAGACGGGTAGGTCATCTCTTATTAAAAGCGTATAAGCACTTGTAGCTACTTACCATCACGCGAGCCGTGCTTGATTTACAATAACTATCTATGCAGCCATACAAATTATTGTATCACGTCAACGTGAGGGTTAGATCATCACATGCGCCGCAGAAAGCAACTAATGCGCAATGCGTGACTGTCCGTGGCCTCCGCCGCGGCCGTACGTGATAAAATCTACAAGAATTACGCACTGTGGCAAGTCGACATTAAACGAATCTTATTAGGTTTTGATGACTTTGGCGTTAAGTAGCCATGATTAGGGTGTAGATGCTACATCCCATTTTATTGTTGCAAACTATACCTACCTACTGTAGAGGGTCCATATTGACTCAACTAAAGTTCTTTATCCGAAATTGTTCTTCCTAACGATTTGTAATCCGAATGATCACTCCTAAAATTTTTCATCCTAAAGTTTTTATTCATACTATTTGTAGTGATACCGTCGATGTTCATAACACTCATGTTTCCGAAAATTGTTATCAATAAAATCGTTAACATACAATATTAAAGCTCCTACTGTTTTTTATCCTAACGTTTTTATCCCTAAACATAATTACCATAATACATACTTATTACTATTAATTAGAAAACTGTTTAGAATGATTAAAGGTTGTTTCACTGATTTTTTGGCTTAAATGAATGAAAATCCTAAAATACGACTGATTTACGGTTATGTTTATGACCTTTTTCGTTTTCGATTCGTTTCTGGCACTTCGCCGGCCGCTACCGCGGCACGCTCGCTCGGCTCGTGCGTTGTGTGGTCACAATTCTAACCTAACCTAAACCAAGAACTATAAATATGACCAATTCGTTTCTGGAACTTGGCTGAATGACCGCAGCGAGATTTCGCTCGCTCGGCTCGTGCATTATGGTCGCAGTTTTAACTTAAGATTTACTCTTATCTTCTAGGTATCTTCTACTTGGGGTGTGTGTTGGGTAACCTCCTCGAGTGTCGCTCCGATTCCGATCCCGCCGCAGTCCGGGGGGAACGGAATCGGAGCGGCCAGTACACCCTGGGCGGCGGTCAATGGCTTCCCCTTCACCCGTTCATAGGGTTGGCATTGATCGTCGGCCAATACCCAACGTGGCGGGAACACATCGCTCTCCGTACTCCTCTGCTTTCAGAGGAGACAGGATGAGCGATGCTGTTAGTGGTGAGATGGCCCAGGGTCAGCCGGGGTGCGAGGGATATGCTCTATGGGTAACCTTACACCCCGGCGTCTGAAGACCCGAGACGGCGTGCGGTTTTAGTCGGTGCAAGCCCGACATAACCGCCCCCGCTGACCGGCAGGGGGGTATCCGAAGGGATTTCCGCACGATAAAAAAAAAAGGTATCTTCTACTTGTACCAGGGTACTGGTATTCTTATTTCTTATCATGTTATGTGTAAATAACTAAAACTTCAAAAGTTACGCAAAATTAATGTAAATAATACTGATTATTATTAATAAAAATAAATCTAAACAAAAAAGGTATGACTTTCAATAATAGTGTAAAAGATGGTTATGTTGCAAAATATAGGAAAAGAAATAATAGTATAATAGATGTTTATTGCTACCGACATTATGAAGTTGAATGATTCGGAATTAAAACATTAGAGACAGAGTAGTTAGGAATTGTGATTGTTAGGATGAAAAATGTTAGGATTTTCGGAGTTGAAAATTTAGGTGAACTTTGGCGCACCCACTGTAGATACGTAGGTAATAAATGCTTAACACTGTATCATAATTGTATGTAAAAATATTAATTTACAGATTCATCTTTGAGGCAAGTTACAATGAACACGTCAATCGGAAATCAGTCAAAATAAGCTACATGTGCCGATACTGTAATCAGCAAAAAATATTTTTTAACAGATGTAATTTTCTTAATCATATAAGATCTCACGCATTCAAAACAGCAACTATCAACGTTACGGATTTAAAAGTGGAGTCTTTGCCTTTAAGTCATTACAAACTTAAGTCTTCTTTGCCTAGCACTTCAACAAATGGTACAAAACAAACCACACTAATTGTAAAACCTTCATCTTCACCAATATTTTGCTATGAATGTAAATTGGACATCACCACCACAGGCATCGCTTACAAAGATCGAGCCAATCATTTGATGATGTATACAAATGAGGTTTATTCTTGTCCAGTATGTTTGTTTGCATTACCCAGTGTATGTGCACTCAAAGTGCACCTACGGCTTCATCTGAAGTGCCCCCCATACTATTGTCCGGAATGTGGCATTCATTTAATTAACAAAAATGTGCACTATCCTTATAATCACGATTGTGAAGGATTCAAAATGATGCGGGCAACAGCCAGGCTGAACTGTTCTGTACCGGATTGCTGCCTTTTCCATCCCAACGATTATAAAGAGCACATGACTAAGTACCATCTGAAAAAAGTTTACAAGTGTCCATTTTGCGTTGTGGCTTGTTTCAACGAATCAACCATGGAAAAACATTTAGAGGGGCATCAAACTAGTGTGAAACCCTTATTATTTTATCAATGTGACGTATGTCCTGGCCGATATGTCCTCCAAAATCCAAAATTAAATGACCAGCATTTGAAAAGTCACATAAATGCCACCATCTTTCCATGCTGGGCCTGCGGGTCAGCTTTCAGAGAAATTTCAAGTTTATTGGCCCATTTTATTCAGAAGCATAATAAAACGGATGCAATCGAAGTAGCAATAAATGCTGTAACTAATGACAATAAAATGCAATTAGGCAAACCAAAAAGGGTTTATCGTGTGGTAAAAAGATGTGAACAATGCAAAAGGAGTTTCACATATAAATGTAAATACGACGAAATACAAGTACTGCCTAATGAATGTCCGTTCAAATGTACCTCTGCTATGGAATCAGACGTTACTCCTGAACTAACTCAAACGCATTCCGAAGACCATATAACATGTCATCTATGTCAGGAGAAAATATTACAAGACTGGAAAGAAATTAAAAAACATTATGCCGAATTACATAAAACACATAAATGTTTGGATGCTGAAGTATTACTGCCAAGAATAGATGTTAAAAAATATTTATACCGGAAGAAGGTTGTCAAGTCAAAAACAAATAAAACTATACAGAAAATGCCAAAAATAAATAGACATCAGCAACTGTATAAATCTTCTACATCTGCAATTACTTCAAATGAATTACAATCCATGGCTCCTAATACACCCCATGAGGTCGACAACCTATTTTCTTGTAATATGTGTGGCAGCAATTACGACCAGAAATCGACCTTAGAAAAACATATGTTATCTCATAGAGATCCTTGCATGGCTTACCAATGTATGGAATGTGGACAAAGCTTTGTTGTAAAACCATCATTTTCCAATCATTTATTAATAGAACATGATATTACAGATGCTAATGACTACATAAGAAATAAGAAATGTTATAACGAAAATGCCTTCATGAAATATCAGAATCCCACTGAAAGCACAGATGAACCGCTTCGAGAAAATCAGTGTGGTATTTGCCGGGATGAGTTCGACTGCCCAGAAGATTTGGAAAAGCATTTCCGTATGCATGGCATGGCCTTCTTGATGAAGAGTACTGCCAATAAGAACATTTCATAGGTTTTAAAGAGGATACCGACAGTGCAAAGCCAATTCGAAAGTCAGTCAACCAAATAAACCTTTTAACGTAACTGTTAGTTCTCTCCATTAAGATCTAAATTCCTTTGTAGATTTAAGTATATATGTATACCTACGTATGTAATAAGTACATTATATATTTTACTTACTAAGCTGTTATTTTGTTTTTGTTGATGTTATATTTTAGAGTAATAATAATTTCCCACGAATTAATCCCACCTAAAAGTCACAGCAGTAGGACTCCTGTACAAAACAAAAACATGGAGTAAGACACTCGCGCAGTCGCTGGGAAAGTTAAAGTATCTTGGAACCCGCATTAAAATTGCTCAGGAATAAATTGAAATCAACTGAAAGACTTCCTGCTTGCAGATGAGGGATTTTAATTACTCAAATCCTTCATTAGCAAGCAGGAAGTCTGAAAAATCTGGTACGCATAGCGTCATTGTTGCCATTCGTCCATAAGGTCTTTATACAAATCTATATATTTCTGCTAGTTGACCATAAATGTTTTTCTACTAAATCCTCTAGCTCCATTCTATACCGGCATGGTAGATTTTTGAGACGGGGCAGTAAAGGCAAGTACCTTAACCGTTATAGTTACAGGAAAATGTTTCTAGGATAAAAAATGAACAAAAATGCTAAGATACCAAAAAAGAACCGGCATAGTGCGAGTCGGACTCGCGCACGAAGGGTTCCGTACCATTTTTTTTTTACGTGTGGAAACCCCCTTCGGGCTTAACCCCATCGGTGCCGACGATGGGGTGGACGTGTCGGGATCGAACCCAAGTGTCCATTGCCGGGCACCCCGGGTAATAAGCCCTCGAAAGGATACCCCAGAGTTACCGGTGGACTTTGGCCGCCACCGCAGCCTTGCCTAGTGGGGTCGGGTTTTATCCCGCGTCGGTGAGTTGGCAGGCGTGTGTAGGACACGCCTCCGCCACGGCCTGCTTCTGTAAGGACGGCGAGTCGGCCAACTGCCGTCCTCAAGCCCCGATCATGGAGGGCGGTAGTCCCAGGCGTAGACGAGTCTGCGGCGTCCTCGCCGCAGACTGCGGAACTCGGGGGGCAGGGTTCTCTATCGCTTCCTCTCCGCCGTCTTTCGCGCGCATGACCTGCTCGCGGAAAGAGGCGGCGGCGTGCCACTTGCTCCCGTCGGAGACCACGGCCCTCACCATGGTCTCCAACGAGAGAACGTCCACGCCCAGGGCCGCAACGAGATCCCGGCGTTGAATTGCCCACGCAGGGCACTACACTAACGTGTGGAGCGCCGTGTCTTCGTCAGGATCCTCGCAGTGCTAAGCACTGCGGCGTTGTCTCCCGGTGGATGCGCCATAGATACTTACCGAAGCACCCGTGTCCGGTAAATATCTGGCACATCCGATAGGAGAGGTCACCGTGGTGCATCTCCAACCACTCCTTCATGATCGCCCTTACCGCCGCAATGTTGGATTCCCCCCACCTTGGATGCTAAAGTCGCACCCTCCATGTCTCCATGAGTTCCCGGCGGTGCTGGGACCGCAGAGCCCTGGTTTCTCAGGGCTCCGGCCTATGTCCCTCCTCCAGCGCCTCCTTGCGCCATTGGTACAACAACGCAACGCTTCCAGGTCCCATGGAGGGGTCCCAGCTAGGAGACATGCCACCTCGCCGGAGATCGTGCGATACCCCCTGATGACTCTGACGGCCATCGCTTTTAACGGGCTGTTTAGAACAGCCACGTTGCGGGCTGTTTAGAACAGCCACGTTGCGGGCTGCCAGTCTTTTTTTTAATATATATACCTAGGACACGTCAATTTGACTTCACCTCGCCTGATGGTACCGGTGGAAACCGAACTGGTTGTCCGCCAGTGGCCCCACGTTCGTGAGATGCTCGACGAGACGATAAGGACCAGTTTCCCCGTCTTCCACGCCTTTGGAAACTGGCCCCTTTCGAGGCATGCGCTAAAGAGCGCCACCAATCGAGGCCAATTCGACGATTCGCGGCGGAACAATGTGATTGGTCGAATATGACTTGGGATCATGAGGTGATTTGTCACTGCTATTTGTGGAAAATTTATAAATTGTTCAATTTGAACCACACTGCCATATTATGTTGATTACGCACTTATGAAAATATTGAGGAATTCATTAAAACCTCATAACCTCATTGTCTATCATATTCGGTGTCATTTGTCGGATAATTCATGGGATATGAATCCTTTGTCTCTTTTATACCAGTGGTACCTTTAGAGACCTCAGAATGAAAATATTGAGGAATTCATTAAAACCTCATAACCTCATTGTCTATCATATTCGGTGTCATTTGTCGGATAATTCATGGGATATGAATCCTTTGTCTCTTTTATACCAGTGGTACCTTTAGAGACCTCAGAATGAAAATATTGAGGAATTCATTAAAACCTCATAACCTCATTGTCTATCATATTCGGTGTCATTTGTCGGATAATTCATGGGATATGAATCCTTTGTCTCTTTTATACCAGTGGTACCTTTAGAGACCTCAGAACTGAACACTGCTAGGTACTAACTTCCTGGGGTGCAGGTAAGGCCGCCTGTCACCCCAGCAGAAGCAGGCCGGGACGGTGGGGCGGCTAGCGCCCCTCCCCCAAACCGGAGCAAGACGGGGACACCGTGGTTCCCAAACCCGATGGGGCCATCTCGAAACCGGAGATGGCCCAGGGTCAGTCGGGGTGCGAGGGATATGCTCTATGGGCAACCTTACACCCCGGCGTCTGTAGACCCGAGACGGCGTGCGGTTTTAGTCGGTTCAAGCGCGACATAACCGCCACGCTAGGGATTGCCGCACGAAAAAAAAAAAAAGTTACTAACTTCCTCGGTTAGAGATTACTTCTTATAAGCTTCTGATTTTAGTTTATTACGTAGGTATAGGTTACTTACAGAAATGTCGGAGTTAGACGTATGCAAAAGCTTTTTATTGATATCTTAATTTATTATAACTATAAAATTACATTAATACACTGAGACACTCTCCTACTTGACATAATTAAATTCTTACAACTCAAACATCGCAGATGCATCGTAGATTATTACACTAAGTTAAACTATAATATGGTAGTAACCGACAAACTTCGTGACAATGTAGATACTCCAACTCCCAGGGGCTCTCTGGTTGAGTCATTAGCGCGGGACGCGGCCGCCCCACACCCGTTTCACCCCTTCCCACGCGAATCATGGGAGCGTCACGCATAAACTTGCTAAGCTATAGCGGCGCAGAACGCGTTTTTAGGTCTCTTTGGTGTTAATCGCGGAGCGCACCAATCAACGATTATTCTAAACCAATCACCGGCTCAAAGTGCTCGCGTCATTGGTTGATAAGTGCGGTAAGATAGCGGTGCGGTGTTACGACTCAAAGTCACAACACTGCTCCGGGGCCTGACAACATTTTAGGCTCTAAAGACGACTAGGAGGACTCTTTAAGGAATGCCTCGAGCAGAGCCGGTTTCAAAAAAATATGGAAGACAGGGCTTGTCCTTATCCACAAAAGGGCGCCCTGTGGACTCACTGACAGGTGAACCAAGGAGTTTCCGCACATCTACACTGACGATACCCTCGTGACAGGCGAGGCATCCATGAAGGCCACGGCCGGGGTTGCCCTAGTCGTTGGACGTAATCGGCGAATGGTTCTAGAGGAGGCCCTCCATACGTCAGAGGCTCTATGGGTCCGGAGACGGAATCAGCCACCTGAAAGATCTAGTGTTGTCGTAGGATGCATGCATCGCCAGCAACGGCGCAAGCCTGCGTCCCCCTTGCAGTCGCTGGTAGTCAAATTCGCCGCACTATAAGGGGACACCGCGCGGTCTCCATTGAGGCGACGAGTCTCCAAGCCAGGACGCCTCCATGGGACCTGGAAGTGAGGGCCACTGATACAATACTGCAAGGAGGCGTATTTTGATTTTGATGGGATATCTATTCCATTCAATGACACACCAGATTCCCTGGCCACACTTTGGGCTAGACATATTGAATTCCACATATTCATTTATTATTTGAGGCTTCCTTAACTCACAAAAATAGTGATTTCCGTACATTCCAAAAAATTTGCTTTTTCGCACGCTAAGATGGCCCTATATGAATGTAAAGGGTGCTTAGCTGCCAATGAAGGAACAAAAAAAATTCATTTCATTGACTAATATCGAAAATTCCATGTCTTTTGACCTCCCAATAAAAGATTAAGAAGTCTTTAGTAAATAAATATGTACATAACATATAGTCCTCGTTTCAGCTTAGCTTTATAATGAATCTCTATCATTAATGCTGAACTTTCACAACTTTTACTATAGCTAATAGGTATCTATTTCTAATTAAGTATAATAGACTTATTTTCATCAATAAATGAGAAGGTAATTCAAAGTATATCACGCTACAGTATTAGAAATTTTTATTTACACATCACCTTTTTAACAATTCCTTCACATGTTTTAAGTGAAATATAAGTATATAAGTTTTGCAATTGAAGATTTACTTATTCAAAATGTTGTCAACTATTTATTATATGTAAAGACCTTCAAAACTTTGGGCTACATTCTAACAGGGCTGCAATCTCTTCCTGCTCTGTTTATAAGTTCAACATAATATATGTTAATAAGTATAGTAACAATTTCCCGTGAAAATTCTATTTGACCTGAAATGAATTATCTTTTATTAAGTATATAAAAAAAACTGATATTGATAATAATATATATTGTTAGATTTCAGATTGCATAAACTACAAACTATAATTTAAGCAACTCACTGTTCATTACTGAAAACAAAGAAAGGTCCAGATTATTCCTTTGTTTTGTTAAAATTTTTAACTCTTAAAGAAACAATATGCATAAGTACAAATGGTTCACACATATCTTAATCATGCACACATAGTTCACCTTCTATTTACCTTTATGTCTATGTATTCAAATACAATGGATGATATGATGATTTTCCATTTAAATTCTTCCTGCAGGTAGGACATCGTTTGTCAAACTTCAAATACCGTTCAATACACTTCATACAGTAAACATGTCCACATTTAGTTGAAGCTAAAGGATTTTGGCCCAGTGGGTCATAACAAACAGGGCATTCACCAAATTTAGTCTGCTTTCCACTAGAAATAACCTTATTAGCTTTTTTAAGGTTTTGGAACTCAATCTGAAACAAACATCAGCTGTTTAGCCTTTTTAGATGCACATGGTGACACCTGGGGCCTAACGACAATGCATATAAAACTCAGTTCAGTTAGAGTGCAGTTCATTTTTTTTTCATTTGTTCTGTCAATTGACTGCACCTTGCCTGATGGTTAGCTGCAGTGAAATCCAAAGAGTACTGGCCTCCATTCCAGATGCTATCTCTAGAATGGTGGTCCCTACCTTGACGGCCTTGACAGATGATTTTTCACAACCCACTTAAAGCCAAAGCCACCATTCTCAATACAAATAAAATGGGATAATTTAGGGGTTACAAGAGGAAGCATTTTTTCTGTATTCGCTACAACATTAAGCTATGTTTAGTCTCATTTTTATGTAATGATATGTATTTACTATGATTTTGCATATGAACCATACTTACCTCAAATTTATGATGCATATTTCTCAATAGTTTACATTCTTTGCTTTTACTTGTTTTGTTTGGTGGCACAGTTTGCGGAGACAACACAGGAGTTGAAGTAGCTGCACTAGGTGCATGAACAAGTTCAACTAAAATTAAATTAAGTTAGTATGATTAGTTGAGTAAATTAATAAAAATATATTCAAAATGAGCAGATGCTAAGTTACTAAACATCAAACAATCCATCAACTTTGCATGTGGGTGTTTTATTTCAATTTGTAGCCAAGAGTATCTTATAATGGCAAAAGAAGCGGCAGAATAATTAAAATTTCAACAAATCGTGAACAGAATTCATAATTATATTCAATTCATATTTACCAATAGAATCGTCTGTATCCAATTCAATCAACCCAGATTCGTCAGTATCCAATTCAATCACAACATTTGTCAGAGCGCGATGATCAGCCAAAATAAAAGACTCAGATAAATCAATAATTATCTCGTCAAAGCGTTCAGCCATTATCATCAAAAGGTTTATTTTGATCAGATGTAGACCCTGCTTACACAAAAACTGGAATATTTGTTTTTTGTAAGTATAACTTATTATTTTGTTTAAAACATTTGTCACGAAAAGTTAAAATACAATTTTATTGTCTAGCTACCTACAAAAAGTAGTCTGTTATCTCAATGTAGAATATAGAAGAGTTTACGTATTATAACAGCAAACTGAAATATTTTGAAAATTGGCACTGCAGTTTCACCATAGCATAGATGTAGGAAATCTTCTATGACATAGATTAATAAATATATACTATTCTATGAGTTTCACAGATAAGTTGCTAGTTGTGACAGTGACAGGTGACATGATGACAGTGACTTCACCATAGCACAGCACAGACCACAGAGTATAACTAGGAATTCAGTGCAGGGTGCGACTGAAATAAATTGAGCTGAGCGAGCAGAGGGCCGATCGCCGTAATTTTATGACGCATTAGTCGAGTTTACGTGCAGTTCACGCATAAGCGACGTTTACCCTAAACGCAAACAACCGTTGGTATTGCCGTAAAATAGAACTACGCGTCAACGTCAAGTACACTGCATGTCTGCTTCACCTACACGCATAAATTATTATATATATATATACTAGAAACCTACGCGTGAAACCAGTGTGTGTTGCCGTACGCAAGTTTTAACATTCTTCTTATTGATTACTCGATATGAAATCGATTATGTCCACGAATAACGTTGTTGTTACAAGGCTGCATTACCCTTAATAACCTAGGATCTAGGTTCATACACAAACAAAATACTTGGTTTTGTTTAAAAATGGTATTAAAACGAAGATATTGAACACAAAATATGGATGTATGATAGTATCCCTTTGCATACCATCCTATGAAGGAAAAAAACCGTAGACTAAAAAGCAATGTAGGTGGTTGTTATGGGTGACATGACAACATGTTTATGGTATGTTTATGTTAACATAGTGTACCGTACACGGTTTGAATTTCGCTCGGAGTTAATCTCAATTGATAAGGATAACTTTTGTAGAAGTAAGTTAGCGTTTAATTGATTTGCCGGCAACTACAAAAATAGCATGATATTATGACAAGTTTTAACTTTGTAGATTTACACTTCAATTATTCCTGTTTTATTTACGTATATGTACCTTTTTCGTTATTTTTTTTCGTGTGTATATCCCTTCGGAACACCCCCCCCCCCCGCCGGCCCGAGGGGGCGGTTATGTCAGGCTTGAAACGACTAAAACCGCAGGCCTTCTCGGGTCTATAGACGGCGGGGTGTAAGGTTGCCCATAGAGCATGTCCCTCGCACCCGGACTGACACTGGGCCATCTCCGGTTTCGAGGTGGCCCCCTCGGGTTTGGGAACCACGGTGTCCCCTTCTTGCCCCGGATTGGGGGAGGGGCGCTTAGTCGCCCCACCGTCCCGGCCTGCTTCTACTGGGGTGACTGGCGGCCTCACCTGCCACCTCCACGTAGAGGTGCGAGGGATATGCCTTATGGGTAACCTTACATCCCGGCGTCTGTAGACCCGAGAGGGCGTGCGGTTTTAGTCGGTTCAAGCCTGACATAACCGCTCCCTCTGGCTGGCGGGGGGGTATCCGAAGGGATTTCCACACGAAAAAAAAATAAAGAAAAAGGTACATATACGTAAATAAAACATGAATAATTGAACTGTTAATAATAATTTAACTGTGTATCCGAAGGGATTTTTACACGAAAAAAAAAAAGAAAAAAAGGTATGGTAATAAATAGGGTATTTTTAAGATACTCGATCAAGAAGTAATACACTGCAAAGTGACATTTCATTTAACATTTATGAAATGTCAAAATTTAGCGCGATACCGTTTTTGTTCGATACAAAATACGCGCAAGTCACGTTCTATTATGACATACGGCGGTGCGCTGCGTTTAGGTGAGCGTGACGTATGCGTCATTACTTAATTAAGGCAATACGAAATCAAACGTTAAGACGCAAACGCAGTCAAGTCGCGCTGTATAAAATTACGGTGATCGGCCCGCAGGACTCTTACTTGAAAATAAGACATCTTACTACGGTCGCGCGCTTAGCTAAGGCCGCGCGCTGCAGAAACTGTTTTTCGGTGATTATTCCTCAATGGTACATCGGACATGAATCATCACGCTTCAAAACACTCCTCAGTGTCCACACTGTCACCGTGGTTTTGGTCAAGATCGCGCGAGTGGTTAGGGAGGAGTTCAGCCATCAGCAAACGGCTATGCTGGGTATAAGAGTAATAATAAAATAATAATCTAATAAAAATATCAAAAAGTTTATAAGATTCTTAAAGTATATAGTATTGCTCAGGGTTGCCACCCAGCGTTAAATTACAGATCCTGTCCTGCCCCACTAGGCAAGCGGGTTCGATTCTCACTCACTACAAATATTGTACATGAATATTTGCATTGGTCTGGGTATATGTTGTGGCTATGTATAATATGTAAGTATTTACAACAAAGACATGAGACAGTAAACCTTGTTTATCCTTTGATTGCCAACATTTTAAATCGTTATGAGACGCGTCCACATAATATATGTTTCGTTCAGATATAAAATATGTCTTACTTCGCTACGATTTTTTTTATAGTATTTAGGTATTTCCACCTCCATGATGTTATATTTATCTGTTCTTGACTTTTCGTCTTACCACGCTTTTTGTGAAATCATCTATTTCCACTCTTTTTCTGCGAATGTGTTTTATTATTCTCGGTGATTTAAATTTTTCGTCGTCTTTTAACAATTTTCCTTATTGTACAATTCGAGATACAAATTTTTGAAGTGAAGACTTCTTTTGGCGCACCGCACACAGATTTTTCCGTAGGTAGTAAGTTAGTCTGATCCGTCACGCTCTGAGGTGAAAGGCTCGATCGGAGTAACTCAGGACCGCCGAGAAAGAGTGTACTACGTGAGATCGACAAATGGAAGTGCGATTAACGATTGTATGACAAAACTGTATTGCGACTCACCATAGTTCGAATCTACGCTAGTGCGACACACTGTAGGTCGACATTACTCTGGTGCGACAATTGTTTGTGTTGTACTTAAGTCCACAGAACATATTTTTTTGCAAATATAAAGGAGGTTTTCATTATTTTTTTCATGTTATTTGTGTTATTTATCTGGCTTATTGTGGTCACAGTTCGAACCTAACCTAACCCTGCCCATTTCAGTGATGTAAGAAAACCAATAAGAGTATGTAAATTCATATTAAATTAAATCAAACCATTGTTGTTACTCCTACGGTAATGCGACAATGATTTGTCGCACTTCTGTAGTGTCGAACTACTGTCGCACAATCGTTTGTCGCACTAGAGTAATGTCGACCTACAGTGTGTCGCACTAGCGTGCATTCGAACTATGATGAGTCGCAGTACAGTTTTGTCACACAATCGTTAATTGCACTTCCATTTGTCGAACTCATGTAGTACACTTGCCGAGAAGTGTACCCGACCGAGAAAGATACAGTCTGTTGCTCTTCGGTGTTGTGTCGCTGTGTTTAGTATATTCAATTCATACGTAATAATTCTCTTGATTAATTTAATAGTTATTATTGGTACGTAATAAAAACTATTTTGACATTTATTTGGTTTACATTTGAGGTTAGTGTGTGTAGTTAGCGGTTTATCGTGCTAATATTATATATTGAAACAATGAAGTTTTCACTTCTGCCGAGTGGTCTTAAGCACACACTCTTTTAATTTTTTCTGATAGTCCAATAACTTTGGCTACGGTCTTGTTTGTCGATATTCAGCATTTGAATGCAATAACTTTTTTCTGAAATATTCGTGTACGTTAAAAGCCATTTGCTTACACTGACTATTAATTTTATGTCCTAAGGTATTTATCCTCATCTTGGGAATATAATCACATGTATGACTCTCACAATGTGTCCCTAACTGTCAGCACGTGCGATCGCTAACCGCGTAGCGAATTAAATATAAAAAAAAAACTAATCGATAGATTTTCAATAGCTCAATTCTACCACGTTGCCCTTTAAAATTGCTCACCTTTAATTATTTAATTTAAAAAAAAATAAAGTCGTTGAAAAAATAATAATTTATCCGTACTTTCAAACTCCTCTTTTGATATATACAATATTTTAAATTGCTCAAAGTGTTAAAAAACTGCTCAAGTTGCATTTATAATTGCTCAAGTACAGTTTGTAACAGCTCCACTTTCCTTAATTATTAAATAAATATAAATAGATTGAACAAATTTAACGTATATAGATAATAACGTATTTACGGTTATTTTTATGGCCTGGGAGTTTATACCGCAGTTTTAACCGTATCTAAACCAATAACTATAAGACCGATTCGGTTCTGGCACTTCGCCGGCCGCTGCCGCAGCACGCTCGCTCCGCTCGCTGGGCTCGTGCGTTGTGGTCACAGTTCTAACCTAACCTAAACCAATGACTATAAATAGTACCGTGGTATATGGAGCTGTTATAAACTGTACTTGAGCAGTTTATTAATTTATCAGATTAGGAATTCAGAACGATCGTAACTCCATACTTATGGATACAGCGGCACACTCATCCGGAACTCGGATTCCGAATTTTTATTATGTTGCTAAAGCGAAAAAAAGCTGTGTGGTGCCGGCCTAGAAGAGAATAGCACCAACTCAACTCTTCCCGTGGGTGTCGTAAGAGGTGACTAAGGGACATATCCGGGGGCGGGCAGCAGCGCCCCCGCAGAACAACCCCTCCAACAAACTGCGATCCCCAACCCGCCTGCCCGGCGTGGGGATTATGGGCATTACCCCCAAATGAAGGAAACAGCCAAAAGATGGCTCCCAGTTCCCGGCCGCCTCGCTATCCCTGGTCATGGTAGCGGCCATGGTAACGGCGGGGCAGGGGGTGCTAAGAATCCCCGGGCTACAATAGGCTTCCAAACCCTTCACAAACTGACCCTGGCTACGTATAACGGACGAACTCTGAGGCTTAACCATCATCTAGCGCAGTTGGAAGTGGAGTTAGAGAACATTAAATGGCATTTTTTCGGGTTATGCGAAGTCTTTAGAGAGGGAGAGGACACCGTAACCCTTGACTCGGGCAATCTTCTCTACTTTCGCGAGGGTGATAAAATATCCCAGGGTGGCGTAGGTTTCCTCGTCAATAGGGCCCTCTCTAACAACGTTCAAGAAATCTTCAGCGTGTCGAACAGGGTAGCGTATCTGATCCTTTGGCTATCCAAGCGGTATAGCATGAAGGTAATTCAGGTCTACGCACCGACCTCGGCACACTCGGATTTTGAAGTGGAGGATATGTATGAAGACATATCCAAAGCCTTGAACAACACCACTAAGGCTCACTTCAACGTTGTTATGGGGGACTTTAACGGCAAGGTGGGTACCCAGTCTGGGTACGAATCCCGTATAGGCCCGCATGGTTATGGTGTTAGGAATCACAAGGGGCTAATGCTTGTCAACTTCCTTGAGAAAGAGGGACTATTCTTAATGAATTCCCGCTTTAAGAAACAGCCTCAAAGGAAGTGGACATGGCAAAGCCCCGACGCTGTGACAAAAAATGAGATCGACTTCATCATGACGGATAGCAAGCACATATTCAGAGATGTCTCAGTGATCAACAGGTTTAATACCGGATCTGATCACCGACTGCTCCGAGGCTCTCTGAATATCAACCTAAAGCTTGAAAGAAACCGTCTGATGATGTCCACGCTCCGACCTAACCCAACCCAAATCATGGCGGGCACCGATAAGTTCCAGCAGCTTCTCGGGGAAAGATTTGTTGCCTTGGAACCCACTGATGACGCTGACGAGACCCTACACAATCTGGTCGAAACGCTGAGAGACGAGGGCATCAAGTTATGCAAAAAACAGCGTACTGGCAGCAAGTTCAAACTCTCGGATGAGACTCTGGGGCTGATGGCAAGAAGACGGGAAACCACCCAAGCGACTTCGTCAGACAGGTCACACCTAAACAAGGAAATTGCGAAGATGGTACGGCGCGACCTTCGGAGCTCCAACACACGCCTCATTGAAGAGGCGATAGAACAAAACCGAGGGTCCAAAGTATTCACTCAGCAGCTTGGAAGGAGCCATCTGACGAAGCTCATAACGCATGACGGGAGGACCGTCTTGTCGAAGCTGGAGATCTCCGCCGAGATAGAGGATTTCTATGGCCGTCTGTATACTGCACATGCTCCCCGTTCTCGACGAGACGACCATGATTCCAGGGCCACCCTGACACGCCACTATACCGACGAACTGCCTGATATCAGTCAAGACGAGATCGTGTAAGCTCTGAAGCAGCTTAAAAATGGAAAAGCCCCCGGTGAGGACGGAATTACTTCATAGCTTCTGAAGGCAGGAGGAGCTCCTGTCATACAGGAGCTACAGAAGCTCTTTAATGCCGTCCTTCACAGTGGGAGAACTCCTAAGGAGTGGAGCGGGAGTTTGGTTGTTCTCTTTTTTAAGAAGGGTGATAAGATTCTCCTTAAAAACAACAGACCCATCACACTCCTGAGTCACGTCTATAAGCTATTTTAACGAGTGGTCACGAATCGTCTCGCCAGGAGACTCGACGAGTTCCAGCCACCGGAACAGGCTGGGTTCCGCGGAGGATATGGTACCATAGACCACATTCACACAGTGAGGCAGATTATACAGAAGTCCGAAGAATATAATCAGCCCTTGTGTCTCGCTTTTGTGGACTATGAAAAGGCATTTGACTCCGTCGAAACTTTGGCCTGTTCTGGAATCCTTACAGCGATGTCAAATAGACTATCGTTATGTCGAGGTGCTGAGATGCCTTTACGAAGCCGCCACTATGAGTGTCCAAGTACAGGGTCAGCAGTCTCAACCCATCCAATAGCGCAGAGGAGTGAGACAGGGGGATGTCATATCCCCGAAACTGTTCACGAGCGCATTGGAAGATATGTTTAAGACGCTGGACTGGAAAGGTAAGGGCATAAATATAAACAGCGACTACATCTCACACCTGCGATTCGCTGATGACATAGTCTTAATGGCGGAGTCGCTAGAGGAGCTAACCCAGATGCTGGACGGCCTAGCTTCAGCCTCGCGACGCATCGGTCTTGGCATGAATTAGGATAAAACCAAAGTCTTGATCAATGGCCACATTGATCCAGGACCGGTCGTCGTTGATGGCCACCTTCTTGAAATTGTTTCTGAGTACACTTACCTCGGGCAGATTGTGCAGTTGGGTAAAAACAATTTTGAGAAGGAGGCCAAGAGGAGGGTCCAGCTAGGCTGGGCAGCGTTTGGGAAACTACGTCGGGTCTTCTCGTCATCCATACCGCAGTGTTTGAAAACGAAAGTTTTCAATCAGTGCGTCCTACCCGTAATGACCTACGGAGCTGAGACGTTTACACTCACGGTAGGGCTGGTCCACCAGTTCAAAGTCGCTCAGCGAGCTATGGAAAGAGCTATGCTCGGAGTTTCTCTGAAGGATAGGATTCGTAACGAATACATCCGACAGAGAACCAAGGTTATCGACATAGCTCAAAAAATAAGCAAGCTGAAGTGGCAGTGGGCCGGCCATATCTCTCGTCGTTGGCCGTGACTCGGCAAACGTAGTGTAGGACGCCCTCCGGCCAGGTGGAATGACGATCTGCGAAAGACTGCGGGCAGATGCTGGATGCGGCAAGCTGAAGACAAGGCGCTATGGCGCTCATTAGGGGAGACCTATGTCCAGCAGTGGACTAGAATAGGTTGATGATGATGATGATGATGAAAGCGAAAAGGTGTGTGATTATTATTAACTCCTCCTCCATAAAGAAATTAAAATTAACATAAGCAGTGTAATTTGAGACCATAGTCTAACTTTATGACACTACCAGAGACTACTGTTTAGCTAGTTACATAAATATAACAACAATATCGTTTTTGATCATTGAGTTCTATGTACTACGTACGTACGTAGTACATAGAACTCAATGTTTTTGATACAATTTTCGATATATCATATCAAAGTATTATGAGCAAAAACTTGCGATATTTAGACTCAAAAATATCTATACTTTTTCAAAAAGTCAACTTCTTGATATAAATATGGGTGTAAGTGCCACTACCGTCTTTTAAGGCAATGGCTTCGTTAAGTTGTATTCTATATAATAGGTCTTTACCTATGAAATTGCCGAAATTTTCTTACAAATTCATGAGTTCGTTATTCCTATAATTTAATAGCTATTTCCATTATTTATATTTTGTTTGAAAGTTGATTTAAAGATTTTACAACTATGTATTAAATTTTGTTTTTATTGGCCGCTTGATAAATTAATTCGATCTTCAAAAACAGTACTTCCTAAATGCTATCCATTTTGATGATAAATTTCGAATTACATAACAGCTGTCACTTTTCAAAAATGTAATAAAATAAAAGTTGCTGTTTGTTACCATAACGTTGTCTCATTCATACACAAAAAAAACATAAAATTTAGATTGTCATTCCTAATAAAAATGCAAACATGTTAGTACTGAAAATTGGGTTTTCTCCAATTTCTTCAAGAAAAACGGCAATTTCAAATGTAACGACCTAATATAAGCTCCAAAAATTTAATGATGAGTTGAGAGAATTATTAGCTAACACAATTTTACAAATTTGCCAAATAGGCGTAACTGATAATCAAGGCCGCCTAAATAGGCGAGCTGTACCGTTCGTCCATTTACACAGCGTCTTCATATTGACCTGCAGTGATTTTAGTTACGAGGTTATGAGATTCAAACAAAATTTTATGTTGTTCACTGTCAAGCTCTATTCACATAGATTTTAAATAGGATGGATAGAAATATTTATGGTGGCGTAAGTGCATGTTGGCTTGAGGAAGTTTTCTATATTGCCAAAACAAAGGTCACTCGAAGTCTGGAAAGCCAGGGGTCTTCGGTCAGCCTTCAATAGAGTCTGGCACAACTGGCTTCTTTCCGAGCTTCCGGCGTGCACGGAGTGCAAATAAGTTAATGAATAAAATATTTTTGTTCTAATTGTTTTTTTTTGGTCCAATAATCTCGTAAGCGACCCTATCTCTATTCAACAATCTATGCAATTTTGTGGTACAATTTACTGAGAAACTGTCACGATTTCGGGTTTGGGTTTTGACACAGTAATTTCTATGCATGTCTAGATGTGTTATAATTTATAAATCATAAACTATAGCTTACAAGATTTTTGCTCATGAAATGAAACATATACGGTTACGTTACTTTAGGTCTCTACATCTGGGGAAAAGTATTAGAAAAAATTCAGGACGTTTTTTTTACGATATTCACTAAGAAAGTTTTTACAAGAAATAAGATCCAGACAAACAATAATTCATTAAAAACCTTGACTCTCTTTCACAAAACAATTCGTCTATATCGCTTATAACTGATCAACAATAGTCACCCGGTATACTTTGGTCCAAAAACCTTGATGATATTGCTCAAATGATTTCAAATCTTAATGAAATCGTTCACCATATTCTTTACTCATACCACCAATGTTTTTTAGGAAAAATCTAAATGACAATTAGGGAACAGGCGGGACCCATTAATTTTCTTTCGGTTTATGATTTACAAATAAGTCCCACCTGCTTGTCGCCTGCTATCAAACTTGTTTCGGTCTTCTTAGGGCAGTCGGGTTTTGGATTTTTTAATTAATAATTTCATTGTATATCTACTTTTTAATTGTGAATTAATTATTAAATATATAAAAATATATATATATATATACATTTATATACATATGTATATGTGTACCTACATACTTTTTTTTCGAAATCACCTTTTAAAGTTTTTTCATTTTGATACCCTACTCGTAACTTTAAGTGAAAATATATTTTAACAACATACATTTTATCGCCAAAAATCCCCCATTTTGTTCTTTTTTTATTTTGATATACCCATTGTCGCTCTCACAGTAAATACGAATCTAACGAAAACTCTCATACAAACTAAAATCCATCGAGCCGAGCAAAGCGTAGACCGTGTACATACATACATACTCTCGAAAAACATAACCGTTCTTCTGGCGCAGTTGGGTAATAATCGAACTTGGTTCGTCGGTTCCGGGGGCGACAAGTTTCCGAGATATGTCATATGATATGTCATTATTCAATACAAGTTTTGAATCTGTCAACTTAGTCTGTGAACATAAAACGAAAATACAATAGTGAAATGAATTGATAAAACATTGACTGAATGTTAGTTTTTTCACGTGTGAATTAATATATACAAGTATTTCGTGGATAACTTTCTAGCTAAACGATCGTTAGCTAGTGCGCAATTTTTTCTTATCTAATTTTGTACACATCGTCGTCAAAAATAAAGTAAGATCATGTTTTAAAACAATACATTGCATTTATAATTCGAATGCACAAAAGTTAACAGTATTATGCGTATTTCCAGCATGCATCTCGGAATGAATATATCAAACGCTTTACAACAATTAGAAAGCGTAAAAGCAGCTGTTGATCAGAGTGACGATCCCAAGTTGAAGGTAACACAAGTAACCACATTTCTCTAATTCTTTCATCATTATAAGTACTAACATATATATGAGTCATATATATATGAGAGCTCTTGACTATTTAAACAGATGAATGACACACCTTTTTCTAAATACAAACACAGCTGTAATATGTTTCCTCTGTCCTGGTTGCTAATAAAGTCAGGTTGTTTCATAAGACACTAAATAGGACTAATAGGTCCATTTAACTACAAACAAATCATCATAAACTTCAAGATGTGCTTGAGATCCTTTTTAAGCTTTATTATTGTTTCAGTACCTATAGGTACCTCTAAACCGCATTGTAGTAGAGATAATGTTGAATGTCCAGTGCTCCCCTTATTGCTTTAAACTGACTTTAAAAAAGATATAGTTATCAGTATGTAAGTTAGTATAAAGAGTCAATTATTATTTAGTGCTTCTTTAATAGTTTTTTTTGTAGGCTGCAACTAATGATGACCTGAACATGTTAATTAATTTGTTGGAAAGCCCCATACTGAAAAGTATAGCAACACTCCATGATTCTGTGGGAATGTTGGCAACTCAAGTTGCTCATCATCCCTCAATCATTCCCGGAGATTTCGACATAACACCTGCAGGTACTTAATGTAAACTATTTTATTCGCAACATGTTATGAAAAATTACTTCATATAGACAAATTTTACTATAAAAATCAATTCATCTGAGCAAATTATATAAGACATGCATCTACCTCATTGAAATACAGTATGTAACAAAACTAGTGTTGTCCAGTCCAGTCTATCTGACCCTATTGTCTCTCATCTTATCAGTGAGTACATGGGGCATTCGGCAAGCAGGTGGAAGCTAGTCTCGTCACTATCCATACACACCAGGCATCTGTCGGGTCGGTTTCCACACCTATCCGTGTCAGGTGCCTCTTCTGTCGTCTGTGTCCTGTTAACCCTTCTGTGATGAGCCTCATGCTTACTCTAGAGAGTTTTATCAGCTGGCTCGCCCTTTTTTGTCTATGCCTTTTATGAAGATCTTCAACTGTCAGCTGTTCTGGACAGCCTTACTAATGACTTTTTGCATTCTTTGACAACTGCTGATGTTGTCTCTACTTTGCTAAGTGCCTTCTGCGCTGGCTGGCTGTTGTTGTAGATGGTGACCTTTCCTGTGTTGGTCAGGTGGCCTGCCATTTTGGCGCATTCTATAATAGCAAGACACTTTCTGCTTGCAAGACGCTTGTAAACTTACACAAGGGTAATGATCTATGTGTCTCTGCCCAGTCTTCGCACTTAATGTGTACTCTGGGACCAGAGAGCTTTGTTGTCTCCTGTCTGTAGTCATCTGCCAGTCGTCTCTCAGTCCTATGTGTATTCTATATTTCTTGTCAAAGGTCCTTTCCTTTCTTATTAGATCATTGTTTGAAAGGATCATTGACAGTCTTTCTTCATAGTCTTGAATGGTCATGGCATGACCCTCATCCAGTGTGTTGCCAGTCCATAGACCAGTACTTTTCAGTTTGAACCACTGTTCAATTGCTCTCTTTTTTGCTTCTAAATCTAAGGGGTTCAGGCCTAGTATGATCTCGAGCCGTGGGTGTAGTCCTCATCGTGCCGGTGGTCATCAGTGCCACCAGTCTTTGAACTTTGTCTAACTCTTGTGTGTTTTTTTCTACACCACTATACTACGGCACTGTGTAGGCTTCTCGGCATGATGATTGCCTTGTCCATCGAGAGTACTCTGGCTGGCTTTATTCACCAGCTTCTTCCTATAGCACTTTAACATTGCATCATGGCCATTTTGATGCTTATGTGAGTGTTGGCGGTCAACTTGCTGTCCAGTGTGACTCCCGGATATTTGACTTTTTTCACTACTTCCAAGTCATGATTATCTAGTTGCACCGATTCAGCACATCCTATTTTCATTTTGTTGGTGAAAAGAACTAGTTTGGTTTTGTCAGGGTTGAGGTTGAGGGTTTTGCTCCTGCATCATCCTAGTGCTTCTTTCAAACCCCTGTTCATGATGCCTAGGCATTACTACTGTTACATATTATTATAAATATAAACTTTAAGCTTTAGGATTTGACCTCAAGGAGATCTTGTTCCATGAGAACTGCAAATCATTACATTTTACCATGGTAGTATGGTATAAAATAGACAGCCTCCGTGGTGTGGCGGTATTGAAAGCGGCCGCTACGCAGGAGGCGCGGGTTCGATCCCCGCTCAGTGCAAATATTTGTATGCATGAATATGAGTCTTTGCATTGGTCTGGTCGTGCCTCGGAGAGCACGTTAAGATGTCGGTCCCGGTTGCCATACGAATATGTATGACAGTCGTTATAGGGGAAATGGGTGAAATGGCCCCACATAGAAGGGCTGATCACCCGTCTGGTCAAACGGCGTCCCCACTGGCAGTATATATATATGGTATAAAATAACAGTTTCCCATTTGGTGTAAAATAACAGTTCCCACAATAGCTTATCTTTTGCCTGGTCGGCTCAAATACTTGATCAGACCAAACTGTTAAAAACTGTTCCATGCTTGTAATGTGACATTATATTACAATTAGTTTTTTTTTTTAGAGAATATGCATGTTCCATTGTTGTAGGTATTTGTTTTAGAAATTACAAACTACCTGAATGGTTTTAGGTGACCTTGCCCTTCAAACAAGGAGTCTATATGGTGGACACGAAGGAGAGGAAGAGCAGAGAGTACCTCAAGTTTCACCTCCACATAGTTTGGAGTTTGGCTCCAGTTCTGACAATGAACGCATGCTGGGTCTTGACAGTGGTTCTGTTGATTCCAACATGTCGCCTAAACAGGTAAATAAAATCTGAATTAATTATGTTCGTTTAACATCTCTTAACCTACGCCCTATCTCGTCCACAGACCATTTCTGTTCCACGCTCCAACAGCCCTTTGTCACGAAGGGCATGAAAAAATATATATACACGCTGAGTTAATAGTCGTTTTGGCCACAGCTTCGATAAAAGAACCACTTGGAAGTATAAACTAGAAAATCAAATTTTTTTTTTTTTTTAAACGTTCAAAATTCACGTCGTTTGCACAAAACAAATGAGAACTCGAGGTGACTCCCTTAAACTTCACGTAAAACGCTTAATACACTTACGCGACGATTTTCATTATCGCCCGCCAGTACGTCATTGACTCGCGCGGGATTACTTGCAATTTCGTTCATCACGAGATCCAAAAATGAGTCTTCAGTACGAATTTACCAACATTGAGTATTTGGCAATGGTGCAGTTGTATGCCATTGCTAATTACAATCTGGAAGAGGCTAGGCGATTATACTCACGGCCGGAGCACTTGTATGGGTTACGACCACGAGGAATCGATAATCCCCAAGTTCCGCCTGCCCCGACAATCTTGGACAGTTTCAAATGCCGTCACATGCACAAAGCCGAGGACGTCTAGATGACTCTCCAGATATTGAAGATATCATCGAGTTCTTCGAGCGGGCCTACACAAGCAGGCCGTGGCGGAGGCGTGTCGTGTGTGCCCTCACGCCTGCCAACTCACCGAAGCGGGATAAAACCCGACCCCACCAGGCGAGGCCGCGGTGGTGGCCAAAGTCCGCCGGCAACCCTGGGGTTATCCTTTCGAGGGCTTCCCGGGGTTCCCGGCAACGGACACTTGGGGAGGACACCGTGCGGTTTTAGTCGATACACGACATAACCACCCGGGCAGCGGGGGTGGCTTTGGCTCCGAAGGGATTTCCGCACTTAAAAAAAAAAAAAAGGTTATCTCACTGGTAGTTCGTATCTATCGTATATCGTATTAGAGGATGTGCCGTTAGCGTACTTACAAGGTATGTACTACCAGCATGATGGCTGTCCGGTTCATTATGCACGTGCTGTGCGTGAATACCTAGATAGCGAATTTGGTGAACGCTGGATGGCTGCGGTGGTCCCGTTGCTTGGCCGCCGAGGAGTTCGGACTTAACTCCATTAGACTTTTATTTGTGGTCAGAAATAAAACGACTTGTTTACACTCGGGACTACGAAACTCGTGATGAGTTCCGCAGTGCGATAGTGGATACACGTTAAATAAGCTTAAAGGCAATAGCGGCAATTGTGTATCGAACGTGCTGGACTCCATTTCGAGCAGTTGCTTCGGTACAGGGAAGTTTAAATAAACTGTAATTAGTTACCCATGTGAGTTGATTCTTTTGTAAATATCTCATTTTTTTTAAATACGCCTGAAATACTCGCAGTCTGTTGTCATTATGTTTATTTTTTGATTACTACATAGACCAAAAAGTCATTTATGGTGGAATAATATTCTAACAGAGTATTTCCGACGGTCATAAGCTCGTACGAAGTATGATTAGCGATGGGCAAACATCCGGTCGTTTTGGATACTTTCGGATATTTAAAACCATAAACGACCATAAGTATCCGACTGCCTGTTATTTAACCGGTCATTTATAAAATCGATAACATCATATTTTTAACAATTAATTCTAGATAAGAAAATAAATTGTGACTATAAACGCGCGGGAGTATTTGACGCACACCGCCCAGCGCGCCGGCGCCGTATCGGCGCACTTCGCGAAACATGTCATAAGAAAGCACTGACCACTGAAAGCACTGATCACTGCACTGACGCATGCAAAATCACTATGAATTTCAGGTAGTAAAAATTCTGAAAAAGCATCTGTCGAGGCCGCGTAGGCGTTTGCGTTTAAAATAAAGTTAAATAAAAATTATTTCAGAATTAATTAAATATTATTGAAGACAAATCATTTCAAAATCATCAAAAAAGCGTTTAGATGTTTTGGATAAAAGTCAAAATGGAACTCTGAAGCTGAAATACTGCGGAGTGGTGTGGGGCGCGCAGTACGCAATCACACGTCCTATTAGTTGGCCGTCAGTCAGTTTTCGCTCGCTTACCGGATTATATATATATGTATTTTTTTTTATATTTAGTCTGTCAAATTTACTGCACCCCGCCTGATGGTAAGCTGAGATGAAGTCCAAAAAGTAGTGGCCTCCATTTCCAGAGATTGTCTCTAGAATGTTGGCACCTACCTACGCGGCCTCGACAGATGCTTTTTCAGAATTTTTACTACCTGAAATTCATAGTGATTTTGCATGCGTGCGGTCAGTGCTTTCTTATGACATGTTTCGCGAAGTGCGCCGATACGGCGCCGGCGCGCTGGGCGGTGTGCGTCAAATATTCCCGCGCGTTTATGAATAAGGTCGCTTTCACGAAGCGAGGGCACATCTTCATTCATGTAAAATTCTCAATGAATTATTCGAAGCGCTAATAAAGTTTCAACTCGATCGAGTGATAAAGATTACAGAAAAGCCAACTTTTTTACTATAACCAGTTCAGCAATTTGCACACTTTAAAATGGTACCATAGATTATTCTGAGTAACCCTCTTTCGGGTCCAAAACGACTGTAAACTCAGCGTGTATAATTATGTATTTTGCTTTTAAGTCAACACTGCAAATTGTATAACTTCTATTTTTTGTTAATAGAATCGAGTTCTACTGGATCTGTCACGAAATGATGATTCTCTCGCATCTGGCTCGCATAACATTGTGGCCAGTGATTGGGCGCAGGTTGAAATTATCAATCTAGTTAATGATGGCACTGGCCTTGGATTTGGTGAGTATTTTTATTTTTTCTTTAATTGCTATTAATAAAGGTAGTCCACGATCCTTGGTCCATTTTACAATTCATTACTACCAAGCAAATTTTCCTTGAGTACCTTCATTTTGATGAGAACCCCAACTTTTCTCTTACAAAATTCCCGACTGTGGTAGTTAACAGGTGTAGCAGGGATAACATATTTCGATTTGACGATTCTTAAAAAATTATCTGTACTAACTGTGGATCTTTTTATTATTATATATTATTTATATATATATATATATATATATATATATATATATATATATATGCTTAGAATAATAACACCTAGAACGATAGTTCTCTACAAAGCGCACTGTCAAAAGTGAGGCAACTGAAACAGTCAAAATGGCCCCGTTTTCAGATTTTTATTCTCCATTATTACCTAATCATACTGAATAAGTACAAAACAGTTTCAATTTTCCTACATTTATTAGATTAGTTACTATACTATTGGATTTTATTTACGATTAGGTGACGTATGAAGGATTTAAATCTGAAAACAGCCATTCTGGCTTAGTATTAGTTGCCTCATTTTGCATACGAGGACACGGCTTCTAGGTGTTATTATTCTAAGTATATAATGTATATATATATTATAACTATAATGTTAAGATAACATTATTTAAAGAAATATTTTTCCTACAAAATTTATGGTTTTATAAAAGAGCAGCCTCCTTTTAATATGTATTGATAACAAGGTCATCAAAAATGATTACTAACCAACTAATTTTTTTGCTGTGACTTAGTCAATATTGTAAGAGGCAAAGTTGGGCGTCTTAAGAAATAAAGCTACTCACGAAAAATTAGCTTGATAGTAATCAATTGTAAAAATGGACCGGCGCTTCTGGATCTCTTATTTAGTGCACATAACAGCGTGGGTAACTATTTTTCTCCAGTATAAGCATAGGGTCCATTCTGGTGGTTAGTTTAACCATGCACTTAAAAGTGCTGGGCGTTGCTAGGACTAATATGAGTAGGTAACCATTAGATTAGGGAGATTGAAAAAAATATGATCAGAAATCGCTTTTATGAACTGCTTTAAGAAATGGGGTCACACACATGTGTTATGTTAGTCTCCTTGAAGTGGCCCGAAGAGATGCCCTCACGAAGAGCAGATCACCCGGCTGGTCGCCGGCGTACGCGTAGGAAATAATAATAATGCAGTCTCCTCCATCTTTAAATATACAAATTTAACTCATTCGCAAGTTTTATACTGTTACATGTCATGAGCAAATACTATCTTTAAAATATTTAAGTTATTTATTATTTACTGGCTACGCGCCCTCGCTTCGCTTCGATTTATTTTACACATAAAATATAGCCTATGTCCATCGGGGATAATGTACCTTTTTTTTTTTTTTTCGTGCGGAAATCCCTTCGAATACCCCCGATTATTTGAATGGTGAATTTTTTTTCAAATAGGTGCAGCGCAGCGGTTCCAAAGATGTAAACAAACTCACAAAATTCGGTCTCTCTATAATATTAGTAGTTATAGATTATACACATAAATGGCATATCTTACACAATATAAACAAAATATCCTTCAAATTATAATAAAGAACTTGATGAACTCTTCCCGTGACCATGACTGCTGAAAAGCAACCGAAACGTCGGATACATAATAAAATAAAATCAAATAAATCGCGATAAAATCCGTTATACTCGTAAATAGTTTTATTTCATGTGTGACATTCGCGTAAACTTTCGACCATATCAATAAGAACTAAATTAAAAAAGCACCAGATGGGATGCTGTGGAGATTGGAGCTACTTTGCCACCAAGTTCTCTGGATCTATAGGTACTGGAATTTGAAAATTTTCATCGATATACCTACATCTTAGGCAATTGGCGAAGTTTGCTTGAAAAATTCGTATCATACATGTGATAAATTGATATTAACATGTGTTGAACTATTTTTTACAGGTATCATAGGCGCTAGAACGAGTGGCGTCATCGTAAAAACGATACTCGCAGGTGGAGTCGCTGATCGAGATGGGCGTTTGAAATCTGGTGATCATATTCTACAAATAGGAGATGTAAGTCAAGTAATTGCTTTAATGTTAAAAGACATACTTAGTGTAAATCTAAGTTAGGCGGGATATAGATGAGAACATTATGATAAAGAAAAAGGCGGGCTTTTTCGAACTGCCATCAGGCACTATATAGTAAAACTTGCTGTGCCGGCCTCGCCTGTCGCATACTTCACCCCCGTGGCACTCATTGGTCCCATACATACCCATAATCTATTATTTCTACAATATTGTATGGAAATTAGCCCGATTTGTTGACATTTACGATTACTGTTCCGCTTTCCTAGGTAGTAGCGTGATGATATATAACCTATAATCTTCCCCGATAAATGGGCTATTCAACACATTTAAAAAAAAAGTCGAAACAGTAGTTCCTGAGGTAAGCGCGTTCAAACAAACAAACAGACTCTTCAGCATTGTAAATGTGTAATACAAGTATAGAATCTGGAGCATATACGTTCGTAAAATATTGGCAGTAGCGTTGAAGGCACGAGCAAGATCCATAAAAACACTATTTTATATCATAACGAAAAGGAACTTCACACATTTGAAATAACCCGTCCGAGTATTAGAAAACATGGGCTACTGCCGCCTCGGCAGCATCTTAGCAAGGAGCAGCAACGCCTCCCTCAAAAAAAGGTAGAGAGGTGTTTCACTGCTGTTATCTAAGATGCACTGCGAGTACCTTTGCGTTCTAATCCAGCTCTGTAAATACGGTTTCCCTAAAACTAAGCCCTTATGTTTGCCCACGTATTTTAGAATGATGACGTAGTAGTACAACAAAAAGTCAATTCATAACAATATACAACTCCAACATCGATTAATAGATTTAATTAATATGAACAGATGTTCAAGTGGAAATAATTATACGGTAGTTTTGTGGTTTGTGAGAAAAACAATGCGCGAGACCAAATCAATCATAGACAGAAGTTGAAAGACACAAAAGTGTTTATAAGTTGTTTCTTTGAGAAACTAATTGTCAATAAACTCATTAGAAGCCAGGATAAGTCTAAACAAGACAAAGAGTAGTAGAAGCGGAGTAGAAGTTGAAAGACACAAAAGTGTTTATAAGTTGTTTCTTTGAGAAACTAATTGTCAATAAACTCATTAGAAGCCAGGATAAGTCTAAACAAGACAAAGAGTAGTAGAAGCGCACACGGTGTGTGTGTACTGAATTAAATGCTTTTCTTTTCTTTTCTACAACACAGGATTCCCTTGGTTCCGCCTTTATGTGAACTTTTATGGGAGACTACATGTAAGGATGTGTTGCAGGCGCATTTAATGGAGATGGGATCCGAGCAGGTAGCGGGAGTGCTGCGCGCGTCAGGCTCCCGTGTACGTCTGGTGGTGGCGCGAGCCGCGGACCCCGCTGCCCCGACGTTGCATACTCACACCGCCCACCCTGCTCACGCCGCTCCGCTCGTACCGGCTAGGTGAAGATTTTGTCCATAATAAAAGTGATCGACCGGTAGTCACAGGGTGTATGTGGCTCCACCAAGACGTTAGACCAAGCCAACCTCACCTGCTAAACAACGGATAATAATAATAATAATGTGCCTGGTAGATGGCAATAGGCTCGCCCCCTATTACATTGGGACGTTAGGTTAGGTCCCAATGTAAAAGGCGAATAACTGGCGAATCGTGGGTGTGTAATACACCTCTGCCTATCCCTTCGGGGTATACAGGCGTGAAGTTGTTATGTTATGAGGCTCTGACGCAGGCTTTCCTCTCGGGGTTGGGAGGTCAGATGGTAATCGCTCTCGTAAAAGTCAATAAACTAATTCAAAACAATAAACCTACCCCGGGCTCCAATATGTAAACTTAGGGTGCAACGGGAAATCGCTAGGAGGATGATAATCTTAGATGGCAGTCGCTCCCATGGAACCTGTTTAAGCTAGGTGTAGAAGAAGTAAGCGGACTTTGGGCGCCGAGGTGAAAGCCCGAGGTTTTCACAACCGAGAAAGCAGCAGCAGCTAAGATGATGAGAAATAGGAATATTAAAAAAAAACGAACTATTTTAAAAGATTTTTGTGATTCCCTAATTTCTATGTAATATTAACTATTTAAATTGCAGCTTGAAAGTGCAAAAAAATGCAGCAGCGTTTTATTTATTTTGTTTTGTTTAAGCTTTGATTTTTTAATAAATTGGATAAGTAACTACTCGTAAGCTATCGTCTATATCGCTCGATATATAAAGGAATTATTCGATAAATAAATAACGAATTTAATTTATTCGTATAAGATAATATACGTACTAATTAAATGTACATTACCAGTAACCATTCAGTAAAAAATGTGTTTGATATTCAGGTTATTATCAGACCCGGAGGCTTTGGATCGCTACCTACTAGAAGCCGGCTTTGAGCAAGTATTCTACACACAACCTGTTCCCGTGTCACACAGTACGAACGCGTCTAGATTTCTCTTCGATCGTTCCATCACACCGCCTCCTGAAACGGATGCTGAGTCGCCGGAGGTGGACAGGTTCACTGTCCAGCTTAAAAAGGATGAGAATGGTCTTGGGATCACGATAGCAGGTAACTGACTTGAAGTGAAACAGTGAGATGACTCATGAACGTGAGTTCTTGGTTGCATCTGTTGTTTTTTTTTACCGTTACACATTTATTTTTACCGATGCTCATTTTTTTTCACCAATGTTCATTTAACAAACACTTATGGCAACATCGTCGATATTTGACTCCGAGTAGGTGTACTCGAAGTGTCTAGATAGCCCTCCTATGTGTTTCGTCAACACCGAACTACTGATACAAGAAGCGTCTCAACAGTCCGAGTGATGTCGACAGGCGGACTTTCGAGACATAAAAGTCTCAGTAGTTTGGTCAACCTGACTTAGCATCGAACGAAATTAATGTCATTAACAGGTTACGTATGCGAAAAAGAAGAGCTGTCGGGTATATTCGTGAAGTCAGTGACGTCGGGCAGCGCGGCAGCGTTGAGTGGGAAAGTGCGCGTCAACGACCGCATCGTGGCCGTGGACGGAGTGTCGCTGGCCGGCAAGTCCAACCAACGGGCCGTGGACGCGCTCAAGCAGAGCGGGAACATAGTCACGTTAGAGTTGGAAAGGTAGGTCAAAGTTGATGTATTAAAAAAACACATAAATTTAAATCGGAAAAGTCAATACCCAGGATGGGATTTGAACCCGTGACCAGTCTCTACTAGTACTCAGATCAACTCAGCTACCTGGACATTTGTTGGACATTCAAAATTATAAAAACTGGAACTAGGTAAATCTCTTAACAACATGAAAAAGTTACCTACACAGGAATTTTGGTCGATCTGGTTCGATCGTCTCTGATATGACTACTTGATCAACAGATATCTTCGCGGTCCGAAGTTCGAGCAGCTACAACAGGCGATAGCTGCGGGAGAATCTGCGACGTCGACCGTGCCTCCACACAACCCCTTCCTACACATGCACCGCCCTGATTCCGTGACGTCACCCGAACACGACATACAGATGACGCATCTACAAAACTCGTTCGTATATAATATTTTTTAGTATAAATTTGAATAGGATCAAATTTGAATAGGAGAAAAGTCAATACCCAGGACGGGACTTGAACCCGCGACCAGTCCCTTTCTAAAGGGAGCACTATGTCCAGCTGTGCTACCTGGACACGCCCTGAATAGCTGACATTCTCATTAGTCATAACGTCATTAGGGGTATTGACCAAGATGAGAATAAAAATACTAGTCTGTTACTGTCCCACTGGTGGGCAGGGGACTTAGAACAAGGTGAGGCCTAAAGCCTTGACAGTGGCTTTCATAATCTCACGTAAGAACCTCAGGCCTGCAAGCTTATAAGAAAGGGTCTTCACCAGTTTCTCCTGAGGGTTGGCGAGAGACTGGAGCTGACATGGTCTGATGTGAACAACTGTGGTACTTAATTTCTTATAGGTCATGGTAACTTTAAAGAGTTACGTGGCATTTTAAGCTAGTTATGTCACCGTTTTGTGTGTCATTCGATTTTTCATATAACCAAACTATCCATCCTGCTCCTGGTAGTATGAGCGGTATACTAAGTAGTTTTGAGTTGATGGCAGGTTCATAAAGTTCATTTTGTCTTGACTTAATAGTCAAGACTAAATGAACTTTGATTTGACTAAAACGCTGATTTAATAAATTATATCAGTGAAGTTTAACAATATCTAACTAATATTATCAATCGAAGAAGATCCACCATGCCTATGCTGATGCAGACAATTACAAAAGGCAGAATGTACACTCAATGATAAATGTTTTAACCAATTCTAATTTATTGATTACTTTCGCTCTTAAACGTTTCATAAAATAATTTATCTACACCCATGCTTTAAACCCTCTATAAAAGATTCTGAAACAGTTAGCTTATTGCCAACATTAATACATCCAATGTCCTAATAACCATAATATCATCCGAACGGGTGTTATAATGTTGTATGAAATTTCATAATAACACTCCTTTCGCTTTTTCAATCTCTTCCGCGCAAAGGGTTACTCATCAGACAGCCAAATTCTTACCGCTCGATGCGTGGAATCTGTATGAGTTTCAAAAAAAGAACTGTCATTCACGCGCGTTGCATTGCACTACCACAGCGGCGGCGCGCCGTAAAAAAAAAAAGCTTATTCGTTCGAATTCGAATTACCGCTATTTTTCTTCGCTATTATTTTTACAAATTGTTTTGTTTACTTACGAAAATACACATCATGGGTGTAGATAAAGTCTTGTATGCAACTGTATAATTAGGTATTAAAACACTCATGTGATACTATTATCACACTCAGCTTCGCTTCGTGTGATAAACACACATTCATGTTTTAATACCCCTCATTATACCACAGTTGCATAAATAACTATAACAAAACATGAAATACTTTTACACTTTTACAAATACTTTGACCTCTGGGGATTATAAAGCTACTTAACATAAATTTATTGATGTATGTATTCTAATGTGAAAATTGTTTGTATTGTATATAATTTGGCTTTTAGCAACTTTTGTCTTTGACTGTACGTAACTACGAGTTTTTTGAACGTTTTATGGATTTACTTAACACTTTTTTGCAGTCTTAGCGTGGAGAGCGCAGTAGAAGAGGTCGTAAGCGCGTCATCTCCACCGCCGACCATCACGCGTTCGCATCCACCTTTTGAAATGCCACGCACTCAAGAACAAAAAGATGTTATCAAAAGGAAGTGGCAGGCTATATTAGGTAATTATAATGTTATTAGTTGTTCTCAATATACTTCGGCGAAGTAGAGTACCAGGGCCATCTCACCTTTTCCCGTGGATATCGTACAAAGCCACTGAGAGCTGTGAATAAGCTGTTAGTTATCCATCCGAACAAAAATATCCCATGTTGAGTTGAGACATCCTACTAATATTAGATGTGAAAGTTTTGTTTGTGATGCCATAACGCAAGAAGCTGGACTATTTTGCTTGGCATATACATACATTAAACAAAATGGATAAAATTTTGAAGTAATCGGTTTGCTAACTTTTCTTATAAATTTAAATAGGAAAACTTCAACATTCAGGACGGTACTTGAACTCGCGAAAGTCCTTATCTGGGGTAATAATCTGTCCAAATACCGGTAGTAGGTTCCTGCATTGCTTTAAAACGTATGAGGATGAGAATTTTATCCAGGACAGGTCGAGGTAGGTCAGATGGACAGATTGATCTCCCTAGATATGGATTATCTCGGGTCAGCTGGACAGAGTGATCCCCATGGAAAGGGATTGTTTCGGGTTCAAGTGGTTACTTTTTCCGATTTGAATCAACACTTCAACATATAATATCGTCACTGCATTAGATCAATTTTACAAACGTGATATGATTAGGTCCCCTAGTCACATTCTTAAGCATTAGCCATGTACCAACTGTACGACAAAGTAGGGAGTGTCAAAACGTATTAAACAAGGTGTTCCTAATTTCTATAACTATTATAATTTGTATTTTCAGGTGACGAAGTGGAGATCGTAGTGGGAGTGGTGGTCCGCGGCGGCGGCGGCCTGGGCATCTCGCTGGAGGGCACGGTAGACGTGGAGGGGGGGCGCGAGGTGCGGCCGCACCACTACGTGCGCTCCGTGCTGCCCGAAGGGCCCGTAGGCCGCGCCGCCGTACACCGCCCCGGCGACGAGCTGCTGGGTACGCCACACCTACGTGCTACTGGCTAAGTGTATAGTTTGTCGCAAAAATTTTGACAATGTACTCTAGTTGTGCGGTACGCATTTTTTTGCTATCTTTGGTGGAGGCGCCGCAATCAACAAGTCATATAATAAACTAATGACGAGGACAAAGGGCTCGCGTCATTGACAGATCAACCAATGACGCGAGGCCGACACCTATAAAATGGTGTTTTGTTCAAGATTTTTCTGCTAATAACTATACATCTTACTGAAGGCACAATGTACGTGGAGAAATTAAATTGATTTCTTTCGTTACAATACAGACAATTATAATAAAGTAATATGATATTATCCAGAGGTCAACGGCCACCGTCTGCTGGGCATGAATCACTTGGAAGTGGTGTCGATCCTGAAGGAACTTTCCAGCGAAGTGTGCATGGTGTGCGCAAGGCCACGGCCTGCGCCTCCGCTAGACCTGGCGCCACCTTCAGCTACACTCGTTAAGGTAACACGTTAAAACCCTTATAAATCATAAATAATGACAGTACCTGGCGTTTGGGTTGGCTCGTTGGGAAGAAGAATGACGTCCGCCGACGCGCCTCACAAAACCACCAGAGAGCAAAATATGCTTTTTTCGCTTCTAGAGTACGAGGTAGTCGAGTAGATTGTCGAGGTATTTGCCGGTCATTCTACCTATGTTTTGAAAAATGATATTGTGGTTTGCTTGTATAAAGGCAGGAAACTGTCATCGGCCCCTCTACTTAACAATTATTATTTGTAAAATTTATAGTCGAATTATGTTCAGCTTTTAATTTGACTTGTAGTCAAACTTGTAACTAAATTACAGTATTCTACATCAAACTTCAACAGTTTTATTATTGTGTCTTTACAACAAGACCTTGATAACTGCTAATATATTTCAGGCAAAGTCAGATGGAAGTTTGGCGGGTGCTGGCGCGGAAGAAGGCGGTTCGTTATCAGCGGGAGGCAAAGTTCGTTCACGTAGCCTTGAACCACTTACCGGCCTCGCTATGTGGTCTTCAGAACCACAAATCATAGGTATGTTATAATATCCATCCTTCGAGCCTTCTCCCAACTCAGTTGGGTCGGCTTTTTCAGTCTAACTACGAAGCGGCTGAACTTCGATATTTTCCGTGAAGCGACTGCCATCTGGCCTCCACAACCCGTTGGTGATATCAAAATTCTGTAGTTAGACCATTTCTCGGACTTATCCGGGTTCCTTCGACAACAGCAACCGGGACCAACGGCTTAACGTGCTCTCCGAGGCACAAAGGGGTCTCAATGTGTCAGAAGAATGGTCACCCATTCTAAGACAGCCTTTGCTAGTGTTGCTTAACTTTGCAATGTGTTAACCTACTCGGTTACCACTTAGCCAAGAGCATGCAGTTAAAATATTATGTTGTATGTAATACCGGGTGTCTATAAAAGAACTCCGGGGTTTTAATAATTCATATCTCACTAACTATAAAAGATAGCAAAATTTAGTCGATTTCTCTGAAAAGAGTGGCTCAAAAAGTTTTACTCATACCAATTGGGAATGTTTGTATCAACTGTTGGCGGCGCTGCAGGGCGTTGACCTTTTAATGACGTCGCGAAATTTGAAATGATGGCGACTCCGCAACAAAAGGCTCAATGTGTTATTTGGCTAATAGAAACGAAGTCTGTAGTTACCGTACAAAGAAACTTTCGACGTAACTATGGTGTTAACCCGCCTTCTGACAAAACCATTCGTCAATGGTTCAGTGCATTTAAGGAAACAGGAAGTGTTTTGAAGCAAAAGTCGCCGGGTAGGCCGAGTGTGTCCCAAGAGAAAGTGGACAGAATCCGAGCTTCATGTTCATGAATTCGTGATGTTCAACATCTCAGGGAACAAATAGTCAATTGTGTGGCAACCGTCCCCCCAGACATGCTCGCCAGGACACGGGAAGAGGTAGAATACCGTTTAGACGTCTGCCGTACCACTAACGGGGCTCATATAGAACTTTACAAGTGTTAGAAAAAACTTGAAAATGTAAGCTTTTCAGTCATGTATAAAACATGTATGTATGTTTTTTATTTCATTAAAATATTTTGCCTCAAAACCCCGGAGTTCTTTTATATACACCCTGTATAATAATGTAGAATGTAAGATTTCTCATAATGCTTTTCTCTGTACACAGCTAATTTTTATAGAAGAAATAAACTAAAGTATTTCGGACTAATTACGATGCATTTGAGTGTATAATCACTTAAAGACTTTTCGTAGTTATGTGTGTATTAAAAATGTTGATTATCGCTCGCTTAGTAATGTGCCCGGTAGATGTCAATATTCTCGCCCCCTATTACATTGGGACCTAAACATAACTGGCGATTCGTGGGTGTGTAATACACCTCTGCCTACCCCTTTGGGGATACAGGCGTGAAGTTATGTTATGTTTTAAAATCTTGTATAAAATACTTGTACCCATATTTTGATCTGACTCGACGGGAATAATAGTGAGAGTCCAGCTACGATCGTACATTCTGATATACTGACAGTTAGATACCTATAAACAGTAGACTAAATCACTAACCGGGTACTGCATGTATGTACACCGCACTGGGTTAATATGCTTACTCAAAATAGAGGGAAATATTTGATTTGTTTTTTTTTTAACTTAAATTTAAGACTAACTTGAGTTTAGCCATTTAAACTTCATTTAGCCTGTCTAGAGAATTAGAAGTTAGTGCAACTAAAATAATGTTTTACAGAATTAGTAAAAGGTGAGCGTGGTCTGGGGTTCTCGATCTTAGACTACCAAGACCCGCTGCGTCCTTCGCATACGTTAGTGGTCATTCGCTCGCTTGTGCCCGGCGGCGTCGCGCAACAAGATGGCCGACTCATTCCTGGCGACCGATTGCTATTTGTTAATGACCAGGTCAGTAAATTTATACTTCTACAGAAAGAGAGACAGAGAGAGAGAGAGTTAGTTAAATTATAATATAATAATGTTACATTATGTGGTCTTTCAAATTGCGCAACCAGGGCAACATATATATAGTAAAACTAGCTGTAGCACACGGCTAAGCTCGTGTTAAATACGAATCCCGTTTTCTAGATTCATTCATTATTCACCTATTCCTGGGATAAAAAGTACAGACAGATTCGTACAGCCGTACATATGGATGAATGTTTGTTACTTAATCAGGCCTAAACGGCTGAATGCATCCGGATGCATATTGTATCTGAATATGCATAGAGATACTTTATAGTCAGGAGTAGCATATAGGCTTCTTTATTCCGGTCCTGTAGGTTGCGGGAAAGGTAACAGTATATTGCGCGGGTGAAGCTGCGGGCAGCAGCTAGTATATCATACAGTAGTAGACTACTCGCTAAACTTAATGAGCGCTCTAATAACGCTCTGTATAAGATGGGGAGTGTAATTTCGTGTTGTTCCCGCAGAACCTGGAGGATGCGAGCCTGGAGCAGGCGGTAGCAGCTCTGAAGGGCGCGGGGCGAGGCGTGGTACGCATCGGTGTGGCCAAGCCCCTGCCTCTCGCCGACGCACCGCCCCCACTCCCCCCCACCGCGCCGCCCGCCATGCCCTGAGCCCCCCGCCCCCTCCCACGCCCGTGTGAGTCCCGGACACGCCACTTGCGGACGTTCTCAACCGTATATGTGTATTGCAGTGGTAAATACTAAATATTCTCACCCTGGAACCCTACAAGTTTTAGGACAGTGTTTGTCATCCATATGGTTTGACAGTCAATAAATATCGTGATATCTGTGTCAATATAAGTGCGGATTGCGTTTTCAAATCAATATTATCAATATATAAGGTGTCACAAAATTAGGTCTCTGAATTTGGTGGGATGACTTGGTATCGACAAAATATGTATTTGAAACAAAAAAAAAAATATCGGGTAAAATAAAAAAAAAAATATAAAAAAAAATGAAAAAAAAAACATCACCAGCGACGAGCACACGTGACGCTGGGCGCGATTTAGGCATTTCCCACACATCCGCTTGGAGAATGCTGCGAGGATACTATCCGCGATACCAATCCGCGAAACTAAATCGTGACCAGCGTCACGTGACACTGGTCGCTGGTGATGTTTTTTTTTAATTTTTAATTTTTTTTATATCTTTTTATTTTATTTTACCCGATATTATTTATTTTTGTTTCAAATACATATTTTGTCGATACCAAGTCATCTCACCAAATTCAGAGACCTAATTTTGTGACACCTTATATATGGACAGAATCGCGAATTTCGCGATATTTATTGACTGCCTAATATGTGCTTAACTTCAATCAATTATTGTTACCGCCTTATCCGTACGAATATTTCGTGTTTTTTAAATGAAAATATTGATTTTAAAATATTTCGCCCGTCTTTTTACCCCCGACTCAAGACTACGGGGTGTTATAAGTTTGACGTGTCTATGTGTGTGCGTCTGTCTGTGGCATCGTAGCGGCCGAATGGATGAACCGATTTTAATGCGGGTTTTTTTGTTCGAAAGTCGATATGATCGAGATAGTTCTTATCTATAAATAAATTTGTATCGGGGGTATTTTAATTTACTAATTAATTTTATCTTCAATAGCGGATTATATCTGCTTTAAAATGCTTTTCGAATGATCAATTTTTAATAGAGTTCATGGAGAAATGGATATCTTCACAAAAAACACCATTATTTTGTATGTGATATTTAAGGCAGAGGTGTATTACACACCCACAAATCCACGACTGGCGAATTGTGGGTGTGTAATACACCTCTGCCTACCCCTTCGGGGATAAAGGCCTGAAGTTATGTTATGTGTTATGTTATAAGACCTTTCCCGAGTGAGAGAAACAAAATTTTGTTATTTGTTGTCAAAACACTATTCTATCACTTTGAGTAATCTTTTCAAACAGGTGGTTGGTAACGAGAACACTTATACCACTGCGCCGTTTGTGTAATCCAACAATTGACAATAAAAACTTCGATAGCTAATTTAATGTACATTTTAATTATTGTTGACAATGTCCGCAAGTTCTCAATGTTGTTGATGAAAAAATATATAATGGCCAAGACTTACCTTTTGTACCTTTTTTTTTTTTTTTTTTTTTTTTTCGTGCGGAAATCCCCTCGGATACCCCCCCGCCGGCCAGCGGGGGCGGTTATGTCGGGCTTGAACCGACTAAAACCGCACGCCGTCTCGGGTCTGCAGACGCCGGGGTGTAAGGTTGCCCATAGAGCATATCCCTCGCACAACATATCCCTCGCACTTACCTTTTGTACCTAATAATAAGTTTTAATTATTGACTTTTACAATGGATTTGACAATGTGTATTATATGATACTGTTTATAGATTTATACTTCACTTTTAATGAATTTATTAATTGGGTATGTCAGTTGGCAATAATGTCGTCCTAATATGAATAATGACTGTGCTATCAATAGCTTTGAAAATATATTTTGTTCAACCGGAATAATTGGGATCGATGAGAAGGGAAGTACGCTTCTTTGCTTTCAAAATTTTCAAATAAAGTTCGCTGCAATCCAATTATTCCTTTCTTCAATCTCGTAATCTGTTATTATAGATTAGGTTCGTTTAATTATTAGTCACTAACTTAATAAAACCTAATGTAACTACTAGAACTCGCGAGACATTATCACGTACTTTTTCGATCAGAAAGTTCAAGTTTACACCACGTCAGCTGAAAAATTACATAAAACCTAAGTCACTTGCATATTGATAACCAAACCTAAGCAGTGTTAACCCAAAGCAGTGTTTATTTTTAGTTATAAACGTGTTTAAATACTTTGTGACAGTGTAGTTTCATGACAAAAATCGACCATAACCGGCGCTAACACTGAGTGATTATGTAATTTAGTTATTGTTTAAATTTTATTATTTTAGGTGGGTATTCGCTTGTCAAGGTCTGGGATTAATTACCGAGCATATCTAACAGTATTTACTTATTTATGTATTTAATGAGTAGTGTAAGGCAACTGACATACTATCATGTTTTCATCTTTTTCATTGAAAATAATAAAAGATATGAAATGTTTAACTTAAAATAAGAGGATACTGTGATGAATATAGATAGAGTATAAAAAAGACATGTTGTAATTTCAATGTACTTAATGTTCAAGAAATGCTGCTGGAATTTGAAGTTATACTTAATACATCAAAATAGATTTATATAAATTAATACTAATGATTTACTTATAAATCGTATTTAAGTGTTTGAATCCACCACACTTTCCGAAATGACGCTTGTAGTTCCTTATCCGTTATATGTGGTTAACGAATAGGTATAGTTTGATGGTACCGCTGTACCGCTCCCTAGGAACGCGCCGCGTACGAATGAGCGGGACAGTGCTACCGGTCAAACTATACCTACTATTATTTCACCTTCTGAAAAGTCAACATAAGTTTTAAAGCGATCATGGTTTAATATATGCACAGTCAGCGACAAAATCGCTGAATACTAACATTAAGAAGGATCATAACATTGAAATAATGTACGAGTATTTTTGTAATTTCTAAATTTGAAATGTGTGAAGCTACTTTTTCGATTTCTTCCTCGTCGTTCCAACAACTTGTTCCACCAGTGGCACGAGAAGGAATTGTCATTCCTCGTCGTACCACTGAATGCAGATACATGCAGGGATGGTAGCTCCACTTAATTTCTCTTTAGATATTACTCAATAAATAATTGTTGTCTTTAACACAATTTTCCTGTAACTGCAACTTTAGTATTATGTACCTACTCATACTTTGTTGTTTAAACTCTATGTTGCCAGAAATAAGAAGAGAAGAGGCAGAAGTAGGCCTTTGTAGTGCGTTACCTCTATTGCCGCGAGAGATGATAACGGATGGTTGGAAATATATACAAGATGAATGTCCGGACCCATCAAAAGTAAATAAATTTATAAACTATGTGCAAGAATATTGGATGAAAAATGAGAAATTTATTGACGAATGGTGCATATACTCGGAACGCCACCATACCAATAACATGGTAGAGATGGTATAACTAATATAACTAATATAATATATATAATAACATGGTAAATAAAAAGAATGTGTCATTGACCAGACTTAAATGTATTGTTAAATGATGCCGCCTGTTCAAATTTCAAAAAAATGCAGATTGGACTAAATATTTCTACTGGCAGACTGGCCAAATTCATCTTTTTTTTGGTGCAGTATAAAAAAAAAGATGGATTTGTTTTGCAGACGCAAATGGAATTAGTAAACCACGTAATTAGTATCGGTCATTTTTTGGAAAAATTAAGCAAACTTTATTTTGATTTTGTTAATGTAGAAGTTGTGATTTTGTTGTTAGGGTTTGTGATAGTATGTAGGACCGGGATTGATTAAGACTAAATATATGATTTTAGATTTTTTTTATTACTAGTAGAGCAACAATCATTCAATAATCATTCAGTGGTACGACGAAGAATGACAATTCCTTATCGTGCCACTGGTGGAACAAGTTGGTGGCACGACGAGGATAAAGGGCTTTTTTCGCAGACCGCACACAGCGGACAACGGAGTGCACATATACGAGGGTCAAACTGAAAGTTCTTAGAAAATCAAAAACTGATTACATTAGCCAGTTATTAGTTTTATTATATCTTTTCAAAATATTGTCCATTCACGTCAATACACCGCTGCATGCGATGGAACCACTGGGAAAAGCACTTTGCCCACTCGTCCTTAGGGGTCTCTTCAATGGCATCGCGATACGCAGCCACCGCTTCTTCAGCATTCATAAACCGCTTTCCTTTAAGTTTTTCTTTAATTTTTGGAAATAAATAAAAATCACAAGGCGCGAGGTCGGGGCTATACGGCGGGTGACCAAGTAATTCAACGTTTGATGTCGCCAAATAGTCGATCGTTCGCTTGGCGGTGTGCGACGAGGCGTTGTCGTGGTGAAGGAGGATCCTACTGCGAGGTCGTTTCTCTCGAACTTTTTCCAAGACAAGTGGCAAACAATTGGTAGTGTACCATTCTGCAGAAACTGTTTTTTGATCCTCTAACACAATTGTTACGAAATGACCTATCCTTCCAAAGAACGAGGCCACCATTTTTTTTCCCGCACTTCGATCTCTCTTCACTTTAGTTGGCAACTCCTCGAAAGGAAACACCCACTGAGCAGATTGTCTTTTGGTTTCAGGATCATAACAGTAAATCCAGCTTTCGTTACCTGTTAGTATGTCGAACACAGCATTAGAGTCACCTCCGTTAAATCTTTCAATCATTTTACGGCACCAATCCACACGATGGAGTTTTTGAGCCTCAGTCAAATTATGAGGTATCCACCGGGCGCAAAGCTTCCTGACCGCTAAATGTACGTGGAGGATTTTGTGCACTTGACTCATACCGATGCCTAAACTTGTCCGAATCTGCTGATAGGTCACTCTTTTGTCAGTCTCTATCATACGCCGCACAACACAGATGTTATTTTCAGTCGTCGCCGTAGAAGGCCGTCCCTCACGTAAATCATCAGTGAGATTAGTGCGACCACGTTTAAACTCATTAAACCAGTTGTAAACAGTCGCACGAGATGGGGCTTCATCGTGAAAGGCCAATCGTAGTCTATCATAACTTTCTTGTTGACTTAAATGACATCGAAAGTCATAAAAAATCATTGCACGAAAATTTTCTCGTGTTAAATTCATGTTAACGTGACACAGACAATTTTCAATTTGCCGCCAAATCGTAAAACAAATGATAAATGAATGAAATATATACTCAGTAATATTGGCAAAGAGTTCTATTTTCAAATTTTAGAATTATTTTTTTATTATATTGTTTATAAGTGGCCAGTTCTAAGAACTTTCAGTTTGACCCTCGTAGTATGGAACGTGGCCAGCGTAACGTCAGGCAATTCATTTCATACCATGATCGCTTTCATTTTTTTATACATAGTATAATATGGTCATTATAATTTCTAAATAAGTAACACTTTTTAATATATTATTCTTCATGATAAGCGTATCTCGGCGTTATTGTCATCAATCCTATCATCTAACTAGTCAGCTCAGATAACATTGTCTACGGCATACCAGAAGTTGTCGAAACTAATAAGTATGTGGTTCATACAGAGAGTAACATTGGAACATGTGTATGCTAATTTCGGTAAGTGTGGACATAGTCCTAGTAGGTATATTATTATGACTTATTTCTGATAAATATTTGATACCTGAATAAGTATATTATTGTTAACTTAATATTACTTATTTTATTGTCCATTCCAATTTTATTCAAATGTGTAGTTTAGATATTAAACGAATTATAATAAAAGGTCTCTTATTAAAACCACAATAGATTTCATAAAATGTATTTTTGTAACAAAATATAACCTATTTACACCTTGCGTTAATTACTAACAATCACAATGATTCCGATGCCCTAGGCCCTAGTTGAGCAACAAATTAAAGTTACAATTTATTTACGTTTTCCCTCGCCTTAAACACTAAGCTTATGTATTACCTACTCCTTATAAAAATCTTCTATGATATCTTTGTACTTCTCGTAGACGACGTTCCTCTTGATTTTTAACGTTGGTCCTGCAAATATGCATTATCGGTATTAATAGTGTTGAAGAAATAGTATAATGTCACTGGTACCCAATGCCGCTCATTGCTGCTGTAAGATTTGTAAGACTAAAAAGTTCAAAGCAGATATTGAGTTTGCAATACCGCTGCTTCGTCGGTAGCTTAGTGGTTTAGTAGTCGGCCTGACGTTCGAGAGGTCCTGACCATCACACTACCGACGTGAACCCACTCCTAACAAGCAATTTAGCTTAGCTAGAGTTTAGGGGGAATATTAGTAATTTAGGTTAATATACTCAAAAAAAAAAACTATGATTTTAGATTGACATGGTCATTTACATTAAAATTAGAATTATAAACGGGATATTTACCATGTTTATTATGTTTTTCGGCACGGATGAATCCGTGATCATGGTACTTGTAACAGTGCCGAAATATCGGATTCTCGAAAAACAATAAACATGGTAAATATCCCGTTTATAATTCTAATTTTAATAAAAAAAAACTAATTGTAAACCAAATCTGTGTACCCCTTGGGGTTCACCTAGTCATATAGATTATGAGTCGTCTACTATTATAAGATAATAGTAGACGTCTACGAACCTAATTCTCCGGTATGGACCGAAAAGTCAGCTGGTAGAACTGCGAACTTTTGAATTTTCTGCGCGTTTGATATAGCTTGCTCGTTGGCGCGTGCGATTCCGTCTTCAAGTGCCTTAAATACCTGAAACGGGTAAGATAAAAAAGTTGACTGCAGCAGTTTATACGCCATCGACATAAGAGTTTTGTTAATTTCATAAGCCCACCTGTTTGGGACAACATTAAAATTATTTAGCACTAATTATTTATCTTCCCTAGAAAAATCCTAATTTAAAATAAAAACAGCTTTAAAATAATATTATCTAGGCAGTCGAAGCATTTTTTGTCAACTCACGTAAAGTTTGTTGAAATTCGCGGGCGCAGCCTGAGTGCAGATAAAAAAGAATCCGTTCCCGCAGGGGGAACGCACAGGTAGATTTCGTGAAGCAATTAATATTATTTTATATACAGAACTAATATTTCGTGAAGTTATTAATATATTTTTTTTCTTTTTCTGGAAAACGGTAAATTTGAGCAAAAAACGTTTCGGACATTTATTTTAGAGCAAAAAATAACCTATCAGTTAGAAATATTTTTTTGCCCCTCTATGACCTATGCTTCTTCTATGACCCACGCCGAGCGCATTTTTAACATGTTTAATTTTTTTTTCTCGAAAAAGGTAACTTTTAGCGAAAAACTTTTCAGACATTTTAGTAGTTTTTCCCCCCTCCACTTTTAGTTAAAGTTTTAATCTTATAGATTAATAATTAAAAGTTGTTGGTATTCATGTATACTATGGGATAAAATTAGAACGATTCGAATATCTTTCATGGAACGTGAAATTTTGAGGAAAAACTGATTTCACAAAAAGTGAGGCCCTACCGTCCCCTTAGGCCGGATTCCACCCGTTCACGAACTTAAACTAAGTTTACACCCAAGCAATTTTTGACCGCAGTTTGAAAGCGATCGGGGCAAAAATGCGACCGTGAGAGTGCCGCAAATTTTGGGAAGTGGAACCATACATACATATATATAAACTTTTTGACCAGTGGTCATTTCGGACTCAGGGGGTCATAACTAGACCTACAAAGATTTTTTTTTAAATTCGACAGTAGTTAAGAAACCAATGGGTAGATCGATTTCATCGAAATCTACCTAAAAGGGAATTTATTATTTCTTGCTCAAAAAGTATGTTTTTTTGGGCTTTATTTGCTTATTTATTTAACATAAACATTTATAATAAATCTTTTATTCTCAAACTAATCTTAGTATATGTAAGTAACAGATAGCATTGATGTTCTAAATTACATCAACAATGAGTGTGTTTGTAAAAGTGTGAATGAGCTGTAAAAGAATTGAGTCCCTAAATTTAGATATTATGCTTAATGATTGACAAATACCTACCTACCCATACCTACGGAATAACTGATGTAATAATAACTCACCACTGGGTCTTTCTTGTTAACTATTTCACTGATCTTAGTAGCTGTGCTGCCAAGACTTGCTACCCATTTTCTCCCTTCAGTTTCAAGATCATCCATAGGCGCCGAAGTTTCTGGATGCACTTTAGCCTGTTAAAAAAAACATTTCAGTTACAAACATAAAGGTACGTACCTACCTACCTACATAATGGTTTGGTGTTAGAAACCTAAAAATATTGCAATGTTTTGCATAATTATCAGACTTTTTTTCATAGGCAATAATCAAAATATATTGTAGAGGGCATGATTCAAATTTGGAGACTAGGGAAGTACCTGCACCCAACAGAAAACAATATTAAGTACTTGTGAGTGAGAAGGTTCGTCCTTGTGGAAGAAATTAACGTGCGTAACATGTGTACCTTGCTTTCAATCGAACGGGCCGTGTGCTTGTTTGCTGACTTAGGAGTAAGTATATTTAAATGAGACAAGTGCATCTTTTTTTTTTTCTTATATTTAGGACAGGTCAATTTGACTTCACCTCGCCTGATGGTAAGCTGAAGGTAGTCTCAGGAAAGAGGGTAACCATTACATACACGTATCATGTTAACAATGGTGGCACTCAGCTTGACGGCCTCATCAGAAGAGGATTGCCGTCGCAGCACCGCGTGACACCTACCAGTCCCACTAGTGCTGCGACCACAATCCTGCCCGGCTATGCACTTGCTGACCCCTGAACGCAATCAAACCGAAATTGGATTACTATAGAGGGTTTTTCGCAATCGTGCACGGTGGTACCTACCCAGCCGAATTTTGTGTCAAATTTGTGTCATCAAATTTCTACCACCAGTGATCTTAGGACCTTATCATCTTAGCATCTTAGGACCTTAAGGATTTTTTAACCATTTTCAGGCATTTGGTATTTATTTTCCCGAATCTCCACGGCTAGAGCCTTAGCTTTAGAAATTAGATAAGGTCAATTGCCTAAATAGATTTAGGCAATTGACCTTATCTAATTTCTAACTCCAATGAATTGGGCTTTGCTTCTATTTACATAATAAAATTAGTGTTCTAATGTGTTGCGTAGACGACTTCATACTGTAAGTACAATTTCAAACGATGCACATCTACAGATTCTATGAGATTGTAATCTTGATCGTTTCTGCGATGCAACTAGCTTTGTAAGAACTAGTTCTGTGTGTACCGTTTTAGTTTAGGGTCATTCTCAGGGAGTGAGATTTTCGAATGTCCATTCAATTATCTACTTAATTTATGAAATGTTGGGATTAATTCTTTTTCTGGGGGCTAGTTTTGGCAATTATCTAATAAGGAATGATATTATATACATCTACTTTGGTACAAAAATACCTCAGAATAATTGTTTTTGATTTATTCTCCTAATTTCCGTTCACTGTTCAGAACCCAGAATAATACTTTCTGAGCCTAAAAAGTGCAAGACAAGCTTTGATTTATACATTTATTATCCTTTATTTATAAATTAGACAGATTAATCTAGCTATACTAAAAATATAATAATATTAACATGGCTATTTATTTAGTTACAACGTAAAATATGTTTGTCCTTTCATTATACCTAATTTCTGTCACCCACAAAAAATTCGTGAAGACAACCCTAGCTAAGTAAATTGTATCCATCCCTATCGCATGTACGGCAATAGTGCCACAGACATCCAGCGAACTGCATACGTGTACTACATGTTCTCCGGGCGTCTCAGTGAGGTAAGTACCTTTTTTTTTTTTTTTTTTTTTCGTGCGGAAATCCCTTCGGATGGACCCCCGCCTGCCAGCGGGGGCGGTTATGTCGGGCTTGCACCGACTAAAACCGCACGCCGTCTCGGGTCTTCAGATTCCGGGGTGTAAGGTTACCCATAGAGCATATCCCTCGCACCCCGGCTGACCCTGGGCCATCTCACCACTGACAGCATCGCTCATCCTGTCTCCTCTGAAAGCAGAGGAGTACGGAGAGCGATGTGTTCCCGCCACGTTGGGTATTGGCCGACGATCAATGCCAACCCTATGAAGGGGTGAAGGGGAAGCCATTGACCGCCGCCCAGGGTGTACCGGCCGCTCCGATTCCGTTCCCCCCGGACTGCAGCGGGATCGGAATCGGAGCGACACTCGAGGAGGTTACCCAACACACACCCCAGTGAGGTAAGTACCTAATTTCCCTTCGCATGGTTCACAAGTCTTCTAATTTCTGTTCGCTCATTTAATTAATAACTTCTTGCTCGGAATAACTATCAATGAAACAATTCTTACGTAATTATATATCTTTTATGTATGAAAAGAAATAGTTGTTAAAATTATGTTCTAATTATTTTTTAAATTAAAAAAAAAACCATTTTCCCTAATTTCCGTCACACATTTCCGTCACGCTAAAAGTGACCGAAATTATAAAACTCCCTGTAATCATTGTTTCTATCAGTTCTTAATTGTTCGTAGGTAGCTAAATACCCGCCGAACAAAATCATAATTCTAAATGTATGTTTTTGAACAACAAATAAAAATGAATTATTTAGATCTAGCTCAGCTAAAAGTCAGAAGCTACTGAACAATAGTAGTGACGCAGATTCTGAAAAGCCACCTCAGGCTTCTTGCTCTAACACCTCACGTCAACTAAAACAGAAGTCAGTACTGGGATTGTCTAGAACAAAGACATGGACACCAATACAAGGATTAATCAATGGTTTACAAGAAGATAGTGACAATTTATCGTCAATATATTCATCACCATCTTCACCGCATACTCTTCACAGAAATTGTTCAGAAAGCTCAATTGCTACATCTTGTTCCGAAAGTATAATTTTAGTACCACACAAAAAAAAAAACAAAAAATACGATCTCCTAATAGTAAAGTAGCTATAAGACGATTAAGATATAAAAGTAAGAAACAAATAGACATTTTAAACAGTAAAATAAATAAATTGAAGACATTAAACGAAAAGTATAGAAAAAATTATATAGATTGAAAAAAAAAAAGCAAACCAGAAGGAGGAAAATAAAGTCAAAGAAAATATTAAGCATACACCGACAAAAGTTAATGTTATAACAGAAGAGAGTGTTAAGAATGTTAAACATGACGTTGAAATATTTTTAGAAGAAGATGAAAATAGTCGTATTTGCCCTGGAAAGAAAGAATATATAACTAAATTTAAAATTAAGAAACAAAAACGATTCTTAACAGAATCATTACAAAATTTACACATCAAATTCATAAATTAAGTTTCCGACAAAATTAGCTACTCAACTTTTTGTAAAATGCGACCATTCTGGATTTTAGTTCCCGATGTAAAGGCTCGAGAAACATGCATGTGCAAGACTCACTCGAACATGGATCTGATGGTGACGGCTCTTAACAGATTTGGTCTAATAAATGAAAGTTCCACACATAAAATTTTGTGTTCCATATGCTGTGATCCCGTGAATGAAGAATGTTTAGCAAGAAGATGCGAGAAATGTGTTAACATGACAGTAATTTTCAAGTAGTTTGATAATTCTAAAGAAATATACTATTTACATTGGATTTCAAAAAAACAAACATATTTAAAAGACGGTAAGGAAAGAAAATGTTACCTCCTTTTTTGACTCACTGCACCAATGTCACTACGCGAAACAGATTTATAAAACGACTGAAAGCAAACTTGAAAGATGACGAGACCATAGTGCATGTCGATTATAGTGAAAACTATAATACAAAGTATGCCATTGAAATTCAATCTTTTCACTTTGCAGGTAGTAGACGGCAAATAACGCTTCATACTGTAGTAATTTATTACAAAAAGAATAATAAAGTTACTACTCAGTCATTTTGCACAGTCACACAGCGAATCATTAAGACATGATGCTGTTGCAGTATGGGACATGGGGCATCTCATACCAATATTAAAACATATTCAAACCGAAGTACCTCACGTTCGTGTAATACATTTCATTTCCGATTCACCTACAGGCCAATACCGAAACAAGATGTTCTATGTAATTTCAGAGTTACATAGAGACTACCCAACCTTAAAATTTGTGAGCTGGAACTACACTGAAAGTGGTCATGGTAAGGGTGCGCCTGATGGAGTAGGTGCTGTTATTAAACGAACTGCAGATAGACTTGTCGCCCAAGGGAATGATATACTGGATATTCAGTGACTGATAAACCATTTAAAAACCAACATACGAGGAATATTCCTGGAAGTTATCAGTGAATCGGATATTCTACAAAAAACTTACTATTTCCATTAAAGTACCTATAAAGGCACCAGTTTCACCAGTTGATTTTAGTATTACTCGAAAATCCTCCTATGAATCTGATGATAGCGATGATTTAAGAATTTTTTGAATTAGTTCCTGTTTCCAAAAAAAGTTTTCATTTTGATATTACTTATTATAATTATTAATAAGTAAAAAAATATTATTGTTAAGTAAGTTCTACGAGGATTATCTTTTGAACCGTATGTGACTGATTAAGACTGATTTTTTTAAAATGTATAGAGCTAAGTACTTACAGTTTTTCTAGTAGGTTAATTATGAGTATGAAAATGTTACTTAATTGTAATTTTGTAAATCTTTACGGATTGTTTCTAATCGTTTTTTATTTTTGTAGAGGTGTATTGTTTTTTTTATTTTATTAATTTATGTCATAACGATGACATGTAACTTGATTAATTTTATGTTTGTTTGTATTTTTATTACGTAAATAAAAGAAATTATGACTTATTGTTTAATTTTCTAATTTCTGTCACCGCATACCTAATTTCCGTCACCCTAAAAAATATATCACTCCATAAATAAAAAACTAAGTGTTTAAATGCAGTGCCCAATATACCAATTCGTAAAGAATGACGTCTTCTTTCAATTAATTTACTAGTTTATAGATTTTGTAAAAAATAAAAATCGTGACGGAAATTATACGAAGAACACCATTTCGTGAGAATGACCGTTTACTCTTTAGGGATCAATATTGCAACGGTCAGCTAGTTTTGTAGATGCCGTTACTTGGTTCATGTTACATAGCAAATATTGACCATACCTATTTGTATAGGTCAAAGCAATATTTTGAATTAAATGCATATTTGCTTCATATTAATCGGAAGGAGGCTTGACTTTCATACTAATAACGGTAGATCCCGAAGGTGGTAATTTATTCACTCTTTACTTTTCCCTCAGATTTTATTCACTTAGCACTGAAAGGTACCCAGTAATGGTCATTACAGGTTGGGCGGGCCGGGTGGAGGTCTGTGGTAGTTATACCGCACTGCCTAAGAATGTTTCCAAAAACAGCAAACTTAATACCGCTAAATTACTTTTTAAGAGATTTTCATCTCACGGAGACTCAAGTTCGTATCCTGATATCGGACAGGGCTACGGCAATCCATGAACCTCTTCGAACAGGTATGCTAATCAGAGTAATACCTATGTGGTCCTAAGTGGAGAAACGGTGTTCCAAGATGTGAGCCCTTTATTCTCAGCTAGAATGTTAGCTGAAAACAGAAACCATCTCTCGTGAAAACCGGTTGTAAAGTGTACCACGCAGAAGTAAGATATCAAGCATCACTGAATAACCTACTGTAAAAAGCGTAAGTAGATGCGTTTTTTCTCATTATGTTATTCATTGTCATAATCTTTTGATTTACCCTGTGAAATAGAATAGAATAGAATAGAATATGCTTTATTGTACATCAGTAATACGTAGATAATAAAATAACTAATGAAATACAATGGGCGGTCTTATCGCGGACTGCGATCTCTTACAGACAACCTTCTGATGGCAAATTAATGATGATAAATCAGAATCTTCCTCCTTTTTGAAAGTCGGTAAATAAAGTACTTTTATGTTGTAGTGGATAGAAAGTGACTAGACTCCACAACCACGACACAAGGTATCCTAGGGTATTAGGGCACCATTTCATGTATATCTTTATAAGTTACATTATTACTTATTATTATTCAGTGACATTATCGAAAGCTTTAAAGTTTGAAAGGACGTAGAACCTTAAGTGTCAGCAGCACGGAGAGGAACTTGCGCTTGTCACCGATGAGGACGGCGTACCCAACGTGCATCAGCTCCGACTGGACCGCCTGCTCGATCAACACTGGCGCTATGTTCTCTCCGCCAGCGGTGATTAGCAGTTCCTGAACAACGGTGTAACATAAATTAGTTTATTGTCTTGTACGTATGTAGAGAAAGTATTTATTTATTTTGTAAACAACAGATCTACACAACAAATATATATTGCTATGCAGGCATAGAGATATATAATAAACAAATTTAAAAAACTTCAGATCCCAGATGTAACTAAATATTTACACGGGATGCGATCGAACCCACGTCGTCTGATGTAGCAGTCGGACCACCGGCCCACCACTACACCACAGAGATCAACAAAACAGCTACGGTGTCATCATTTAAAAAAATCTTTTCTATACAACTACTACTTTTGATTTGGCTCTCGTAAGATTGGCTTGCAAAGGTTTTGTAGAGAGGTGTCTCTATCACACATCGGACTGACAGTTTTGATGGTACGTTTATAGAGTTATTAAAACAATACCTACAAACGTAGAACTCGATGTAGATATAAGAATAGGGACGTGCGTCAAATAGATAAATACTTAATCAATGAATTATGATTCATTATATTGAAAAGTGATTAATGACTAGACAATTTCATCCAAGATAACATTACCGAATTATAACAGGGTTAGTCATATTAATGATAATAGCTATAGATAGTGCCATCCGTGTTGATAACAAAAAAAACAAAATTCGCACCTTTATCCTTCCGGTTATGTAAAGGAGGTTGTTGCTGTCTACCCTCCCGATGTCACCAGAACACAGCCAGCCATCGTCATTAATAGCTTCCTGGGTCTTCACGGGATCATTAAGGTAACCCATAAACACGTGTCGACCTCGTATCAGAATCTCTCCAGGGCCATTCGAACTTATGGAACCACCAAACTTGGTCTCCGTACCATCTAGAAGTTCACCAGAAGAGTTCATGGATAATCTGTAAAAAATAGTGCATTTTATTTTAGGATATTTTGATTACTAATCTCGTCCTTCGTCACACACAACACATCGTTGATCAAACTAACAATGAATGGATTTAGATTTGCGCTGCAATTTACATTTACAAGATAGGATTTGCAACTGGATTGAATTTGGATTTGCAAGATTTCAGTTTGAGCGATCGACATCAAATTGTAGACTTGGGTAGAGCTATGGGTCTCATGGCGACATATCTATATACCAGATGTCCTTAACGTAAAGACGAAAATCAGGTACCAACCATACATGAGTGACTGCTATTCATTATTTGATGTAAGTACTTAATAGGCATTATTGGTAAGCACCTAGCCATAGCGTTAGGCGGCAAATTACTGAAATGATTTAAATTTTTACTCATATTTTATCTGAGTCGACCCACATAATCATTCTTCAGACACTTGCGTTTTGTGTGTGAACTTTGCTATACTGAACTGTAGTCGTATTGTGAGGTATTAATAAATATTACATGTACAGACACTATTAGACTGTTGTGTAACCGGATCTACAAACATTTTTTGAAGACCCCTCCACTGAAGTTTCTTGGTAAAATCACGGTACATAGGTAAATTATTAGAATCGTACCTATAGTATGTAAAATATCTGGTAAGCAAAACCCTATTTTTTTTTATGGTAGGGAAGCACTCGGCCCACCTGATAGGAAGCGGTTACCGCGGCTTAGGGACGTGTGCAACACCAGAGTGTGCCGACCCTGTAAAAAAAACCCTTCTAACAATTTACGGAATTCGCTCGATTTGACTTCATCGAATTTTAATTAGTAACAAATACCGTAGGTAAAATACCATACCTATCCGAGAGGGTCAGAGTTTACCCGAGTTGGCTAGGGCCAGGGCGGCGAGAAGTGTCGTGCGGTGTTCCGTAGGGGTCGGTCCTAGGGCCACTCCTGTGGAACATCGGATACGACTGGGTGCTGCGCGGTTCGTTGCTCGAGGGTGTCAGCATAACGTGTTATGCTGACGGCACCCTCGTTATGTCGCGGGGAGCAACGCACCGAAGCGCGGCACTAAAGGCCACGGCAGGGGTTGCTCAAGTCGTGGGTCGTATACGGCGGCTGGGACTCGAGGTGGCTCTCCACAAATCCGAGGCTGTGTTTCCACGGGCCTCGGAAGGGGCCACCTGCGGGAACCAGCATAACCGTAGGGGGCGTAAGCATCGGCATCGAGCCCACGATGAAGTACCTTGGGCTCGTTCTCTATAGCCGATGGGACTTCGGACCTCATCTCCGAAGTCTGGTCCCGAAACTGAGTGGGGCTGCGGCCGCGCTATCGCGGCTGATGCCCAACGTTAAGGGACCCAACGCCCCCACTAGGAGACTGTACCTGGGGATCGTGCGAAGCATGGCCCTGTACGGGGCCCCAGTATGGGCGGAGACTCTGGCGGCCCGCAACGTGGCTGTATTAAACAGCCCGTTAAAAGCGATGGCCGTCAGAGTCATCAGGGGGTATCGCACGATCTCCGTCGAGGCGGCATGTCTCCTAGCCGGGACCCCTCCATGGGACCTGGAAGCGAGAGCCCTTGCGCTGCTGTACCAGTGGCGCAAGGAGGCGCTGGAGCGGGGCCATAGGCCGGAGCCCCGAGAAATCAGGGCTCAGCGGTCCCTGCTCCGCCAGGAACTCATGGAGACATGGAGGGTGCGACTTGAGCACCCAAGGTGGGGGGAATCCACCATAGCGGCGGTGAGACCGATCATGAAGGAGTGGTTGGTGAGGGACCATGGGGACCTCTCCTACCGGATGTGCCAGATGGTTACCGGACACGGGTATTTCGGTAAGTATCTGTGGCGCATCCACCGGGAGACAACGCCGCAGTGCCAGCACTGCGAGGATCCTGGCGAAGACACGGCGCTCCACAAAAAAAAGCTGAATTTACACTCATAGTCATCCTCCTGACCTTCTGCCTAAAGAAGACTAAGGCCTAAGGCCTAAGGACTAAACGCATCTTAGTTAAGAGAATGGTTCTCTCTCAAAAGACGTCAACGAAAATGATAATTATACGCATGCTTTGTATTCGAGATTAGCATGTTTACATGTAGTAGACACTAGGTGTCGCCATCTGCACTGTATTTGAGGTTTTTTTTTTTACCTGACGGTGGATCTCGCCTACCGTACCTTCATTACACGTTCAGTGCTCCGCCACTCCGCACATACCGACGTGACGCGTAGAATTGTTCAATTTTTACTTAACACGTAATTCGGAATTGTAATTCGCGATTATAATATAGCTTTACAATTACAAACTATGGGTAAATGAAGAAAGTCAGTGTCTGATTACGAATAATTTGCTAAAAAGGTTAAAAAATTAGAAAAACAGTTATCTCGCGTCCGTCGCACGGATCGAAACGATTCGACATCATCATCATCGGAATCTTCGTCGACGGACAGTTCTTCGGATTCGGAATCAAAGGTTAGGCATGATGCCGCGGCGACCGTGTATCCAGAGCCGCTATGCATTGAAGGTTAGTAATGTGTTCTATACCCACATGTAAAAAAAAAAGAATTACGAAATTGTGGTTAACACCTATCCATATCCTTTGGTTTTATAGTTAAACTGTGATAAATAGATATAAAAGCCACCAATGAGGCAAAGTAAGTTATTTATGCGATCAGTCGTGTTGGGCTGCTTACTTAAATAACATTTTACAGACGTAATTCATATTTACTTACTAAGGTACTACGGGCATTCATATGGGATGTCACTTTACCGCTATTTAAGCGAAGTAAGTTATTCATGCGGTCTGTCATTTGGGCTGTCATTTAAATAACATTTTGCTTTCGGATTGGATATGCGGGCTGTCTGTAGGGCAGTCACTTAGCCAATATTATTAACCGTGGATTCATTGCCTAAGGTGCGGCTTCTACTTCAACGGGTGCCGCGGCTGCGTACACAGAACCACCCTTAGTGGACTCTGTGCCTATTATTCCATCAATTTCGGCCGAAGACGCAAGCGCTGATCCGCTACCTACAACCGACGAGCAAGCCGCAGGCACAAGTGCAGGGTGTCAAATAGACGGAGAGCTTCTTCTAATGTTAGGAGACGATCCGTCGCAAAAGAAGAACTTCAGTAAGGACATCCTCCCAGATCTTGCAGTTCGGTTAGAACATTTTGCTACAAATGGTTTGTCTAAAGAAGATCGGAAAGGACTTTTAGATAAATACCTATTACCGGCTAATTGCACTTTAATTGGTGCACCTATTTTAAACCCCGAAACAGAAAATGCTGTTCCAGACACAGTCCAAAAGCGTGATAAAGGAATTTAATCAAGGCAAAAACAACGAGCTGCAATCACTTCTTGTTTAGAGGAAGCTCTAACCTTATTGATGACGTCAGAACCTAAGAATCCAACCATCGCTCAATTGGTATGGAATGTAACCAGACTATTGTGTGATAGCCAGGCTACAGACTCGGTGATCCAAAGAAGTTTTGTTTTGAATAGTCTCAGAAAAGACTTGAAAGACCGTTTACAAACCACGAACTGGTGGTAGAAATTTGATGACACAAATTTGTCACAAAATTCGGCCGGGTTGGTACCACCGTGCACGATTGTGAAAAACCCTCCATAGTAATCAAATTTCGATTTAATTGCGTTCAGGGTTCAGTAAGTGCATAGCCGGGCAGGGGGATTGTGGTCGCAGCACTAGTGGGACCGGTGGGTGTCACGCGGTGCTGCGACGACAATCCTCTTCTGATGAGGCCGTCAAGCTGAGTGCCACCATTGTTAACATGGCATGTGTATGTAATGGTGACCCTCTTTCTTGGACTTTACCTTCAGCTTACCATCAGGCAAGGTGAAGTCAAATTGACGTGTCCTAAATATAAAAAAAAAAAAAGAACATCGACAAACTGCTCTTTGGTGAAGGACTAGCAGATACCATTAAGGCAGCAGATACCATTAAGGCAGCAGATACCATTAAGGCAGCCAAAGCGATATCTAAGTCCGGAGCAGAAATAAGACCGGTTTTAGTCAAGCAGCCAGCAGCTGCTAAACAACGACCACTCCAGGATTTAAACTGGCGAGCTAATGCCCCTCATCGTAGGACGAGGGGCAACAACAGGAGCAGGGAGCCTGCGTTGCACAACTCCCAGAGGAATCGCCCCGCGAACTCCTCGAAGCAGTCATCGCGGCCAGTGAAGAACTACCCCCGCAACCAACATTAAAACGGTAATGTACGCTGGTAGGCTTTCATTGTTCTATGATCAATGGTCGCTTATAACCAACGATACTTCAGTCCTATCATGTATTAAAGGTTATAAAATTCCTTTCTCTCGCACAGTTGTACAAACTTCAGTGCCCGCAACCAGGTCAATTACCTCATCTCAAAAACGCTTGTATAAGAATTCAATCAATGAACTCTTAAAAATTGGTGCGATTACTGAGTGCTTACCCAGTGTAGACCAATTTATATCAACTATTTTTCTAGTACCAAAGTCTAATGGAAATTATAGGTTTATTCTAAATTTAAAAGCTTTAAATAAATTTATTGACACAACACACTTCAAGCTCGAAGATTTGCGAACCGCACTTAAGCTTGTCTGTAAAGGTTACTTTATGAGTACTATAGATTTAAATGATGCCTATTTTTTAATACGCATCCATAACGATCACAAAAAGTTTCTTCGTTTCCAATTTGATGACAAGCTATACGAATTTAACGTCTTACCTTTCGGGCTTAATACCGCACCCTTTATATTCACTAAAATTATGAAGCCAGTATTTAGATTACTCAGATCTTGTGGTCACCAATCCACGGTATACTTAGATGATAGCCTTTTGCTAGGAAATAGTCCAGAGTCTTGTTTAGACAACATATCTGATACTACAAGACTTTTAAAGGCTCTAGGTTTCATAATCAATACTGAAAAAAGTAATCTCTGTCCGGTCACGACATGTACATTTTTGGGTTTTTTAATGAACACCGACACATTAAGTGTCAGTTTACCCGCAGATAAAATCTTAAGAATTAAAAAAGAAGTTAGTAAATTCCGAAGTATTACACACTGCACAATCAGACAGTTTGCTCGTTTAGTAGGATTACTAACTTCTGCTTGTCCAGCCGTTAAATACGGCTGGCTTTACACTAAGCAACTAGAGCGATGTAAATATCTGAATTTGAAAGGGGTAGATAACTATAATAAACGCATGAGTATACCATCATCTCTAATACCAGACTTAGATTGGTGGTCACATGCTTTGCTGTGCCCCACCAACGAAATTAAACAGAACAAGTTTTGTATAGAAATCTTCAGCGATGCCTCAAAAACAGGATGGGGGGCAGCTTGTGGTAGAGAACGCGCTAGTGGAAGATGGAACATTTCTGAGAGCTCTAAGCATATAAATTATTTAGAAATTCTTGCCGCCTTCTTTGCTCTCAAGGTTTTTGCTAAAACTCATAGAGGCTGTCAAATACTTTTACGGGTAGATAATACAACTGCTGTTTCAAACATTAACCGTATGGGTGGTGTTCAGTTTCTACATCTTGCAAGGGTCACAAGAGATTTGTGGCAATGGTGTGAGGCGCGTAATTTGACTGTTTTGCTTCATACATTAGTTCATCTGAAAATAATGTGGCAGACGCGGAATCACGGCGCGTCCACCCAGATGTCGAATGGGAACTATCTAATTTTGCTTTCAATCAAATAGTTAAATGCTTGTGACCAAGAAAATCCTGAAGTCTGGTATGAGGAGCTTTCGCTCGACTTCGTTTCACTCGGCTCAACAAAATAAACTCAAGTGTAAAATGTGACTGTGAATATAAATGTGTGAGTAAAGAGGTGCACTTTGTGTAGGTAATGTGTTTGTGTATGTTTTCTGCAGGTAAGAAAAAGTGTGGCACAAGTTAATATTAAAACCATTAAGAGATTATGTGTACAATTCTGAGTGAAAGGTATGTTGAGATGTTGTGTGGTATAAGTTGCGAGAGTTGGGAGCTTATGCTTTTTTTACGAATTATGATAGTGTTTGTATAAAGTTTTCCGTTTGATCATAGCTCATCTCCAATACCCAGTTGGTGATAGTTATTTTGCATTTGTGCGTTGTCATTGGATATATATATATAATTTTAATTATTTTTTATATAGGTAATTGCTAAGGAAATGAAAGTTTCGCTGTGCAAGGCTGGTAGTGACAAACTTAGGTGGGAGTATAGCGTGTTTGCGTCTGACTGTTTTCATTTTGTCCCGATCGTAGTGTATCCGTGCGTGAGTCGTTATAATGACACTGCGGACGAATAGAGCTCAGACTGATAAGATACCACAGGTTCTATAGAGGTCGGCAGATAATAAGACATATATCATCTTTCTCAACCTAGCCGTAAGTGTATCGATATGGGTGTGGTATGAGAGAGTGGAGTCAAGTTCAACACCCAGGTATTTAATGCAGTTTATATTTTTAAGAGCCGGACAGTTGCAAATTCTTTTTGAATGTAAATTGCAAGAGTGGGCTGTCAAATGCTGAAAGGAGGGCGGACATCTACCAGCTGAAGATAATGAGAACGTCACGTATTTCGTTTTCTCAACATTAAGGGTCAAACGATTTAGGGCTAGCCAATTAGACACCGTATCAAAGCCAAGCTGAGTGTGCTTGAAAGCTGGCTCCCAGGACGTATCATGGAATAATAGTGCAGTATCGTCGGCGTAGGTGTAAATGGTACCATGTGAGAGCTGCAGATGGCAGAGGTCATTCATATAAATTATGAACAACGTCGGGCCGATGATGCTGCCCTGCGGAACGCCATGTGTTATTGGGAGTTCATCACTAGTCCAATCACTTATCCTTAAGCACTGACGTCTATTGCTGAGGTAGCTTTTAAAAAGAGATAACTGAGTGCCTCTTATACCAATTTCTTCAAGCTTATCGACCAGCAAAAGGACGGACACTGTGTCGAATACTTTTGCTAGATCTAAGAAAATATCTACAACTTTTTGACTGTCATCCAATTTAGTGAAAATTTCATTGGTTAGGTCGAGCACTGCATTACTGGTGGATATACCTGAACGGAAGCCATACTGGGTTGAAGCTAGAATTTTATACTTATCGAGAAACCTAGTGAGTCTGTTATTCATCAGTCTTTCCAATATTTTCGAAAGGGTGGGCAAGATAGAAATTGGCCTATAATTATTAAGCAGCCCTTTACCCCCGCCTTTGTGGATCGGATGCACTATGCCTAATTTAAAAGCATCCGGAAATGTGCCAGAGATGAACGCCAAGTTACATAAGAAGGTTATAGGTAGGATCAATATATATTTGAACGTTTTAAGAAACGAGGCCGAAATATTGTCAGAACCAACAGCACAGTCACTTTTAAGGCTTTTTATAACAAGGTCAATCTCTAGTTCATCGGTTTCAAGCAAGACAAACGTATGACAGGATTGCTTGGAGTTACCAGGGTTTTTTGGGGTGTTTGAGCGGGTTACATTTTTTTGGGTTAGGGAGCTGCCGATTTTCGTACAGAATAATTTGGCCTCATTTACTGAATGTTGAGGCTCAGTGGTTGAAAGGTTTAGTGCAGGTAATTATTGTTTTTTGGTGTGTGTAATTGACTTAACAGCTTGCCAAAGTTGTTTGCTATTGTTTTTTGCCTTATCTATCTGTGCCTTATCATAATTGATCTTAGCCTTTTTTGTGAGGTTTAAACAATAATTTCTATACCGCTTATAAGTCGTGGCAAGTATGTCATTCTGAGGTGACCTTTTAAGTTTTAGGTGCAGGTGGTCTCGATTTTTCAGACATCTAAGGAAGTCTCCATCCATGGCTTCTTTAATCTTTTGCGGTTAGGTAAAATCTCAACTGTGGAGTTGGTGACTATAATAGAGTTCAGAGTATTAATAAAATAGTTTGTGACCGTATTGATGTTAGTGGTACTGTATAAAGGATCCAAGTCCATTTGAAGAAGGTCAGATTCAATTTTCCCATAATCAAGTATTCGGCGTGTCTTGGTGAGTTGGGGAACAGTATTAGGTTGATCAGTGGTGTGATGAAAGAGCATGACCGTATCGTGGTCCGTTTTCAGACATCTAAGGAGACTTACTGTCATCCATGGCTTCTTTAATCTTTTGCGGTTAGGTAAAATCTCAACTGTGGAGTTGGTGACTATAATAGAGTTCAGAGTATTAATAAAATAGTTTGTGACCGTATGGATGTTAGTGGTACTGTATAAAGGATCCAAGTCCATTTGAAGAAGGTCAGATTCAATTTTCCCATAATCAAGTACTCGGCGTGTCTTGGTGAGTTGGGGAACAGTATTAGGTTGATCAGTGGTGTGATGAAAGAGCATGACCGTATCGTGGTCCGTAAGCGAGGTGTGCACTACATAACAGAAAGAAGGCAGTTTAGTTTTTAAAATGATATGATCAAGGCAGGTTAAGTTTTGTCATGTGGGGTATACATGTGCCGGTAACAGTAAATCCAGGTAATCAATAGATCGCGTTTCCGTATTGCCTGCCGAAATATCTATATTGATGTCACCTACCAAAATAATGTTTTTAAATGATGAAAGGGATTTTAGAAGGTCATGAAGGGCGTTTAAAAAGTTATCTACATTGCGATTAGCTGGAGGGCGGTAAATAGCAATGACAACAGTATCTTTATTAAACTGTAGCGTTAGGCAGTTTGCGTCCTGTATCCGAGGTTCAGTTACAGTAGTTGGTCCATTATTATTATGACGAAAATAGATTACTACGCCCTCATTCTGTGTGTAATTATTTTCAGTGACCGCCGAGTTGTAACCTGAGAGTATTGGTATAGGCGGTGCATTACGTAACAAGCATTCTGTCAAAACAATTAAGTCCCATGTAACGTTACATCGGCACAGGAGCGTGGTGAAGCTGTTAAAATTTGCATTTATACTCCGAATGTTTAGACATATTATTTTCAGGGCATTTATGTTTGATCTAGCGATTCGGTCACAATCTTCAATCACACAAGTGGCTGATTCAGCCACAGAGATCTGATCCAGATCATTGTTTATTAAATTTATGGTATCGAATTTTGATTTTAATTTAACTGACGTGAAACAAGAATATAGGACCAGCCCGGCGGCCAAACACGTCCCAAACAGCTAACTACAAGCCTTTTTATACTGACCTGGGATATGATCTCTGCATTGTAGGTTTAAGATGAGCTATTTAGTGTCATGTAATATATTTTGTGTAAGTTATGTGTAAATAAACTGGCAATAGTTGAATTTGTGTCTGATACTGTGGTTTTAGTGTACACCTTAAACATATAAACTCTCAATATAAAATAAAAAAAAGACGGAAACTTAGAGCTAAGAACTATAAATATGTGTGGGTGGTATCCCGGTTCTGTCCCTAGTCATTGGGCAAGACGTAATTTGTCGAAGTCAGCTTCGGATTTTATAATGACATGCCGTTCACCATCTGCTTTACGTAGTAGAACTCTTCCAAATGAGATCCAGCAGTATTTATACTTATTATTTCCAGCGAAACTGCGAGCCAGGTAGTAGATGCGTTGAGTTATAGGTGTGAGTTTTTCAGATATGTAAACCGGTTTACTAGGTCCATCGATTTTCAAATGTGACGTACTGAGTTTGTGCTGCTTATTATTCGAATTGAAATTTCTTGCCTTTTTTATACTTTGGTAAGGACACTCGTAAAATCCACTGTGATTATATTATTGTTGTTTTTGGTTTGGGTGTGAAAAACATCTTTAATTTCATTGTCATGTATCGGGTGGCTAATTACCTCGGCAGTATCAGTGATGATAGTACGTAAGTCTGCCAAAGTCTCCTGTTGCTTCTGCGGGACATTTCTTATTTCCATTTTAGTAGAATATATCTGTCGTTCTATGCTGTCCACTTTGTCTTCTAATTCTCGAATATAGCGACTTCAAACTTAGTGTTAGATTGTACTGAAGATGTGGATAGTAACACGAGTATTTCATCCAAGCGAGACATACATTCGCAATCCTCGCGTTTGCGCTTGAGGCGGGGGGCTATGTTACTGTCACTACCCCTGAATGAGAGGTCTGGGGAGGATCAAGACTGTGGCAACGGTCGATATGAAACCGTGGCACTTTCGGTTTCATCTGTAATAGGGGTGATCGGTGGTGTCCGCTTTAGAGGCATTTTTTTAATAAAATATTATTTTTACCTTTTCAAATTGGTGAGTCGCACTTGATGTGAAAATTTTCGCTAGAAGCAGTAGTTAAGTATCCGCTATCCGCTGAAGCTTGTGAATTGAGGCAAGTACCACAAATGCAGTGACGTGAAGCAGTCTGAATGATCGGTGCGTGTCACGTGCGCTGCGTAGCTGGGGTACTCCGTCTCAATTGTTGTTGTTGAACGCAGAGTCAATGTGCAAACAGTGCACCACATTGACTCTGCGTTCTCTTCAATCTTATGGGCTCCTAGTACTTAGTCGCTTTTTGCCTCATAAATATTTAATTATTCAAAAAATCACGTAAAAATTAACTAAGAAGTGCACACGTCTATTCGCTTTCGCGGTCCAGAGAGGAGGGAGAGGGAGGGAGAATTAAGAGAACGCTCTAAGAAATCGAAGCAAGTCGATCTTATTTAGATACTCACTCTTCTTTCCAACGGGCCAAACCAAAAACTAAACTGTACCTACTTTTAACATGTTTTTCTGCTAGTCTGTTACAGAATATACTATCGTTTTGCGACACTTACTTGGGGTATATGCTGAGGGTATGTGCTCCGGCAGCCTCGCTCATACCGAATGCATCGACAATGGGCACGTCGAGCGAGAGGAAAAACTTCTTGATATCTGGAGAGAGCGGCGAGGCGCCTGATATAAACGTGGTGCACTGGTCAAGGCCCAGCGTCTCTTGTATTTTATTGAATACGAGATACTTCGCCATCTTGTAGCCAAAAGATGAGCCATCGATCCTACGAATTAGGTACAACTGTAGTTACTGTGAAAAACTATCGGTTTTAGTGTTAGTCATGTTTAATGAAAAGAGTATTATGGGTTTGGTTTAAAATTCCAACAACTTTTCTAGTCTACTTCATAGAAGCTGCACATTTATGTGAGCATTATGTGCATCAAAAATAAATCTAAGACGAAAGAAATCCATGCTAACTACCGGTGACTATGTAACTTTTCTTACTAGCCCTTAAGTAGTCCCTACCTACATTACTTTAACACAAAATGTCAATACACACTGCTGTGCACACTTTGTCTTTATTAAATTAAAAACTATACTTATGCCTGCTTAACATATAGGTATAGTTTTCGCCATAGGCACTCTTATAAAAACGTTTACCTAGCTTCTTCATCGGAGTGCCAATCAAAGTCGCATCACTAGCTCGCGCTTTGGAGCCTGGGGTTTGCTATCCCACTCCTCCTTTTATTGGCTTTTTTTGGTATGGGAGCGCTTGACATTTGTCCCCCCAAGCACGCGAGGAAAGCCTGTACCAGAGCCTCGTCCGTAAATCAGTAGGTGAACCTATCGGCTTGCCGGTGAGGTTGGCTTGAACCCGAAAATCCTCTTTCTTTTTTTATAATTTTAACGTCAATATGACTTCACCACGCCTGATGGTAAGCTAAAGCTAAAGTTTCAGGAATGAGGGTCACCATTACAGACACCGATAATGCTGCAATGGAGGCCCTCAGCTTGACAGACTCATCAGATGCTTTTTCACGCCCCGCTTAAAGAATCCAGGACTGTTGGAAGAAGGAAACACGTGTGCTGGTAAAGAATTTACACCCCACACCAAAAAGGCGTTTATAAGAGTACCTGTTACCATAGCAAATAAACTAGCATAAAACTTAAAATATTTGGTTCAAGTTACATAAGTGACGGCTAGGAAATGTATGATAATGATGATTTTCATTTTTATGAGCAAAGATTTAAAGAATTGGAAAAAATACCGTAAAATTGGTTAATATCAGTCTAAACAATAACATTGAACTTTATCTTATCATGAATTCATTAAGCGTAATGCCTAAAGACATTATCTTAGTACAATTTTTGTGACTCAGTGTTCAATACCAGAAACTATCTTCCGATAGACAGATTACATTGTGACCTAAATTGACCTAACTAAGGTGAGGCAAGTAACCTACTTAAGAAATAGAAATCTAGTAATAAGAAATTCATCGTAACTGTTTGTCGATGATAAATAAAGGTTTAATATAAAAAGCGTTCTCTCTCTGTCGTACATCAGACAGAGTTTGATTATAAAGTTGTAGACAGAGAATAAATATAGACACGGCACTAAAATAAAAAAAAATGACACATACTATTCGACTAGAAATTATAGCATTAGTTCAGTAGGTGGCGACCCTTTTTGATGAGTCATCTTGAATAATTCTCATAATCATAGAACAAGATTTTCCAGTGTTCGGCATAAAAAAGACCAAAGTTCCTACATATCTTTAAAAAAATATACAGCTATGAAATTATAAAGAAAGTAAGAAAACTAGTGTTCTAAGCGGCACATTGGTATCCCAAATATATAACCATATATGAAATTATAATCAACATAAATGTACTATTGGGATTTGTACTATTGAAATATTAATAACATCTCTTTATTGTGCACCAAGGACATTAAAAACACGAATCCGAAATACTTTTTGTGGTACATACAATTGGCGGTCTTATCGCTCTGAGGCAATCTCTTACAGGTAACCATAGGATGGAGAGTAATATAGAGGAAAAAGAAAAGTTTTGGGGTAGTTTGGTGTACGTAGAAATAATAAATAATTACACATATAAACATTATAAACACCTAGATATACGTAATATATAGTAAAACTTACATAAAACATCCATACATTTCATATTAATTAATACACACATAAATAGGTACCTACTTATTAATTATGTATTAGTGACAATATTTAAAATAGAAGAGCATCTAATAGTGAGGTCTATGCTTCGCCTATGCCAAAAAGGTAGTAATCTAGCCTTTTAAATACAGGCAAAGACTGTGCACGTCTAATGGTCACTGGAAGAGCATTCCATAACCGAGTTGCTTGAACTGAAAAGGACTTGTCAGTAAAGTTGCTAGAGTGACTCGGCATTTTTAATCTCAAATTCTCTGATGATCTCAAGGTTCTTGAGTGCGTATTGTGCAAGAATTCAAACCGCTGTTTGAGGTAAGGAGGTGTATGCGGATTGACCGATATTCTTAGCAATACATGGATTCTCCGTGCGGGTGCCGGGTCCTTCGCGTTGCTGAGTTGGGAACTCGGGACAGTGCTTGGGACTTGCGACCCAAGTGTAGGTTTAGAAGGAGCCCCTTTTGTTGATGTACATCAACACTCACCTTCACTACCCAAGTTACCCTCCCTGTCTAATCAAATTTGAACCGAACCTACTAGTGCCGCTTTAGACATTCGTCCTAGTAATGAGCTTATTGTAGCTCTAGATAGGCCTAGATCTTTAAGTAGGTTATAGAGAGATTTTGCTGGTATCCCTCTCACTCCCACTTCCACTGCATACAAATTAATCACGTAAACGTTTTTGGTTCATAGTGAGAGAGCATAGTATTTATTTTTCTTTATTGTGTGGTCCTTCGGTATATTTGTTTCCCACGGTACAGTAAGTTCCACAAGGACCACATATTTTATCGCTCTCGCGTAAAGAAATATGTCAGGTCTGGATGACGAAACCCCAACATCCTCCGGAATTTAATAGTGATTTTCATACGTGTCGATTAGGAGAGTCCAATCTGGGGCAGTATCTAAGATTGAATAAGGTTTGTTCCTGGATTTTATGGATGTACCTTCAGACACAAAGTTGATATGACGTCTGTTATTAGTCAATCCTTTTTGGGCTCTAGCTACTGCCAGGCTTATTGCTTCACGTATGATGATAAGCACCTTATCGTGGCGGCTTGAGTATTGGCCTCTATGGAGAAGCACCCTACATCCTACTAATATGTGCCTAGCCGTCCCTATTGCCTCGCCACAAGTATAATATTGTTTTTCTGTGGCCTTCCCCCACCTTACTAGGTTACTCTGGTCTGGGAGGGTCTACTGAAAGGCGTTAAGATAGAATTTTAACAAGGCCGGCAACCACTCATAAATCAAGGTGCGCCACTTTAAGGCAAACGGTATGCAGAACTCTCCCATTGTCAACCATTCATTTTGGATTTCCAAATTCATCGCGTGCACTCAATATTTATCATTTTCGTCTTGTTTTAGAAAGGACCTAAGTATATCCTGGTCCCTTTCTGACTGTCTTACTCCCAACCCCACTCTGTTCGACTGGGCCCCTATCATAAATCGTTTATGGAATATGAGTCTAGATTCAAGCTCGGATGCGTTATTGTCTTTCGGGAGTGCCCTGACTGTGTCATCTTGGGATTTACCTAAGATGTGGGCTTTGGTAATGTACCGCCCCCCCCACCTTTATTACAGAAACCCCTAAATATAATGCAACTATTGGTCTCCGGAACCAACTCATTCACTCAATCCTTCTTCACACTTCCTACCCTAGGTAACTACCTATGCCTACTACTCATTCACTCCTCTCTTACAGCTATCCTAATTCCTATTCCACCTACTTGTTGTCATGTACCATTCATTCAAATAACTCACTAACCTACTCACTGAATAATCGTACTTATTTCTAATAAACTTGGCCTGTGATCAATCTAGTGGCTAAGAAGAACCCTTATCGTGATACCTAGTATCCCTAGTTCTATAAATGTGAAGAATGTTTTACTCCTATTTTAAACTTTCGATAACCTCAATTCCAAATAAATAATCGTAAACCCCAATTAATTTACATTTCCACTTTAAAACATTACACCTATTTTGTTTGAAACACTATCAGATAGATTCATCAATGACTTTTCCTTACAACCTTCCTTCCAACCTAACCACTACATACCTATTTCATTTCTATCCAATCTACACAAACTTCTAATGATACCATATTAATCCATGAAATAACCAAATAAGCTTTCCTAAACCCTATAGTCAATGGTAGTTCATAATCTTGAATTACGTGAACGAACATAAGTACTTCCTTAAATAATCAATAAAAGCCCCATTCAAATAATCCAAAATTAGAACCTTACTCCTTCCATATTTACTAGCAATCCTTCAAATCCAATTATACCTACACAAATTCCTTCCTCACTAACCTAACGTAACTAACACCTGATTTAATTAATTCATCCATCCCTTACCAGCAGTTAAAATAGTTACCATTGGTATTTATCGGAGATTTTCTGTTTCAATAAACAAAAATAATCAGAAAATTACTTTAATAATATTGACACCGCAGTTACAGATAAATTAATGTTGACCGTTTATCTAGGATAGCTCCTACCTTTAACTGTAGATAGATAATTGAGACTGGCCGTAGATTACTAAATTCTCTGTCTAATGTTTGCTACCAAATATAATTATATATCTAATAAGGTTTGTTTGTACGCATAGTATCATACTACGAGAGAACTCATACTGCCATTACTTTATTAAAATACCTAATTATTACCATTTAATCCTAGTTACGGAGCTCATTCGCCTCAAACCAACATACAACAACCAAGTCCCTCCCTTTTATAATTTCTGTAATGTCTTTGGTGGCTTTGACGGGAGCGGATGGAAACAATCTTTACTAGAAGGTATTTATTCGAAAAATGAAGCGTCCTGGCCGGTTATAACGTTTATATAGATACTTATAACTATTTGCAATTATGTAGGTATTTGCCGCTCATCGCTTTAATCATTCGCAACTTCTTTCATTACAATTTCATTATAGTAATATCGATTGAATTATGTAGAACTTACTAGTTTTCTCTTTCCTATAGTGCCTACTCTTTTTAAACTAGTCCTCTGAATAATAAGAACATATTGGTTATATCTAGATGGTTTTAATAACTTTATTAATACTATTACTTTATTAACACTCACTTTCCTATACAAAAGTACCTACTTATTTTGAGTTTTCCCCCCCGAGGTGCTGGCCCATTTTGAGTTTTCCCCCTGAGGTGCTGGCCTCTTACACGCCAGTCACAGTAGTACTCTTCCACTAGTATCGTATATATCGCAGTCCTTCCTATGTCTAAGTAGGTATTGGAAGATTCTCATAATATCTTCCTCCTACTACACCGAGACATCCGGTAAATAAAATTCCCCATACTCTATTCAGAGTAAATATGAACCTGACAGGGGAGCATTTCTTTCCTACTGCCGTGATATTTTGAATATAATAGCTTTTGTACAGCGCCTTTTGCTTAAGTCGCTTTAAACATTGTTCACGAATAACATGACGATTGTTGTGATAACTCACTTGTTTTATAACGTTAAACGATAAATTGAGTCTGTACACAGCTCGGTTGTTAACACAAATTGTTTAATATTATAACTGGTGCTAGTAACCAATTCACTTCAGAATGATGTGATTTCAAAAGGGTTATTGTAGGATATAATACACTCTCTGATCACATAATCGAACTGGTATAACTGTTCCATGGTAAAGGACGTTTGTATACAGGAATTACAATCCTAGGGTTTTAGATTCGAGCAGTATCCTCTTGGATAAGGTTCTCAACTACCGTGAGGAAGCTCTTAGAAACCCGATTCGAATACATGCAATAAGAGATAACACTGAATTTAATTATGAATATTATCACTCTTTGTCAACCGGTTATTAGCAGATATCGTAGGTGCTATTACCTAAGACTTTTGTTTAATTATTATTTTAGCCTTAGGTGTGGTTATTTTAAATTGTTTATAACCAGGCTTTGTACACAATCAACCCTTTTTAAAAGAATCACCAGAATTTCACTTTAAGGATTCACTTTCACAATTTAACACACAGTATCGCCATTCTTACGTGACCTACAGAAGTAGTTGCTTACCTACATACCATCGGATAGTTTATATAGCCTATAAATTGATATAAAATATGATATTAATAATATTATTACGCAGATTTTGAAATAATCTAGATTCCCAACGTTGTGACGCCTAAGATTTCCGCAAATCTGTGTGTGTACCTGCCTACCTATAGAACTAATCCCTGTATTTATTCATCAAAAACCCATTGTATTTTACTTTAAACGTGTGATAAGTTATGTTCCTATCTAGCTGAGAATGGGAGCAAATTCGTGAAGCTTGACTTTGTCGTACTTTCCTACCACGGTGTGCTTGTCCCAGTCCACGAGCCGAGGCTCAGGGATGTGAACTGAAACCCTAACGAGATATTAGTTAATGTATATATAAATAAATATATAACACTGAACTGCGAGCTCCGTAAGTTCTGATCCAGGTCCAAAAGGACGGTTCTACTTTGACGGTACCTACCCATCACAGAACGAATAGTCACCCACATTCATTAAGCTTATCCGACCCTGTTTCCAGGAAAAATCGGAATGCCGCTCGCTTCAAAAGTTATCGGCTACTAGCGAATTATCAGAGGGATATGGAGTCGTTATCACCGTTAGGTATCCCCCCATAACCAAAGCACATCGCCTTGGGTTTCCTACGGGAAAACTAGCTAAGCACGCCGCAGCCCTATTGCCTACTTCTAACATAATAAAGATGATAAAACGACAGCATTTACTTTACGAGTGCACTGCCAGGCTCAACAGTGCAAGACATCAGCAATACACATATATATGCGCATATTACTTTTGTCCAATGTAAGGAGTCTTCATTCATCGTAAAGTCCCTAACCTATCTCGATCGCGCCCCCAAAATGTAATTTACCTTTTACTAATTATTATTCAAATATACTACTCCCAACAAACCCATTATACAACCAAAAATGAACCAAATTCAATTTTACCAAATGGCGATCCCTCCAATTCAATCAAATTGTATTTCTCTTATCAATCTTTTTATTGCGCCAATGCATAATTAATTAATCTACTCGTCGCATGGAGGCGCTTTCGTCCTTTTTTTAATCCCGCCTTAATCAAATAGTCTCCCAATTATAATTATTACTAGTCTCTATGACAATCCAACTTACTAAGATATTGTCTTCATCCCTTAAAATATTCCTAATAGTATTTTCACCCCAATATTACTGCTCGATTTCATATATAAACTAATATTAAACAATTCACCCAAGAACCTAATATCATCCTTCCGTCATTTTTTGTGTTGCAATTAATATTATCACATCATTGGAATGTATTATTTGCATACAAACAAATAATTATTTGTGATACTATTTATATGTTTCCTTTTGCATGGATATTATTGATTAAACTTCGTAGTAAACTTCTTTAAATAAATAACATTAAATGACTACTACAAGTCACTTGAGGAAGAAGGGACCAGTCCACCTAAGCTATCAACCTAGAGCTACCCCCCCTGTTATGTTTCAAGTCAATTTACATAATATGAATCTTTTAATTTTGTATTTTGCCACTAGATGGCGTTGGTAGTCATTTTTAGAAGTCGATGTCAAGATTCTCCATAAGCTTTTTAAATAGTAACCCATTAGTTCTGTCTTTCGCAACTAGATGTCGCTAGTGGTAAAATAACAAGTCGGTGTTAAGATTCTCCACCGAGGTTTCGTTATAGCTCCGCAAATTATGTACGGAGAGTGTTTCTTCTAAATACAGTGAAAATAAAAATTGAAAACAAGTGTGAGTGTTTCAATAAACCAAATGGTCCTTCGAGCCGGATTAACTGTGAGTAAAATACAAGTGTTAAGTGTCAAAGACTTAGTGAAATATCAGTGTCAAGGAACTTAGAAAAATTAAAACTAAAAAAGACTTAGAAAAATTTTGTTAAAAAAGACTTAGAAAAATTTCGTTTAAAAACACTTAGAAAATTTTTGAGACTTAGAATAATTTCATCTGGTTTTAACTTATAATGGCGGATAAGAAAATCAAAAGTTACATCACACAGTTGATTCAGAATTCAACTAAAATTGAAAAGTTGTTGATTAATTCGAAAAAATGTCCTAAGGATAAGCGAACTAGAGGGTTCTTGAATACACGTTTGGAGACATTGCAAGAGTATTGGACTAGCTATACAAAACCTTATGATAGCCTTTCTGAAGTAGAATCTTTGGTTACTGAATACAATATTGACTTAGAGAAAAACTTTGAACAAACTGAAGAATGTTATTTGGAGCTAATGTCATGGCTTAAGGATAGGTTATATGAGCTAAATTCTGATCAAAGTGGAACGCCAAACCCTGATGCTCAATTGAAACAATCGAATTTGAGGCCAAAACTTCCACCAATTGCAATACCGCAATTTTCTGGTGATTATAATCAGTGGATGAGCTTTAGAGATTTGTTCTGTTCTTTAATTCATGATGATCAACGTTTAACCAAAATTGAAAAGCACCATTATCTCAAGTCAAGTCTTTCTGGGGAAGCTGAGCAACTACTCAAAAACTACTCGCTAACAGAAGCTAACTATGATGATGCCTGGAAAAAACTCAATGAAAGGTATGAAAACAAAAGAATTATTGTCAATAGCATCTTAAATAAGTTTTTAAGTCAAAAGACATTAGCCTCGGGATCTGCAAAGGGGATCAAAGATCTTCTAGATACTTCAAGTCAATGTCTCACATCGCTAACAAACTTGCAGATTGACTCCTGGAATGCAATAGTTGTGCACATTTTAGTCTCAAAGTTGGATATTGAATCACACAAACTCTGGGAACAATCTTTACAAGATTCTACAAGCATTCCTACATATGAAGATCTAAATAGTTTTCTCGAGAAAAGATTTCGAGCCATGGAAATGGTCAATCTTTCCCAACCTCCACTAAAGAATACTGTGAAGACATATCAACAACCTTCTAAGTCAACAAATAATGTCAAAAGTTTCGCTACTGAAATCGAAAGCACTTGTACCTACTGCTCACAAAACCATTACGTTTGCCACTGTAAAGATTTTGCATCACTCTCTGTCACGGAGCGTCAAGATTTCATCAAGAAAAATAACATATGTTTTAATTGCCTAGTTAAGGGTCATTCAGTCTCTCATTGTAGGCAGAGTACGGTGTGCAAAAAATGTCGACGTCGTCATCATACCTTGCTACACTTTACCTCTCCTAAGGATGAGAAGCCTGTTGAAATCTCTAAGGAGAAAGACAACCCGCAAGATAAAAGCACTGTACCTAACTCTTCTTGCAACATCAGCGTTAACCTGAAAACTGAAACAGAAGATGAATTGGTTATATTGGCGACCGCTGTAATAAATGTAAAGTCACGAAACAAGGGTACTTACGCATTAAGAGCTCTCATTGACCAGGGCTCGCAAGGTTCCTTCATCTCCGAAGCAGCTGCACAGTTGTTGAATCTTCCTCGCACTCCAGTGACTGGCAAAATCTCCGGAATTTCTAGTTCATCAGTGGTCACGACCAAATCTATGGTCACACTTACAGTCCACTCCAAAGAAGATCATGCATCAACCTTTAAGGTTAATGCTTACGTATTAAAGAAACTCACTTCATTGCTGCCTTCAAGTGAATTCCCTCAAGAGACTTGGCCTTCATCGATGCAGTTGGATCTTGCGGATCCACACTTTCACAAGCCAGGGTCGATTGATGTTTTACTTGGTGCCGACGTGCATGCGTACATATTACTGCAAGGCTTACACAAGTATAAATCTCTGATTGCACTCAACTCTCGTCTTGGTTGGTTAATATCAGGCAGGGTTCAACAAACTGGGTCACTAGCACAGGAGCATAATATGGTTGTTATGCAAACTAACATTGAAACGGACCAGTTACTCCGACAATTTTGGGAGATAGAAGAGAATTTATCGCACAAAAAACCAATGACTAATTTAGAAATACAATGTGAAGAACACTTCAAAAATACTCACACTCGTAATGAAGACGGACGTTATGTGGTGCGATTACCATTCCAGAACGATCCACCCACAAGCCTTGGTAATTCAAGATTCCTTGCCACTAGTCGCTTACTACAAATGGAGAAACGTTTGACACGTAAGCCTGACTTTAAAGAAGAATATCACAAGTTTTTGAATCAATATGAGTCACAAGGTCATATGATGATGGTACCTGAAAACGAATTAGTGTCACATAAAGTTTATTACTTACCTCACCATGCTGTCCTTAGGCCGACGAGTCTAAGCACAAAACTCCGAGTAGTCTTCGACGGAAGTGCTGCATCGGAAAATGAAAAGTCATTAAATGATGAACTCCTGATTGGATGTTCTCTTCAACAGGATATGAGAGATTTGATCACTAGATGGAGACAGCACAAATTCTGCCTAGTAGCAGATATTCGACAAATGTATCGACAAATCTTAATAGCCAAAGAGGATGTTGACTATCAGAGAATTTTGTGGCGTGAATCTCCGACACAACCTATTAAAGAATATAGGCTCCAGACTGTGACGTACGGAACATCTTGTGCCCCATTTTTAGCCATACGTACTCTTCATCAACTCGCTGAAGACGAAAAGAAAGATTTTCCTGCTGAAGTGGAAATTCTGAAACACGACGTATACATGGATGATTTGATGACGGGTGCAACCACAGTGGAAGATACCGTAAGGTTACAGAAAGGATTGATGGAACTGTTAGCCCGTGGTGGTTTTCCCTTACACAAGTGGTCTTCTAATAGTAAAGCTGTTTTATCGGAAATCCCAAATGTTGAAAGAGACTCTCACGGTTCTGTAACTATTAAAGTTGAAGATTCAATCAAAACGTTAGGTATTACTTGGAACTCTGAAACTGATAATTTTGAACTTAATGTTAATTTGATTGCTAATAATGACCATATTACAAAACGAAATGTACTGTCGACTATTGCCAAGTCATTCGACCCGCTAGGTTGGCTAACACCGTCAATAATTTTACTTAAAATCTTCATGCAAAAGTTATGGTTAGCTGGTCTAGAGTGGGACGAAGATTTGCCGACTAGTCTTAGGGAAGAGTGGATCACTTACCTTGATCGTTTCAGGCACTTTAAAAACATTCAGTTCCCACGATGGCTTGGAGTGACTGATAACACAACTAAACGTGAACTGCATGGGTTTAGTGATGCCTCTTGTACTGCTTATGCTGGTGTTGTGTACCTCAGGGTTTTGGGCAATGATGGAAAAATAAGTGTCCACCTCGTTATTGCAAAATCAAAGGTAGCTCCTATTAAACAAATATCTCTTCCACGCCTTGAACTCTGTGGTGCAGTACTTCTAGCTAGGATGATCCAACACATCAAATTAGTTTTAAATATACAAGATAAGGATGTTCACACATGGACGGACTCCACCATAGTTTTGTCGTGGTTGCGTAAAACACCAAACACCTGGACCACATTTGTTGCTAATCGTACTTCCGAAATATTAACCCTCACCAACGGTAACCATTGGCATCATGTTAGTTCTGCAAACAATCCAGCTGATTTGGCATCTCGTGGCAGTTATCCTTATGATCTGCAACAATCAAAACTGTGGTGGGAGGGCCCTCAGTTTTTATATAATAGAACTGAAATTCGAGGTTCTTCAGTTGATATCCCGTGCACAGATTTAGAAATGAAACGTAATTTAAAAATTTCCTGTAACGTTAATACAATTGACCAGGACAGTGCAATTTTTTATTTGAAACGCTTTTCCACACTTTCAAAATTAATACGTGTCAGTGCCTATTGTTACCGTTATTTTATTCGAGTTAAGGCTAAGATAAATAAGGAGCCACTGTTAATTGCCAATTATTTGAGCTCTAGTGAACTGGACCATGCATTGAATTGTTGTATAAAGTTATCACAAGCCACTACCTTTCAGGACGAGATTTCGTGTTTACTATCAGGCAAATCCGTTTCAAAATCTAGTAAAATCTTCAGACTTCATCCTATTATTGATAAAGATGGAATTGTTCGTGTTGGAGGTCGTCTTGCTAATGCAGAGATTCCAAATGACCAGAAAAATCCCATTCTATTGAGTGGTGATTGTGCACTATCTAAGCTTATAGTATTAAATGCCCATCTGAAATCTCTGCATGGAGGCCACCAACTTACTTTAAATTTTATTCGCCAGAGATTTTGGATCCTTCGAGTAAAGAATCTTGTGAAAGTTGTAATTAATAAGTGTATACCGTGTTTTAGACAAAAGGCTACTCCTCTGGCACCATTTATGGCTAATTTGCCTAAATTTCGAGTTAACCCTAGTCGTCCTTTCCTTACGAGTGGAGTAGACTTTTGTGGACCCTTTACCATGAAATTGTATTCTGGTCGATGTAAAAAATTTTGTAAATCATATGTATGTCTATTTGTATGTACCGCAACAAGGGCCATCCATTTGGAATTAGTGACTGACCTAACTTCAGCTGCATTTATTGCCGCATTTCGACGTTTTATTGCTCGACGTGGTCACTGCCAGGAAATTTGGAGTGATCACGGTACAAATTTTGTTGGAGCGTCACGTGAATTAGATCTGGCTTTTAAGAATTCGCGTTCTCAGATCGTAACTGAGATTGCTGAACTTCTAGCTAATGATCGTACACAGTGGAAATTTATTCCACCGCGAGGTCCACATTTTGGAGGTATTTGGGAGTCTGGTGTCAAAAGTATAAAAGGGCATTTAAAACGAGTGATAGGTCAAACTTCTCTGACTTACGAAGAACTTAGTACTCTTTTATGTCAAGTTGAAGCCTGTGTGAATTCACGTCCACTAACTCTTATAGATTCCACGGTTGATGAACCGCCTTTGACACCAGGTCACTTTCTGATTGGAGAACCTTTAATTGGTGTTCCTTCACCGTCCTTGATTGATGACAAAATTAGCCCGTTAAATCGATGGCATCTAATCCAGCGCATGTTGCAGTGTTTGTGGCGTCGTTGGCAGAATGAATATCTGACGACATTGCAACATCGTTGTAAATGGAATACTAGTCAACCGGATCTTCCGGTTGGCACAATTGTATTAGTCAAGGACGATATGCTTCCACCTGGTAAATGGCTTTTGGGGCGTATAGTTCAGAAGCATCCTGGTGCAGATGGTATAACGCGAGTTGTTACTTTGCAATATAAGGATAATATTTTCAAGAGGCCGATTATTAAATTATGCCCGCTGCCCCTAGACGATTCTGATTCCCCGTAATAGGTATATGTGTTCATTTTGCTGCCTGTTAGCTTTGTACGTGTATTTATGTTTTTAAGGACTTAATTCGTCCTTGGCCGGCGGTATGTTATGTTTCAAGTCAATTTACATAATATGAATCTTTTAATTTTGTATTTTGCCACTAGATGGCGTTGGTAGTCATTTTTAGAAGTCGATGTCAAGATTCTCCATAAGCTTTTTAAATAGTAACCCATTAGTTCTGTCTTTCGCAACTAGATGTCGCTAGTGGTAAAATAACAAGTCGGTGTTAAGATTCTCCACCGAGGTTTCGTTATAGCTCCGCAAATTATGTACGGAGAGTGTTTCTTCTAAATACAGTGAAAATAAAAATTGAAAACAAGTGTGAGTGTTTCAATAAACCACCCCCCCTCACTTCCACTACCCTCCCTTGTTTTTCTCTTTTTTTCTCTCTTACTACTACTACTCCAAAAACCAACTCATTCACTCAATCCCTTTCACATTTCCTGCCCTAGATAACTACCTATACCTTCCACTCATTCACTCCTCTCTTACAGCTATCCTAATTCCTATTCCACCTACTTGTTGTCATGTATTATTCATTCAAATAACTCACTAACCTACTTAAACTCACTGAATAATCGTACTTATTTCTAATAAACTTGGCCTGTGATCAATCTAGTGGTTAAAAGGAACCCTTATCATGACACCTAGTATCCCTAGTTCTATAAAGGTGAAGAATGCTGACTCCTATTTTAAACCTACGATAACCTAATACCAATTATATACAATCGCAAACCCCAATTAATTTACTCTTCCACATTAAAACTTTAAACCTATTTTGTTCGAAACATTATCATATAAATTCATCAATAACCCTTCCTTACAACCTACCTTCCAACCTAACCATTACGTAACTATTTCATTTCTATCCAATCTACACAAACTTCTATAAATACTGTATTAAGCCATGAAATAACCAAATAAGCCTTCCTAAACCCTATAGTCACTGGTAGTTCATAATCTTGCATTACGTGAACGAACATAAGTACTTCCATAAATAATCAACAAAAGTCTCTTTCAAGTAACCCAAAATTAGAACCTTACTCCTTCCATATTTACTAACAATCCTTCAAATCCCATTATACCTACACAAATTCCTTCCGGATTAACCTAATGTCCTCGGTGGCTTTGACGGGAGCGGATGGAAATAACCTATACTAATCCATTCGCCTCAATCTAACACGCAACAAACAAAGTCCTTCCTCCATAATCTCTATAATACCCTTTTGTGGCTTTTATGGGAGCGGATGGAAATAACCTTTATTAACTCATTCGCCTCAATTTAACATGTAATAAACAAGTTCCTCTCTCTATACTCTCTGTAATATCTTTTAGAGACTTTTATGGGAGCGGATGAAAATTAAAATTACCTAGCTATACTTACATTAGTTCAAGAACTTAGTTATTACGGTTAATTAAAAACCCAACTATTTACAAAAATATATACTTAGATATGGTTTCATTACTTTAAGAAGTTAGTTATTAAGGTTAAATAAAAAAAATAAGTCCCCGCAGGAGGAACGCACAGGTAGATTTCGTGAAGCAATAAATATTATTTTATTAACATGTTTAATTTTTTTTTCTCGAAAACGGTAACTTTTAGCGAAAAACTTTTCAGACATTTATTTTAGACTTAAAAATGGCCTATCGATTAAAAATGTTTCCGACGGCAAGAATGTTCACTGGTTAGAAGTTATGATTTTTTCCCCGAAAAATTTTGGTTTTTCCCCCCTCCACTTTTAGTTAAAGTTTTAATCTTATAGGTTTATAATTAAAAGTTGTTGGTATTCATGTATACTATGGGATAAAATTAGAACGGTTCGAATATCTTTCATGGAACGTGAAATTTTGAGGAAAAACTGATTTCACAAGAAGTGAGGCCCTACCGTCCCCTTAGGCCGGATTCCACCCGTTCACGAACTTAAACTAAGTTTACACCCAAGCAATTTTTGACCGCAGTTTGAAAGCGATCGGGGCAAAAACGCGACCGTGAGAGTGCCGCAAGTTTTGGGAAGTGGATATATATATCTATAAACTTTTTGACCAGTGGTCATTTCGGACTCAGGGGGTCATAACTAGACCTCCTATGAAGAAATTTTTTTTAAATTCGACAGTAGTCAAGAAACCAATAGGTAGATCGATTTCGTGCTACGCGGACGACACGCTCGTGACGGCGTGCGGGGCGACGTACTGCGAAGCGACCATAAAGGCCACGACCGCGGTTGCCCAAGTCGTTGAGCGGATCCGGTGGCTGGGTCTCGAGGTGGCTCTGCATAAAACCGAGGCCCTTTTCTTTCATGGGCCTCGGAGCAAGCCAACCGAGGGATCCAGTCTCATCGTGGGAGGAAATCGCATCGGCATCAAGCCCCCAAATGAAATATTTGGGGCTCGTGCTCGACGGCCGATGGGACTTCGGAGAGCACATCCGAAGTCTGGCCCCCAAATTGAAGGGCACAGCTCTTGCTCTGGCTCGGCTGTTGCCCAACATGAGGGGGCCCGATGACTCCTGCAGGAGACTCTACGCGGGGATCGTGCGGTCCATGGCCCTGTATGGGTGCCCAATATGGGCGGAGGAACTGAGGACCAGAACTGTGCGGATGCTGCGCGCTCCGCAGCGAGTTATGGCCATCAGGGTCATCCGCGGGTACCGCACGACCTCCTTCGAGGCGGCGAGTCTCCTTGCCGGAACTCCGCCATGGGACCTGGAAGCGAGAGCCCTTTCGCAACTGTACCAGTGGCGAAAGGAGGCGCGGGAGCAGGGATGGAACCCCGAGCCTCGAGAAATCGAGGCCGTGCAGTCCCAGCTCCGCCAGGCCATCGTGGTAGAGTGGAAGGAACGACTTGGGCGACCAAGCGCAGGGCACGCCGCAATAGCGGCGGTAAGGCCCATCATGGAGGATTGGCTAGAGAGGCGACACGGAAGCCTCTCGTACCGACTGACGCAGGTGATCTCCGGGAAGGGGTGCTTCGGGGACCACCTGCATGGGATCAGGAAGGAGCCAACGCCTGAGTGTCATCACTGCGACGCGAGCGAGGACTCAGGGCTGCACACGCTGGCGGACTGCCCGGCGTGGGAGGAGCCGAGGCGTGACCTCGTGGCAGCCATCGGGGTGGGAGTCCTCACGCTCGGCAGCATGATTGCGGCAATGGTGCGGAGCGCGCCCGGGAGAGACTTAGAACTCTCCCGGACCGCCGAGCCCGCAACTTGCTCGCCGCGCGTCGCAGGCGACTCAGGCGCCGGAGGTCGCTTAACGACCTCCGTCCTCCATGAGCGCAGGCCTGGGGGTGGCGGGTGAGGCCACCTGTCACCCCAGCAGAAGCAGGCCGGGACGGTGGGGCGACTAGCGCCCCTCCCCCAAACCGGGGCAAGACGGGGACACCGTGGTTCCCAAACCCGAGGGGGCCATTTCGAAACCGGAGATGGCCCAGGGTCAGTCGGGGTGCGAGGGATATGCTCTACCCTAACCTACTATAATTACACTAATATAAGACAAATAATTCATGTATTAGCTTTTGTATTTATTTTTCAACTATTATTATAGGTTTCGCACATACCTACATCACAACAACACGTCTTATATAAATTGCCACATCTAAGTTACTACTCTTAACCAAAACTTATTTACTTTTTGTAGTATATCTACGTAATGAAACAAAATGAGGGCGTTCTAAATTCCACACGATTTTTTTGGGTTTGAATAATTACAATGAGATATGAAGATATGCCGGTTCAACCTACCAATCATTTGGGAGTGTACATAAAAAAGTAGATCTACCTAAGATACAGCTCGCCAGTATTGACTATATTAAATTTACAAAATGAAAACTGTTGTTATATAACCAAATACCCGCATGATACTTGTTAAAAATTACTTACTAAGATACGTATTTTAAGGCAGTGCACAAAATAAAATTATAATATAGGAAGCCATACAATCTAAAAAGATACGTATTTTAAGGCAGTGCACAAAATAAAATTATAATATAGGAAGCCATACAATCTAAATAAATATTTACTGCGGTATACTCAACGCCAAGATTGATTCCGGTATACACGCATGTTGATCTAACTACGAGTGCAAATGGGCGGCATGCGCATTACAGGGGACCGTGAACCTTACTTACCAAAACTTCATCATTTCGCCAGTTGTGAAGTCTAACGGCAAACTGTACATACTGCTTGATAGGGCACTGGGCGAGAAAACTTATGTTATTGTAGCTCTAACATGAGTAAATGACAGAATTATATTATTATGTAAACTTTACTGACGTCAAAAATTAATAATCAGTTTAAACCACAATTATACGAGTATATAGATAAATCCCACGCTGCGATTGTAATCTGCGAGTCTCGAGGGGTTTACCCGCGCACTGATTAATACCCACCAGCTGCAGATTCTGGCAACTGGCAATGATTACTAGTTGTCACGTTAATTCTTGGAGTTTTTTTTTCGAAAAGAATTCTAGTATCCGAAATTACTAGTATTCCCCCTAAACCCTCCAGCTAAAGCTTAAATGCTTGTGTTAGGAGTGGGTTCACGACGGGAGTGTAATGGCCAGGATTCGAACCCGGGACCTCTCGATCGTAAGGCCGACTTCTTAACCACTAAGCTACCGACGCTTAATGCTTGTGTTAGGCGTGAATTATACAAAAACGATACGTCACGGATGGGGCCAACGCGAATAAAATTATTGCTTATCGTACTATGTCCTCGCCTCATATGAGTATAACCACCTATATAATTTAAATCACATCCGTGCATTATCCGTGCCGTATCGTTCCTGTATAATTCACGCCTTATGTGTGGATTCACGTTATATTAATATAATAACTATCGATTAAGTACCTTTTTTTTTCGTGCGGAAATCCCTTCGGATACCCCCCGCCGGCCAGCGAGGGCGGTTATGTCGGGCTTGAACCGACTAAAACCATAATCTGATAAACTAAATTGATTATTAAGTTTCGTTACATGTACGTCAGGGTCACATAGCGCTTTAGATTTTAAGTAAGTATCACAATTGTATACGAAGAACTTGAACTGAATAATTATGGAAGTACTTTTACCTTTGAATTTAAATTTATCTCTGTATAAGTAGATATAAATTGTAAGCGTGTAACGTTTGACCTCGATTTTTGAACTGGAATTTGGCATTCACAGATGTAGACATAGTCTTGAATGTCTAGCAATCGCCGAATATCTAGTAGGTACTTATGTAGGGGGGTGTGTGTTGGGTAACCTCCTCGAGTGTCGCTCCGATTCCGATCCCGCTGCAGTCCGGGGGGAACGGAATCGGAGCGGCCGGTACACCCTGGGCGGCGGTCAATGGCTTCCCCTTCACCCCTTCATAGGGTTGGCATTGATCGTCGGCCAATACCCAACGTGGCGGGAACACATCGCTCTCCGTACTCCTCTGCTTTCAGAGGAGACAGGATGAGCGATGCTGTTAGTGGTGAGATGGCCCAGGGTCAGTCGGGGTGCGAGGGATATGCTCTATGGGTAACCTTACACCCCGGCGTCTGAAGACCCGAGACGGCGTGCGGTTTTAGTCGGTGCAAGCCCGACATAACCGCCCCCGCTGGCCGGCGGGGGGGGTATCCGAAGGGATTTCCGCACGATAAGAAAAAAAAAAAAAAAAAAAGGTACTTATGTAGGCATAGGTGTGGCTTAAAAGAGTCCCTACCCGTTAATCCTTGAAATATGGTACTTGAGCCCTTTGTCTTTGGCCCACATCGCGATCTGCTTCTTGATATAACCACTGGAGGCACCTACAGCCATAATTTTCTCGTACATCTTCTCCCATACACGTGGTACGGCCAAGAACCTGACGAAATACACAACCTATATATTAGAAACAGTGGGTCGTCTCGTACGTATTTTTAAGTGTTCCGTCCGCGTATAGCAATGATACAAACATGTAAGAAGGTACCTTTGTTTTGTATTATATTGTAATGCAGGTTTATCGACTGTGTGTTTCATTGCGATACGTGCAGTGGGATTTAGGAGAGAGACGTCAGAGTTAGAAAAAAAGGGCAGTAAACGTGAACGAAACCACCGTTATAGCTAGTTTATATAAGTAGGACATGTAGGTAATACCTATGTGTTTTTTTCATCTACAGAGTCTATAATCTATCAAGTTTTCCTTTTACATATATGCTTATTGTTAGATACTTTCATCAACACGTAAATCGTAAGTGTTCTCGCTACTTAAGCGAGACGTTTGCAGTAACGGAACTCGAAGTGTCAAATTGACGTTCCGTGTGTCCACTGACACACGGAACGTCAATTTGACACTTCGAAACACTTGTCACTACAGAAGAGGCGAGAACTGTTACCGCCGAATCCGCGCGCGTGCGATATTGAATTGAAACCTTGAAAGCAAGTGTTTAGTGCATCCCTTAGTCGGCTCGTTAACATTCATGTGTTTAGTGCACTCCTAATCGGCTCATGCGAATATAAACAATAAATTAACATTTGACATTTAGTGTGAAGAAATAAAGTGCACGAGTTCTTGAACTCCTCAGCTCAAAAGTACCTATTGTATAAACAATAGTTATCTCTGCCCAAATTTCTTGATTATATTACATACTAAAAGTTACCGTCCAGTATTAAAATATTTCCCTACTACAATTAAAAACCCATATCTGCTTAATATTAACGCATTTGCTTATAGTAAGCATTCTTCTCAGCTCATTGAATGAAGAATATGTCCTGTCACGGTCGCCATATAAGGATGGGTATCAGATTGAATAAAACATCTCAAAGACTAATATAAGACTGTGTATTTAAAGAGTACATTTGTGGTTTATATAGGTACACACACATGATTACATAGTTACTCCTTACTACGTCACACCAGCGCCTGCTAAGCCCTCTCATTCCCAACAAGCTGCGCCCGTTCAGCCCATTCGTCTGCGTCAGCCAGCTTACCAAACATTCCGCCCAGCTTCTCAGCTCATGCGCTCAGGCAATGGTCGTCAGTCAGACCCTCATACCTTCCGCCCAACATACACTCCCACGCCCTTGTCCAGGACTCCCGTAGCAGTTCAATCAGCCCCTGTGCAGCACTTGTCCCCAACATCCAATATGTACTGCCCATATTGCAAGAGCAGGGATCACAAGTTGATAGCGTGTCCACAATTCCAACACTAACCGGTTCAGGGTTGTGGTCGCGGCTCTCGATGAAGTCCCTTCATCGAGAGCCGCGACCACTGCTGTCGTTGTCTGGGTCCCCACTATGAGACCGAGTGCAAAAGCACCGGAACATGTCGGCACTGTGGTAATCCTCAGCACCATACAGCTCTGCACCGCCATGAAGAGGTGCCTCCTGCAATGCATTCGGCTGCTCGGCACCTTCCACCCCATCTTCGGGACCAGCCCAGACAGCGCCCCCCAATAGGCCTCAGCATACCTCCGCCCACGCTGCACAGGCCGATCCCCCTCAACTAACCAGCTCTACATCCGGTTCTCGGTCGCCGGGCCGGGAATCTCAGGGAAGTCGTCGTCATCCACTATGACAATCCAACGTTCGTCGGCCCAGGATTAGTCATTCAGTTCACACTTCCACACCCAACACGCATCAGCACATAAACCCACAATCAACATATTCAGCACATAATTGACAATTAAACTCAGCACCTCCAACACTGGATAGCAGATATAACTCCGCACATTTAAATGATGTACTTATTTTATTATCCACCGTTTCGTTGAGAGTATCAGACGTACATGGTCACTTTCATAGGGCAAGAGCGTTGTTGGATTGTGGAAGCATGGTAACCTTAATAACTCAGCACATGGCTAAATTATTGAAACTGCCCACCCAACCATCAAACCTGAAAATAGCAGGAGTTGGTAATCAGCACATTCAACTCTCGAAGGCGTCAGTCATAATTTCATGTCAGCCCACACATAATGATAGTCCAACCATTACAACAACAGCTCATATTTTAAAACATGTCACGAGCTGTTTACCCCTAGAGAAACTCCCAAATACGGTTTACATCTCAGATCAGTTACAGTTCCCATTAGCAGATCAAAATTATCACACACCTCCACACCACACAGCTCCAGTTGACCTGCTGTTAGGGTCTGACGTTCTCGGCCAAGTGTTGGACGGTACTAAGGTGTCTATGGGCCCCGGGAAGCCCATAGCCTTCGGCACGATTTTTGATTGCGTTCTGTTAGGACCCATTAGAGATTTTTATCTCCAACCTGATAACCAGGTCAGCTCACTTCATGTTATCAGCCCTTAGCTCGACACAGTAGAATCAACTCATGATATACAAAAGAGTCTTGAGAGGTTTTGGGAGTCAGAGGAACCCCACTCTCGTAGCGTCACTAGTACACTGAATGATCAGTGCTAACAAATATTCAGCTCTACTACCACGCGTCAACCATCAGGCCAGTACATGGTGACGCTACCCTTTTTATCTAACGCTCCATCGCTAGGTTATACTCATGCTATTGCTCTACGTAGGTTCCTCAATTTAGAAAGAAAACTACAATCTAACTCTACACTCCGGTCCAAGTATATCGATTTTATGATGTCACGGGTACCGTCACTACCTCCCAACCTCCTAACTACCTGGGAGGTAACGGGTAGTGATAAAAAAAATCAATGACCGTGCACAAATTTAATAAAGTGGCAAGATAGCCGGCTCAGCCAGAGGGGCTTATAATGGTGCTCGAGCCTCATACACAATGGTACACTGGTTCCATTAATCCTTCCTGGTCCCGTACTATCCTGGTTGGCGGCCGCAGATGTAGGTGAGCACTCGCCGTGAAGACCAGGTGCAGGGTTGTCACAAGGGGCTTTCGCTTATAGTCCGGCCGGAAGCGAAGTGTGATGGACGTTATTAACCCCAAATTTGGACCCTGGAACGCACCATTAAAAAAAGCGTTAAGGGCTGTCCAGATGCTTCCGTGAGCACCCACAGCAGCAACAGGATGAAAGCACTAGGAAAGTAGTAATGATGCCGTGGATGTTCACAATCAGAAGCGGAGATTACAATTAAGATTGCGTGATAAAAAAAATAATGAACACAGAAAATTATATATTAATTTGCGAGGGTGAAAATGTACTACTACGAAAAGAAACTAAATGATGGGAAACAGCTATTAATAAAGATTGGGTGATAAAAAAATGAAATGCATACAGAAAATTATTTATTAAATTGTGAGGGTGAAAATATACTACTAAGAAAAGAAACTTAATGATTTAGCTAATTGCATAGAATACCATTCCAATAGCTATTAGATGTTATGAATAGGATTAAATACATGGTAACTATGAAAAAACTATACTAATAGAAATAATTATGCAAAATAAAACCCAAGCTTAAAAGAAACTACGTTAATGCACAATCTGCCTATCATTATAAAAAAATGCACCACTTACCCAATCTGGGGATTGATAAAACACTTATTATGGTTTAAACTTTTAAGAACGAGCAGTGACGGCAATAACTGAATTTCAAAAAACGGTTACGTGATGGACAATTTATATTTTTCGTCCGCGTATTAGAGACCGATTTATTGATAAAATGGCCGTACTTTTGACTCGACTTGTTTCGGGTGAGCGTATGACTGGCAAGTGCGATTGTTGACTGACTCAACGACTGTTGCAGCTGGCCGGTTCGCCGGCGCAGCGATGACGTATTTTTGTTTTGATCAGCGCATGCGCAGGTAATACGGTGCGTTCAATATATTCAACGTTATGATGGCATAAAAAAAGTAAGTTAGTTAGGTTTAAGAGATTTTGTAAATATTTAGTTAATAGTTCAGTTTTATTAGATTATAGAAGCTTGTAAATAAATAGGTAATATTCTCCATTTCAATTATTGTTTACTTTAATGCACGAAAATTAAGTTATATGTACGTATATACGTTACAATGAATGAATACCTTAGATTAGGGCACATGTCACCGTGTCATCCAAATACCTTTGCTAATAAGCCCCATTTTTATATCCCTCACCATGGCGTATTCAAGTCATGTTCTGACAAACTTCGTGTCGCATTCGACGGCAGCTGCAAGAGCTCAAACGCTGTTAGTCTGAACGACTGTCTGCACACAGGTCCTGCTCTTCAACTAGATATAGTCGACATCCTCATGTCTTTCCGGACTCACCCTGTAGTGTTCAGCACAGATATTAAAATGATGTTTAGGAATATCCCCTCATACACCCAGATCAGCGACAGTACCAGCTGATACTGTGGCGATCATCTCTTAACGAGAATCTACTCACATATTCCCTGAATACTGTGACCTATAGTTTGAGGTCAAGTCCCTACCATGCAATCCGCACAGTACTCCAGCTGGTTCACGACGAAGGTCACCGCTAAACCACAGCCGCTCAAGTTTTACGCAAGTCCATGTTCGTAGACGATATTCTTACTGGTCACGACTCCATAGAATCTGCCCAAGAGCTCCAGAATGACTTAATTAGCCTACTCGCCCTTGGGAGCTTTCAGCTCAGAAAATGGACGTCGAATTCACCTCAGTTCCTCGAAAGATTTCCCGATGACCAGTGTGAAATGCCCAAGGATTTCGATATCAGCTCAGACCCTAGCTCCATCAAGGTGTTAGGTGTGCGATGGATCCCTCAATGTGACATGTTCACTTATCATATCTCTCTGCCCTCAAAACCCCAAGTCACAAAAAGGTCAATTCTCAGCACAGTTGCGTCACTCTATGACCCCAGTGGATGGATCACCCCCGTTATCTTCCGCGCTAAGCTCCTTTTACAGAGGCTGTGGCCCCTCAAATTAGGAGGGGATGAGCCCACTCCCCCTGAGATAAGCTCTGAATGGGAGTCCATCTCTCAAGATCTTCCCCAGTTATCAGCTCTCCGCCTTCCTGCACTAATAAAGTATTATCTAGTTTCTCACTCCACGGGTTTTGATGCATCCTAAGGTGGGTTTGCTGCGACAGTCTATCTTTGTGAGCTCACTGTCGATGGCCATGTAAATATACACCTGATTCTTGCCAAGACAAAGGTCGCCCCAATCAAGAATCGTCTCTCAATTCCAAAGCTTGAACTTTCAGCTGCCGCGCCCCTTTTATCCCAGCTAATGTCTCGTGTATCAGCTCAATTATCCGCCCATTTTCCTATACACCATAATGTCTGTTGGTCAGATAGTCCTATAGTCCTAGCGTGGCTCAACACTCACCATCATCGTCTACAGGTATTTGAAGCCTATCGTGTGGCCAAAATAAATTCCAGTTCACCCCAACTTACGTGGAGACACGTACCCACGGACTTCAACCCAGCCGATTGTGCTAGTACAGGACTATCAGCTTCAGCCCTTTCTGCTCATCATCTCTGGTGGTCCCCTACGTGGCTCAAGGATACTCCTGAGTCCTGGCCCAAGATGCCTCCAGCTCTAGGCCACCATGCTTTACCAGGTCTCAAACCTAAGCACGTACCATCCCTGATAACGGTACCTGGTATAGACACAGATCTGCTCACTCACTTCAGCTCTCTCGACAAGCTAGTTGGTGTAACTGCTTGCATCAAACGTTTCATCTCCAATTGTAGGCTCAAACCAAATGCACGCCGCTCTGGTGTCTTGTCAGCCCATGAACGAAAGGAAGCTCTTTTGTTCTGGATCCGCTCTGTTCAACATAACGGTTCTCTGAGGACATCCATCGTATTAAAACTAATAAGTTATGTATAAGTAATGTAGGATTAATCGTCTCATGCCCTTTCTAAAGGATAATCTGCTGAGAGTTGGTGGTCGACTTTCTAATGGTTCAATCGCGTACAACGCTCAACATCCGCTCATTCTGCCCAGCTCTAGTCCGCTCGTAGACCTCATCATCGATCACTATCACAGAATACACTGCCATCCTGGCGCCGACACATTACACTCCATCCTGCGTCAACAGTTCTGGATATTATCAGCTCGTAGGGTTATTAGACATCGCGTATTCAAATGTATCCGATGTTTTAGATATCGCGTTCAGACTCAATGGCTGATCTTCCGCCCGATAGGGTAACACCTCAGCCCGTGTTCAGTCAAGTTACCACAGATTTTGCTGGTCCGTTCCTAGTTAAATCCAGCACACTGCGAAACGCGAAGCTACTAAAAACGTACTTCTGTATTTTTGTATGCCTCTCAACAAAGGCGGTTCACCTAGAACCAGTCTCAACACCCACCACGGAAGCCTTTTTTGCTGCATTACAACGATTTATCTCACGTCGTGGCGTTCCGTCTCTTATCTGCTCAGATTGTGGTACGAATTTTGTAGGCGCTAGGAACCACCTTATTGAAGTTCAGCACTACCATAATGCGAATAATGATGCAATTACCCACAAACTTGCTCGTCAGCACATAACATGGTTACTTAACGTCCCCAAGGGACCCTGTGGGCCTACCGCCCAAGTGTCGTCGATATCACAGCCGTCGAAATGTTGCGTTGGTCAAGGTCGACGGCCATTTTGTACCGCCCCATTGATAATCGATGCCGGCGCGGCGCACGGTGTTTTAGAAGAGCCATTTTTCGGACATCGCATTTTTCTTGCAGAACCCTATAGACTTGATCATTATAATGCAAGATATTGTGTCTTCATTTCGCTAGCACGTCTAGTTTTCGAGAAAAAAATTCTGTAAAACGGTCATTTTTTCATCCGGATATTATTACAAAATAATATTACTCCTAAACTAACCATGATACTTATTAACCATGTTCAGTTCATTGAAAGCACACCCGGTAAGGCCCCTTTGGGCACCAAAATAAAAGTCGTAGCTTTGTTAGAAACAGATTTATACGCTTTTTATGACTTTTAGTTTTGTTCACTTTTCTCGAAAACTCCACCGTTTTGGGAAAAGTTATTTATACTAAAAATATTCTAATTATATTGCCAGCCCACCACGTAAATTTCATATCCCAATTCCATGGAATCTAGAAGATATGCCAAATTAATTATTTTTGCTAGGGTTGCCACTTTTCTAACCGGATGTAATGTTACTGTAAGTATGTATTATTTTTAAAGATTATGTAATTAAAACGAACAGAATAATGTACGCTATCTGTTGAAGGCTCCTATCGAGTGGCGTAGTTACTATGTTTCTATGGTCGCTTGATTTGCTTGTTACTATTTTTGTATGACATTTACTCGTATATACTAAACATATTGCAAAACAAATTTAGATGGTATACTAATGATTATTAATTATTAGTTTAGGCACATATATTATTAATCCCTAACTATAAGATACATACAGTATACCATCACGACTTTACCCCCGAGGTAAAGGTGGAAAAGGCAAAGGTGAATATACCCACATTTCAGGTACTCCCAGCTTATGTTATTAGTATTGCACTTTTACGGACTAAAAATATACATAGGTAGACGGGACACCAAATTTACCTCTTACGACCCGGGACTCTTCATTGGGGGTAAACCAGTTTCCATAGTCGCTGAATCGGTGCCATTTAAATTTCTTGGGAGAAAGATAGACTATAAAGGACGCACACCATCCTTAGATGAAGTTGTCGATACGTTTATAAATGACCTAAATAAGATAGATCAGATACCACTAAACAATATCAAAAAAGCTTGGATATATGACAACTACTTAACATCACGTCTGACTTGGCCTTTTCTGGTGTATGAATTCGGTAAAACCTTACTGGCGAAAATAGATGCAACTGTCATAAAATCGCTAAAATCGTGGCTTGGACTAGCGCACTCTGCTGATTCCTCTGCTCTATTTAGGGATCAAAATAATTTTGGGATGAAACTTAAGAAACCATCAGAGCTCTATAAACATCTTAGAGTTACCAGAGCCCACATCTTAGGAAAATCCCAAGATGTCACAATCAGGGCACTCCCGAAAGATAATAACGCGTCCGAGCTTGAATCTAGACTTCTATTCTATAAACGATTTATGATAGGGGCCCAGTCAAACAGAGTGGGGTTGGGAGTTCGAGAGCCAGAAAGGGACCAGGATATACTTAAGTCCTTTCTAAAACAAGACGAAAATGATAAATATCGAGTGCACGCGATGAATTTGGAAATCCAAAATGAATGGTTGACAATGGGAGAGTTCTGCATACCGATGGCCTTAAAGTGGCGCACCTTGATCTATGACTGGTCGCCGGCCCTGTTAAAATTTTATCTTAACGCCTTTCAGATGACCCTCCCAGACCAGAGTAATCTGGTAAGGTAGGGGAAGGCCACAGAAAAACAATGTTATACTTGTGGTGAGGCAATAGGGACGGCTAGACACATATTAGTAGGATGTAGGGTGCTTCTCGATAGAGACCATTACTCACGCCGCCACGATAAGGTGCTTATCATCATACGTGAAGCAATGAGTCTGGCAGTAGCTAGAGCCCAAAAAGGATTGACTACTAACAGACATCATATCAACTTGGTGTCTGAAGGTTCATCCATAACACCCAGGAACAAACCTTATTCAATCTTAGATACTGCCCCAGATGTCCAATCTGGGGCAGTATCTAAGATTGAATAAGGTTTGTATGTTGTGGTTTGAATGTCGTAGAACATTTCTTTATTAAATTTAATTAATGCTTCCTCGCTCTGTTCCATAGACTGAGAATGTAGGTACCTATATGAGGTTTTATTACCTTCTAACAGTTGCCCGCGGCTCCGCCCGCGTCAAATTCTGATCCCGTTCCCGCAACCCATGGGAACCTATTCCCGGGATAAAAGTAGCCTATGTCTTATTCCGGACTATAATCTATCCCTGTACCAATTTCAGCCAGATCCGTTCAGCAGTTTGTGCGTGAAAGAGCAACAAAGATACATACATACTCACAAACTTTTGCATGTATAATATTTGTAGGATATTATAGGAAAAATTCATAGCCTGGCAATAAAAAAACTACCGCTGTTTCTACCGTATACGCTGATAGCCAGTCTAAAGCTTTAGCTTGTATTCTCATTCGACGCTCTGTTCCTTGACCTTGACGACCGTATGCAGTTTACGTAGACACCCGTTCAGTGCCCCAAAGCCCGGTTGAAATGATTTGAAGTGAACTAAAATTTAAAACAAAGCCATCTATTATCTCTTTGTACAAAATCTGCATGGAATCTATAATTATTGTAGACATCTATTGGAGGAAAAATTGCATTAATTTTGCCAGACCAGTTAGACGACGCACGGTGTTTTAGAAGAGCCATTTTTCGGACATCGCATTTTTCTTGCAGAACCCTATAGACTTGATCATTATAATGCAAGATATTGTGTCTTCATTTCGCTAGCACACCCAGGAACAAACCTTATTCAATCTTAGATACTGCCCCAGATGTCCTTTCTGGGGCAGTATCTAAGATTGAATAAGGTTTGTTCCTGGGTGTTATGGATGAACCTTCAGACACAAAGTTGATATGATGTCTGTTAGTAGTCAATCCTTTTTGGGCTCTAGCTACTGCCAGACTCATTGCTTCACGTATGATGATAAGCACTAATAATAATAATAATCTCCTAATCGACACGTATGAAAAGCACTATAAAATTCCGGAGGATGTTGGGGTTTCGTCATCTAGACCTGACATATTCCTATATTCTAAGAGGTTAAAACATGTGGTTCTTGTGGAACTTACTGTACCGTGGGAAACAAATATACCGAAGGACCACACAATAAAGAAAAATAAATACTATGATCTCACAAACGAATTAATCAAAAACGGTTACGTGGTTAATTTGTATGCAGTGGAAGTGGGAGCGAGAGGTATACCAGCAAAATCTCTCTATAACCTACTTAAAGATCTAGGCCTATCGAGAACTACAATAAGCTCATTACTAGGACGAATGTCTAAAGCGGCACTAGTAGGTTCGTATCAAATTTGGTTAGGCAGGGAGGGGAACTTGGGTAGTGAAGGTGAGTGTTGATGTACATCAACAAAAGGGGCCCCTTCTAAACCTACACTTGGGTCGCAAGTCCCAGGCACTGTCCCAAGTTCCCAACTCAGCAACGCGATGGACCCGGCACCCGCACGGAGAATCCATGGATTGCTAAGATTACGGTCTCTATTCATAAAAAAACATATAACTTCGATATTTTTTGCTTTTTACGTGTCTGTAATAATAAAACAACTGGTTTCTGGGATATGTACGTTAAAAGAACTACCAGTTACGTATTGTTTTTAGTAAAGTGAAATCAGATCCGGATATAAACTTTTATCTGAACGAGTGACAACCCTATTGATGAAAAATCCGAATGAATCTTTAAAAAATTGCAGCTCCGAGATTCCATGGCTTTGGGATGTGAAATTCATATGGTGTGTAGAAGAAGCAAAGAGGATTACTTCAATGCAGATAACTGAACCCAAAACGATGGAATTTTCGAGAAAAATAAGAAAAACTGAAAACCTAAAACCTTGTATATATCCGGAACTGATAATGTTACGTTGTTCAAATTAATTTTAAAATATGCAGTATCAAATTCTCTATTAATGCTTCTAACATCATTATTACGAATTGTACTTACTTTGGCTTGAATTTATTTTTTTCCAAATTTCGAGTATAAAATACTAAGAACTTTGGTTTTTTTTTTTGCAAAAACTAAACATGCGGTCTAAACGGGGATTGGAAATCTATCATTTAAAGGCTTATTTAATTCAGATTATTTAATAAAAACGTGACGTCCGAAAAATGGCTCTCCTAAAACACTGTGCGGCGTAAGAATCGAATGAAACGCTGTTTTTGACAGTTAAATAGCTGCCGCCTAAAAAAATTCAAATCGACGGCGTCACTTTGAAGTGTCATTTCATTACGGCACCTCATGAGCTGTCGTTTAGAATTTTATTTTCTTTTCCGACGGTTGATTACGATGCCGATTGCACCTAACACTGGGCTACTATGGCTTTTATGGGTGCGACTGCCGACGAGTGGGTTCTGCCGTCCTATTGCACCTAACACTGGGCTACTATGGCTTTTATGGGGGCGACTGGGTTCTGCCCTCCTATTGCACCTAACACTGGGCTACTATGGCTTTTATGGGGGCGACTGCCGACGAGTGGGTTCAAGCGTTACGGCAATTTATCAGATAGACATAGTTATGAGTTATTGAGGGAGCGAGTGAAGAAGTTAGAGACAGAATGCTATCAAAATTATATTAAAACAGTAGAACAGTCCATTAAAAGTGATCCCAAACAATTTTGGAAATTTGTAAAATCTAAAACGAATTCATCTGGTATACCGAATTCTGTTTGTTACGGTGACACCACGGCTACCGGCTCTGAAGATATATGTAATCTGTTCTCCGATTATTTTGTGTCGAATTTCTTGCATCCTTCCGCTCCCATTGGTAATGATAGCTGCATGTACCATGATTCGGTATCGGATATTGGTGGCATAACAGTGAGCCAGGATCATGTAACTAAGTTACTCAAAACACATGACCTAAGTAAGTCGGCAGGACCTGATCATATACCTGCTGTTTTATTGGTTAACTGCGCCGAGACGCTATCCCTGCCAATTAGCCTGCTATTTAGACAGTCATTGGCTGAGTGTGTGATGCCCTCAATATGGAAATCGGCGTTTGTAACACCAATCCTTAAGAAAGGTGTGGTTACGGATATAACTAATTATAGACCGGTGTTATGTTTAATCGCAAAGATCTTCGAAAAGATTATCCATACTCAGTTATATGAATCACTTAAAATGTTATTGATCAGAACCACTACGATGATGAGATACGACGATGAGACTACGATGGCACTGGCTGACACATTAACATCGAGTCCGTGTTATTTTACCATTTAAAAATACAAAAACAGTTTTAAAGAGTGGTTTGACTATATAAATATCTTTAAAACTATCTAAAGTTATAGTAACAGTGTTATCCAATGGATCCACTTAGTGTAAAAATAAAAATCTACAATGATCGTCTCTGATGTGCAAATAAGTGTCAATAAGCCCTATCCTCCATAATATTTAGTAAAATAATAATCATAAACAGTTGTTTCTCGTATCAAGTCTTAATATAGTGCAAAACAGTTAATATAGTGCAAAACAGTGATATTTGTGTAGTTAAACAAATATAAAAAGTGTTCAAAGACTCGGGAATGCTGCAAAAAATTCCATATCAATGAGTCATAATAACAAAACTTTTTGATTTGAAAAATGTAAGATCTCTATAGAGAAGCAAAAATTCGCTTATGATATCTGAATGTGTTCGTAGCACAGTGGTATAGCACAAGACTTATGAATTGAGAGGTCGGGGTTTTTCAAATCACCGTTGATCACTCAATTACCTTTTGAAATTTAATTTGAGCATTTCTGACAAACTAAAATAACATGCAGTACGATAGCAATATAACGCTTCGCAAACCACGAAGAACTACTTCCTTAAATAATCTCTCAAATATTGACCATACCAATGAAGGATCATTATTTGACACAACAACGCTTAGTATACCTGACAGCTTACATGACAATACTACTAATGAAATATTTAACTTGAATGAACGAATAAACACATTGACGATACAACTAACCAGCGCCCATCAGGAGATCGAAAACTTAAACATGGAAAACTGTACTCTTAAGTTGGAACTCAAGAATATGGCATCTTCTAGAGATACATACAAGAAGATATGTTCTACTCCTGAACGTATAAGTATAACCCCACCATCTACCCGTAAGTTGTCTCACAAACGAAATAAGAAGTGTAGCAATACAACGAATACCGACATTCAACAAAATGTTCAATCTAAGGGTATAATTTGGCAAACTCAAGAACATAAGGAAACTCAAACCGAGTACATGTATTTCCAGCTGGATAATGATAATGCCAGGGCATCAAGATGTACTACAAATCAAATCAACGATAGCCCACCTGAAGTCAAACGCATCAAACTTAAAATTAAACCCGAATGCAAGCGAAAACTATGTATTTTAAGTAATTTTAAAATCCCAGAATCATTGTCAGCGTTACAAGATATTTTTGGAGAATTTTTCGACTTCTGTCGGTACATAATTCCTGACGGTACTACCAGAGAATTACTACACAACATCGAAGACAAGTTGAGAGGGTTTTCAATGGACGATTATTGCCTAATTTTCATAGGACTTAATGACATAAATGCTAGTGCTAACTTAATAAGTGCCTTACAGAAATCACTTAGCAAAGTCACGAACACGAACAAGGTGCTCTGTGTGCCGACATATGTACGAGGAGCCCCAATATATAATTATAAGGTGGAAGTGTTTAACGACCTTTTACGCTCCGATCTCCAGACTAATGATTATGCTTGTTTTTTTGACAGTAATTGTTCTCTAACTCTTGACATGTTCTCATACAACACTGGCAAAATTAATAATGCCGGTATTAGGAATATATATAATCAAATCATGTATAATATAATTATTGACTGGAACTACTTTTCTGATATCAACATTCAGGGGGACATCAATGTACAAGCTATTTCTGATAAAATGTCCAATAACACCATACATTATGTTGATGACAAAAAGAGCAACCGGCAGTTATTTCTTGGAAACTCATCTAAATGTCCTACATTATAATATAGCTGGTCTGCAAAATAAAGCAGATGACTTATTAACCAATCTGGAATCTCGTAAAAATAAGGTATTGGATGTACTATGTATAACCGAACATTTTATGTTGTCAGGCCATGAGTCTAGTTTATTTTTGCAAAACTATGTACTGGCTTCCTCTTACAGTAGGAGCACACAAAAGAGAGGGGGTGCATGCATATATGTAGGTAAGGGTCATGTATTTAGAGACTGTCCGGAAGTAAAACAAATGTCTGTGGAGCGTAAGTTTGAATGTTGTTGTATTGAACTTATTGACTCCAAAACTGGCATTGTTTGTATTTATAGGACACCCTACAGGGATAACCTTAACATGTTTTTTCAATGGCTGGAAAAGGTTTTAATTCGCCTGACAAAAATTAGATTTAAAAATATAATTTTGGCAGGTGACTTCAATATAAATGTGCTTAAAAAAAACCAAGACATTTTAGACTTTGAATGTTTGTTACTAAATTATAATTTAAAATTGGCGCTCTATGCACCAACCAGACCAGTCAGTCGTACATGTCTGGATAACTTCGCACATGACTTCAAAAGAGGCTGCAGCACTGAAATTTTGGATTTTGGCTTATCAGACCATTCTGCTCAAATAATAAAACTACCGGTTAAAAATGGCTTGCTAAAATACTGGCGCACCTCAAAAAGAGACTACAGCTTGAATAATATTAATAGGTTCAAAGAATGTATTAGAAACATATCCTTCTCTAATATATACCAGACTGCAGATCCTAACATAGCATTTAGTCTTTTCTTGGAAGAATTTAAACTTTTCTATAACCTATGCTTTCCGGAAAAAATTATAACTATAAGAGCTCATAACAAACCGCGATGGATATCACGGGGAATCAAAGTGTGCTGCAAAAAGAAAAGAGATTTATTATGGACGTATAGGGCAAATCGGTCAAGGGAAAATAAAAATAAATATATTAATTATAGTAAAAAACTAAGAAAAATAATTGTATTAACTAAACGCGCCCAAAATAATTACAGAATTCAAACGTCTCTTAATAAAAATAAAACAGCATGGCGAATTATAAACACTCAACGCTTCAACTTACCAAGAGAGTCCGTAAATAATATAAAAGCTAGTAATGACAGTATCTTAACGCAGCCCTCCGACATAGCTAATGCTTTCAACAATTACTTTATCGGAAAAGTGTCGCCCATTCAAGGTGCTGGAAAGAAAGTAACATCTCTCATACAATCTTCTCTAAAGTCAATGTTTCTTGCACCCAGTACACCGCAAACAATTTTCCTAATAATAAGAAACTTAAAAAACACTCACAGCGTAGGATGCGATGGTATTTGTACTAAAATAATCAAAGCAGTAAATGAACATATATGTTATCACCTCAGCCACATTATCAATTTATGTATAAGTACGGGTATATTTCCAGCAGCACTCAAAATAAGTGTCATAAAGCCTCTCTATAAAAAGGGAGACTCACAGTTAATGGATAATTATAGACCTATTGCTTTGCTACCAATATTCTCAAAGATATTTGAATTTTTTTTATATAATGCAATAAATATTTTTTTTGAAAAAGAAAACTTATTATGTAATGAACAAAAGGGGTTTCGTCAGAATAAAACTATAAACATGGCAATCTATGACTTCTATAAAAATGTTATTCATCATCATCATCATCATCAACCTATTCTAGTCCACCTGTTTGTGCTATATACTGCGATATGTGCTTTTGATTATGTGGACCACAAAATACTTTTAAAGAAACTGGATATTTACGGAATAAGAGGAAATGTTCAGAATTTGATTCAGTCTTATCTAGAGAACCGTCAACAAATGACGGCTATTACAAGAGTGAATAATAATACTCAGTTAGAAGAAATGCATACTTCCGAGGCCCAGTATGTATCATATGGTGTCCCTCAGGGTAGCGTCCTTGGGCCACTTTTGTTTATTATATATATCAATGACTTACCAAAATGCACTATACACAATATGACATTATTCGCTGACGATAGTACCATAACCATACCTTGTAAAGATATTGATGATTATAACTCTGACATTAACGAATCACTGACATCGATAGTTTCATGGTTGAATAATAACAATTTAAAAATTAATCTATTAAAGACAAATATAATGCATTTTGGACAAAGGCACCAGAACCGATTAAATGTGAACCTGATACATGACCAGGTGCAAATAGAAGAGTCTATGACTGCGCGGTTTCTGGGGTTGACATTAGATAGTAAGTTGAAATTTAAGGAACACATTGACATACTTTGTAAAGAAATTAGTAGCTTATCTTACGCTCTCTATAAACTTGCACCTATTATTAACAAAGTAGCTTTACTATCAGCATACCATGGTTTAGTGGAGTCAGTACTTCGATATGGTGTAATTTCGATATGCAACTAACAATGACATGGTCTTTAAAATGCAAAAGCGTTGCATCCGTGCCATGTTTGGTATTGAGAGCACTGACAGTTGTGTGCCATTTTTTAAAGAGCACAATATTCTGACACTCCCCGGCATATACATACTAGAGGTAGCACTGTTTACCAGGTATAACCCACACTTGTTTCCAAGATTAATGGACAAAGTAGTGCGTAATCGTCGCGATAAAAACAGGCTATGTGTCCATCCTGCTAAGACTGCCCTATTACATAAAAGTGTAATATGCATGGCTCCATTAATCTACAACAAAATTCCCAAAAATATAAAAAATTTGAACAACAATCGTTTTAAGTGGGCGCTCAAAAGATTGTTGACTGAGAAGTGCTACTATAGTATTAAGGATTTTCTCGAGGACATGACCCTGTAGGATTGACTTTTGTTTGTAACTGGATGACTGATGTATAATGTAGATGTGATGACTTGAAGTTAAATAATAATTTGTACACCACTCAATGGTAAAACATGTTGTGTCCAATCGAAGTAAGTAAGACCTATATAATAAGCATTTGACTATGTATATTATATGTACACATGTTTTTGCAAATAAATATTATCTTATCTTATCTTAACCAGCACGGGTTTCTCAAGGGCAGGTCTACAGTTTCAAACCCTGTTATTCTCGATGATTATATTATCAATAACATGAGTCAGGGGAAGCAAGTTGATGTCGTTGTTTAATCGCAAAGATCTTCGAAAAGATTATCCACACTCAGTTATATGAATCACTTAAAATGTTATTGATCAGAACCAGCACGGGTTTCTCAAGGGCAGGTCTACAGTTTCAAACCTTGTTATTCTCGATGATTATATTACCAATAACATGAGTCAGGGGAAGAAGTTGATGTCGTTTACACTGATTACAGCAAGTGTTTTGATAGGATCGATCATTGCATTCTAATTCGTAAACTAGCTTGTTGGGGAATAAGGGGCGACCTCTTAAGATGGTTTACGTCTTACATTTCCAACTGATCGCAAGCAGTCGCATTAAATAATTGCGTATCTAAATGGATCACAGTACCAAGCGGCGTTCCTCAAGGATCCCTTTTGGGCCCATTATTGTTTGTAATCTTTGTAAACGATATCGGAGAGTGCTTTCGGTCTTCCAATCTTCTCTGTTTTGCGGACGATATGAAAATATTTGCGTCTATATCGTCCCAAGCCAAGTGCAACCAGTCCAAGCTGATTTGGCGTGTCTTGACAGTTATTGCACCCAAAACAGACTAGATCTGAACCCCCATAAATGCTCTGTGGTCACTTATAGCCGTAAACGCCATGTCATTCCCTCTGAATATTTTTTTAACGGTCTGAAGTTGATCAAATGTGACAAGGTACGGGATCTCGGAGTAGTATATGACTTGAAACTGATATTCGACGAATATATTGATAGTGTAGCTAGAAAGGCATTTAGGTTTCATTATGCGCACTTCGAATAGTTTTAAGGATGTTAAGACTATTAAAATTTTGTATTGTACGTATGTGCGCTATACTGGAATATGGATCAGAGGTCTGGAATCCCAGGTACAGTATTAACATTGTGCCCGGTTGATGGCAATAGGCTCGCCACCTATTACATTGGGATCTAAACATAAACTGGCGAAATGTGGGTGCTAGCACCTCTGCCTACCCCTTCGGGGATGTAGGCGTGAGTTTATGTTATGTTATGTACAATTAATAATTCTGACATCGAAGCATTACTTGACACTGGAGCAGTTGTAAAGGCTATTAGCGGAGCTTTAGCTAGAAGCTTGAACCTACATATAAAACCGTCAACGTCGTTAACGCACATCAAAAGCATAACTGGTTCTACTGCAACTATCTGCGGTGAAGTCGGAGTGAACGTAATTGTAGTGAACATTGTAGTTAGAGTGAATTTCATTGTGATAAATGACATTGAATTAGATTTAGTCTTAGGTCAATCATTCATGTTTGCTAATGCTGTGTCAATTGATTTCAGAGAAAACTGTTTATGGATAAAAGGCTTCAAAGTAAACGCGCACATACGACAATAAAACCGTGAGTAAGGTTTCAAATTGCAAAACATTAAATATTATAAACACAAATGATATGTTGTAAATTATAAAGTATAGTAGTAATAGTAAGTATAGTAATGAAACCAATGATGATTACCTCAAACTTAACTTTAATAAAGTGATAGTAAATAAGTCAGAAGAATTCAAGAAATTAATCAATGAAAACCTCCCAGCGACCAAAAGGAATCGTTTGTTGAGAATAATACAAGACTACGAAGATAGATTTGCATTCGACAATGGAAGCATAGGCAGATGCAAATTAACAGAAATAAGGATACCCACAACAGATGAAATACAGAAAATATAGAAAGCTCCGTACAGGTTAGCTGCGAAACAATTAGACATTGTGAATGTTCAAAAACAAGAGATGCTTCAGAATGGTGTAATTAGATATTCCCAAAGTGCTTACGCATCGCCGATTGTATTAGTGAAGAAACCAGACCATTCATATCGTTTCTGTGTCGACTATAGAAAATAAACAAGAAAGTCATAATAGACTCCTACCCACTACCTAGGATTGATGATATAATAAATTATTTATCCGAAGTCAAATATTTTGCAGATATAGATCTCATATCAGGATACTGGCAGTTACCTTTGGCCGAGGAGGACAAACACAAAACAGCATTCGTTTGCCCAAATGGTCAATATGAATGGAACGTCTTACCATTTGGATTGGTCAAAAGTGGAACTGCGTTTCAGCTAACAATGGATCAGGTTTTAGCTGGAATTAAATACAAAAATGCAATAGTTTACATAGATAACATTATTGTCTTTGGGAAAACCTATGAAGCATTACGGGATGTATTAGCGAGATTGAGAGCAGCTAATCTCACAGTAAAACCTTCAAAGTGCAGATTTGGGTTTCAAGAAATCACTGTTCTAGGATACGTATTCAATACTGAAGGAATAAAACCAGATCCTAAGAAGTTAGAAACTGTAAAAAATTTGAAACCACCTAAGAATGCCAAACAGGTAAAATTCAATCTGGGACTTTTTAGTTACTATCGAAAATTCGTTGAAAATCTAGCTCAGATAGCATTACCTCTAACGAGACTACTTAAGAAGAGTGCATCCTTCAAATGGACGAATATTGAACAAGAAGCATTCGAAAACATAGTCGAAATTTTGACTAACCCACCTGTACTGAAATATTATTCTAGCGATGAAGATATTGTAACAAGATTATTTATAGATGCGTCAGGATATGCACTAGGAGCATGCCTCATGCAAGGGAAAGACGCTTTACACCCCATAGCATACGCTTCAAGAAAATTGTCGGATGGAGAAGCGAAATACTCTACATCTAAAAAGGAATGTTTAGCTCTAATATGGGCGCTCAAATTTTTCAGACACTATTTATGGGAAAATAAGTTTCAAGTTGTCACAGATCACAAAGCTCTGGTGTGGTTAAAACAAACTAAAGATACAAACAGCAAGTTAGTCAGATGGGCCTTGGCAATACAAGATGTGGATTTCAACATCGTTTATTGTTCCGGCAAGAACAATATTGTTGCTGCTTACCTAAGTCGTAATCCTTTAAAGACAGAATGTAAATACATCAGTATCAGATGACATAAAAATGTATAGCATCAGCCCTGATACAATGGTAGTGAAACAGTGCACAGACCTTTTCTGTAGGCCGATAAGGAATGTTTTATCAAATATTAATATAACAAACTACAAAGGATTTTTATTAAAAAATAACATATTAGTAAAGGAAGTGTTAAGAAATGGACTAAGAAAAAATGTTGTTGTGCTACCGAAAGAACTATTGAAGACAACTTTTGAAGAACTGCATGATCATCCATGGTCTGGAGGTCACTTCGGAATCGCAAAGACGTTGTTAAAGTTCCGTAACCGTTTCTTCTTTCCCAAGGCTGAAAAAGACAAAAAAGGATTGTGTGGTTTTATGAAACCACGATAAAAGTGAAACTTTTTTTCACATTTAACTATTTCACATTTAACTATATAATATATAATATTTAACTAAAAAATAACAACATTTACATTAAACACTGACAAACAACATTTAAATTTAAACACTGACAAAAAACAAACAAAATAGCGTGGAGCACTGGCACAAATGAGTAATAGTCTATACACTACCTACTCCGCGACCGACCGTCACGCGACATGCAACTCACAGACGAAAAAATCCGTTCCCGCAAGGGGAACGCACAGGTAGATTTCGTGAAGCAATTTTTTTAACATGTTTAATTTTTTTTTCTCGAAAACGGTAACTTTTAGCGAAAAACTTTTCAGACATTTATTTTAGACTTAAAAATGGCCTATCGATTAAAAATGTTTCCGACAGCAAGAATGTTCACCGGTTAGAAGTTATGATTTTTATCCCGAAAACTTTTGGTTTTTCCCCCCTCCACTTTTAGTTAAAGTTTTAATCTTATAGGTTTATAATTAAAAGTTGTTGGTATTCATGTATACTATGGGATAAAATTAGAACGGTTCGAATATTTTTCATGGAACGTGAAATTTTGAGGAAAAACTGATTTCACAAAAAGTGAGGCCCTACCGTTCCCTTAGGCCGGATTCTACCCGTTCACGAACTTAGACTAAGTTTACACCCAAGCAATTTTTGACTGCAGTTTGAAAGCGATCGGGGCAAAAATGCGACCGTGAGAGGGCCGCAAATTTTGGGAAGTGGAACCATACATACATATATACATACATATATACATACATATATACATACATATATACATACATATATACATACATATATATATATATATATAAACTTTTGACCAGTGGTCATTTCGGACTCAGGGGGTCATAACTCCGATGAAGATTTTTTTTTTAAATTCGACAGTAGTCAAGAAACCAATAGGTAGATCGATTTCATCGAAATCTACCTAAAAATTTGAGATGATGTAATAAAAGTTTCACTTTAAAAATATATTAGAATTTGCCTAACATGCCAAAAAAGAAAGAAGAAAGAAACGATAAGCAAACAAACAAACAAGTTTAGACAACGAGCCCCTTTAAATCCGATTTCCACGGAAGGCTTATTAGAAAGAGTGGGAATGGACATTCTCGGACCATCTACTAAATCCAATAGAGTTTCCAATCCAATTTAGTAGCTATTGAATATATGTCCAAATATTTTATTTGTAAACCTTTACCCTGGGGTTATCCTTTCGAGGGCTTACCCGGGGTGCCCGGCAACGGACACTTGGGGAGGACACCGTGCGGTTTTAGTCGAGACACGACATAACCACCCCCGCTGGCCGGCGGGGGGTATCCGAAGGGATTTCCGCACGTAAAAAAAAAAAAAAGGATTACAGTTCAAGAAGTATGCGAATTCGTTACCGACGAAATTATATGCAGACTGGGAGGTGTAAAGAATATTATTACTGACATAGGTTCGGTATTTACGTCAAACTTACTCAAGGAAGCAGCTGACTTCTTCGGGTTCAGGCTACGTCACACCACAGCCTTCAAGGCGTCATCAAATGGCCTTTGTGAGAATTTCAATGCTAGACTAACACAGATGCTATCCATGTACGTCTCGACAGACCAGAAGAGTTGGAGCTTTGTTAATATGGTAACATTTGCATATAATGCCACGAAACATGCATCTACAGGTATGTCCCCACACATGATGTTATTCGCACGAGAGCCGATCCTGCAATCAAACTTTGAGGTCAATGAAGAGATTACAAACGAGTCATACACATCGAGACATGCGAGAGCAAATTTTCTCGTACAAAGAGCGAAGTCGAATATTAGAAATGCACAAAGAAGACAGAAAGCTTACTACGACAAGAAAGTGAAATACGTAGGATATCAAGCAGGACAATTAGTTCTTATATACAGTCCAAGACGAATTTCAGGAACAAGTAAGAAGCTTTGTAAACCTTATAAAGGACCTTACGTTATTATTAGGAGGATTTCAAACACGAACTCTGTTGTGGGAAAGGTAAACAATTCAGGTTGTCAGGATATTATACATACAAATTTTCTGAAACCTTTCATCAACAGATCTGTGGTTTAGCTGAAAGTTGTGTGTTACAAAGAGAATATAAGACTTGTGTGTTATTTTATTTATTTGACTTTGATTGTTGTGTTGACATTGTTATTTTTTTAATCATCTATGTGCGATGTTAACAAAAAAGTTTGACGAACAAAGTTCGAATGTGATGTCATTGGTTTCATGTAACTTTGTTGACGTTTTAAAGTTCGAATTCATGCAAATAAATATGCAAGTTGTTTCCTTTAATTGTTTTTGCAGATATCTGCGCGACCATAAGTTTTAATAAAATTGTGGTCTATGGAATTAATAAGGTGTTGTTTAATGTGTTAATAACATTATGTTTTCTTGTTTATTCTATATTGGAGTGCTGTCGAAGATTAAAAAAAATACTGTTATTCATTACGTCTTAGCGTAGGTTTGGGCAATTATTTTTTCGTCTAATGTTGGGAGCTAGATCTAAACTTTGTAAGGGATTTTTTTCTCCTTAATATTGAAGCAAAAGTAATTTATTAATTCGTAGGCGATGGAAGAGATTTATAATTACATATGTAATATATGTAAGGATAGATTATATTTTATCACGTTTTCTGGTTACTTAGGTAGGTCTTAAAAGTACATTACCTATACTTTTGGCCCCATACGGACAAACATTAAAATGTGTCTACAAGAGATACCAATTTAATTTGTTTGGACATGTGAGTTGTCGTCGAGTTTTTTTCTTGGCGTTTTTGCCCGATTAAGAATGAAGTAATCTTTTTATTCGTGTTTTTCAGTATTTGTTACAGTTTAATTGCTATAACTTGATCAAGTGTTGAATAAAGATTGCTTCGTTATTCTCATTGTAAGGGACATCTCACATAACGACTTTTACGCCAGTTTTGTATACCTAGGGACTTCGATTTAGTTAGGCGCTGTCACATGAGGTCCCGTGGGCGTAGCTGATGTAGTGTTTGGACTCCTTCGAACTCTATAGTTAGTTGCCTGGCCATCATGCGTCAGCGTAATAAAAATAAAAATGTATAAATGTTTTTGAATTTAGAGGATAGGAAAAAACAAAAGGGTTTGCGGTCAGATCGAGTCGGTGGATGACCAGAGGCACCGACCTTGATCCTGAGAAGAGAATGTCAAGAAGTAAAAGTGGAATAGGCTCAATCACTGAGCAGAGTTTGCGTTCCTCTCTAGTTCGTTCAGTAAATATAAACCACCTCGCGTAAATCCCATTAAATCCCGTTCAATAGAGTTATAATTACAAATAAATATATAAAGTCATTAAAATCCTTGTGTTCTAATTTACATACCATTAGTGATCAACAAGAAGCTGTGTAGTCAAACCCCAGACTCCACAGTACCTACCTACTATAAAACAAATTACGATTCTCATGCGAAACATTGAACGTATTGTATTATGTGACTGAAGCGTTGAATTAGGTACATTCAAATAAACCTCATTATTTTATTATTTCATATCACAAAAACCATCTTGATATTAAAAATAATTTTCTTGTTATCCATGAAATACATATGTAAAAATATCCTGATTCTTGATTCTAATAATACATAATTTTCTGTCAGTAACATTTTTATTGAAAAATGTGTTAAGTAATCTAAACTTAAAAAAAGAATTGAATGTTCTTGTACAATTAAGTACCTACTAGATACTACATAAGAAGGTACATACGATACGTCTATGAGATATTAAATTATCTACAAAATTAGCATTTTAACTAAAAGAGTTGAACGCAGGTCTATAAACTCGTGACTCACATTATTCTATGTATATGTATCATATCTCATATATGTATCAATATAATTTTTAAAACTGATTTTAACTGATAGTTGACTACTTACTTATACTACCTGGAAATCGCAACAAACTAAATGAACGAACTTCATAATCATTTATTTTTTTGAAAGGGTCGTGCGTTGCGTCGATATCGAATGGGCAAGACACACCTTAATCAGTGTTCTGTGCCTTAATACTGATAAGCTATCTATGCAATCTGTACATTGACAAGTTTTAAGGCTCGTCCGTACCTATTAGGGCACATTAATATCGCAACATTGATTCGGCCGGGTCGTGCCGATCAATGTGTATGTAACAATTTATTAGTAAAAAAAATAGCGTAGGTAAGATAGGTACTCGTACATGTACCGATTGTATCGGTACATGTATCTTACCTGTGTCTCGAGTTCTTGACACATGTAACTATTAAGATTTGTGTGAAAAAAGTGTAAACTAAACGAATAAAGGTTTATCTGATTTTATATCACAGTGTTATTTGTATCTGATTTTCTAACATTTTTGAAAATTAACAACCGCGCTAAATCGAAATCTATCTTAATGGACTAGTCGAATACATTAACAGTTAAAAATACATATTTTATAAACAATTCTGGTGACTACCTGGTGGGCCTGATTTCCTTGAGAGTCTCGACGAGGCTGCCTTTGAGTGCGTCCGGTTGCGCAAAGTACACAGTCATAGCATTAGACAGTGTTGTGTAGACATCAAGAACCTTACAGACAAACAATCATAATGTACATAAGGTACAACTAATTCGGGGTGCGAATGGTTGGATCACCTCCAAGTTTGGTGCACCCTGGGCAACGTGGGCGATGACGCATCATTGATTGCTCCTCTGGAGTAGCTGGCGTCAACGTTAACGGCCAAGAGTCTGACCAACCGGCCCTTTTCAGGGCCAGCTGACCCCATTGCACGAGGGGGTCGTGGTATGGCGGGCCTGCAAGGCCAACAGGGCCTCAGTTTTATGCAGAGCCACCTCGAGACCCAGCCGCCGGATCCGCTCAACGACTTGAGCAACCACGGTCGTGGCCTTTAGGGTCGCTTCGCGGTACGTCGCCCCGCACGCCGTTACGAGCGTGTCGTCCGCGTAGCACGTGACGGCGGCACCGCCTACGAGCTCACCGCAAAGCACCCAGTCGTATCCGATGTTCCACAGGAGCGGCCCCAGGACCCATCCCTGTGGAACACCGCACGACATTTCACGCCGACCGAGACCGGTCACGGTTGGGTAGATGACGGGTCTCTCCGTCAAATACGCCCGACTATGCGGCGGAGGTAGAGAGGGAGGTAGTAAGAGTCACTTCGTGATACAAGAGCGCCTCCCTAATGCAACTCCAGGGCAAGGTGTTGAACGCGTTGGCGATGTCCAGGGACACCGCCAACATCACCTTACCCCGGGCTACTGCATCCTCCGCCAGAGCCCTCATGCGCATGATGGCATCAGTGGCCCCACTCTTGAGAGGTGCTCGACGAGGCGCTTCGCAATTACTCTTTCAAAGAGCTTGCACACCTCGTCGAGCTACACTATGGGCCGATAGGCGGACGGCGAGTCCGCCGGGCACCCCTCCTTGAATTAGTTGTACCTTTTTTTTTTTTTTATTGTGCGGAAATCCCTTCGGATACCCCCCCGCCGGCTAGCGGGGGTGGTTATGTTTGGCTTGAACCGACTAAAACCGCACGCCGTCTCGGGTCTACAGACGCCGGGGTGTAAGGTTACCCATAGAGCATATCCCTCGCACTCCGACTGACCCTGGGCCATTCGCAGTGTCCCCTCTGATAACAGCAGAGGGGTACCTGGAGCGACCACCCCCCCCGCGGGCCCTGCAGGCCGCCATACCCCAACCCCCTCGTGCAATGGGGTCAGCTAGCCCTGAAAAGGGCCGGTTGGTCAGACTCTTGGCCGTTGACGTTGACGCCAGCTACTCCAGAGGAGCAATCAATGATGCGTCATCGCCCACGTTGCCCAGGGTGCACCAAACTTGGAGGTGATCCAACCAGTCGCACCCCGAAATTGTGGATACCTGCTATTATTTTAGTTCTCACTGTTACAGTTTAGGAAGCATGAAATTTCAGCAGAAAAGGAGGTCAAAGGAATGAAAATTGAATAGATCCATTAAATATGTAAGTTCATGTTCATGTTCAAGTTCAAGAATGTCAAGTTCAGCCTGTCAACACAAGTAGTGCCATCCATACTCATAGAAAATCACAGTATGAGCAGAAAGTAATCTGGTGTTGCAAATATGTTGAGGCAACGGTGATCGTTATGTAAGGTCGAGTGCTTTTTTGAATATCAAAACTCCAATCTTTCAATAACAGATTAAATAGAACTGCGCCAATGGGCTTTTCTCCTATTTTTTAGGGTCGAAAAACATAGTTTGTGAAATGTGGGTGTATACCTACCTATCTCCAAAGGGTATTATTAAATAAATTCGTGATTCTGTGATGTATTAAAAAGCTAAGTAATCTTACCTGCGCAGCCACGTGATTCAGTGGCAGGAAGGAAATGAGTTTTTCCTGTGTAGGCTTAAGGTCCCCGACCCGTTCGCCGATCACGTACGCGTCCCACGTCAAGTTATCGTGTGACAACATTACAGCCTTAGGGGCACCCACAGTACCTGACTACAAGACATTGACTATTAAAAAAAAACAACTAAAGTAACTAAAATCTCGTTTTTTTTATGAAGAGAGATTCTTCTGTAGAATATACTGCTTCCGGGCTGTTTGTATTCTACATGCATCGCCGGCCGTGAAAGCCTTAAGATTTTTATTAAGAGATTCTTCTGACTCCAAAATTAATGCGAGTAACTTCAAAGCAAATAAAAATGGGATCAAAATGGTAGGTTGATAGTTAATAAAGAATTCCACTAATCACCTCTTGGCATTTTTGGATTGGCGATCTGATAACGCATCGGTCAGGGCTCTTCCATATCAGCACTTGATCACATGATTTGCAGCAATTATACCATTTCAAACACAACCTGTATAAATTAGCTAAACTGCGGGGTTTTACCCATATTCTATTTTTTTTACTAGATAAGCTTTCTCTATTAAAATTTTCACTGAAATCCATCCAACATTTTCAGCGTGAAGAACAAACCTACAAGACTTATTCTTACATTCACGCGCACACACACACAATTGCAAACTTTCACATTAATGATTATTTTTATTAATTTATTAGTTGAGTGGTTATTTTAGTACCTGTACCTAATATTATACCTACCATATTGAGCGGTAAAACGATTACATAACAACAACAATTTAATAACAACATTCATAAATACTTACTGTGTACACTAACGTGCAGCATTCATTTACAGCGATGGTTTTCAGCACATTGTCAAGCTGTGTATCATGCTCTTTTGAGCCCATATTGATTAGCTGCTCCCACTGAAAACATTTTATATTTTTTAGATATCTGGATTCTTTAAAAGACGATATAATTACCATTATATTTACATTTGATCCAAGATACTACTATCGCCAGACATAACTTATTCTTCCAAGGATAAAATATATGGGATTAAGTAGTGTAGGTATGTTTTCTAAATCTGGTTTTTCACAATCTTCGGGTTTCTTTGATTCCTGGCGAGTGTAATGTAAAAACTGCCTCATTCGGATTTTGGAAAATCAATATTCCTAGCCTGGAATCAAACTCATTGATTTTGGGTAAAAGAAACATGCTGTATGTTTTAGCATCTAACCTTTTTTTTTACGTGAACTGACAAATGGCCGCTGGAACAAGCTGGCAGGTATGCATACACTTGAGTGTATGCATACCTGCCAGCTTCCTTGAGGAACATACCTATACTACTTTATCGCATACATTCTATCCTTGTAAATTATCATTGTATCCTGGGATCTTACTATAATTCAAATTAAACAGAAATTCGGTGAATTAAAATTGAACATTCCGAGATTGTGGACATTAGACGTTTGTCAATTATTCTTGATGAACTTCATAGAGATACAAATACCGAACACGGAATTACATGACTCAGGATAATTATTTCTATACCACGTAAGTATATCAAACATCAAAAATAGTAGGTACGCAAAAATCCATTTTCATTGCTCCTAGCATACCGAGTGACATACAGAAGATTATATTTGGACTGAAAAATACAAATAGTGTAGGATTCGATGACATATTATGTACTAGGGTGATTAAAGATGTTAACCTATATATTTGTGGACATTTAAGCTATATATTGAATTTGTGCATTGTTAATGGCATGTATCCGGATGAGTTGAAAGTGTCAGTAGTAAGACCACTGTTCAAAAAAGAAGATAAAGAGCTCCTGGAGTTTTATAGACCAATTGCACTGGTATCTATATTTTCAAATTTTTTTGAGAAATATATACTCAGTCAAATTTACTCGTATTTAGAGCTAAACAAATTATTATGTCCGGAACAAAACGGGTTTAGACAAAATAGAAACATTAATTTAGCTGTTTATGACTTCTTTAAAACAATACTTGGCAATGTTGACCAGAGGCACCCGATATGCGCCATATTCTGCGATATGACTCAGGCATTTGATTACGTAGATCATGCCATATTATTAAATAAAATGGAGTCCTATGGAATTCGAAGTAATGCATTAGAACTTATTAAATCATATCTTTCTGGTAGAACTCAAGTCACCACCATATCTAGAATAGACATAAAAAATAAATGCGAGGTAACATATCGATCGGAATCACGTGCTGTCGCATGTGGCGTGCCTCAGGGCAGCGTACTAGGTCCACTCTTATTCATTATCTACATTAATGACCTACCGAAATTTACCAGTCATCCTATGTCCCTTTTTGCAGATGATAGTACTGTATCTGTTCAATGTCGAAGTGTGGAACAGTATCAAGACGACATTAACGACTGTCTGGCATCTATTATTGCATGGCTTGACAATAATAATTTAAAAATAAATTTATTTAAAACACAAATAATGCACTTCAGTCAAAGACCTAAGGCTAAAAACCCAAATTTAATCTATAATAATCAAATCATACGAGAGGTAGGCTCAGCAAAGTTCCTTGGTCTTACTATCGATAGGCAGCTAAACTGGAAGGCGCACGTGTCAGAGCTATGCAAAAAGGTTAACAGTACTTCATACGCTCTATTTAAATTAGCCCCAGTGGTAAATGTTGATACCCTGTTAACAGCATACCATGGCCTTGCGGCCTCAATACTCCGCTATGGCATAATCTTTTGGGGAAACTCAACTAATATTGAATTCGTATTTAAAGCGCAGAAACGCTGTGTTCGGGCAATGTTTGGTTTGCAATCCACCGATAGCTGTAAGGATTATTTTATTAAATATAACATACTAACACTTCCGTCTATTTACATCCTCGAGGTTGCGTTGTTCGTGTATAACAATCCTCATCTATTTCAGCGCATCTCAGAAGTAGTGAAACGAAACAGGCGCACTAATCATAATAATGATAATAAGCTGTGTTTACATAGTGCAAAAACCGCTTTAGTGGGAAAAAGCGTACTGTGTATGGCACCCAAAATTTTCAATAAAATCCCTGACGCCATAATATTATGTAAGATAAGCATATTCAAGTCGAAACTGAAAAAAATCTTAATAGCCAAAGCTTATTATACAATTAATGAATTTAACATAACATAACATAAACTCACGCCTATATCCCCGAAGGGGTAGACAGAGGTGCTAGCACCCACGTTTCGCCAGTTTATGTTTTAGGTCCCAATGTAATAGGTGGCGAGCCTATTGCCATTAACCGGGCACTTATAAACCTGCGATAAATACACACATAACTTCGAAAAGCATCGAAAAGTCATTGGTGTGTGCCATGGTAATACCTGGGATCGAACCCGAGACCTCGTCTCAGCAGTCCTTTACCCATATCACTAGGCTACCGCGGTTATTATGAATTTCTGTATGATAATAATTTAATTTTAACCTGACATTTTTTTTTTATTATTTTATATCATATATTTTCTATTAACTGCTCTTAATATTTTGTTTACTTGACATTTATTTTATTTTATTATTATGTTTTTATTAATTATTTCATTGACATCAATTTGGTATTTTAATTTAGATCAATGATAAGTAATGTATGTGCATGACAAAATAAATATTTACACACCATAATGTAATGGTAGAATGTACACGGGACGACGTATATATAAGACCATTCTGTGTACCTACATTCATGTGAATAAATGAACTTTGAACTTTGAACTTTGAACTATCATTGTTCCATGAGCAACGAGTAGGTACTAGGCGCATCTTGAAGTTTGTCTAGCTTGGGCAGTGGAGTGCCTAATCCATGGCGGGGTAATTTATGTTTTATATCAATTGATCGCGGTGATCTTTCGTTACCAACCATAGATGGCGCCTCATGGCTGGCAGCATTAGAGTGGTAACATAATTCGCAGTCAGCGGGTGGCATGCGTGACTAGTATTTACACATCGTACCGCCCTGAGCATGCCCAGGATAGATGGGGTAGGATTTGGCTCTATATGAATCCAAATCCTCCCATAGATGATGTCCGTATGTAGGATAGTAATAGTCCATATAGGACATCGCCCATTTCATAATTAACCTTATGGGTTAGCGTGGTATGCAGTAAGTCTATTTTCGACTGCTAAATATGTATAAAAAAGTCTGAACTCTAATTGCGTGTATGATGTTTACCAGTTCGACTCCGATATTATCACTGTGCCTTCCGCATGATCAAATTTCTTAACCCATTTATATTTAACTTACACTGTAAACTCCAGGAATGGAAGTATCCACAGGTCCCTCCCACTGTACGATAGCCTTCAGGAGTGGCAGCCTGTCTCTTACTGACAGGATCTTGTCGAGTTGTTTCTTGTCTTGTACGGCACAGATGTTGGCGCGAGATGACACTAGGCAGTGGTAACAAGCTTCCGCGGAATTAGTCGTGTAGATACCCGCTGCGTACCCTCTATGTAATAATAAAATTCTAATGAAGATGTCTTCCAACTTGTATTACACATTTATTTATACATCATACGAATGAAAAAATTTCAAAACTCAAAATTTGAAAACATTAAATGTACTATCGACTAATATTATAAATGCAAAACGATCATGAAATTTGGCATACACGTTACCAGATTTGTTAAATGTACAGAAAAATATATGGTGCCTTCCATCTAGAAAAACTGCAGGCATAGAAAATAACTTTTAAATCAACATTCATGCGGGTGAATTAGACATAAAAAATAAAAATTTAAACAACCCCCGACCGATTTTCACCAAACAGAGCTAAGACTAATTCACCTTTCAAAGAAAAAATCAAAACCGGTCAAGTGCGAGTTGACCTCGTGTCCCCCGCCCCCTTTCCGGGGCAAGACGGAAGCACCGTGGTTCCCAAACCCGAGGGGGCCATCTCGAAACCGTAGATGGCCCAGGGTCAGTCGGGGTGCGAGGGCCTTAAATGCCTTATAGGCAACCTTACGCCCCGGCGTCTGAAGACCCGAGACGGCGTGCGGTTTTAATCGGTTCAGGCCCGACATAACCTCCCCCGTTAGCCAGCAGGGGGGACGAGGGGATAGATAGATATAAACTTTATTGTACACCAATCAGAATAAGCATATATCGTAAACTTAATTAACATATGTACAAATGGGGGCCTTATCGCTAAAAGCAATATCTTACAAGGGATTTCCGTAAGAAAAAAAAAGAAAAGAAACGTACTCACCCGGCGTGTATGGCTGCTAGGTCGGCGATTAACCATTCTTCTGAATTGAATCCAAGAATGCAAACAGAATGATATCGGTCCAATCCAAGTTTTAGGAAACCCTTTGCTACTGTGCGCACTCGCTGTTGATACTGTCTAAACAAAACAAAAAACACTTCTTATAATGAGGTTATTTACAGCAAGTACACATTTTTAATAGGGTAGTAATACTGAAAAAAAAAGTACTTTTCTCATAAAAAATGTCCTTAAGTATAATAATACACTGAAGGATGTTTATAGGTCATCATCTTCTTGGTATGGGGACAAGAACTTTGGGGCCAAACCAACCTTGTCTGCAAGCCGGTTAAACTGCTCATCAAATCTTCATTGTCCTTGTGCATCGTATCAAGTGGCCAATCATGATCCCCCAATTTGCAACCATCAGTAAGCAATACTTACTCATTTGTTTTTCTTAGTTCAGTAGAGTTCTAAAAATAATGGCTCCTGCATTTCTTTTACTTTTAAATTTTTGTACAGTTGATATTTTTCATACTGTTTTATTTGGTAGAAAAATAATTTATTGACGTCGGCATTGTGAGGAAGCCCAGTAGATAAGGTAATTTGGGGTTTCACCACATTCGAAAAGATAGCTCTGTGCCCTGCCATACTTTGCGCGAATGACTGGACCATGAAAATGTGGTCACTAATAGTGCATCCAGCGCAAGCCCGTAAGGTTCTGTTGGTTAACTGGTTGATTTTCAGACACAAACGGATATCACCTCTTCGCGTGAGCCATTACTGCGGGTGAAGGGCGGATCTCGGTCATTCACCCGTATTCGCACCGTGCCGCGGGATAATATTTTTCCATTTTCTTCCACCACCATATATAAACGACTTTTCTTTCACTCTCTCTTTGGTTGAATGCCCCTTAGATTAACATATTACTTGAACGCAGATTTTTCGTTATTGATGATAGTGGTTAATTCTAACTATGAGTTTTGATACACAACGATTTATTATTAAGAACAGCAGCCTGGGAAGAAATTTGTACAATATTTAATCAAGAATTGCAAGAAATATGTTTAATACTTATTGTCTGGCATCTAGTCTGTTTAAAATCAAAATGATCGTGGCCTGGTAAATGTGTGCACAATAGAGAAAAATATAATATACTTTATTGTTATAAAATATTTACTTATAGTCTGTACAATAAGCGGCATCCTAGGCATAGCGTAGGCATTTTTTTTACGTGTGGAAACCCCTCGAGCTTCACCCCATCGGTGCCGACGATGGGGTGGGCGTGTCGGAATCAGACCGACTAAAACCACACGGTGTCTCCCCCCCAAGTGTCCATTGCCGGGCACCCCGGGTAAGCCCTCGAAAGGATAATCTCAGGGTTACCGGCGGACTTTGGCCGCCACCACGGCCTTGCCTGGTGGGGTCGAGTTTTATCCCGCGTCGATGAGTTGGCAGGCGTGTGTGTGTGCAGGACACACACAACACGCCTCCGCCACGGCCTGCTTCTGTAAGGACGGCGAGTCGGCCAACTGCCGTCCTCAGGCCCCGATCATGGAGGTCGGTAGTCCCGGGCGTAGACGATTCTGCGGCGTCCTCGCCTCGGCAGCTTGCCACTTGCTCCCGTCGGAGACCACGGCCCTCACCATGGTCTCCAACGAGAGAACGTCCACGTCCAGGACCGCAACCAGATCCCGGCGTTGACTTGCCCACGGAGGGCACTCCACCAACGTGTGGAGTGCCGTGTCTTCGCCAGGATCCTCGCAGTGCTGACACTGCGGCGTTGTCTCTCGGTGGTTGCGCCTAACGGATAGGTGGATAGCATAGGCATAGGATAGGATTTTTAGTTAAAGTAGCATGTGTGCCCGGAGCCTTAACACTCTTAACAGTAAACATCAGTAGTAATAGTGGCACCAGCTTTAGTGAATTTAGTTGTACAAATTGTCTTTTTAATTTCTTGATCCTTTCTTTACCATGATTCTATTTTTGTAAAAAATAAGCTATTTCAATTTTCTCATACAAAAGAAAATTTCTAAATAGGGTACATCGAGCGTTAACCGCCCCCGCTGGCACGCGGGGGGGTATCCGAATGGATTTCCGCACGGAAAAAAAAAAAAAAGAAGAAGAAGGGTACATCGAGCGTCTTGATTTTCATTTTGAAGAATAAAAATATATCATAATTAGGTAAAAAAAATATCAGAATACAGTGTAAATTCAAATCCTATTATTTCTTCATGGGAAATCATTTTGAAAATTAAGATTTTTTAAATGCTGAGACATAGATAACTTTACCGATAAACCCCATTGTATTATCTTATAAATGATGGAAAAATAACAGAACAAACCAATTAATTATGTCTAGCTATGACAACCTAATTAACAGTTATCTGTAGGTACCACATATTAAACATCATTATCATCCGCACGCCAAACCCGGTTGCAACCAAAGGTTTTGGAGCTCAGAGTCCACTCCTACTACTCACGTACCACATGTCAAACTACATAGTATTCATAATATCGCATTCCCATTTGGAAAAACAAACAGATAACCAACTAATAATGTCAGAGACTTTTCCATTGGCCTCCTCTCTTTATGATCAGATCTGCTAAAACAATCATCTGGTTCATTTAAAATAATTAAATTATACCTAGGTACGTTCTTATCGTTGCTTGTTAATTCTTGCATACGCATACACCATACCACTCACGTTTCTATGCATAGTGGATAACTATTGGGTAACATTCATTCCATAGGCATTTTATGTAACAAATGCGACACAAAGCACCTGTCATACATTCGATTGACATAAGTTTTTATTCCAATTTGGGACTAAATTACGCTACAGATAATTTTTTTTAACATAAGTTTATCACTAATCCAGAATCTACTGCAGGCGTTTAATTCCTGAAATAGGTAGTTGACACGATACTCCTTGACAGGTGTCCTGTGCCATTGTGAATAAAAAAAATCTCTCTTATCTGCGTTTTGTATCCATGCCCATACTCTATGCCCATTTAGGCTTCCCAAAGGACTGGGTATCTTTATAATAAAAAAGGAGAGTCGACCTCCGTCCTCCATGAGCGCAGGCCTGGGGGTGGCAGGTGAGGTCGCCTGTCACCCCAGCAGAAGCAGGCCGGGACGGTGGGGCGACTAGCGCCCCTCCCCCAAACCGGGGCAAGACGGGGACACCGTGGTTCACAAACCCGAGGGGGCCATCTCGAAACCGGAGATGGCCCAGGGTCAGTCGGGGTGCGGGGGAAATGCTCTATGGGCAACCTTACACCCGGCGTCTGCAGACCCGAGACGGCGTGCGGTTTTAGTCGGTTCAAGCCCGACATAACCGTCCCCGCTGGCCGCCGGGGGGGTATCCGAAGGGATTTCCGCACGAAAAAAAAAGGTACCCAAGAAATAGTAGAAACCCAAAAATAATAAACCATTTTTTTTTCTTTTTATATTTAGGACACGTCAATTTGACTTCACCTCGCCTGATAGTAAGCTGTTAATTCAACAAGATGCTAATAAAACTTACTTGTAAGAAAGCTTATGCCATTTTCCATCAGCTCTTTTCGTGGCCAAAGCTGCAGCATCAGGATATCTGGCTGTAGTCCTGCTGAGCAAGCCCGGTACCGATATGGGTGGCTTGGAAGCCAAACCTCTGGATTCAAGTCGTAATCTGACGTAGTTACCTGGTACGGACGTAGTGTAACTTTCAGCAGGCATCACCTGATCGGGCCCTGAAATCATATGGATATAGCATTGCTTTTTCTCTATGCATTGCATATTATAATAGGGTAACTTAACTGATAGCCGCAAATACTTGTGTTATAGTTTATAGACTACTACCACTACTACCTACTAGACTACTAGGAAGTTGGACATAGGATTTTCATTTACACGCAGCTGAATCAACTTATAATTCAAAAGTTTTCAATAAAAGTTTAGGGCACAGGTTAATCGTCCATAGTTTATTAATTCTGTAAATAAATTTCATGATAATTCTGCTGACCTTCTCCCGTGGCGGGTTACCGTGTGGTTAAGACGGATGTAACCAACACTCAGCGGTCATACCGAAAGCAAACTAAACCAACCAAATACTTTACGTATGTAGTAGTTTGACCACTACATACGTAAGCTTCGATGAGATATGAGATGAGACACGAAGGCGTTTTCACGTGTCATAAAAATTGTTGATAGAGTTTCATGATAATGCCACCAAGAATTACGAAGTGATTTTAAAAATGATGTCGTGAATTGAATGTTTCAATTAAATTGATTAACTACATCTTAACTGAACTATAGAAAACAATTAGTTCTTTTACAACACGAATGGATTATCAACAATAATGCATTGCACTTGGATTTTGTTACGAAACCAGTTCCGGGTAATTGTGTTCGTAAGTTTATAAAAATTAAAGGATACTGAACTTTCTTCTCTCTCTCTCTAAGTTTCTTTCTCAATTACCCAGTCAAATAATTCAAATTTAATTCTGTTATTTCTCTGCAGCGCTAGTATTCATCAAAACAGCGCATAGATTAGATTAAAATGGTACGGCGAAGGTCCGGCACGTGTTAGTTTACTTGTGAAAATGTACGAAAAATCTTCATCACTCCCTAAGTTATAAGTCTATCTTATAGAAATAGAAAGAACCAAGGAATTCATCAGTCAGTCCAATTTAACTACATATCGTTCAGCAAAACATTATTTATAAATCTTATGGTAAAATCTTCATAGCTCTTATTGAGCTGAGTGAGACGAAGTCGAGCGAGAGCTCCTCATACCAGACTTCAGGATTTTCTTTGTCACAGGTCTCCTCCTAAACTACTAATCCAATCAGAACCAAATTTGGCATGATTAAAGAGGTCAATCAGAGGAAGGTTTATGGACATATTTTGAAAAAAATTATGCTACCACAGAGGAATGATCACCGTTAAAAAAATTCAAGATGAAATTACATAATAACCGCTCGAGACACTGTGACCAAACTTTACACGCTCAGAAAGCATGTCCAGAGTTGTGACTTTCAAAATCGGACTTGCCACGGAGGAATGATCACTGTTCAAAATTTTCAAAATCTGATTCACGATGTCTCACTCAGCTCAACATTGCAAGCAGCGATTCGCCTTGCAGACCTAGTAGTGTTACCAACACAGTAACAATAAGAACGCGTGAGTTGGTGCCTGCTTTGAGGAAAACTTAGTATAATTAGTTTAATTTACCTAATAATAATTTAATAGTGGCTGGTTTGTCAAGTACAAAATCTCCAAATACATGTAACGCCGCGCCGATGTGACTAAATCTAATGATCCAGGCTTTCGAGTGGAAGTTTTAAATCTGATATCAATCTCACACTGTCTCACAGTGGGCGGAAACGATCAAAACTACGCGCGAGGCAGTAAATCAAATCCAAATGAAATCTTTTTTTCTGCTTTCTTGTAGCACTACGGAAATTCACGTTTTAGGGGTAGAAACCACCCCTATCAACCCCTAAGCAGGCTAAACCACCAGATTCAATTTAAATTTTCTTACAGAAGAGAAGAGTTGATTCTATCCAGAGCTACGCATGTTAGCATGCTTAGGGGTTAGGGGTAGATTATTAGGGTTGTAAGGGTATGTGGAAACGATATGTGAGGTTAAGGTGGGTTAGCCTATCTGTAGTTGAAATCTCAATTTATTTACTGAAAAGTAGTTGATTAAATTCGCTCTACCCAGAGCTAGGTGTGTTACCTTGCTTTGGGGTTGTTACGGGTAGTTTATGAGGTTGTAAGGGTATGTGGGAATAAGGTGTATCGGGGTTGAGGTAGGCTAACCTGTGTATAAAATATATATTTCCATATAAACATGTAGTTGATCGAACTTGTTTTATAGGGGTGGTTTCTACCCTAAAAAAGTGAATTTCCGCAGTGCTACAAGAAAGCAGACATAATTACGAGTATTTACAAAAAAATTATTTCATTAGGTTTAGATTTACCGCTTCACGCGTAGTTTTGATCGTTTCCGCCCACTGTGCGTCTCCACGACATTGAGGTTACAGTTTCTAGTGGGGCGAAACTTCACCTTAACTTGGGACTATCAAATAAGGAGATCAAATATGAGATATTACATACGTTTTACATTGCATATTACTACACAGGCTTTCCTCTTGGGGTTGGGACGTCAGGAGGCAGTCTCTTTCGGAAAAGTCAACATACCAATCAAAAACAAGAAGCTTAAACTTTGGACGCACCTGGGAAATCGCTATGAGGATGATGATGATGAAGAATACTAATATTAATTTAAATGTTTTTAAACTACATCTAAATAAAATACCTATTTACTACGTTTACTTATATTACTTATCATACCATTCGAAATATTAGATATGAGATCAAAATTTTCCTTACTACATTGTAAGATTGTACAATCGGATATCACCAGAAGCTTGAGTCCACATATACTATAGCATGAAATGAGATCTGTAGAGAAACAGACTGATTAACAAGAGATTACTATTTTAATGGATCTTTACTTATTTTTACTTCTATGGCTCGGATATTTTAGTATACAGGGTAACTGTCCTTTTATATCTATGGTAGATAAGGATGACGTCATTTATTGACTGATGGAACTGATATTCATTGCAGAGTTTTCTTGAATGTAGACAGTAGTCAGACAAACGTATTCAAAATCGGCATTGATATTAGCTTTATTCAAAGTGAAGCAAGTAGCGGATCATCAAAAAGCGATTAAGAAAGTGTTAATTGAATTTTCTAATTAGAACCTCGGTAAAAAATACTTGTATTTATCCCAAACCCCTGTGCGTAATATGTAGTTTTTTTTAACATTAGACCGCGTCGCCCGATTGCGAAGGTATATCTTTTACCATAAAACTCAAGGATCGTAATCAGCACCTATAATGTACAGTGCTTATCTTGTTATAATAATGGTAGGTACTTACATTTTTTAATAACAACAACTACTACCTAATTAATGGTCAACACCGGTTCGCGATTCTGGCGAAATATTACATGCACGTTTAGTGTGAATGACAATTTATTAATATGTTACCATAGAGCTGATCAGATGATGGAGTAGGAAGGTGGCCATAGGAACTTTTTGATTAAACAAGATAAGCCTATCGAGTTTTGGCTTATTTGTTTAGCCTTGAGAAACTCTCTGGTGTTATATGGTATTCAGGGTCTCATGATGGAGTAGGAAGGTAGCCAAAAGAACTCTTAAACTAAAGAAGTTAAATTTATCGAGTTTGGGCTAATTTGTTTTGTGTTGACGAACTCTCTGGTGGTACATGTTATTCTGGGTCTGGTGATGGAATAGGAAGGTGGCCATAGGAACTCCTAAACTAAATAAGATAAACCTATCGAGTTTGGGCTAATTTGTTTTGTCTTGGTAAACACTCTGGTGCTACATGATGTCAAAGCACTAAAGGTGGAGACGGGAGGGTTTAGAACTAAACAATATAGACTCGTTCTGTTGAGCTCCTTTGGCTGGTCTTGGCAAGCACTCTGGTGCTATATGACATTTGTAACATATAATCACATAATTAGAGTAATTTTGTAATACAACTAGCGACATTTGTGCGACACGGGTGCAACTGTTGCGAATGGTTCTATGTGGTATGTGCGCCTGGCTGTGGTCAGTTCGACGTAGTTCAGCCAGTCACCGTAAGCGGTCGTGGGAAGAGTTGTCTGGTTTATCGACCTCATATTTCTGGAACTTTAGCAATCTTGTGAATCTTTCGAGATCAGTCTAGATTTAATTTAGTATATAAACACCGTCGCGGTATCCCTAGATTTTTCACTCTGATTGTTACTATACGAGAAGTTACTCGCAGTTGTATTACTCTTGACATATATATATTGTGCTATCAAGTTTAGTTTTTGGAAGTTTGGAGGTTATAACTGTGTTTGTGTGCCCAGCATATTCTGGGTCGTTTGGTCAAGTTATTCTTTGAAGATCATTCGGTGATTTTGACATCGGTTCTGAGGCCGACAATATAAGAGATACTACGTACCTACGTACTATCGGGGAGCAGATCGCAAGGGCCGCTCCGGGACCGGGATCTTTAGGGTTATGCATACAGGTATTTAGTTACTGTCTACTAAATGTATTTTTAACAAGAATTGTAATTTTTTGCAGATTTATTGTAATTGTTAACCTTTTCTCACCTACCTCACAGTTTGTAACTTTTTTTTAGTACAATTGGGGACACCGGAAGCCGGACGGACGATCCACCCACGAAGCTTGTGGGCCACTTCATCCATTTCCCCTGCCCTCCCGTTGGGGAGAGCGTGGTTATTGCAGCATTCACGGCGCCCCTACAAACCTTTTTGTGTCCTTGCAGAATCTTACGATATGTTCCATCCTCAGATCCTTCAACTCCTCCGTGTCCAATGTGTCCGATCCCAGAAGTTCCCATCTAATTAGTGAGTACATGGGACATTCGGCCAGCAGGTGGAAACTGGTTTCTTCTGTCTCCATGCACTCTGGACAATTGGGGTCAGTCTTCACTCCGATCACTGTCAGGTGTCTGTTCAGTCTGCAGTGTCCTGTTATTACTTCTATGACGAGCCTCATGTTCCCTCTTCAGAGTTTGGTCAATTGGCTTGTCTTTTTCTTGTCAATGCCCTTGATTAAGATCTTCGACTGTCTCATGTCTGTCGATGATCTCCATCGTCGGTTAGTGTCTGCTGTAATACTGCAGCTAATTGGTGATTTTGTGCGATATTGGGAGCCAGGGCTCCGCTCCCACCACGTTTTATCGGCGCTGTCTCAGGCAAGTTTGTCAGCTATCTCGTTGCCCATGTTGCCCTCATGTCCGGGCACCCAGGCGACTGTTGAGTCGACTTTTCTGGCTAGTTTCTCTAGTGACTCTTTACATTCCTTTACGATTGCTGAGGTCGTTTCCGCTTTGCTTAGTGCCTTCAGCGCCGCCTGGCTGTCGCTGTAGATGGTCACCCTGTTGATGTTGTTCAGGTGTTCGACCAGCTCAGCACATTCCTTTATGGCGTATACTTCAGCTTGAAAGACACTTGCGTATCTGCCTAAGGATATTGATCTATTTATCTCTGATCCATCTTCGCACTTAATGTGTATTCCAGATCCTGATAGCTTTGTTGTTTCCTTTCTTGAGCCGTCTGTGTAGCAGACCGTGCCACTGGCATCTGTCCTCCCTCTCTCTTGGTCCTATGTGTACTCTGTACTTCTTATCGAAGATTCTCTCCTTCCTAATCAAGTCATTGTTAGAGAGGATCATCGACAGCCTCTCTTCGTAATTCTTGCTGATACTAGCATGGCCTTTGTCCATAATGGTTCCGGTTCATTGGCCAGTGCTCCTGAGTTTGAACCATTGTTCGGTTGCTTTTCTTTTTATTTCTAAGTCCAAGGGATTAAGCCCCAATATGATTTCGAGCAGCGATAGCCCAGTGGCGTACGTAACGAACTGCTGAGACGAGGTCTCGAGTTCGAGGCCCAGTTGCCCCTGGCACACACCTCTGACTTTTCGTAGTTATGTGTGCATTAATAAATGTTAATTATCGCTCGCTTAATAATGTACCCGGTAGATGGCAATAGGCTCGCCCCCTATTACGTTGGGACCTTAACATAACTGGCAAATTGTGGGTGTGTAATACACCTCTGCCTACCCCTTCGGGGATACAGGCGTGAAGTTATGTTATGTTATGATTTCGAGCGCGGCTGTGGGAGTTGTCTTCATCGCGCCCGTGGTCATCAGAGCTGCTAACCTTTGTACTTTGTCTAGTTCGGCTTTATTTCTCCCAATGGCAGTTTTATACCACCATACAAGGGCACCATGTAGGATTCTTGGCAGGATAATTGCTTTGTAGATCCAGAAACCAGCGATAGTGCTATTATCGCTGGTTTCATCCCCCACGTTCTTCCTATTGCGCTTTTGCACTGCATTATAGCCATTTTGGCCTTTAGGCATGTGTTGCTGATGCGAGTCTGGAAGGTGAGCTTGCTATCCAGTGTTACCCCTAGTTATTTTACTTCCTTGACAGTTTCCAAGGCTTGGTTATCCAGGCGCAGTTCTTCCTATTTTTCTTTTATTGGTGAAAAAGACTATCTTGGTTTTATCAGGGTTGAGGTTAAGACCTTTGCTCCTGCACCATACTAGTGTTTCTTTTATGCCTCTGTTCATGATGTCGCACATGACGCTGAGAACTTTGCCTGTGATTTGTCCAAGTATACTTGTGTGTATATGTGCATCCTGTTAATCTTGTTTACTAATTCGTCTATTAACAGGCACCACAGTAGTGGCGATAGACATCCTCCTTGTGGGAAGCCTCTTCTCGCTGTCACCGTGTGTATTGTTCCTGCAATCTCTGCTTTTATCAGCCGGTGTCTTAGCATAGCTTTCACCCATTCTGATATGTCTTTGTCGATTCCTTCGCAATCTAATGCGGCCTCTATCGAATCTGGGGTGGCTCTGTCAAAAGCGCCCTCTACATCAAAGAAGCAGCCCAGTGCATATTCTGTGTTGTCTATTGATCTCTGCACTCTTGTCACCAGATTATGGAGGGCATTTCGGTGGACTTGCCCTCCATATATGTATGTTGGTTTTGGTGGAGTGGAGATCCATTCTTGTTTATTTGTTCTCTTATTAATCTGTCCAGGATTTTCTCTAATGTCTTAAGAAGGAATGAGGAGAGGCTAATGCACCTGAAGGATTTGGCCTCTTGATATGATGTCTTCCCAGGTTTCGGGATGAACACTGCTCTTACCTCTTTCCATTTTCTTGGGATATATCCAGCTCTGATACTACTGTTGTAGAGCGCCAGTATATCTTTGCTTATGTACTTGCTGGCTACTTGTAACATTTTAGGGAAGATTTCGTCCGGTTCAGCCGCCTTGTATGGCTGGAATTATCGTATACTCCACTATAAATGTTCTTCTGTGATAAGGGCCTTCGACTGTGGGTCCTCTATGGGGTTTGAGTCTATCGGCGTATTATCATCCTCATATTCTTCGCATTGTGGGAAATGTGTTTCCAGCATGACCTCAAGTATCCTCTTGGGGTCCGTTAGTAACTCTTTCCCTTTCTTGATACTTCCTAGTTTACATGTGTTAACTTTAGAAAATGCTTTCAGAAGTCGTGCCGCGTCAGGTTGTTTTTCAACTCCTGTGCAGAACGCCTTCCAACTTGTTCCGTTCTCTTTTCTACATTCTTTCTTGTAAATATTTCTTTCCTCTCTGTACGCGCGCCAGCTCTCATCATCGTCCTTCTTCACAGCGTGTTTGAGAGCTCGCCTTGTTCTTTTCCTTTGTTTGCCTAGTGCTTTTATCCACCAGGGTTGCCCTTTGCCTGGTTTTATCTCCTTGAGTGGGCATGCCTTGTGGTATGCTTCCCTAAGAGCTTTGTTCCGTCTATTAGCTTCTTCTTCTATTTCTTTGTAACTTGAATTTAAAATTAGTTTTTTTTAACAATAGAAACCTTTATTGAATTCTCTGTGTATAGTTGTGATATAATTAACATATACCTTTGTATTTTTTGTGTTAATATTCACAATCTTTGTTGAGTTCTTTGAACTTTTATGAAATTTTAGTTGAACTTTGTAACTTGCATTGTTAATTATCTAACTTATTTAAATTACATTCATATATCATGGCACAAATTCTAAAGTGTATTAATTACTTGAGAAAGGATGAACTTGCTAACGAGCTCTCTCATATGGGAATTTCAGTTAACCCGGAGTCATCAGTGGTTGGGCTTCGGGGTGAACTGCGCACAGCACACTGACTTATTCGTCGGGGTAGCATCAAGGCCAACGTCGCGTTGCCTACTGACGCCGCAGCGGAACTTGCGATCTGCCAACCCAAAGTCCTGGAACTAGAGGAGATTCTCCCATCAGGTGACTATGTATCTAATAATAATAATTATTAATTGATTATTGCTCACAAGTCTGGAACCCACAGTACGATGTTTACATTGAAAGATTGGAATCAGTGCAACAAAAATTTGTTAGATATCTGCAATTTAAGTGCAGGGTACACGACGATAGCTACTTTAAAAGATGCAAAAGACAACATTTGCTGCCACTTCAAGAAAGACGGGTAAGCGCTGATATCACATGTTTAGTGAAAATAGCACAGAGTAAAATAGATTCTCCTTACCTTCTTGAGAAATTGCAATTGAGAGTTCCTACAAGATCTGTTAGGTTACAAATTCCGCTTCACGTCCCACGAGGTACCACTAATTACCGAAATGGCTCATTTCTTGTAAGAGCAGCTGACTGTACCAATAAATTGGGAAATCATCCGGAATTAGATCTGTTTAACACAAGTCCATCCTCCTATAGTCGCTTTATCTCTGGAAGGTGGTTTGAATCGGTTCTCTGACTGTATTTTTGTTTTTTTTTTTTATGTATAAATGTTCAACACATCTGGCGAATCCTCTTCGGGGATGCAGGCGTGAGGTTGTGTTATGTAATGTAATGTAATGTAACATTTAAATGTTTCAAAAACATACATTTTTATAAGCAAGCACTAAATATGCACATGCGAAAACACGTAAATGGTTTACAGTTGTTTTAACAGTTGTCAATTAGTTGTAAGATACTGTTTGTTTTCCTAATAAAATAAAATAAAATAAAATAAATAAAAATTGTCGCCTCAGAGTCGCGGTTAGGTCGAACTATCTACTAACTAGGTTCGCTCGTTGTAGTCTAGACTGTCCGGAACTGCTAAAAATTCGCCAAAGACTTATATAGATCATGTCAGAGGCCGAACCCAGCAGTGATTCAGAATCTGAAGAGTCGGATAATGATGATCCTTTGAATTAAGACCAAGTAGGGTATACTTCACCTGCAATGAGAGAGGATCGCTCGGCTAGGGGTAGTTCAAATAAAATTAGTTCAGTTTGTGACAATGTAGTATATACGGAACGTCCCCTTAATCTGTGTTCATTTAATTTGAAATATGATGGCTCTACGTGTGTACGCGTATTCATTGAAAGGTTGGAAGAACTTAGGTGTGCACGGGAAGTCACCAAGCCTAGGCTCCTCATGACATTTTCTGACCTTTTGGATGGAACTGCTCTGTCTTGGTTCCGCACCAATAAAGCCTACTTTAACTCGTATGAGGACCTACTCAGTGAGCTTAGGGATACTTTTGACATCCCCGATTACGACTATCGGCTCCGCAATGAAATAAGACAGCTTACACAAGCCTGGCCTGAGTCCTTGGTAAACTATATCTGTACAATGCAAGCCATGTTCTCTAGGTTGTCATGTAGAATGCCCAGTGAAGAACAACTGGACATTCTCATGCACAACATTAGACATGACTACATGAAGGAATTAGCCCTTCATGAAGTCAACTCTATTGATGATCTGAGACGGTTGGGTAAGCGCTTGGATCTGGCGCGTGCAAGGGCTGAAGCATTTATATAAGGTCCTGTTTACTAAACGGGATAACGATGTTAGACCATATTTAGTTGTTAATATTTTGAATTTAAATGTCTTGGGCCTTCTTGATTCTGGTGCCTCCTGCTCTGTGCTAGGAAAAGGGGTGCACCGAACCTTTTTGGAACTTGGGTTTGATCTCGAGAGCATCAACCCGACTTTTCGTATTACAACTGCAGAAAGCACATACTTGCAATGTCTGGGTTGTATTTCTCTGCCTATTGAATACAATTTGTGTGTGTTACGGAAGCGGCAACTCCTCTCCTTCCCTAAGGAGAGGTGTTGCTGCTTCAGGCTGATATCCTGCCAAAGACAAATTGACCTAAGAGAAGGAAAACTCGAATCTAAACCCTCTATCAACCCGTCTGGCCAGCGTGGTAGTAGTAGGCTAAAACCCTCCCATGATAAGAAGCCACAACAAAAGGCCCCCTGTTCCCGGTGGTCCCGCTATTCCCGACTACGGTAGCGGTCGCGGAAACAGCGGGGCGGGGGGTGCTAAGAATCTCCGGGTTACGGGAGGCTACCAACAAAAACTACAGCTGACAACGTAACGAACTGGGTCGCATAAACTGGCATATATTGGGGGAGGACACGATAACCCTTTAGTCAGGCGACTTATTCTACTTCAGAGAAGGTGATCAGCTCTCCCAGGAAGGTGTCGGTTTTCTGGTCAAAAAGGACCTCATTAGCAGCGTTGTTGAAGTCAGTAGTGTGTAGAACCGGGTAGCGTACCTTTTTTTTTTTTTGTGCGGAAATCCCTTCGGATACCCCCCCCCCCCCCGCCGGCCAGCGGGGGCGGTTATGTCGGCCTTGAACCGACTAAAACCGCACGCCGTCTCGGGTCTACAGAGGTGTAAGGTTACTCATAGAGCATATCCCTCGCACTCCGACTGACCCTGGGCCATTCGCAGTGTCCCCTCTGATAATAGCAGAGGGGTACCTGGAGCGGCCCCCACCCCCGCGGGCCTTGCAGGCCCGCCATGCCCCGACCCCCTCGTGCAATGGGGTCAGCTAGCCCTGAAAAGGGCCGGTTGGTCAGACTCTTGGCCGTTGACGTTGACGCCAGCTACTCCAGACGAGCAATCAATGATGCGTCATCGCCCACGTTGCCCAGGGTGCACCAAACTTGGAGGTGATCCAACCAGTCGTACCCCACCGGGTAGCGTACCTTTTTTTTTTTTTCGTGCGGAAATCCCCTTGGATACCCCCCCGCCGGCCAGGGCTTGAACCGACTAAAACCGCACGCCATCTCGGGTCTGCAGACACCGGGGTGTAAGGTTGCCCATAGAGCATATCCCTCGCACCCCGACTGACCCTGGGCCATCTCCGGTTTCGAGATGGCCCCCTCGGGACCTGTCCTAAAAATCACTAACAGCCGTTCCCTAAAGGTGATACGGGTATATGCGCCGACCTCAACTCACCCCGATGAAACCGCCGAGGCCGTATATGAGGACATTGTCAAGGCAATTAATCATACCGCCAAGGCCACCTACAACGTTGTTATGGGGGACTTCAATGCCAAAGTGGGAGTACCAGAACGCGGTGAAACGCGAATCGGACCCTATGGAGTGGGGCGCAGAAATCACAGGAGGCAAATGCTAGTCAACTTTCTCGAATCCCAGAGACTCTTCTTAATGAATACTTTCTTTAAGAAGAAGCCCCATAGGAAGTGCACTTGGCAATCCGGGATTCCGTGGTAAGGAACGAGATAGACTTTTTCATTACGGACAGTAAGCATATATTTAGAGATGTCTCCGTGATTAACAGGTTCAATACCGGAAGTGATCACAGACTTGTCAGAGGCTGTCTAAATATCAACCCTAAGGCTCAAAGATTCCGAATGATACGGTCTACTCTCCGACCTACGCCGCTCCAAGTAGCTCTAGGTTCCGAAAAGTTTCAACTGGAACTTCAAATCGTTATGCAATGCTGGAAACCACTAGCAGCATTGATGAGAAAACCGACACAGTGGTCAAAACTCTGCAGGAAGTGACCCGAAAGTTGTTTCCCGGAAAACGCAAACAGCTAGAGGCCAAACTCTCTCCTAAGACTCTCGAACTTATGAGGAAGAGGCTTGATGAGCCCTCAACTTAGGCGTTTTCGTCAGATGGGAGAGCCTTAAACCAAAAAATCAAAAAGCTGATACGACGCGACCCCGACACTTCAACACTCGCATCATACAGGATGCGATTGAGCGAAATAGGGGGTCGAAAGTGTTCGCTCAGCAGTTGAGCAGGCCCCATCTGACGAAACTTAAAACTGAGGATGGCAGACCCATCACCTCAAGGTTCGAGATTCTCGATGAGGTCGAGAAGTCCTATGGACAGCTGTATGCATCACGGATGGCTAAACCGACGGGACACAGCGATGAAGACCACAGAGCCCCACTTACGCGCCATTACACCGAGGAAAAACCCGATGTCGAGCAGTGCGAGATTGAGGCGGCTCTCAAGCAAACAAAGGACAACAGGTGCCCTGGCGATGACGGAATTACTACTGAGCTCCTAAAAGCAGGTGGGGTCCCAGTGCTCAAAGAGCTAGCGAGCCTTTTTAATTCCGTCATCCAGCAAGGCTTAACACCTAGGGCATGGAGCGGGAGTGCGGTTGTACTGTTCTTCAAAAAAGGTGATAAGGCCTTGCTAAAGAATTACAGACCCATCTCACTCCTGAGTCATGTCTAGAAGCTATTCTCGAGAGTCGTCACGAATCGTCTTGCAAGCAAGCTCGACGAGTTCCAGCCACCGGAGCAAGCCGGGTTTCGAAAAGGCTACAGTACCGTGGACCACATCCATACTGTTCGGCAGATTATACAAAAGACCCACGAGTACAATCAGCCGCTGTGTATGGCTTTTGTGGACTACGAGAAAGCCTTCGACTCCAGAACCTTCGAGACCTGGGCAGTTCTGGATGCTCTGCAACGGTGTCGTGTTGATTGGCGATACATCGAAGTGCTGAGATGCCTATTTGAGACCGCCACTATGTCCGTCCAGCTCCAAGACCAGAAGACGAACCCCATAAGCCTACAGCGTGGAGTGAGGCAGGGGGATGTTATATCCCCCAGACTATTCACCAAAGCGCTGGAGGACGTCTTTAAGACTCTGGATTGGACTGGGCGGGGTGTTGAACATAGGCAATTACAACACAGAGAAAAAACTAGCAGTTCCTTCTAGTACAGCCAGTAGACGATAGTTGTCAGAAAAGAAATTAATTGCAAAGGACTCTGAATCTCCACTTATTACATTTATAATCTTATTAACATCTGGTTTCATTTCCCAAAAGTCAGTGCCAGTGAGATTTGACTTATCTATAAATAAATATACAAAATAACGTTTCGCAGAATCACTATAAATAATCTAGCTGCTATGCAACATAGTGAAACTGCATTGCATGCCTAGAATTTATTGCGATTCGTTTGTAAATTATGCAACTAACGAGCCTACGTATACGACCTAACGAGCAGATGTGCTGTTGGTGGTTCCCCTAATTTTATATTCTGAAAGTGTGGCAAAAGTGCGTTGCGGGTTGTAACAAACAGACAAACGGAATCGAAAGTACTAAAGTGACAAAATAGGGAGAAAACCATATTGAAAAAGAAGCTAAAATTCAAAATAAACCATTTATAAACTCAATTGTTGCGGTGGAATCTCAAAAATTGTGTTAAAGTTTGAACTTCGGACCCATATGTGCCATTAGTGATAACAAAAGAAACTATTCGCCCGAAACAAAACCGGTTTGATCTACTCGGAATCAGGTTGGAGGCTATTGCAACTTTCGACATATCGCACTAAGCTTGCGTGGTCCGTAGCTGTATTGTGTCTGGGTGATACACGGAGGGTCGCAGGTTCCGAACTCGCTGGAAATTTATGGTGCGGTTTTTGACTCCACTACTCTTTTTGCACTTTTTCGCTTGTTTTCTGCTTTTTTGCTGCGACATATCCATCGCCCGATCCAAGTGGTTAGCGAAAGCGTGCACACTTATTTCGCATAGATCAACGGCCAGACTTTGGCCAAGATGTTTACGTGTGCTAGTTGTAGCTCACAGCATTCCGAAGGACCTGTGTGCAGCATTTGTAAGCTCCACTACGACTTCCAATGTTCGGGGGTCGCGGAAGGCAGCTATCGTAGATGGGGGGATACGCGGAAGAACAGTTGGTGTTGCCCCAAGTGCAAATCTAGTCCTTTACCGTCACCGGCAGTGGCCGCTCCAGTGCCCATTCAGCTTGATAAGATCCAAGAACAACTGAGCAAGGTCATGCTGCAGTTGGCACCATTGGCGTCGCTAGTGGAAGACGTGAAAACCATAAAGGCTGAAATCAACAACCTGAAAGACTCCATCGAAATGGCTCACCAGCTGATCAGTGATTTTTCGGGGAAAGTCAAAGTATTGGAATCCCGAGTGAGTAGTATGGAGGGGTTAATGGCAGAAGTCCCTGCACTCCGAAACGAATTAGCTGTGCTCCAGAATGAAATGAACGATAAGGATCAATGGGCTCGAGCGAACAACGTAGAAGTTAGAGGAATTCCCGTGAAAAACCACGAAGACCTATACGAAATCGCCAATAAAATTAGCCAAACATGCAATTTTCCTATAAAAAAGGAAGATATAAATTATATAGCTCGCATTCCAACCCGTGTTGCAGACAACATAAAACCGATTCTAATAGCGTTCAATAATCGATATACCAAAGAAGAACTAATAGCCTCATCACGCAAATGCAGCACACTCACCTTACCCAACTTAGGATACCTCGGAGATGGATCCATTTATATCACAGACCACTTGACTCAACGCAATAAAACTCTTTTAAGAAAAGTCAAGTCCCTAGCTAAGGATAAGAACTTCAAATACGTCTGGGTCAAGCACTGCAAAATAATGGCACGGAAGACGGACTCCTCACCAGTATTTTTTATAAGAAGCGAAAGCGACCTCTCAAAAATGGTTTAATATTATCTTTAAATTACACCGATTTATTTAAGGTTGTATTGAAGCTCGATAGTTTGGGAATCACGCTCCGAACCGATGTCCTTTGCTTAGCTTACCACTACTCGAATGCATTGGATGCCGGCAAGTTCGTGAAGGTCATGGGGTGCGTAGGCCATTATGATAACAATCAAATTTCTAAAGATTTCGATCGGAAAAAGAGAACATCTAGGACGGGACTTGAACCTTGAACTTGTCTAGGTGGCTCAGTTGGTCAGAGCATTCCCCCTGTAAGGGACTGGTCGCGGGTTCAAGTCCCGTCCTAGATGTTCTCTTTTTCCGATCGAAATCTTTAGAAAAAAGTAATCATACAAAATGCTTAAAAAATGTAATTGAATCAAATTTCTCCAAGAATTACTCACATTATGAACACATTAACGTTTATTATAGTTTTTAACCAATCATACCTCTCGGCGAATCTAAACATAAAAAGATTAAATATTTTAATATTGAATTTAGGCATCACCGCCTCCCGCTTTCTCACCATGTCTTGTGAACTATCTTTGATTCGGAATATAAATAAGATAATAGATTACTATATATCGCAACAACATATCAATTTCAACAGAATGCACTCGATACTAGCTTGCATTTTGAGCTTGGGGCGTGCACTGATGAATCCCGTGAATCGCTCTTGTTTATTATATTTACACTACAATTTGATTTACATTAGTCTTATATACACTATTTGTATTGATGGCTTCTGATGGTCTTAGTATCTACTATCAAAATACCCAAGGGCTACGTACGAAAACTCATCTATTTAAGAGGAACGTAATGCTGAATACATACGATTCTGATTCTGATGATTGAATCTCCGTAACAGAAACATGGCTTCCTGATAGTATTAGTGCTAGCGAGTTATTTGATGAGAGATATATTGTTTGGCGAAGAAACAGAAACTACCAGGACACTCATGAGAAATATGGAGGTGGAGTTCTTTTGGCGGTTCGCCGCGACATAGCGTCAGCTGTCCGATCGGAATGGTCATCATCGGCGGAAGGTATTTGGGTTACACTATCCTTTAAAAACAACAACACAAACCTGAAAATCCACATTTGCACTATTTACCTCTGTTCTGAAAATTACGGAAATTCATTCAATACTCAACTTTCCAATTTCACTGAGAAACTATCATCGATCGTAAACTCTTGTCCAAATGACCATTTTATAATAATGGGAGACTTTAATTTACCTAACATCCACTGGGCACCAAATGCTGACCCACAATACACTGAGGTCACAGGTGAAACGCAAATAAACTTTTTTGATACATTATCCGTCTGCGATTTCACTCAATCTAACTTCTGTTATAATCTCTCAAAACATAGGATTCTTGATCTTGTGTTAAGCAACATCAATCCTCAAGTATCGTTATGTACCACCCCATTAGTGCCGGAGAATGTTCATCATAGACCCCTAGATATTAGATTAAACATAACGCCCCTTAAACCACTACAAGTCCACTCGCGCTTAAAATATTTTTAGGAAAAAGGGGACTACGAATCTATCAAACAGGTTCTACACAATGTAGACTGGAACGAAGTGTTAAGTATTCCACTTGAAGATGCTATAAGCATTTTTTACAAGCATCTTACCGATTTGATAGAGAGCCATATACCCCATAAGCTAATATTTCCCTCCTCTTTTCCTCCTTGGTACAACGCTCCGTTAAAGAAACTTCTTAAAGAAAAATTTAAATTCTATAAGAAATATCGTATCTATGGTAATACCTCGGATTATAATACATTTTCATTACTACGACAAAGAGCGAAACATTTAGAGACAGAATGCTATAATACTTACCTTAATCACTGCGAAACCTCTATAATTAAAAACCCCAAAATGTTTTGGTCTTTCATAAAATCCAACAAAAATGGCACAAATATGATACCATCCTCTCTTTCGTACGAGGGTCACACGGCAGAGTCAGGGCCCGAAGCATGCAATCTTTTCGCAAACTATTTTCAGTCAACCTTTCGCCCACCCACCAATGTGTCTTCACAATCAGGAACCCAACCTACGTATCAAACTTACAATCATAACGTCAATACAATAAGCAGTATAGAAATAACTCCCGATGCCGTTAACAAATTACTTCGGTCAGTTGACCTAACAAAAGGAGCAGGACCAGACCATATACCGCCTCTCTTCATATATAAATGTGCAGACACCCTAACAAAACCCTTAACTATATTATTTACACGTTCTTTGAACGAAGGTATTGTGCCAGGAATTTGGAAATCTGCATTTATAACCCCTATTCATAAGAGTGGTTCAAAGAATGAAGTGAAAAACTACAGACCTATTTCGAAACTATGTATTTTCTCTAAAATTTTCGAACGTCTTATATACTCACAGGTCTACAATAGCCTTTCAACCTTCTTTATACCCGAACAACATGGTTTCCTCCGAAGCCGGTCAACTGCAACAAATTTGCTGTCATTCATAGAGTTCACCACCTCGCATATGGACTCGGGAGAACAGGTTGATGCTATCTTCACTGACTATAGCAAATGCTTTGATCGCATAGACCATTCAATACTTTTACGAAAAATTCTTGATGCCGGGATCCATGGAAACCTATATAGGTGGTTCACGTCCTATATTAAGAATTGCTCTCAGGCCGTAGTACTCAATGGCTATTCATCTGCATGGAATTTTGTGCCATCGGGAGTTCCTCAAGGTTCCCTTTTAGCTCCCTTATTATTTAATATTTTTATTAACGATGTACCTTCTTGTTTTGTTCATTCAAAATTCGTCCTGTATGCGGACGACATGAAAGTTTTTAAGCAAATTAAAGATATCAATGATTGTTTTCTACTACAGCGTGATTTGCTCAATTTTGAAAGTTATTGTAATATCAACAAACTAGACATTAACGTCGACAAGTGTCATGCAATAACTTTCACTCGTAAATTAGTACCTACAAACCACACATATAGGTTAAAAGAACAAGAACTCAAAACACTCAATGAGGTGCGTGACCTTGGTATAATTCATGACTCTAAACTGACATATGAGAAACACATTGCCCGCATAACCATGAAAGCCTATAAAGCCTTAGGTTTCATCATTCGGTCAAGCTCTCAGTTCCGTAGCCTAAAGGTCACTAAGATCTTATATTGTACCTACGTGCGTAGTATCCTCGAGTACTGCTCACAAATCTGGAACCCGCAATATGATATCTATATAGACAGGCTAGAGTCCACGCAGAGAAGATTCATGAGATACCTACAATTTAAGTGCAAAACGAACGATAACAACTACGTAGCGAGGTGCAGGAGACATCATATGCTGCCCCTCGGTGAAAGACGCAAAATCACGGATATAGTCACCCTATTGAAAATTTTACAAGGCCAAATTGATTCCCCAGAACTATTACTGAGAGCAGGTACCAACAAGAAGCTGCCGAAATCCAAACATTAATCTCCTGCACGTTCCCCACAGCGGTACTAACTACAGGCAAAACTCCTTCTTCAATAGAGCCTCAAAATATATAAACAACATTGATTTACACGATTTTGATATGTTTAACAGCCCCCCATATAAAATAAGAAATACGCTAGCAAACGATTGGTTCGGCGTGACGTCCAGCTATCGAGCTCAACTTAATTAATTAATTTTAACTTGATTGTTTTACTCCCTCACTATTGCTTTTCTTTGTAAATTAAAAAAAAATATGTTAAATTGCCTTCCTACATTGTTAAATAAGTACTTATATATTTTTGTACATTTATGCATGTTTACAACCACTATCCTTTGCATTATCTCAAGTAATTAATTGAGCGAACGGGACAGGCATAGTTTGTTATCCTTAGTTATAAGATGCGAAAACTAATTAAATGGTTTTAGATTGACATGGTCATTTACATTAAAATTAGAATTATAAACGGGATATTTAGTAGTACATCCGTGATCATGGTACTTGTAACAGTGCCGAAATATCGGATTCTCGAAAAAGATACTAAACATGGTAAATATCCCGTTTATAATTCTAATTTTAATTAAATGGTTTTCAGACATTATTTAAGGCACCAATGAGAATTGTAAAAACTGTTTGTTTTCCTAATAAAGCAAAATAAAATAAAAATAAAAATAAACGCAGCGCAAGAGTTGAATCGAATACTTCTTTTGACCTGACTACGACCTGGCCAACATCTAGGTTGTCATTCTATGATTTTGTGATTAGCGCATAGGATTTAGTGTTGTGTAATGTGTAAATATCACTGAAAAATGTACTAATCGATGGTACACATGCCTATACATGATCATGAACGTGGCCGAAAATAAAAACAGAAACTTACCATTCCTGTGTCTTTCCTGCTTTATGCCATTGGCTGTATGAGCCATTGTGGTCCCTTGGGGAATATTGCCAATGGCTGCTTTGCTTATCTGAAAAAAAAAACCTTTATGGTGGTTTCATTTACTTACTACATATTACAAATGCACATAAACTTTACAACTGGATTCATTATTTGTAAATAGGTCTCCACACATAAATGCAACATAATGTTAAATCTTCTTCTTTTCTTATATATAAAAATGAATTGCTGTTCGTTAGTCTCGCTAAAACTCGAGAACGGCTGGACCGATTTGGCTAATTTTGGTCTTGAATTATTTGTGGAGGTCCAGAGAAGGTTTAAAAGGTTTGTCATCGATTGAGGCAGTACGAAGTCTGCCGGAACAGCTAGTGTTAAATAAAAAATTACATATTTCAATTTTTTTATATTATATATTATAATAAACGCGTATAACATAATCGCACGGATTCGTCATGCTCAATGAACGATCTTACAAATCACATTGCAGAATGACCGCCCACTTCCATTGTAACAAGTGAAAAATATTTGTTTCCTGATTATGGTAATGTCACTGGCATCTGATCTTTTTGGAGCATATTCCATACGTGCTCAATAAGATATTAAATAAGTATTAAGAAACGCAATTCCTGAAACGTAATTATACAATCGTTCATGCAAGCTCCAGGAACTGCGTTTCTTAGCGGCCTTTTAGTTTGATCCTTAATACATTAGGCTATAGGTTGTGCAAATTGTTTTGCACCACCCACATGCTCACAGGCTGTCAGTTTTATTTGTCTCTTAGCTATCGCCAAATCTGATTATAGTGAAATCTATTTATATTGCAAATTTAATCATAATCAGTTCAGAGGTTATGGACAGGTGACAAACATTGATATACAAACTTTCGTGTTTATTTTATAATATTGTTACGTGCGCGGGGTACAAATTAAATGCCGTTTTCACAACAAAGAGATTTATTCGCTCACCACAAACTAGACAACTAAATAACTAGCACACACAGTACTCTTCAACAGTTCAAGTCGCTCAGCAGTTCACAGTAGTCCACAGTAGTTCCTTAAGTCGCAGTATAACTCTCTTGGTTCACTTCGGTAAGATGTGTTCGCTTTCGCGTTCGAAAATAAACTGACTCGTGTCGTTATAGCCGGGTGCCCTTTTATAGCTCTTAATAAGGAGGGTAGAATGTTCCGGAATGATCTAGAGATAAGGCACGTTATTTATTTAACTAGAGCGTTCGAGAAGAGTAGGTACAGTCTGTCCCATAGGCGGTGCCGCCGTCATTTGCACGCTCGTGACGGCGTGCGGTAGGACGTACCGTGAAGCAACCCTAAAAGCCACGGCCGCGGTTGCCCGAGTCGTGGGGCGGATCCGGCGGCTGGGTCTCAAGGTGGCTCTGCACAAATCTGAGGCCTTATTCTTTCATGGGCGTCGGAGCGAGCCATCAAAGCCTTATGGTAGGAGGCATTCGCATTGGCATCAAACCCCAAATGAAGTATTTGGGGCTTGTACTCGACGGCCGGTGGGACTTCGGAAAACATCTCCGAAGTTTGGTCCCCAAGCTGAAGGGCACAGCTAACGCTCTGGCGCGGCTGTTGCCCAACATGAGGGGACTCGAGAGCCCTTATAACTCCTGCAGGAGACTCTACGGGGGGATTGTGCGGTCCATGGTCCTATATGGGTGCCCAGTGTGGGAAGAGGCCCTGAAGGCCAACAATGCCAGGCTACTGCGAGAACCGCAGCGGGTAATGGCCAACAGGGTCATAAGGGGGTATCGCACGATCTCCTTCGAAGCGGCGAGTCTTCTTGCCGGAACTCCACCATGGGATCTGGAGGCGGGAGCCCTTGCAGCCCTTTATAAGTGGCGCAAGGAGGTGTGGGAGCTGGGACGGAATCCGGAGTCTCGAGAAATCGAGGCCCAGAAATCCCAGCTCCACCAGGCCATCTTGGTGGAGTGGAAGGAACGACTTGGGCAACGAAGCGCAGGGCACGCCTTTGTAGAGGCGGTAAGACCCGTCATGGAGGATTGGCTCGAGAGGCGACATGGAAGCCTCTCGTTACGACTGACGCAGGTGAGCGCCGGCAAGGAGAGCTTCGGGGATCATCTGCATCGGATCAGGAAGGAGCCAACGTCTGAGTGCCACCACTGCGACGCGAACGCGGACTCGGGGCTGCACACGCTGGTACAATGCCTGTCGTGGGAGGTATCGAGGCGTGACCTCGTGGCAGCCATCGGGGTGGGAGTCCTCTCACTCGGCACCATGATTGCGGCCATGGTGCGGAGTGCGAGCGCGTGGGCTGCCGCCGCCTCCTTCTGCGAGCAAGTAATGCTCGAGAAGGAGGCGGTTGAGCGGGCTCGGGAGAGATTTAGAACCCTCCCGGCACGCCAAGCCCGCAATATGCGCGCCGCGCGGCGCAGGTGACTCAGACGCCGTAGGTCGCTTAACGACCTTCGTCCTCCATGAGCGCAGGCCTGGGTGTGACAGGTGGAGCCGCCTGTCACCCTAGCAGAAGCAGGCCGGGGTGGCGCGGCGAAGAGCGCTCTTCCCCCGAACCGGGGCAAGGCGGGAACACCGTGGTTCCCAAACCCGAGGGGGGCTTCTCAAAACCGCAGATGGCCCTGAGTCAGCTGGGGTGCGAGGGCCATGCCTTATGGCCCACCTTACACCCCGGCGTCTGAAGACCCGAGGCAGCGTGTGGTTTTAGTCGGTTCAAGTCCGACATAACGTCCCTCGCTGGCCGGCAGGGGGGATATCCGAAGGGATTTCCGCATGAAAAAATGCCCTTGTTATCAAGATTTGTAGGTAAAGTAGGTATAGGTATTTGAAGTACTTGTGATTTTGTATTGGCTTTTCCAGATTTTTCTACACGGATCGATAGAGTACTTCGACATTAACAATGCGTTTTAATTTCTAGAAGATTCGATCAGTAGATTTCGAGATATCGATGATCGTTGTAACAATATCATTTAATTACGATAGCCTGTTTTTAATAGTTCGACAGCAGAGTATAGATATTAGTGTTCGAAGGTTATTCGTAACTTGTATGAATATTACATAGTCGACAACTGAAAGTCACACATTAATGTGTCATTTTAAGACGACCAAACTTGGGTTTTAAAAGGTTATTTTATGATTAACTAATTAAAAGATGATTCTTTGCCATACAAAGATGTAATTTATAGTAGAAGGAGAAGTACTTCTCAAATGACATAACAAAAATGGAGTAGAAAACTACACAAGATCTTCGAGAAAATGTATACATTTTCAATAAATCAATTTGCCTCATGTTAAGAAAAAATATTTTTTAAAACATTATCAGCGCTATGTATATTTTATGAATTTGTACATTGCGAAGTTTCTTATTCTGTGAAAAGGTATTATTCTGGTGGCACAATGACCCTTCTACACCTAAACGTTAATCAAATCGCCTGGGCTAAAAAACACAATCAATTCGGTTGCTAGCCTCCCCCGCGCTCTAATTAAAAATTGTAAATTTAACTAGTTTATTTCCTGAATATTATCGAAAATCTATGGGTATAAAATTGTAAATTAGTTGTGTCTAGAGTTGCCGCGAATACTCGAATACCGATTAATCGCCATTCACTTTGGCTTTGGAATAACTCGACATTACTATTCGACATCAATAAGGCACATTAAAAATATTTCTAATTTCTTCTAAGGTTGTGAGAAAAGAAAACAATGAAGTTAAAGAAATCTGTTTCATTTTATAAATACATACATATATATATATATTGTAGAAATATAATTTTTCATTTTTAAATGCTGGCAACCCTTTTCTTGTACCAGCGTTTATAATTGTAGGGGACGGTCGGACCATATTGACCATTGGTCGGATATCGTTTTTTGCACTACAATCTGCCTCTGTTGGATTTTAAATATTAATTAAAAATCTTAACTAATTTAATTTCACGAATATGATAGGCACAGGCTCATATTACAGATAATAATTGATACTGTGTATTGTTTTATTAAGGAAAATAATGAAAATTGATTATTTTCAACTCATTCGTTTTTTGTTCGTTTAAAGTTTATTTTAGACGACTATTCGCCGAATGCCGAATAATACTAGCTATTATTCGGTATACAACGAATATCAAAAAAATGTCGAGTAATGCCGAATACCGAATAATAGCGAGTATTCGCGGCAACTCTAGTTGTGTCGGTACATTGGAGATATTAAAAAAAAAACTTAAATGAGCGATTATGAACACATTTTTTTTTGGAATTCTTGTCTGTTTGTTCGCAATGGACGGAAAAACGATTGTGCCATTGAACGGAATTCGATGTGGTTTTTTTTTATTATAAGGGTCTTGGTTAGACTCAAAATCAGGCATATGCTTGATTGCAATTGGTTAAGTAGAACCGGAGATATAACCCAAAAACGATAACCGACCTCCGCAAGGGCGGAACTGTTTCATAAAATCATCCTTTCAAATTTCTAGTAGGACATGAGCAAGAAAATGATAATATGTGTAATGTATCTGTAATATTAACATGATAATTTTTAAGTTCCAAGTAGTATTTGTATACAAAGTTTTATCAACAACATTTTTCTAAGATAAAAATAGGTACTAATCTGTTATAATCAGATTCATCCATGTTCACATTCACTGTCTGTCGAATTGTCGTAGCTGCTATCATTTCCTATCCTACTAATTATGATTTCATTATTCTACTATTCTATTCTACTGAAGAAAGACGATCGAAAGTTTCTTTCTTTCTTAATTTACTATTCTTAGAAACTTTCCGGGAAACATAATCATATCGCTAAATCCTGTGAAAATAATTTAACATATATCTACCTATCATATATCCAGACATATATTATAAATTATTAGTTCCTTGTGATTACATTTTTTTGATTTCACTATTAATTTGCCTCAGAAAGAAAAAATCCGTTCTACTTTCGTGTTCAGCGATCAAAGCCCGTCAAATCAATCAAGGCGTTGCGTGTCCGTCATCGCTTTATTTCTTGTTGCTCTGTCCTTTTCACCCAGCACCTCTCTAAAACAGTGCCCTAAGAAATTCTGTTTGGATTTATTTTAAGTTTATTTTTATTGATTAAATCATTTATGTTATTACAATTAAACCACCCGCTTGAACCACAATGGTTTTTATGCAAGCGAGCATTCGTATATTGGTTATAAACAACTAAATAGCTATATGAGTGAACAATTCTAATCTAAAATGAACTAAGTACAGAATTTTATATATTGTTTAAGAACTGGCTTTGTAATCATTTTACAAACGGTTGCTGTGTTACATATATTATTAATGAACTATTTGTTCTAGCAAGCTATTTAAAATATAGGGTAGTATATGTTGAAAAGTTCTAGTTCCATATACATTTGTTGATTTTATTATATCTCTTTAAATACGTCAATTGCCGCAGATTACCGTTTCGGTTTTTTGCACGTAACTGATTTTTATTTGGGCTTTCTTCTTTCATTATGGGAATTTTAGTTTTGCATTGAATTGCTCACAATATTTAAAAATTCGTCGTAATTATCTTTATATTTATTCTTACATTCAATGGAACCATCGTTTTCATCGTGGGAATCGATAAACGTGGTGGTTTTCCCTTCATACTTATTAACTATCGACCCACCTTCGCTTCGTTTCAGTTTTAGTTTCTGTAGTACCACAATACTATTAGATACACTACATAGCATATGTGAGTCGTGGGAAATTAGGAAATTTCGACAAGAAACTATTAAACTATCGAAGTAACAGGTATTTACAGAAATCAAGAACGTTTCAAACATACTTTGATGGATCTTTAAATAGCATGAAAGCCTTCAGAAGGGGTTCATGCAATTCAGGTCGAGCTAGTTTCAGTTATAACCATTCTCAACCTTTTCTTGGGGGTTGTGCGTGATTTCTTAATTATTATTGTCTTATTTAGGGTCGTCTTTAGTCTAATGTTCTTTTCATGTCGTATTTAGGATTACTAATCCTAATTGTGACATGACGGTGGTGGTGGTGGATTAAATATTAATAACCTACTTTTTTCAACAACAGGTTTTTTGCCATGTTGTGGTTCTACATAGATATATACCGCTTGAGTCATAAAAATAATATAAAGAGTACAACGAATGTGATTAATAAATCAAAGTAAGTATATAACGAAATAAAAATGTAGGCGAAAATGATATAAAACCGAATATTTTGATCGGATCGGATCGAGTTTAAAAATTTAGATGAAAATTATGGACAACACCCTTGTCAACACATCAAAGGGGGTATTTAAACTGTGATAGGTACCTTTTCTTCGTGCGGATATCCCCTCGGATACCCCCCCGCCGACCAGCGGGGGCGGTTCTGTCGGGCTTGAACCGACTAAAACCGCATGTTGTCTCGGGTCTGCAGACGCCGGGGTGTAAGGTTGCCCATAGAGCATATCCCTCGCACCCCAACTGACCCTGGCCCATCTCCGGTTTCGAGATGGCCCCCTCGGGTTTGGGAACCACGGTGTCCCCGTCTTGCCCCGGTTTGGGGGAGGGGCGCTAGTCGCCTCACCGTCCCGGCCTGCTTCTGCTGGGGTGACAGGCGGCCTCACCTGCCACCCCCAGGCCTGCGCTCTTGGAGGACGGAGTTGGTTAAGCGACCTCCGGCGCCTGAGTCGCCTGCGACGCGCGGCGAGCATGTTGCGGGCTCGGCGGGCCGGGCGAGATCTAAATCTCTCCCGGGCGCGCTCCGCCATCTCCTTCGCGAGCATTACATGCTCGCAGAAGGAGGTGGCGGCGGCCCACGCACTCGCGCTCCGCACCATTGCCCTAATCATGCTGCGGAGCGAGAGGACTCCCACCCCGATGGCTGCCACGAGGTCACGCCTCGCCGCCTCCCACATCGGGCAGTCCGCCAGCGTGTGCAGCCCTGAGTCCTCCTTCGCGTCGCAGTGATGACACATAGGCGTTGGCACCTTCCTGATCCGATGCAGGTGGTTCCCGAAGCACCCCTTCCCGGAGATCACCTGCGTCAGTCGGTACGAGAGGCTTCCATGTCGCCTCTCTAGCCAATCCTGCATGATAATATTATAAAGAGGAAAACTTTGTTTGTATGTTTGTTTGTTTGTTTGTAATGAATAGGCTCAAAAACAACTGGACCGATTTTAAAAATTCTTTCACCATTTGAAAGCTACATTATCCACGAGTAACATAGGCTATATTTTATTTTGGAAAAAATAGGGTTCCGTAAGATATTTGGGTTTTTCGGACACAAGGTGTAAAAAATCAACCAGAAAAGTTACTTATTTTGCGGACGCTGCCTAAAGTATAAAAGATAGACCCATAAAATGTTCTAATTAATTGTAGCTCTTATGAATATCTACAAAAAAGTCCGCGACATACTATACCTATGTATGTCGAGTGAGGCACAACAACTATTTTTTTATTTAAAAATCTTGAATTTGTTTTTGGACTAAACGCGTTTATTTTACTCATGCTATTAATTCTTATCAAAATAAATTATTTCATCACTAAGTACAGTTGATGTAGATAATATTTAGTCTTTGAATGATTAAAATTGGACGTTTCGGCCCGTTGCGAAGAGGGCATCACCAAGGCGGGGGTGCGCATGCGGGAGGGGAGTTTAGATCTATGAGTAAGGTACCCGCGCGGCTGCATGTGATGCTCGCGAAGGAGATGGCGGAGCGCGCCAGGGAGAGGTTCAGAACTCTCCCGGCCCGCCGAGCCCGCAACATGCTCGCCGCGCGTCGCAGGCGACTCAGGCGCCGGAGGTCGCTCAACGACCTCCGTCCTCCATGAACGCAGGCCTGGGGGTGGCAGGTGAGACCGCCTGTCACCCCAGCAGAAGCAGGCCCGGACGGTGGGGCGACTAGCGCCCCTTCCCCAAACCGGGGCAAGACGGGGACACCGTGGTTCCCAAACCCGAGGGGGCCATCTCGAAACCGGAGATGACCCAGGGTCAGTCGGGGTGCGAGGGATATGCTCTATGGGCAACTTTACACCCCGGCGTCTGTAGACCCGAGACGGCGTGCGGTTTTATTTCAGGGCTAACCGACAGTTCTTTTCAGGGCTAACCAACAGTTCTTTTCAGGGCTAAACAATAGTTCTTTTCAGAGCTAGAGTGTTACACGCTATTAACATTTTCTTAAACATTTGAAAATGCCTAAGAGAGCCAGGTCTCAACTTTCTAAACATAGTTCCCAAGCACGGGCAGCAAGAATACGTCGTATGGGAGAATCTTCACCTGAACGCTCACAACGCCTTGCTGAACAAAATCAGAGAAACTCTCAGGTACGCGCACGAGACTCGAGTGTCGAACGTTCGCAACGCCTTGCACAACAAAATCTGAGAACATCTGAGTTACGTGCACGAGAGTTGAGGTTGGAGCGTTCCCAACGTCTTCATGAACAAAATGTAAGGACCTCTGACTTACGCGAACGAGAGACAAGTGTCGAGCGTTCGCAACGCCTTGCCGAACAAAGTCTGAGAACCTCCGAGTTACGCGCGCGAGAGTCGAGTGCCGAGCGTTCGCAACGCCTTGCCGAACAAAGCTTGAGAACCTCTGAGCTACGCGCTCAAGAGTTGAGGCTGGAGCGTTCCCAACGTCTTCGTGAACAAAATATAAGGACTTCTCAGTTGCGCGAAAGAGAGTCGAGTGTCGAGCGTTTGCAGCGACTTAGAGCTCAGGCAGAGAGACAGCAGTTGTCCACAAATAGATTTCGCAATCGAATTTTAGCTAACAGCAACAGACGTCGCCTTAAGACGTAATAATGTATCGGAGAATTTCGAATATCTGGGACGTGTCTAGGTGGCTCAGTTGGTCAGAGCATTCCCCCTGTAAGGGACTGGTCGCGGGTTCAAGTCCCGTCCTAGATGTTCTCTTTTTCCGATCTAAAATCTTTAGAAAAAAGTAAGCATACAAAATGCTTAAAAATTTAATTGAATTAATTAGGCGGAGTCATCAAAAAACAATGTTTAAAAATGACTGTAAAGTTGTTCATTGTTTCCGTAGTTCGCAAGAATTACGGTAGATGGCACCAACGTCGCCTTAAGACGTAATAATGTATCGGAGAATTTCGAATATCTGGGACGTGTCTAGGTAGCTCAGTTGGTCAGAGCATTCCCCCTGTAAGGGACTGGTCGCGGGTTCAAGTTCCGTCCTAGATGTTCTCTTTTTCCGATCTAAAATCTTTAGAAAAAAGTAAGCATACAAAATGCTTAAAAATTTAATTGAAGCAACAGACTGGCTTTCAGATATGATCCGCAGGTTGATTATGCACAACAAGCGTCCGTCCAAATCGGAGTCATGAATAAGATCTGCTCTAACTGCTCTGCCAAGAAATGGGCGGACGAACCTAATGGTATGTGCTGTGCTTCAGGTGAAGTTTGTCTTCCTAACCTTCAGGAGCCTTCACAACCAATAAAAAATCTTTTAACTAATAACCATCCATTATCTGGTCATTTTTTAACAAACATACGTAATTACAATAGTCTTTTTCAAATGACTTCGTTTGGCGCAAAAGAAATCAGGAAAGGAAATTGTATGCCCACTTTTAAAATTGAAGGACAGGTGTATCATCTCATTGGTAGCCTTTTACCACCATCAGGCCAAAACCCACAGTTCTTGCAAATGTATTTTATTTCGGATGCAGACCAGTTATCGTTGCGATCAGGCATCGCACCAACCTTAAAATGGATTTAATTCGCGAATTATAGACCGCTTTGAATAATCATAACCTGTATATACGAAGTTTTAAACAAAACTTAGAACTTAACTCCTCAGATAATTTAAAATTAATTATTCATTCAGATCGCACTCCACAGACAGCACACAGAGGCAGATATAATGCTCCTACTGTAAACGAGGTAGCCGTTCTCTGGGTCGATTAAGACAGAGGTCCCAGGGATATACTCTTACACGGTAGAGACGGACAGCTCAAAAGAGTTTCTGAGCCACATCGGTCCTATGATCCACTACAATATCCTATAATGTTTGAGACAGGAGAAGACGGTTATTATTTGACTATCCCTCAGCAGGGTTCTGCGCGTAATAAAACTGTTTCGTGTATGCAATTTTATGCATTTAGATTAATGTTTAGAACTAACTCTTTTAATCCGTTACATTATTACAGAGACTTATTTAGTCAATATTGTGTTGACATGATGGTTGAAATGATATCGGAAAGATTAAATTATATTTCTCGGAATCATCAAAGACTGAGGGCTGATGACTACATTCATTTCAGAGATGCCTTAAATCATGACGCAAATGTTGACCCATCAAATATGACGGGTATTAACATGTCATATTGCCATCGTCATTTACGGGTTCTCCGCGTTTCATGCACGAGAAAACGCAGGACGCGATGACGTACGTCCGAAATTATGGTAGACCTGACTTATTTTTCACTTTTACATGTAACCCCGAATGGCCTGAAATTAAAGCGGAGCTGCTACCAGGACAACGATCTTTCGACCGTCATGACATAACTTCACGTGTATTTCATTTAAAGATGAAGAAATTCATCAAATTATTTGTCAAAGAACAGATATTCGGTAAAGTAAAATGTTATATGGCAAGTGAGGAGTAGCAAAAGCGCGGTACCTCAATACCTCATTGTCATTTGCTGTTCTGGCTAGAAACTAAAATACAACCAGATGAGATCGACAGTGTCATAGTTGCGGAGCTACCCGATCAACAAATTGATCCGGTAGTACACGACATTATAACTAAAAGTATGGTACATGGACCCTGCGGGGAACATAATTTAGCTGCACCATGCATGAAGAACGGTGTCTGCACAAATAAATACCCTCGCCGTTTCATGAACGATACCCAGACCGGAGAAGATGGGTATCCAGTTTATCGTAGGCGCGATACAGGAAATGGCGGTCGGAGCACTACGCTACAAATCAGGGGCAACATGGTGACAATAGATAATTGTATTGTTCCATACTCCCCGCTACTATGTAAGACTTTTAACGCTCATATAAACGTGAAGTATTGCCACTCTGTCCAAGCCATTCAATACTATATATGTAAGTATATAAATCAAGGTTCAGATCAGGCAACTTTTAGCCTTAGAAACCCACACGATGAGGTCGAAACTATTTAAATGGCAGGTACATAAGCACATCTGAAGCTGTCTGGCGCTTATTTGAATTTCCCATCCACGACCGGCATCCTACTGTAGTGCATTTGGCCGTTCATCTAGAGAACGGTCAAAGGGTGTATTTTACACCAGGGACAGCTTATCAAGTTGTCCAAAACCCACGCAATACCATATTAATGGCATTTTTTGCTCTCTGTAATGAAGATGAATTCGCGAAAACTTCTCTGTATCATGAAGTCCCGCAATACTATACACGTACATGGGCAAATAATAAATTCACTAGAAGGAGGCATGGCGAAGATGTAGTTGGACATCCGGGGATAAAAAAAAGATGCCGCTTTAGGTAGAGTCTACGGGATACATCCATCCCAATCAGAGTGTTTTTATCTTAGGATTCTACTGCACCACGTACGCGGTCCGACCTCATTTGCATACCTTAAAACTGTAAACGGTATTGGTATTTAAACTATCATGGTCACTAACTCTAATACTTATGTAAACGGTATTGTCAAAGAGTTGTATCAAGCAGCTTGCCGTGACCGAGGTTTACTTGAAAACGATGACCATTGGGTAACACTTTAAGCGAAGCTTCGTTTTCACATTGTCCGAAAAAATTAAGGGAGTTGTTCGTAGTCATACTTTTATTTTGTCATGTGGCCATCGGAACCATTGAAGTTATGGGATACTTTCAAAGATCAGTTCTGTGAAGATTCGCTTTAGTGTTTTATATAAAAACTCAGAAAAACTTTAGTCTGATAAACATTAACCTTAAGTCTTCCAACAGCTTTATCGAGTTTTTAAAAATATGGAGTCAAAAGCTATTATCCGCTTACAGCTTATAATATCCTTAAAGCCCTACAGGTTAAATAGGTTAGGAGAACGTCGGTGACCGTCTAAGACACATTGGTTCTGACAAGTACATAGCATATAGGGTTGTCACGTTCTTAGAAAAATTTGGGATAAATCCAGACATATTATATAATGAAGTCTCCCGGCCGCGTCTTTCTGTCTGTATGAACGCGATAAACTCAAAAACTACGGAACTGATTTTTGTACGTTTTGCACCAATAAATAGTATGATTAAGGTTTAGGTGTATAATTCATGATGGTTTTATGTAAATTGACTGAAATATAACGATTATTGTTGAAGAGGTCGCAAAAAATCTTATGCTAAATAAACTAGGCGAAAAAAGGATCACGGTTACCGAAATCCACGCGGCGAAGCTGCGGGCGGAAGCTATATATAATAAAATCGTAACGAGGGGAAAACTGTACATTGAATATTTATCCAAAAAAATAATTGATGTTTGTTCTACGAGCGATACCCATGCCGAAAATTAGATTTTTAGATTTATGGTCTGTTTGTCTGCTTTTATCGATGTCCGAGCATCACTTGAAACTCGCTGAACAAATTTGGCTGAAATTTTGCATGAATATTTTTCTAGGGCGTGGTCATAAACTGCGCTATATATCATCACGCTATTATAGGTATGATAGGAGCCAGTAGGGCAAAATCGGTCTTAACTATTATTGATGACCACTTTACTATTACAAAGTAAATCTTTACGAAATTTTGTAGATCAGCAGAACTCAGACATGGTCGAAATCCGGACTATAAGTCATCACGCTATACCTTAAAGGTAATGAGCAGTAAAATGTAAAATCTCGAAACTCTACAGAGTTACTCTCATATAAAAGGTAGATTAGAGACGCATAAAACATTTCATAATGAATATCATCACGCTATTATTTTAAGGAATCGGGCAGAATTGATTTCGATGTTACATATTTGTCTATCTATTTCGAACGAATTGTCAATGGAATACGAGTGTACCACATCCTTATCCGGCCCCTTAAATAAAATAACTTACGTGTTAGTATCGAGACGGCAGAAATAAACATACCTTGATCTATTCCGAACTTAACGCGTACGAAGTCGCGGCCAACAGCTAGTGGTTAAATATGTTGGTTTGTTTTGGAGACGTAAAGTAAATCGTAATGTCCAAGCGAACACTCTTGACACGCGCACAAAATCGTTGTGTCTGCTTAGTAGCGCGCTAATGACTGGGTTCTCGGATTTCAATGTCGCAACGTTTATCAACTTATGTTTATTTAATTCTTCAGAAGTATGATACGAGATGTTTTTGTTGGTTTTCTCATCGAAAGACAACAGCCATGTTGGTCCATGCCAAAAAATAGGATGGTTAATAAGTTGCTCAGCACTGATACCACGGCTTGCGCAGTTAGCTGGATTTTGTTTTGATTGCACATAACGCCAGCTTGTTGGTTGTATTACGTCTACAACTTTAACGACTCTATTAGCAACGAATGGTTTCCAACGGCTAGTGTCGCCACTTAACCAACCTAGCACTGCCGTAGAATCTGCCCAACCAAATATTTTGATTTTGAGCTTGGACAAGCATTGACATGTGGTTTTCATCAAACTTGCTAGTAGGGCGGCTGCGCACAGCTCTAACCTTGGTAGTGAAACGATTTTTCTTGCCGGAACGAGACGCGATTTGGCCGCTACAATGACAACTGTTGGGTCAGTAATCGGTGTAGTATATACCAGTAAATGACACATGCATAAGCCCTTTCAGATGCGTCACAAAACCCATGTAATTCTATAATGTCACCTTGTTTGGTTTGCAACCATCGTTGAATCTTGACACTGTTGAGGTTCGTTACATCTTCCTTCATGGCATCCCACTTTGAGGTGATGTTATCTGGTAAGACATCATCCCATTGTACGCTGAGGGACCAGATTTCTTGAAATAGTAATTTAAATTTGGTTGTTACTGGTGACAACCAGCCTAGGGGATCGAAGATCTTGGATATCGTCGAAAATAGGGTTCTTTTAGTAAGTTTGGTAGGAGGTTCTATTTTTAATTGGAATGTGAAATGATCAGCACGTGACTGCCATTGCAAACCTTGGTGGACTCTTGGTGCTTGAAATTATATGTCTGATCACCCCTATTATTTGTATAATACTCTTCCACTAGTTCCAGGTTATTGGAAGACCACTTTCGAAGGTTGAATCCGCCAGCTGTCAACAGTGCTATGAGGTCGGACTTAAGTTGTTTGGCTGACTCCAGGTCCTGGTGAGCATGAAGTACGGCATCCATATATATACTGGTTTCCACGACCTTGGCTGCTTCTGGAAACCGATGAGATTCGTCTTTAGCTAGCTGTTTAAGCGTCGTCATCGCTAAGAACGAAGCCGCCTTTGTCCCGTAGGTAACAGTGCTCAACGGATATTCCTGCAGTGGTAGCTTGGAGTTGTCCCGCCATACTATACTCTGAAGAGCCTGCTCATCTTCGTGGACAAGAATCTGCCGAAACATCTTCTCTATGTCAGCAGTGAAGGTAATCCGAAGTTGTCTCCAAGTGATTATAAGAGATTATAGATCTTTTTGTAAATTTGGCACGCTAAACATGAGATCATTTAATGAATATCCTGTCGATGTTTTAGCTGACGCGTTAAAAACTACACGCGTGGCTGTGGTCCTTGACTCGGCTCGCACTACACAATGGTGAGGTAAATACGATGCCGGTGTCTGGTTACCGGCGCAGGCCTTCATATGGTTTAAATATAAATATTCAAAAATGAATTGTCTATAACTTTCATGAATTATTTTCTTTTTGGTGAATCTTCTTTCTAACTGATGAAATTGGGCGACTGCCTTAGTTTTGGACTCCCCTAATTTCTCAGTAGCATCCTTTTGAAGTGGTAACCTTAAAACGTAACGCCCGTCTGGTCGGCCCATTGTTTCCAACTGGTATTTTTATTTATTTATTTATTATACACTTTATTGTACACCAGGTAAACATAATATCTATAAGTAATATAAAATTAGAGGAGGAAGCAGTACAATGGGCCTTATCGCTTAAAGCGATTTCTACCAGGCAACCTTTCGATGGTAACGTGTTGGTAGGATTGAGCGGTAGTTGTTTGGCGTACTAATTGTAGTTAAGTATAATAGGTACATAATACACATAAACATTAATACCTAAATTATAATATATATATACAGATATATATTCTTCTTCTTGATCGGTACACTCTTTTAAGAGTGGTCGTGGTCGTCACGCAGTTGTAGTAGTGGAGGAAGCAGATTGAACGCGCCTCACGATGCTCCGCCATTGTTCCCTGCTGGAAGTCATCCTACTGCACTCGTTCAAGGACTCGCCCACAAAGGACTTGATTTGATCGGTCTAACGTGTAGGAGACCTCCCGCGCGGTCTAGTGCCTTCTATCTTCCCCTGGATAACTGGACGCTCTATGGACAGGTTATCACGCCTTGTGGCCAAAGAAATCTAATATGCGAGACTGTACTGTCGAAAATAAACGCTGCTTTATGCCGAGTTCCTGGAGAATGGAGACATTTGTGCGAAACTCGGTCCATGAAACTCCTAGCATCCTTCTCCAGCACCACATCTCCAGAGCGTTTATTTTTTGTCTCTCCACTTCTCGCAACGTCCACGTTTCAGCTGCGTAAAGAAATATGGGGAAAATGAGTGTTCGCACGAGACTCGTTTTCGTGGTTTTAGTGATGTTCCTGTTCCGCCATATTTTCTTCATCCTATCCATAGATGTCCTCGTGATAGCCATTCATCGCTTTATTTCATCTATGCATCCACCGTTATGGGTTATCAACGATCCCAAGTATACATAGGATGGAACCACGTCACAGTTCGCGATCTGTGTAACTTCGGGCGAGTTACTGTTGGCGCGATCTACGATCATCATTTTAGTTTTGCTACGATTGATCTTTAATCCAAAATGTAAGCTTGTGCGTTCCATTTTCAGTAACAGTTCCTCCGTACGCTGCGCACTGGATGTAAACAGAGTCGTATCATCAGCATAACGTAAATTAGCAATTTTATATCCACCGATAGTCACACCGTCTGCCCAATCCTCTAGAGTTATGCGCATAATCAACTCAGTGTATACATTGAACAAAAGCGGCGATATGATACATCCTTGGCGGACTCCAGCGCTTGGATGAAAATTGCTAGATAGAACGTCTTCCGTACGAACTGATGCTGTGCCATCCTCATAAAGACGTCTCAATAGATGGACAAGATGTTTTGGGGTACCCATTTCAAGTAAAGTTTTCCACAGAACCGGCCATTTCACCGAGTCAAACGCCTTAGAAAAATCAACAAAACAAATGTAAGTCGGTTTATTGAACTCCCTTGCCTTCTCGATGACCTGGCGTACAATGAGAATCTGTTCTCGAGTGCCTTTCCCTTTCACAAATCCAACCTGTTCTGGAGCGTTCTCACTGGACAAGTACGTCTTTAATCGCTCATTAAGTATATGTAACAATATCTTGCTTGAGTGTGATATAAGTGCAATAAGACGGTAATTGTTACATTTCTTCGTAGAACCTTTTTTGTGAAGGGGGGTGAAAACTGTATGCGTCCAATCTGAAGGCCATACTCCTGTCTGCCACACTTTGTTACATATTGTGTGGAAAATGTGATATCCGCGTTCACCAAGGGCTTTAATTGTTTCGATTGGAATAGCGTCTCTCCCGGTCGCCTTCCTATTTTTGAGGTGTTGAATAGCAGCCTTAACTTCAGATAGGAGTATATCCGGTTCCAATTCTTCATTGTTTGGATCTGTACATGGATGTTGATCGACAATAATTCTTCCAAGTCTCTGAGATTTGATCTAGCTCAGTTACTACTTGGTTGTTCTCATCTTCAATGGCCCAGGACTTAGAGGGTAAAGACTTTGTAATAACACGAATTTTGTGGTATAGGTCTCTAGATTCGTGTTTTCCAGCGTGCTTCTCAATCTCTTCACAAATGTTCTGAAGAAAGGTGTTGTGGTCACGCCTACAACATGCTTGAATATATATATCTATCTATATATACATTCAAACAAATAATGTATACCTATACATAAACTAAGTTAAATAAAAAAAATAAAAAAGTTAAAATATACTACACATAGTTACCTAAAAATATGGTAACGCATTTTAAAAAACTTGCAATAGAACAACATGTTCACAGCGACAAATAGTGTTCCCTTACCATGGACTTAAAATTGGCTAAAGTCTGAGCTTTTTTTATGTCCACTGGCAGCTTATTCCATAGACGAATGGCTGTAACTGTGAAGGAGTTGTCGTAAAAAGCTATTGTATGCAACGGCATCTTCAGTCTTAAGTTTTCTGATGACCTTAAACATTCGTATGAGTATCGTGAAGGAACTCGAAACGTCCTTTAAGATAGGAAGGGGTTGAAGGGTTAAATTATATCTTATATAGCAAACAAAGGATGTGAGTATTCCGGCGAAGTCGGATAGTTAACCACTTAAGCTCTGTTCGAAACTGAGAAATATGATCATATTTGCGTAAACCAAATATGAATCTTATACAGACATTTTGGAGACGCTCAAGCTTATCCAACTGGTTTTCGGTTAAATCAAGATAGCTGACGTCTGCATAATCAAGAATGGGTAGTAGCAATGTGTTTGCAAGCGAAATTTTGGTTGCAATTGCAAGGAAGTTTTGCAACCATCGTAGTGATCCCATCGACGCTAACATCCTACGGCTTACTTCTTGGAGTTGCGGGCCCCATGACAGCTTAAAGTCTAAGTATATTCCCAGTTTCTTAACTTTATCAGTAATAGGGATCACTGTACTATCAATAACAATCGGCGGAAGCAGTGAAGTCACAACTTTTTGAGCATGTCTATCTTATTCTCACAGAGGTCCTCTATCTCCTAGAATCTACGAATATCGCTTAAATCAACCATTACGACGTTACAGTAGATTTGTGGTAGTACTGTGCCGCATAAAATCCAACCAAGTTCCGTTTGCTGCGCTATTGGTAGAGACGCTTCTTTCCGGATAACACCTGGTAGTAAAATCAACTCGTACACTTCTACGCTTAAAATCATATCAATCGAACGACTTCTATAGAACTCCGTATCTGCTAGAGGGATATTTTCTATTTGCTGATATATGTACATTACCATGTAAACATCCACCGAAAATTGGTTTGAACGAGATCTAGTAAGTAGTTTTTTATAATACGTCATAAATCTTAAAACGCAATTTACCTTTCATTCAATCAACTCATCATCATCATATCAGCCGTAGGAAGTCCACTGCTGAACATAGGCCTCCCCCATCGACTTCCATTTCATCAGTGCGTGTTACCAGTGATGACCTACGGTGCCGAGACGTGGTCTCTCACTATGGACCTCATAAGGAAGCTCGGGGTCACACAGCGAGCTATGGAATTGGCTATGCTTGGGGTTTCTCTACGAGATCAGAAACGAGGAGATCCGTAGACGAACTAAAGTTACCAACATAGCAGAGCGAGTCAGCAAGCTGAAGTGGCAGTGGGCAGGGCACATAGCTCGGAGAACCGATGGCCGGTGGGGCAAAAAGGTTCTTGAGTGGAGACCACGTAACGGCAAGCGCAGCGTAGGAAGGCCTCCTGCAAGGTGGACAGACTACCTAACAAAGAGCGCAGGGACTCGGTGGATGCAGGCCGCTACAGACCGGTCAATCAACCCAAATATAAAATTTAAAAAAAGCATTATTATGTTACTTGCTGTTACGGAACCCTTCATGGGCGAGTCCGACTCGCACTTGGCCGCTTTTTATAAAATTATATTTCTCTTCGTATTTATCAAATGCTTGATCGTAACTCTCGTTTTCTACGATACTTTCGTTCTCTATTTCCCAATGCAACGTATCGATCGCCGACCACCTAGATTGTACGGTTTTGAGAATGTCTTCAAACTCCCATGGCTCGGAAATACTCTCGAGATCGATAGCATTAATGGTACGTGAAAAAGCTCTAAAATTGTTTTTTTGCTTCCGCAGCATTTCCCTGCTAGGGTTGCCCTGAGTGATTGTTTTGGTCACAACTGGTGAGCGAGAGTTGCCCGCCTCGTTCGAAGTTTCGTGCCGGTCGGAAAATTGCGATAATGGTGTCGCTGGTTTTAAAAATGGTTTGGTCTCTGACCTAAAGAGCATCTTAATTTCATTATAAAAATTAAGCGCTTTCTCATAACAATTTTTGCTAAAGTACTGATGAGTAGGATCTTCGAAATCAGCTCGCAGTTTGCTATGGTTCAACTGAAATTCGTTCCAATAGGCATCTAACATACTTAGCTTTTTCTCAAGATAGACAGACGTCTTGCGTTCTGGCCCGTCCTTCTCGAAATTAATGCGAAGGGTGTCCATCGCCGCCATGATTTGATCTTGCGTGGCCAAAAGCCCCTCCATGTTGGTAGTAGTAATAATAATAAGAAAATGATAAAAATAAGAAAGATCTTACTCAGCAGATTAAGTCTACTTCAGGATTTTCTTTGTCACAGGTGTCCTCCTAAATTACTAATCCAATCAGAACTAAATTTGGCATGATTAAAGAGGTCAATCAGAGGAAGTTTTATGGATATATTTTGAAAAAAATGTATGCTACCACAGAGGAATGATCACCGTTAAAAAAATTCCAGATGGAATTACATAATTACCGCTCGAGACACTGTGACCAAACTTTACACGCTCAGTAAGCATGTCCAGAGTTGTGACTTTCAAAAAGAATTTTCAAAATCGGACTTGCCACCGAGGAATGATCACTGTTCTAAATTTTCAAAATCTGATTCACGATGTCTCACTCAGCTCAACATTGCAAGCAGCGATTCGGCTTGCAGACCTAGTCGTAAGCGGGTTCACTGATACGTGTTAACTGTTCGTGTAACACTCGCGAGGGTCCCGTTTTATGACCGAAAACTCGAAGGACCACAATGTACGGGCAATGTTAGCCGTACAGGAATGTTTGGTTGTAAATAAAAGATGAAATTAAGGACAACTAATGTGTATTATCTTAACTTAACCTAAAATGGTATGATAGTGAGAACACTCGAACTGATTGATGATCGAAATAGTACTAAATGAATTAAATTATGAAATAGCGCGGTTCGGCGTAAACTGCTGACCACGCGCAACGTGACTGTACGATGCTTGTGTTGATTATTGCATTGTACACTTAGGTACTTCATTGTTACCCCAGCAGAAGCAGGCCGGGACGGCGGGGCCACTAGCGCCCCTCCCCCAAGACGGGGACACCGTGTTCCCAAACCCGAGAGGACCATCTCGAAACCGGAGATGGCCCAGGGTCAGTCGGGGTGCGAGGGATATGCTCTATGGGCAACCTTAGACCCCGGCGTCTGAAGACCCGAGACGGCGTGCGGTTTTAGTCGGTTCAAGCCCGAAATAACCAACCACGCCTTGGGGAGGGGTATCCGAAGGGACTTCCGCACGAAAAAAATAAAAAGGTACTTCATTGTCGTTTAAAATCACTGGATTAACATTTCCTTTGACAAATCCGCTAGATCGTATGATAGTAATCCGCTCATAGTGTGGATGATTTATCCAACGTTTCTGACAAGACCACTTTATTAAGAGTTAGAAGATTTACATTAAAAAAAACCTTCTGGGTTAAGACGAAATCAAATAGTGTTCTGGGCATTAATGGACATCATTATGTTATGGGAAAATAATTCATTATCGATCATTGAATAAAAAGTGTAATTTAAGGCAGCAAACAAACATGGAGCCCATGTTTTGCATAAGTCATGCACATACAAAAACGAATAAGGTTAATTTAGATTGCTGATACGAGAAACATTCTGAAGCCACTAGGTACTTAAAAAAATATATTTTGAGACATAGGTATTTAGAACGTGCCTTGTGTGCTACTGTTAAAAACTACCCACGTTCATAGTTTTCGAGATCTTCTTGCATTTTTTTAAAGATGGCATCTAATTCCATCCATCTAAGTCCTATAATAAGAATAAGTATTCGCGACCAAGAGTTACTGCACACGGACTAAATATACATTGTATACCGTTACCATTGTACATTGTACATTGTATACGTGAACACTCTGAACAGCTATTTGTTTGACCGGGTACAAAATGTAACCAAGTTCAGTTTATTGTGTATTTAAATTTGACCAGTACGCCCTAGTTGAACAACAGTAGTAGCCAGTGCATTAGACTCGAAGCCCCGACAAATAATTAAAAATTTAATAAAGCTCATTTTTTGTTACAGTGTTATAAGTCTGGCATGGTGGGAACTCCTGCTTCATTCAAATGCAAATGAGAATCGTAAGAAATAACTATCAAGGTGACTGTAATTAACAAGGTTATCGTGGAACACGAATGCCGGAGTTGTAAACTAATTTCATTTAGTAATGATGTAGTTGAAAGAATGGTAATTGTCTATCAGAACTACTGGACTTTGAGAGCTCGCGTATTCGCATTACCTTGAACGCTTGGTCATGATGTCGTTAGTGAAAATTCGTTAATTTTTTAATTCATCGAGGTAAGTAGGTATATTGCCAGGTTAAGCAATCCTAGCTAGGTCAGTCTTAGTCACTTAGATCGATGACCATTCTTAACATATTAAGACCCCTTCGTACCTCGGAAAACATGGTTGGCCGTCGTCGGTCCCGATTGCCATACGAACATCTGTAGCGTTCGTTTCGTTCCGTTCATTCGTGTCCAAAGTCCGATATCCTGGTCTATCTTCAGAACTTCGAGAACACCAGTGGATTCTGAAGGTCAGATGGCAGTCGCTTCACGGAAAATATCGAAGATCGGCGATTTCGATAGTTATTTGTGTTGTATTTTAACAGAGCTCTCGAAAACTATGATCGTTTCGTAAGTAAAAACTCATTTATAGACGTCCTGACAGTAAGTTTTTGTAGGTGTGGCCTGTGAATTCATTATTAATATGTTTAGTAGGTAGCTAAAAGATGACCGATATTAAATTTAAGTTAAGCTGAAGTGTTGAGAATCAGACGTGTTATAAAATATTTTGTATTCACTAATTAATTCCAATTATTTAATTTTTCATTGTATTATTCTTCTTTTATTATTTTATCTACATTGTATTCATGAAATTCATTAAATAGAAGAACAATGACAATTTCGTAGGTCATAAAAATTTCCCAGCAAAGAATTTTGAATTACTATAGATTTTTTTTTGATATCTAAACGTCACTAATTTATGTATGGGGAACTACCATTGTACTTTGGTAACGCCATTTAGTTCGCCTTGATCACGACTCCTATCATTGGTAAAATTTACTCATACTATTTGTGCGTCTCTATCTTTAGGTGGACCGTGGTACACCTACAAAAAGTTGCCTTTTTTACGCGCAACCCCCTTCGGGTTTCACCTCACAGCAGCTACGGGTGAGGAGGGTATATCAGGCTCGAACCGACCGCACGATGCCTCTTGCGTCAGCCATATGATTATTTTTATACCACTTAGGTGGCAGATAAGCACGCGGCGCATCTGATGGAAAGCGGTAACCGCGGGCTATGGACGTGTGCAACACCAGAGGCGTCATAATCGCTCTGCCGATCCTGTAAAACATTGTAATGCCTTTCTTGATGAACCCTATATTGTAGTCCCTTGGGAAAATCACAGTAGGGAGATCATTCCACAGCCTGAAAGTGAATTGTAGCCTAGAGACGAAATCCCTTCAACCGGCCTTGGGTGCCAACATTAGCAACGCCGACGTGTTGTTGAGATAAAATCCCCCTACCAGGCGTGCGCAGAGAAACGTTTCCGATTAAATTGTCATTATTCATACCATCCGAATCATTTCTGTCTTAGTTAGAAACATGGCCGATGAAATAGCTGATTCATTCTTTATTTTTTCCTTGCTAGTGAGAATCACATAATTGGCAGCTTATTATCTTTAATAAGCTGTTTAAATGATTGTCTGTCACCGTATAGACTACTATCAAAATAATTATAGTGCGCGGGCTTGGGTTGGCACGTCATTGGGATGAACAGTGAGACTCCGGCTAAGATCGGCTTGCTTCGGTTTTGTAGAGCGTTCTCTCTATTGCACATCATCATTCTCTCTGTCGTACATTAGGCCTGACAGTTTGATACCTTTATAATGAAACTGTCTAGCTACTGTGCAATAGAGAGACCGTTCTACAAAACCGGAGCAAGCCGATCTTAGCTGGACTCTCACTCTTCGCGACGACGGCGGCGTGATAACCCCAACACCGAGTACTGTACGTATCTATCCACCTTCAATTTCTTTAATAATACTACACTTACGGTAGAACAATAAGATTTGCATAATAGTTACAATGGACATCATTAAAACAAATGAACGATCAAATTTACAACAGGGATAATGGAGCCCCATCACGATCTTTGGGGCAAGCCTACCTCATGCCTCACCTGTAAGGTGGTACTGTACCCTCCCCGTTCTTAAACTCCTATACCCCTTTTCTAAATTCTTTTTCCCCACTCCTACTACTCCTACTACTACTCCGAAACCAACTCATTCACTCAATCCTTCTCACATTTCCTGCCCTAGATAACTACCTATATCTACCACTCATTCACTCCTCTCTTACGGCTATCCTAATTCCTATTCCACCTACTTGTTGTCATGTATGATTCATTCAAATAACTCACCAACCTACTTAAACTCACTGAATAATTGTACTTATTTCTAATAAACTTGGCCTGTGATCCATCTAGTGGTTAAAAGGAACCCTTATCATGATACCTAGTATCCCTAGTTCTATAAAGGTGAAGAATGCTGACTCCTATCTTAAACCTATGGTAACCTAATTCCAACTATATGTAATCGCAAATCCCAATTAATTTACTCTTTCACATTAAACTTTAAACCTATTTTCTTCGAAACGTCATCATTTAAATTCATCAATATCCTTTCCTTACAACCTACCTTCCAACCTAACCAATACGTACCTATTTCATTTTTATCTAATTCACACAGCTTCTAATGACACTATATTAAACCATGAAATAACCAAATAAGTCTTCCTAAAACCTCTAGTCATTGGTAGTTCAAAAACTTACATTACGTGAACGAACATAAGTACTTCCTTAAATAATCAACAAAAGTCTCATTCAAGTATCCCATAATTAGATCCTTATTCCTACCGTATTTACTAACAATCCTCCAAATTCCATTATACTTACACAAATTCCTTCCGGATTAACCTAATGTCCTTGGTGACCTTGACGGCTGCGGATGGAAACAACCTATACTAATTCATTCGGCCCAACCTAACATGCAACAAACAAAGTCCTTCCTCCATAATCTCCGTAATATCTTTTAGTGACTTTTAAGGGAGCGGATGGAAATAACCTATGCTAGAAAATATCTATTAGGAACTGAAGCACTCCGGTCATTTACCTCGTTTATTTAGATACCTATAACTATTTGCAACTACGTAGGTACCTGCAGTTCACCGCTTTAATCATTCACTGCTTCTCTCGTATCGATTTAATTAAATTAGAACCTACTAATTCCTCTTCCTATAATGCTTACTACTTTATACTAGTACTTTGAACGACAAGAACATGTAGATTATATCTAGACATTTTTAATAACTTCATTTAGACTACTTCTTTATTGATTAGAACTTACTAATTCTTATTCCTATAATGCCTACTCCCTTAAACTAGTACTTTGAACAACAAGAATTTATAGGTTATATCTAGATGTTTTTAATAACTTCACTTGGATTACTACTTTATTGACGCTCACTTTCCCAAACAAAGGTACCTGCTTATTCTGAGGGAAATTCCTCCCCAAGGTGTTTGCTCACTATTACTTTCCTTTACAAAAGTACCTAGTTAGGTATTTTCCCCCCCGAGGTGGTGACCCCTAAACAATAGTACCTAGTTATATTGGATTTTCTCCCCGAGGTGGTGGCCCCATATCACGCCAGCCACAGTAGGACCCTTCCACTTGTATTGTGTATAGGTATATCATGGTTCTTCCTATGTCTAAATAGGCATTAGAAGATTTTCATACATCTTCCCCCTATTATACCGAGACATCCGGTAAATATAATTCCCCATACTCTATTCAGAGTAAACATGAACCTGACAGAAGAACATACAAATCTTACCGCCATAATGTTTTGATTATAATAGTTTCCGTAGTAACTTACAGCGCCACGCTTAAGCTGCTTTAAATATTGTTTACGAATAACATGTATTTTGGTGTGATACTTCACTTGTTTTTAAAATGTAAGACGATAAATTGAGTCAGTACTCAGCTTGGATATTAACACAAACTGTTTTATTATGAAACTAACAAAGGAGTATTCTTTTCCTACTGCTAGCTATTATAGCAAACTACAGCGTCCCTCGCTCAAGCCGCTTTAAATACTATTCACGAATAACATGGATTCTGGTGTGATACTTCACTTGTTTTTAGAATGTTAAACGATAAATTGAATCGGTACACAGCTCGGACTCTCATATATTGTGTAATCTTATAAAAGATGCTAGTAACCAATTCACTTCAGAATAATGTGGTTTCAAAGGTTTATTGTAAAGTATAATACACTCTCAGATCACATAAACGAATTGGTATAACTGACCCATGATATAGGGTTTTAGTATACAGGAATTACACTCCCAGGGTTCTAGATTCGAGCAGTATCCACTTGGATAAGGTTCCCAACTACCGTGAGATGGCTCTTTGAACCCTGATTCGAACACATGCAAAGAGAGATAATCACTGAATTCAAATATAAAAATCACTCTTGGTCAATCAGTTATTAGCAGATATCGTAGGCGTTATTACCCAAGTTTTTGTGTAATTAATATTTAGTCTTGGGTGTGGTGTGGTTACTTTTGATTATTTATAACCCGGCTTTGTACACAATCAACACTTCTTAAAAGAATCACTAAAATTTCACTGTAGGTCTCACTTCCACAATTTTTACACACTGTATCACCACTCTTACGTGAACTACAGCAGCAGTAGCCCACCTATATACCATCGAATAGTTCATATGGCTCTTTTGAACCGACTAAAACCGCACGATAAATCGATATAGAACATGATATTGTTAATAGTAATTTACCTACATACCATCGAATAGTCCCTATGGCTCCTTTTTGAACCGAAAACCGCACGATAAATCGATATAGAATATGATATTAATAATGGTAGTTTACCTACATACCATCGAATAGTTCATATGGCTCTTTTGAACCGACTAAAACCGCACAATCAATCGATATAGAATATGATATTAATAATTGTAGTTTACCTACATACCATCGAATAGTCCCTATGGCTCCTTTTTGAACCGACTAAAACCGCACGATAAATCGATATAAAACATGATATTTATAAATTTTACTAAGCAGACTTTGAAATAGACTAGGTTTCCTACGTTCGTTGTGATGCCTAAGATTTTCACTAAACAAATGAGTGTACCTACCTATCTACTACCTACAGAATCTAATCCCTGTATTTACCTTTCAAAACCCATTGTATTTTGCTTAATCGTGTGGTGAGTTGTGTTTTCCTTCTAGCTAACTTTGGGGGCAAGTTCGTGAAACTTGACTTTGTGTAATCCCTACCACGGTGTGATTGCCCCAGTTCACGAGCCGAAGCTCAGGGATGTGAACTGAAACCCTGACGAGATTATAGTTAGTGTATATATAATAAATAAATACATAAGACTGAACTGTGAGCTCCGTAAGTTCTGATCCTGGCCCGAATTGGACGGCTCCACTTCGACGGTGCCTACCTATCACAGAACGAACAGTCACCCACATCCAGGAAGCTTATCCGATCCTGTTTCCAGGGAAAATCAGATTGCCGCTCGCTTCAAAAGTTATCGGCTACTAGCGAAATATAGAGGAATATGGAGTCGTTATCACCGTTAGGTATCCCTCCATAACCAAAGCACATCGCCTTGGGTTTCCTACGGGAATACTAGCTAAGTACGCCGCAGCCCTAATTCCTACTTCTAACATAATAAAAATGAAAAAACGACAGCATTTGCTTTACGTGTGCACCGCCAGGCTCAACGGTACAAGGCAGAGATCAATTCACATGTGTATGCGTGTATTAATCCAGCCCAATGTAAGGTGTCTTCATTCACGTAAAGGTAGTACAAGGCAGAGATCAATTCACATGTGTATGCGTGTATTAATCCAGCCCAATGTAAGGTGTCTTCATTCACGTAAAGGTCCTATCCTATGTCGATCGCGTCCCAAAATGTAATTTACCTTTTACTAATTATTAAAGAAAACGCGCGAACCCCAACACATATATCACGACTAAGTCCCACTAAATGCTCTAAAAAACAGTCTCACCAGAAATATACGACGTCTCCACTACCCCTGACGAGTTCCCCAACAAAAGTGAAAGAGTTATTGGCGCCTTTCGTATTTCTCCCCCCGCCAACCGCGCTCCACCCGTGTCTCTATCCAATCAAAAACCTCCCCGTAATGCCAACCACACAATTCAAACCCCCCCAAATATTACAAATTCCTATCTTTTTCAACGCCCATGTATACTTTTAAGCATTGAAATCTCTTCACTAAAACTTTCAACAATGAATTTCACCAATTACGCATGACATTCCCAAGTAATTCCTCGTATATCTTATTAAAACTTTTGTCCGCCAAAGCCTAATTAGTTCCTAAATCACCCACCCGGAGGCGTTGCAGTCTCCCTTCTTCTCAAAGTACAAAATCTACCTTCCGGCATTTCCGCGTTTCAAATATTACTATCTCATTATTAGAATGTATTATTTACATACATTCCATATAACTATTTGTGATATTATTTAAGTGATTGCTTTTACTTAGATTTTATTGATTAATCTTCATATTGAATTTTCTCTAAATAAACAATACCTAAACAGTCGTCTTAAACCAAATAATTGCCATGCGGCATTATACAGATAATCAAATTTTTACTATAATCGATTCATTTATAAATATTATTTTTCCCACAACGATTAATATATATATATATTTATAAATACATTTTCATATACATTTACGTATATTCACAACTATAATTTACCATTTTATACACTATTTTTAATTAGTTTCTTGTAATTACTTTTTTATTTTATTTTTTTCTCGACTGATAATTTTTTCATATAGTTTACTGCCACCTATGTCAAAACTGCTCAACTAATTCAATCCTTTTTCCGTTCAATCGAATTAAGACTTTCGCATCTTCGGCCACTAGATGACTCCCTAATATAAATCGTACCGTTATATAATTTATTTATCTTTTTCATTGCTCCGGTAGCTCGTTACAGTACACTTACCTAAAGCCGAAATAAATCAAATTGTAAAAGGAAGGAGTAGAAGAGCAAACATCGGGCACCCAAGTGCAACCTTCGGATGCAACCAGAATTGGCGGTCGGATGAAGATCAAACTGACACCACCTGGCAAAGTGGCAATGGGCTAGACGCAGAGTAATTAATATACTGATCATAATCGTGGTCAGTTTTTATCTTTTGACCTCCCTAGTAGATTCTAGACCTTACCAGCGTGGTACGAGACAGCTGAAAGAAAGAAAGAAAGAAAGAAAGAAACATTTATTAGTGCAAAGAGGCCACAACCTAAGTACATAAAATTATATGACATCTAAAGACATCTATTTTCAATACGATTAGACTGTAAGGGTTGAATGAATCTTACTTATATTATAAGATAAAAGGCACGATAGAATATTATGTATTGTGCACTTAAAAAATGAATGCTTTGTGAAGATATTTCTTAATGTATTATGGACGGCCTTATCGTTAAAAGTTTATCTTTCAAGCAACTTTTGGAAAGATGCAACGAAAACAATATGATAAGGGCAGTGTACATTATCTTAGGTTCAACTATTTTTTGTATGTCGTTCTTTTAAATTTTAATATAAAAGCTAAAAAGGATTTCATTACTTATGTAATCCTTAATTTTTAGGCAATGATAAAAAAGGTAAGAATTTGTACCTATTACGTTATCCAATATTATTAATAGATTATCTTTTAAATTAATTCTAACCTTTTTATTACATATGCAGATAATCCATAATGATAACTACTTATCACATGGATTACCAGGATACGGATTATAGATGGGTGCTTAATAAAAACCCACACCGCAATATATTTTTCATCTCTCCTGTTCGGAAAGTTTAATTTTAATTTTAGATCCATATGTGGATCGGAGCGGATATAAAAGTATCCAATGATCCACATGTGGATCTAAGCTTTGGATCCTAGTGGAGGGAGGCTAAGTGGTCAGAAACAAAAAATACTAATAAATTTTGGTATAAAGTTCTTGAATTTTAAGATTCACTCGGTAATTCTCGCTTTAACGAATTAGTCAGTTTTGCTATTTGTTTACTAACGCTTCCTCACTCGAATGCCGATGTGGAAAGATTATTTAGTTCTATGATTTTAATAAAAACAAAACAACGTAATCGTATGAAGCCAGACATGTTAAAATCAATTTTAACAATTCGTGGAGGATTAACAAGGGATTCAAAATGCTGCAATAATTATGAATTTCCTGCTGATGTGATAAAAAAAATTAGAACCAACGAAGTTTATGTAAAGTCCACAGATCTCAATTTGATGTAAACTCAACAGTCTAGTGATCTTTCATTCAACGAGGATAAAAGCTTTATTATTTATATTCTAAGCAGAATGTTTATTTGTTATTTAATGATATATATATACATATATAAATTATATCTGTCGAAAATGCGTTTCTATATATATAAATATATATATGTGTGTATTGAAAAATTTAGATATTTTAACGTGTTGTAGTAATTATTATTAAAAGATTTTAAATCGATGTTTTTATTTTATCATAAATATGTAGATATTTATTTATTGTAAGAACCAGTACAGAAAAAGAATAAAAAATTATCATTTTCTAATAAATAGTGATAGTAATTTAGTTTTTGCATTTTTTACTTGATTTTATTAACGGTTTGTCGATGGCCAATGTTAATTTTAAATGTTACCATATTTTATAAAGTAAGATCAAAATCCACTATTATGGTTGTTCACATACAATTAATATATACAATAAGATAATCATTTTCAAGCAGACATTCGCTCCTAAATTTTTTTTTTTTTTTAATATGATCCACCAGAGCGAGTTAGTGGTTTTTTAGTGGAATGATTGGTCGTCTTAGTGGGAGAGAATTCAGAATGCTGGCTACACTGGTAAATAGCCGGGTGGAAAGTATTTTTTTTTAGTTTTAAGTTTTGCCATGGAGTCCATGATAATTTTATTACGTCATAATGCCTTGTTATCATGACGATATAACCAATAGATTCGAATTTCAAAACTTTTCTAATGTTGGCAGTATGCACGTGAATTATAACTTTTTCCAGTATTAAAAAACAAACAGTTTAAGTTTACTAAAGAATTAGCGGGAAAACGAGATTCAATATAAATAAATACCTTGTGTTAATTTGTTGTTAAAAATGGTTTCGGAAAGTGATTCCAGTGACATGGATATTAATTTAACTCCCGATGAGATTTAAGAACAGGCAAAAGCTGTTGTTAATAATCTATTTTCAAATTGTTCTAATTTTTGGATTCCCCCACCTTGGATGCTCAAGTCACACCCTCCATGTCTCCATGAGTCCCCGGCGGAGCTGGGACCACTGAGCCCTGATCTCACGGTGCTCCGGCCTACGGCCCCGCTCCAGCGCCTCCTTGCTCCACTGGTACAGTAACGCAAGGGCTCTCGCTTCCAGGTCCCATGGAGGGGTCCCGGCTAGGAGACATGCCACCTCGACGGAGATCGTGCGATATCCCCTGATGACTCTGACGGCCATCGCTTTTAACGGGCTCTTTAATACAGCCACGTTGCGGGCCACCAGAGTCTCCGCTCATACGGGGGCCCCGTACAGGGCGATGCTTTGCACGATCTCCAGGTACAGTCTCCTAGTTGGGGCGTTGGGTCCCTTAACGTTGAGCATCAACCGCGATAGAGCAGCCGCGGCCGCCCTCACTTTCGGAGGAGGTGAGATATTGTTTTACCTTCAAGTTTAATGCTATTTACACTTTCATTTGGATAGTTAACTCTTGACTTTTGTATCACTTTCCACGTCGCCTTTGGTTTATTTTTTGAATTTCGAATAAAATATTCATTTTGAGATTTTTTTGTAAGTTGAATTACCGTTTTAAGCCGCTTTGAAATGTTTTTAAAGTTTTGCCTATTGTGTTCAGTTGGTTCTGCTCTAAACTTCCAAAGTAATTGACGCTTCCTTTTACTACATATTCGAATACCTCGACTTAACCACTTTGGTTTTATTCTAGTGCGAACTTTAACTTTAATAATTGGAAAGCATACATCATAAAGTACCTTGAATGTGTCGTAGAACAGTGAAACTTCTAGCGGCGTCTTTTTCGAGGTATACATCATTAAAATCAACATCCTGGAGACATTCCTTGAATCTCACCATATTCTCCTCAGAATAATTTCTCCTATTACAGAACCAGTAATCATAGCGACAGGTTTTTTTTACAGGACAAGTTAACATTTGAGCCGTGTGATCTGATAATGCAAGTTCTAATATTTTGCCTTTAGAACCATGTACATTATGAATTAAATTATCGATGCAAGTACCACTTGCCAAACGAGTAGGTTCATTTATTTCATATTTTAGATTAAACCCTTGTAAGAGTTGTTTGAAACGCTCAGAGTAACAGCACTTTACCAGTAGATTAATATTAAAATCACCACAGACAACAATTTTTTTATTGGATTTATAACAGAATATTTTCAGAATGTCATGCATATTATTGAAAAATATCTCGAATTTTGTTTTTACGTCTTTATTTTGGGGATTTCTATACATACATATTATTATCATATTGTGGTCAAGCAATTCAATGGCACAGTTTTCGAAAACATTTGAGACGTTATATTTCGCTAGGTCAATTACTTTGATTTTTATATCATCCTTGACAGCAATACATGTGCCACCATTTCTAGATTGTCTTGAAGAGAGCGTAGTGAGCTTATAATTAGGGATATGCATAAGTCTAACATCCGTTGCTATCATGTTGTGTTCAGTGACGCAAATAACATCAATTGTCCTATATTTATTAATTAAACCATGCAATGCAACTGTAAAAGCATCCAATTTACTAAGTAAGCCATTAATATTTTGATGCAATATATTTATGCTACTGTACACGAAAAAAATCTTCCTCTGTTATATTAAAATTCGTATTAATTGCCATGTCATTCACTTCTGGTAATTGCACAGATATCTGGTTGTCAGTTTGCGTACTTGCATCTTTTAATTGTGTCCTAATTTTACTATTATTTTTAGAATGGTAATTTGTAAAATTATTGTGGTATTCAATTTTCAGAATTTCTTTCAATAAATAGCGACATGTAATTTGTGATCTATTAAATCTATGTGGAGAATATGTTGAGTAGTTCATATCTACAAATGTTACATTAGTATATTTACTGCAAATAAATTTCAATTCATAGTTAAGTTTTTCCTTATTAAGTGATTTGTTGTAGGGTATTTCGCTTACTAAAATATTTGGACTAGGTATAGACTGGAAAAACCTATGTAAATGCTTTTGAAATTCATAAGGATTAACATCATTCGTACCACCTAGAACTACAACAAAATCACCCTTAGTTAAACAGTAAATTTCTTTTGAGTTTAACACTTCCGAAATGCTAGCAGATGGTTTCCAGAAAGAACTAACAGCATATTTACTACCCACCAAAGCCTGCAATATTTTTCGTAAATTTTTACCTAAGTGATCCGCAACTATTACAATCTTCGACTTTTTAGGGACATTCTGTGTTTGATCTGTTATGGTAGTAAATGGAGACTTGATGTTTATTTGTTCATTATTTTCGGTGACATCCAGAGCTGGAGAGGCTAGCTGCATTTCATTTAGATTAATTATTTCAAAAATTCTGCCTTTTTACAATTCTGTTCGTGGTCCGTTGGGATACAGGTTCAAAAACTAGCGATCGTTTTATTGGAGTAGAAGTCAGACTATGATTTCTTTGGGCATTTTTAATCTTATGTTTTGAACCAGGAGTAGCACATGTCCAATCTCTGGTACATATTTTTTTATATATTTCTATTTCTTTATTTGATTTATCAAGGGCTGCTTTTAGTATACTATTTGCACTATGCATATTATCAATCTCTTGATTTGCACTCTGCAATTCGTTCGTTAACTTAGCAATGACTTCTCGCATATTGGTGATTTCTGCGTCTTCATAGACGGAAGCCTCTGGTACACTCATTGTAGTAGCATCAAACATTGAAATTTCCGAAAGAGAGGCTGATATTTGTTTTTTCCTTAGTGTTATATTATCATCCCCCATGGTAGAAATCTTCTTCCAAGTAATTTTTTTTTTTTAAAGTATGGTATCCCTTAAGATAAATTTATTTATTTTATGGTACTTTTAATAAATTAGTGTCAATAATGTATACAATATTGTCTATGGTTTTTGAAGAGAATATCAGCGCAGCGCAAGTAATTATATATTATCTGTACAAAGGTCAAGAATTCCAGTCACCAAATAGGTTCTCTAAAGTTGTAGGGTTGGTAGTATTGATGTTTCGTGTTCCAATATGTCAAAACCAGTTGTTCTTGTTTATATTTCGATTTTTACGTGTGTGTATCGACAAATAAATGAAACAGCTGGAGAACAGCTGGTTATCGATGTGTGAGTGTTGTTCAAATTGAAATAACTGTTTTAGTAGATAGAAATTGTTGTTTTACTCACGATATAGCCAGGTATTGTTTCAAATTTCTTCGTAGACTAATTATAGGTTAGGTTTTGAAACTTTTAACACTCTTCAGACAGATTTTTATGTACATTTTCCTATTTTCACTAATTTTTAAATACAGTAATCTATCTAGGACGTGTTTACTCAGCCAGGGTTGCCAAGCTAACATATTTATTTTATGATTATTTATTCGACCCACATCTTGCAACCCCTGCCGTGGCCTTTAGTGCCGCGCTTCGGTGCGTTGCTGGGGAGCAACGCACCGAAGCGCGGCACCCTCGGTACCCTCGTTATGGCGCGGGGGCGCCATAACGAGGTTACCGTCAGCATAACATGTTATGCTGACGCCCTCGAGCAACCACAAAGTCGAATCCGATGTTCCACAGGAGTGGCCCTAGGACCGACCTCTGTGGAACACCGCACGACACTTCTCGCCGCACTGGCCCTAGCCAGCTCGGGTAAACTATGGCCCTCGCGGATAGGTATGCCTCGACAATGCGGCGGAGGTAGGCACTCCGTGATACGCGAGAGCCTTCCTAAAGCAGCTCCAGGGTAGGGTGTTGAAGGCGTCTGGTTGTCCGCCAGATCTGGCCCCACGTTCGTGGGACGCTCGAAGAGCCGCTCTGCAATAATCCGCTCAAAGAGCTTGCACACCTCGTCGAGTAACACGATCGACCGGTAACCGGATGGCTGATCCGCTGGCTGCCCCGCCTTCCGGATAAAGACCAGTTTCCCCGTCTTCAAAGCCTTTGGAAACTAGCCCCTTTCGAGGCATGTGCTAAAGAGCGCCACCAGTCGAGGCCCTAGTTCCTCTAGGGCCAAGACCCATGCTCGGCCTGGAATGTCGTCGGGTCCGGGGGCAGTGCTTTTCCGAGCTTTAAGCCGGAGCACTGCTACCCCTAGTTCACTCTCCCTGACTTCGGGCACATCGCTCTCGCTATTATCAGCGTCAGGCGCCTGAGGCGGAGCCATACGCGGAGGAACATGTTCATCCGCTCTCGCTGGGAACAGGGAGCCCAGGATCCCCTTCCAGCCACTCTGGCTGGATGCTCTGGGTCAGTAGGGGCGCCCTTGGGCGGATTTTGCCCCTGACCGCAAGGTAAGGGCGCCCCCATGGGTTCTGTTCCAGAGACTCCAGCAGCTCTTCGCGGGCCCGCCGTTTGGCCTGTTTAATGGCTTTCTGGAGGGTCCTCTTGGCCCCTCATATAGTAGTTGTACGCCTCATATAGCTCATACTTTCAACCCTTGTGTAACAATCTACTATCATGTTCATGTTGTATCTCTCATGTTCGGAAAGTTTAATTTTCATGGGTAGATAACCGGATGGAAAGTAGCTTATTTCATCCCTAGGGCGGAAAGTATTACTTCGGGCCACCAACCAGGTGGACACCGAAATCTTAAAATCACGCAAAAAAAATAAAATCTTACACCCACTTTTTATCACTTTTCTCGACGTTTCACATAATTCTAAGTCTAATTAAGCAAAAAAAATTTTTGTGTCGGTCTGTCTGTTGGTCTGGATGTCTGGATGTCTGTTTACGCAAGAACCACTTATCCGATTTAAAGAATTCTTTCACCAATCATCTTGTTTGGTTAATGCGAAGAACTGATTAGATTTTGAAAACCCCAAAGTCTAATCAGTACGTTCAAGGTTTCGGGTACTTTTTTTTTTTTTTTTTTTCGAGCGGAAATCCCTTCGGATACCCCCCCGCCGGGCAGCGGGGGCGGTTATGTCGGACTTGAACCGACTAAAACGCACGCCGTCTCGGGTCTACAGACGCCGGGGTGTAAGGTTGCCCATAGAGCATACCCCTCGCACCCCGACTGACCCTGGGCCATCTCCGGTTTCGAGATGGCCCCCTCGGGTTTGGGAACCACGGTGTCCCCGTCTTGCCCCGGTTTGGGGGAGGGGCGCTAGTCGCCCCACCGTCCCGGCCTGTTTCTGCTGGGGTGACAGGCGGCCTCACCCGCCACCCCCAGGAGTTCATGGAGAGAGCTCATGGAGGACGGAAGGTTTCGGGTATACCATACCATACAAATTGTCCCTAAAAATATCTAAATTTGGCCCGAAGTTTGACAATCACTGTGTGATTTCCGCCCCACTAGATTTTTTTTTAATTTTACGTTTCGCCGTGAAATCCATGAAAATTTAATTACGTCATAATGCCTTGATATCATGACGCTTTTTTTTACATGGCCACCTTAATGCACATCTCGTGACCAACTCGATTACAGTGTAACCAATAGATTCGATTTTCAAAACTTTTCTAATGTTGGCAGTATGTAGGTATGTACGTGAATTATAACATTTCTTTCAGTATTAAAAAAAAAAGTTTGCTAAAGAATTAGCGGGAAAACGAGATTCAATATACCTAAATAAACGCACTATAAACTCTGTACTTCACTGATAAATCTCTTTTGGCTGTGACATCGTAAAATTGATAAAAATATTGGCACATCTATTTATACTATTATAGTAGTAGTCTGTGCATTGGAGATATTAAAACAACTGTGAGTTATGTCAAATAAACGATTCTGAACACAAAAATATTTTTGACATAGTTTGCCCTACGTACACTATCTTCATTAAAAACCAACCACACACAAACTGTGGCTACATATTATATTTATCTTGTTTATTGTTAAGATGCAGATACCTATTGATTGATTATCATAACTTTTTTGGTACAGCATAAAGACATTATGGGACTAGACGTAATAGGACACTGGACTTTTTAGCATATTGGACTTTGTAGGAGACTAGACATTATCAGCTTGGGGGTTTCAAACTTTCACATTCCATGTTATGTTCTGTTCGATGTCCGGTAACCCTGGGGTTATCCTTTCGAGAGCTTACCCGGGGTGCTCGGCAATGGACACTTGGGGAGGACACCGTGTGCTTTTAGTCGGTCCGATTCCGACACGCCCATCCCATCGTTGGCACCGATGGAGTGAAGCCCGTGGGGGCTACCACACATTAAAAAAAAGGTGTGAAATACATAGTTTGAAGTTTTGCAGGTATAACTAGATGAGTAAAAAGGTCTACAAAATATTTGGCCATGATTGACTATAAGCCATATAATCTAAGGCTGCAATGCTCCCACATAATTGTAAATTCAATGGCTATGTAATTACACTAGAATTTCACCATGAACTATTTTTTGATATTTGGCTCAGTGAACATCGTCACTTATCTGTCACTCCGCGCTGTCGATTCTTATTACATACATTATACATTGGATACCCTTATTATGGTAGGTACTAGGGGACAAAATAATAGTAAAATCGCTATCTTTATCACTTGAACGATATAATATCATTTTTACCCGCCGTCTACGTTTAACTAGGTCTCTATACAATTTTACTAATCAGATGTCAGACAGACAGACAGGCAGAGTAATGGCCGGCATGATAGTAGAGGATTTCCATAACCACAAAACATACATATTATATATAATAAAGTATACTTAGGGCCGTAACAATATAGCTACCAAAACCTGAAACTTCTTGCTCCTGCAAGTTCAGTTGCTACTCTGGTTAAATAAGGGAAAATTGAATTTCCGTTCTTTGCCAGAGTAAAACAAAATACCTGTTCAGTTAGGCTCTAATATTCTGCAAGACTTTCGCCATCGCTTTAACCTTTAGATTAACCCTTAGTCATATGAACTTTTGGGGGCTGAATCACCCGCGTCCGTAGGAGAACACCCTGTAATGAATCCCTACACGTGGCCCCTGGGTGGTGCTAATCAGGTGATACTCTGGTGATAGGTTTCGACCGATGGCTTGTGACTACCCATCGAGCAAAGACGTACCGCCAAATAGCCTGGCTGTGTTCCGGTACGATGTTCGGTGCAGCCATTCGGGAGGATGGGTCGAAGTAGCTGTTCCACTACAGGCTGACCGACCTGTTGCACTCTGCTATGGAGGCATCGGGATGCTGGCCTGGAGGGTAGCGGGATCCGAGGCTCGGTGCACCGCTGGCCGACCGCAGGTAGATGGGGGCCCAAGTAGTATGTTAGCCACATATGAAAGGCTGCCTCGCCAACTGTCGAAAAATCCCGGGATGCCCCATCGTGCCGGTTGGCGACCGGATGAGAGGGCCCGATGGACATTTCCGTGGGGGCTCGGGCGTCCCCGCGGTCTCCAGTCTAGTTTCTCAATGATGCCGGCCATCCAGAGTGTGCCTGCGGGTTGCCGGCGTGGAACCTCACTTCACTGCCATTCTCTCACCTATTCTTCACTCATCTCATCACATGACAAGGAACAAAAAGTGCAAAGTTCGACAGCGGCTGCACTCCCTCTCTCTCAAAGTGCACCTCAGTAATATCCGAGGTCTGCACTCAAATCTCGTAGCAGTCCACCACCACCTCTAGACTGAGAAACCTGCACTCTTGTTCCTTTCGGAGACGAAGATCGGATGTCCGGCAGACGTGTCGTACCTTCAATACCCAGGGTTCACTCTGGACCACAACTTCAAACCACAAGCGGGCGTGTGTGTAAACGCCCGGGACGACATCTGCTATCAGCGTCTCCGAAACCTTAATGATCCCAGGTTCTCTGTTCTCTGGGTGATGGTCGATATAGGTATTGAAAAAATTGTCTATGCCTGTGTCTATCGTTGGCATGGCGGGGACCAGGAGACAACCAAGCTCACGCAATACCTCAATGAGGCGGCAGACACAGTTCAACAGCGGTACCCTTCAGCCCAGTTGGTGTTACTAGGGGACTTCAATGCCCACCACAGGGAGTGGCTTTTCCCATACCAGTCAACTGACCACGCTGGGAGAGAGACTCGTAAGCTTTCATTAGCGTTAAATCTCACCCAGCTGGTCCAGGAGGCAACGAGGGTACCGGATGTTGAGACGCACACAGCCAATTGCTTGGACCTTCTGCTGACAACTGATCCAGACCGCTACTCGGTGTCGATTTCTTCACCACTGGGTAGTTCCGACCACTGTCTGGTGAAGTCTGTATCCATCTACTCCCCGACCGACACTAGTCCCAGGGGCTCCTGTCGGGTTTGGCGATACAGGTCAGCAGATTGGGATGAGATGCGATCCTTCTTCGCATCTTACCATTGGCAGCCTGCATGCTTCTCTTCTACTGATCCATCCGTCTGCGCGGACGCCGTGGTGGATGCTTTGCGGCAGGGAATGGAGTATTACATTCCATTTTCTGTCGTAGACATGTCTGGCGGGGCTCGACCATGGTTTGGCGCCGAGTGCGATCGTGCCGAAGCACTCAAGCATGCGGCTTACTTGGCTTGGGTCGATGCCCGTAACCGCGGGGCGGAGGACGTATCTCAAAAGAAGAGAGTCTTCAACAGGGCTGCCAAGTTTTGCAAGAAGACTTTGCGAAAGGCCCGCTTTGACCATATTCGCCGTATTGGAAACAAACTTGCATTGTATCCAACGGGCAGTAAAGTGTTTTGGGCCCTAGCAAAGTCGGTTGAGTCCAACTTCTGCCGCCCCTCACTGCCTCCACTGCGGAAGCCTGACGGGACACTGGCCCACTCCGCTGAGGAAAAAGCTAATTTATTTGCTTCACTTTTTGCGGAGTCTTCGCGTCTAGATGCCGGAACGACGAAGCCTCCTGCTCCTCCTGTTGGATGTGGGACGCGCATGGCAGATATCAGCATCCAACAGCGGGATGTACGTAGGGTGCTAAGTAATCTGGACGTGAATAAGGCCAGTGGACCCGATGGGATTCCAGCAATAGTGCTCAGGACTTGTGCACCTGAGTTGTCTCCTATTTTGACACGCCTGTTTCGTCTCTCTTATGAGATCCGTCAAATGCCGAAGGCTTGGAAGCAAGCCAACGTGCTACCTGTGCCCAAAAAGGGCAGCCGGGTGGATCCTGCCCATAACAGACCTATTTCGGTAACGTCCATACTCTGTAAGACTATGGAATGTGTACTGAATAAAAAGCTCCTGGCATACCTTGAAGCGAACGATCTCCTCAGTGATCGGCAATATGGCTTTCACCAAAACAGTTCCACTGGGGACCTTCTTGTGTATGCCACCACAGTCAAGTCATCGAGAGCCACGGAGAGGCACTTGCCGTTTCTCTCGCCGTCTCTTTCGTGTCGAAGGCTTTTGACAGGGTCTGGCACGATGGCCTAATTGGCAAGCTTACGTCCTACGGCCTGCCCTGGCTTATGTGTCTGGATCACCGACTTCCTAAAGAATCGGTCTATCCAAGTGGTCATTGACGGCTGCACATCCGACCGATTAGCGCTCAACGCTGGGGTCCCTCAGGGGTCGGTACTCTCGGCTACATTATTCCTGTTGCACATAAACGACCTGCTCAAGCCCGGTACTTTTGGGTACGCAGACGACAGCATAGTAGTCGAGAGTTACGAGTCCAACCCCCGAGCCAGCGTGGGGATCCGGTCTCTCCGAGAGGCTATGGTTGAGCGTTTGAATCTGTCCTTGAAAGCCGTCTCCGATTCGGGTGATGCTAACTTGGTCAAATTCTACGCTACTAAAACTCAGGCGTGTCTTTTCTCCGCCAAGCGAAGTCAATTTCAGCCAAAACTCACATTCCGAAATGCATCCGTGCCGATAACCGACCGCCTCGAGCTTCTTGGCGTAACTCTAACATCCACCCTCAATTTTGGGTCTTACATTGAGGCTAAATCTCAAGTGGCTGCAAAAAAGCTGGGCATACTGTCAAAAGTGCGACAGTACTTCACACCGGAACAGTTGCTCAACCTGTATCAAGCGCAGGTTCGATCCTGTATGGAGTACTGCTCGTATCTGTGTGATGGCTCAGCAAAATACCATCTAGAAGTGCTAGAGACAATAGAGAGACGGGCCAAGAGGCTCATTAGCAACGATGCACTCGTCGAGAAAAGGCTACAGAGCATTGAACATCGACGCAAAGTTGCAGGCCTATCGGTCTATTATCGGATGCATTTCGGAGAGTGTGCGTTGGAATTGCACAACTTGATACCGCCAAGCCCTTTTCACCAACGAACGACCAGACGCACAGCGACGCGCCATCGCTACATGGTGGATATTCCACTCATACGCACGAAACGTTTCGGCGACACATTTATTATGCGTAAAGCTAAGGAGTGGAATTGCCTGCCTGAGTCTGTGTTTACGGCAAACTATGACCTTGGAATCTTCAAGTCTCGTGTGAATTGGTTCCTTCTAGATAAACGTGATCCATCGTAGACCACATCGTCACTTACGATCAGGTGAGATAGAGGTCAAACGTCAGCCTATCATCCATAAAAAAAAACTTAATTAAATAGAAAAATAAAAATATCCCACGCATTTTTTTTTCTGAGTCGAGTCTTTGTACGACTGGTATGTTAAGTCCCAAAGGCAGGTCAAGTCTTTATTTAGCTCGAGAAGTTCTGTAACTACTTCTCGTTCTTTTTCTTCTCGTGCCATTTTGAGAATGTCGTCGTCGCGTGCGTCTGCCTGCGCTCGCTGCTGTAACGTGACAGTCGTTCACGAGGTTTTAAACAAGCGGCTAGACGGTTTCAAACAAGTTTTAAACCAACGCTTCTACCAGTGGTTTCAAACACAAGCCTAGCTGCCAAGGGTGTTTAAAGGTCAAACGAAATTGGGCATAAAACAAATATCTACACTGTTTTAAACCTCTGTTTCAAACCACCGTTTAAAACCGTGTAGCACATGCTTTACTTTCTTACATTACAACCTCGTAGGACCCTAGTCATATCCATAAAGTGGTCCTTCGTCGCTAAAAACAGCAAGAAAATTCGTAGTTCGGAGTGACGAGTAACGATCATCTACAAGGTCAACGATCGCAACGGTCGGCGTTCGAAAACAATGGAGTGACGTGGACTCGCAGTTCTATGAAGATTCGTACAGATTGCAACTAAGATTCCGCCGAATTCGCAAAATCGACGAATGGAAAGTCATATATCATCGTGCTAGACTTCAGCTACATCGAAATTCAGTTGTTGGCGTACAACGAGGCATCATTCGAGTAGCATCTAGGACCCCAACCAGGCAATCAATATTCACAGAGAATCGCAGCAATCAGACGTCTGTATGCGGGTTTGGGTTTACAGCTGGGTGAGTTCGTTCCGATCACTTTGCCTAACCTGCCCCTTTCATACATTTTAAATCTCATAGATTTATTCATTCTAAACATTTAATTATTCATAATAGTATTCATATCATAAATTCAGTTAAAAATCCAACGTCATTTTAGTCATTTTATTGTTCTCAGTGCCTTAGAATTTTTCTCAGCTTACCTACCCACTTTAGCCAAATTGTTCCGCAATTATAACTATTTTTATTTCAGAATATTTTTCTTTCTGCTAAATTTCACAACATTTTTATATCACCTTTGCATCTTATTAGAAAAATAACATAATTAAATTTCAGTGAATTCTACTTCGATTTTGTAAGTCTTCTTTCACCTTTTAACCTTTTAATTATGACTACTTCAGATAACGAAGATATTAGGTATAAAAACCTCATTAAAAAGAGATCTCCGTTTAAAGCAAAGTTAACAATTTACAAAACATACATTAATAGCATTCAGGAGCTAAAAACTTTATCAGAAACGCAGTTTTTAGAATTAAAGTTAAGACTAGCATATTTCACAGCTTTATATGAATTATGCTTTATGCAATTCAAACATTAATCGAAGAATGTATGGAAATTCCAGATGACCAAGTTTCGGAACGCGAGATATTTGAAACGGGTTACTACCGGTGCCTCGCGAACAGCCAGCTGCTCTTCCAGCGCCATCGGCGAGCTAGTGAGGTAACGGGTTCCAATTCTGATGACGACGACTGCGGTTCAGGTAGTAAAAACTCATCAATCAAATTACCTACAATCGATTTGCCACACTTTTCGGGTGATTATCAGAACTGGTTAGAATACCGTGAGACTTTCGAATCATTAATACATAAAGCAAAACATATTGATAATATACAGAAGTTTCTTTATCTACGAGCTTCTTTACGGGGTAATGCATCCAATGTTCTAAATTCATTGGAAATTTCGTTAAAAAACTATGAAGTTGCTTGGAACTTACTCTGTGAAAGGTACGACAATAAACGCTTACTCATTAGTAATCACATTCACAATTTATTCAACATAAACATTTTACAACGTGAATCATCATCGGCACTGAGAAACTTATTAGACACAGTTAACAAAAACCTGAGGGCTCTGACATCCTTAGGTCAGCAAACTGAACACTGGGACGCGTTGATTATTTACATAGTAGGTACTAAATTAGATAGTCAAGCACAACGACAGTGGGAGGAGTACAAAAACAAACAAGAGGATTTGTCATCTTTGAAAGATTTAGGTACCTTTTTACGAAATCGAGCTGATGTATTAAGAGCCTTTAGAAGACACAACAAACAAAGCAAACCTGAATCACAATCACAGAAGGCAAGTTCTCATTTACAAAATAACTACGCTTACACACCCACATGTCCTCTTTGCAAAGCTCAACATTTTCTATTTTCATGTAAAGAGTTTAGACAACTATCAGTTGAAGCTCGTATACAGAAATTTAATCAATTAAAAATCTGTTTCAACTGCCTGCATCCAGGGCATGACTTCAAGTCTTGCAGAGGAACTATGTGTAAGTACTGTTCTAAATAACACAATACATTATTACATATTGAGCATACACAAAACAATAGCAATGCATCTGCTTCAACTAGTAATACATTCAGTAGTTCAACTAGTGAAAGCAGTTCAGTATTGTTATCCACAGCACTCGTTGGTGTGACGGGCGATGACTGCGTGACGCACACAGCGCGGGCCCTCCTAGACAACGGGAGCACCTCCTGTTACGTCAGCGAAGCACTTTGTCACAAATTAAACTTACCTACGGAACAGATCAATAGATCGGTGTTGGGTTTAAACAATCAAAATAGCAATAAACTTCAAAAAACAAACATACAAATACATTCATTACATAATTCATTCAAATCTCAAATCTCATGCCTGGTCATACAACAAATATCACAAAACATTCCAAACATACTCATTAACAAAAATGAAATCAACTTACCAAAACACATTCATTTAGCCGATCCTAATTTCAATATTCCTGCATCAATTGATCTATTATTAGGTTCCGAAATATTTTGGAATGTAATTAGCACAGGAAAAATACACTTAGGAAAACATCAACCAGTGTTGCAGGAAACTGAATTTGGTTAGCTAATTGCAGGTAATATTTCAGTCAATGAAAATATTGCTAATCAAAATTAAAACAGTTTTCTTGTCAAGTAAAATTGCCTGAAGGTACTGTAGTAAATTGCCTGAACCAGGGAGTCAAATCGAATTATCAACACCTAATCAGTTATTTCGTGCATAATTATGTCAACTTATTGCACCAAAATATAGATGGCTTACTGAACAAATCCGATGCACTCTCTGTATCTCTAAATGGCCTCGCAGTGAAGGGTACTTCGATTGATATTGCGTGTATTACAGAGCATAATATGGTGCAGGGCGATGAAATCTATCAAATTCTACCTGGCTATAGGCTAGTATCTTTCTTTGTGAGATCTAGCAGACATGGGGGTTCATGTATCTTGTTAAAAAGTCACTATCAGTTTAAGCCCTTGACTGAGATAAATAAAATGTCAATCACAAATATAATCGAATGCTCTGGTGTTGAATTGATACAGCACGATGTAAACATTATATGTATTTACAGGTCACCAAGTAGTTCAGTAAATATTTTCCTATTAATGTTGAATAAGATTTTGACAAAACTATGTGCACATGGTAAGAAACTTATTATATGTGGAGATTTTAATATAGACGTTTTAATTCAAACACGGGAAAGCAGGGAATTTATGGATATGCTATTAAGTTTTAATTTGATAATACAATTTCATAAACCTACGCGCAATATTAGTCAGAAGTGCATTGATAATGTCGCCCACAATATCAAAGGGTGTAAAGGACAAATTGTCTCGAGTTCGATCCCCAGTCGCCCCGGGCACACACCTCTGACTTTTCGTAGTTATGTGTTCATTAATAAATGTTAATTATCGCTCGCTTAATAATGTGCCCGGTAGATGGCAATAGGCTCGCCCCCTATTACATTGGGACCTAAACATAACTGGCGAATCGTGGGTGTGTTATACACCTCTGCCTACCCCTTCGGGGATACAGGCGTGAAGTTATGTTATGTTATGTTATGTTCCTAGCTTATAATTTGTGTTTCCCTCTGAAAAAAATTCGTGTAAGCTTTATCTCAAAACCCAAATGGATATCAAAGGGTATACAACTATGTAGTAAACGAAGATGAGATCTTCTATGGAAGTATAGAAAGCACTCTACTGAGGAAAATAGAATAAACTTTAAAAAATATTCTAAGCGCTATAAAAAAATAATAACTTTAACAAAAAAATGTCTAAACAATTATTTTATTAATTCCTCTACAAACAAAGGAAAAGCAACTTGGAAAGTAATAAATGATATTAAATGTAAATATCCAAACGAAGACGTTGAAAAGCTTGTGAAAAGCTTGAAAAACAATGAAACAATAACCAGTGATATATGTATTGCAAATGCATTCAATGATTATTTCACTGACATAGTAAAAGGTAGTAAATATAAAAAACCAGAACAAAGACCATGTTCATTTCCGGGCCAGCAGGTATAGTGCGCAGTGGAAGTTGGCCCTCCTGGCTGCAATGGGGAATGAGCAGTCTGCGGTTCACAGAGCAAATTATTGTTGATAAAAAAAATAGGTTTCACTTACCATTTACTTAGAAGGCGCCCGAAACAAAACGCTTTTACCTGTCTGTGTCTGTATCCAAGTGTATCTGAAGTGTAGGGTGTATGATGTTTTGTGTGGAGACAGATAAACACTGCGCGGCGAACACTGGAGCCCTTCACATCAAATATGTAATTCGGTCGAACAACTCCCAACTGATTACGTTAATAATTCCAAAATATAACGAAACCAACGCGAGCCAAATATGATATTCGCGGATTATACTTTATTCGAACAAAACTTATTTGAACCAAACGAGCCTTTTTCTCAAGACAATTCTTTCAGCAAGTTGACAACCAAGTGACAGATAGATCTGTCAACGCAATTTTTTTTTTACTTCGTAGGAACGTAACATCTACCCCCCCCCCCCCGGACGGGCCTTCCCGTCCGCTAATCAATTGGCAATCTTGATAAGGGTGCGACCGCTCTCCTCATCACCGATCCGTCAACCAAAACCTCAGCAAATCGAGGAACCCCATCGGTGCCAGCCACTAGATTGAGAATGCGCCCCCGGCGCCAATACAACGGCATTAGGTTGGCATCCTTAATCAGGACGAGGTCTCCGACCTTGGGAGGCTGAGTTTTATCCGTCCGCTTGACGCGCTGCTGGAGGATGAGCAAGTACTCCAAGCTCCAACGCTCCCAAAAGCTCTGAGCCAGCTGTTGCACTAACTGGAACCGCGATAGCCGATTTCGGCTCACATTGACAAAGGGGTGCTCCGGCAGGGCGACAAGTGGTTGTCCAATCAAAAAATGGCCCGGGGTTAGGGCCTCCAAATCATTAGGGTCCGAAGAGAGCGGGCACAATGGACGCGAGTTTAGTACGGCCTCAATGCGGCAAAATACCGTAGCTAATTCCTCAAAGGTGAGAACTGTGTCTCCCAATAATCTCCGCCAGTCCCTTGGCCGCTTTCACCGCGGCTTCAAAAATACCCCCCCAATGGGGGCAGGCTGGCGGGTCAAACAGCCAAGTGACCCCTCTGCGGGCTAATTTGTTGCCTATGTCAACCTGGTTCTCCGCAAGGAAGGCGTAAACTTCCTTCAAATAGTTACTTGTACCTCTGTAATTGGTACCGCAATCAGATCTAATTAAAGAAGGCAACCCATGGCGAGACACGAATCTATCCAAAGTTGCCACAAAGGCCTCCGTCGAGAGCGAGGTTACTAGCTCCAAGTGTACTGCCTTCGTTGACAGGCAGACAAACACACAAATAAGCCTTAAGGATTTTACTGTTACGAAGAGTAGACGTCTTCACCAAAAAGGGACATTCTGATATTTCTTCATCAGCTTATCTCTGTAGTTATTTCACAGCAAGGTATGGTGCACATGCTCCTCCTCACAAGTTTATAGTGTTTAACTGGCTCATTCTGTGCAAATCTCCATAATATCCTCTGGTAATTTATATCCTCTTTTGCCACCTGCACCATTCAATACATTTTTATTATATCCGCAGTAATACAAATTTTATGGGGTCTCCATCTCATTAGTAGGTGACGTAAGTCTTGCTGCAATTTAGGACCCACAAGCAGGTCATCATTTAAAGATACATTATTAAACCCTTTACAGGAAGCATCAAAGACTATTCTGAGCTTCGTAGTATCTTTGTCTTCTCTAGTTACGGCATGGTGAGGAAGATAGACCGCTCTACGGTTATCAATATCTGTAGATTCAACTTCAACAATGTGATTTAATAGCATGTACTCATTCATCACTTTACGATATTCATCACGAAGGTTCAGATTTTTTGATAACTTCTTCTCTAATAATTCAAATCTCTTAGCTGCTATCTCCACCGATCTACCATTTTGACACTCTGGGTTTTCATACCTAAATGGCAGCTTCACGACACCTTCCTGACACCACCCAACCTAAAATTGTGTTGAGCTAATAAATTACTCTTAGGATGTTTGATTATTCCATCTAATAGAATGTCACTGTATGTTTCAGCACCTAATAAAATATCTATTCCTCCAGTTGTAGCAAACTCAGGATCAGCTAACTCTAAATGTGAAAGGTCTGCCCACTCAGGAATATTAAGATTAGTGGTAGGTAGCAGTGTTGTTAATGAACGCAATACATACGCATTTACTCGCACCAAAGCCTTGGAATTGTGGCGTGATTTCACGATTAGCGAAATCATGTGTTTGATTCTCGTTTGGCCTTCTCCCACACCTGACACCCAACCACTCACAGATTTACGAGGAAGATTAAGTAGCTGAACTGTAGCCTCTGTCACAAATGATGCCTGTGACCCCTGGTCTAACAATGCCCTAATTACATATCTGCACCCATTCCTACTATCTACTGACACTCGTGCAGTAGCTAACAGGACACTGTTTGTATAAAAGGTTTCTCTAGAAATGTTGGCTACAATATTATGTGTATCATTTGACAAAACATCATTCTTACCTCTCTGCGACTCAGACACGGTACCTGTAGACGTTACCTCACTCTGGTTAAACTGTCCTATATTATCCTTTCTCATGAAGTGAAGAAGTGTATGATGACGCCGCCCACAAGTTCGACAACACGCTGACTGCCGACATTTGACCACGGAGTGTGATGGCGCCAGACAATTGAAGCATAACTTATTCTGTTGAACAAAGTCTTGTCTCTCCTTGGTAGACATATCTCCAAAATTTTTGCAGTGGTATATATAATGCTCGCCATTGCATAATGCGCATTTTATTTCATATTTCTTTTCGTCCTTATTTATGTTCGAATGAAAGGCTTTAGGTTTAGCAACAGGCTTAGGTTGTGCCGTTTTCGATTGGTGTCTATCCATTATTTCTAAATATCGGAATCTCGTACTCAGGAAGTCTCTTAATTGCGGCCAAGTAGTTAAGTCGTTACTACTCAAGCTCAAGTGTTGTTCCCACTCTTTCACAGATTCGCCATCCAATTTTGATATTACCAAGTAGTTGATCATCATGTCCCAAGTACTAGTATCCACTTCCATGTTCTTCAAAGCCTTTAAACAGGTCGAAGTTGTATCCATCAATTGTTTTATAGAACTCGACGAAACTGTTTGTATTGATTTTTGTGTAAATAATGTTCTCAGAATCACATTAGCATTATATCTCTTATTATTGTATCGTTTCTCTAATTCGTTCCACGCCTCATCATAGTTAGCGTTCGTAGTAGTGAAATTACGCAGTAAAACTTCTGGTTCCCCTGACAAATTAGTCTTAAGGTATTTTAGTTTCTGTACAGGTGACAAAGACTTGTTATTATGTATGAGAGAACAAAACAAGTCATAAAACGATTGCCACTCCTCGTATTTGCCACTAAGTGTAGGTATTTGAACACGAGGTGATTTTGGATCACTAACAGGTGTTAATTTATGGGTTTGATTCTTACTTATATTCAAAAACGGTTGAAGTGCTTCTTTTAGACTTGATTTGTATGATGTATATAACTCTTTAAACAATTCGTGTGTATTTGTTGTAAAGTAAGAATTTTTTCTCTCTTCGTCTGTGGCAGATTTTACTATGTGTTTGTGCCCCTCTTTGAAGTCCTAAAGAAGACATTCTAGTGTTTCTAGCCTCGTTTCTAAATATGGCCTTGTTATTCTGTCTCTCGGTGATTTTTTGTAGTTTGTCTCAGCACTTTTCAAGTTTTCTAATAGCTCCTTTTGATACGCCAGAAGTTTCTCCATATTGATATTAACTAGTAGGTAACTACTACTGGGGTGTGTGTTGGGTAACCTCCTCGAGTGTCGCTCCGATTCTGATCCCGCTGCAGTCCGGGGGGAACGGAATCGGAGCGGCCGGTACACCCTGGGCGGCGGTCAATGGCTTCCCCTTCACCCCTTCATAGGGTTGGCATTGATCGTCGGCCAATACCCAACGTGGCGGGAACACATCGCTCTCCGTACTCCTCTGCTTTCAGAGGAGACAGGATGAGCGATGCTGTTAGTGGTGAGATGGCCCAGGGTCAGCCGGGGTGCGAGGGATATGCTCTATGGGTAACCTTACACCCCGGCGTCTGAAGACCCGAGACGGCGTGCGGTTTTAGTCGGTGCAAGCCCGACATAACCACCCCCGCTGGCCGGCGGAGGGGTATCCGAAGGGATTTCCGCACGATAAAAAAAAAAAAAAAAAAAAAAGGTAACTACTACTACTACTAGTAGGTAATTTCAATGTAATATAATGTTCACAACACAGTAAATTTCACGTTACTCGAAAACACTAATAACTTCGTAATAAAAGTATCTTTCTCTATCTATCTCTTCTATTACTCCGTATCGCTTAGAAATTCACCTGTCTATTGTTCTCGCGGCGCAACTGCATCTGCCGGCCTCAAAGGCTCAATTTCGTTTGTCTATGATTTCACTAAATAAAGAAACGTGTGAACGGTGTGAAGATTTATTTTTCACTGACATTGACATTCGATACAGGTGTTGTCTTTAAAACTAAGCGGACTGTATCCCTATATATACTATTATAAATGCGAATGTAAGTTTGTTTGTTACGCTTTCACGCAAAAACCACTGAACCGATTTTGCTGAAATTTGGTACAGGGGTAGATTAGACCTTGGAAAAGGACATAGTCTATGTTTTGTCGCGATAACCGACATCTACGCGGGCGGAGCTGCGGGCAAAAGCTAGTAGTGACCCCGGGCCATCTCCGGTTTTGAGACGGCCCCCTTACTTGCTCTCCACTGTGCCATCTGCTAATCAGAGGGACACGTGGAAAGCTTCCGAACAGCCCTCAACAGGGCCGTCCTCGCCTCGGTCGGAGTTGGCCGTAGGCGGCAGCGTCTCTCCCACCCTAGGAGAGAGGCGCTGCCGTCTCCGTTGCCCAGGGTGCACCGCGTGGAGGTCCCCAACCAAGCACCCCAATAAATGTAGTACCTATTAGAAACATTATCGACTTATTATTTAGTAGTAGGTAATCCACTTGACACAACAAAAAGTCTGGTGATTACTCAAGAGAACCTTTCAGAAGTCAATAGCAATGGCACAAAATGTGAAAACTTAGAATACTAAAGACGTGATTCTAATGTTAGATGCTGAACGGTGTTCCGTCAGCAGAATCTATTTATTTATTAAGGATTCAGGACCTTTATGAAATGACGACAATGATTAGAAAAACATAAGAACATGTAAATAGGGATTATCTATAAATAGGACATTAAGTTCCCCTTTTTGGTGGTAATGGACAATGGGCCTGTAATAATTAGCCAATCGACCCGTAAAAAAGTAGAAAAAGGTTTGAGAGTCGATAGCAGTTCAATTTTATTACATAATACATTTAGTGCACGAGTATCAATTAAAGGCCATCACACAATCAGACAGTGATATATAGGTTGATACTTTAAATACTTAATATAATATTGTCGGAAGTGTACGCGAATGTGACACATTGAAATAAAACTATTTTTAACGGATTCTATCGCGGTTTATTTGATGTTATTTTATATTTTACATTGATCCCGACGTTTCGGTTGCTTTTCAGCAGTCTCAAGGTCAAGCAGGGTCAAGACAGACCCTACTAATAAGATATTGAAACAAACTCGTGATATCATAAATAAATACTCCGAAAAGTTACAAATCGACGTAAATACATTAATACCTTCATGCATAAAACCTCCAAAACTATATGGGTTACCGAAAATACACAAGGAAAATGCTCCCCAACGTCCTATTGTAAGCCAGATCGACACACCAACTTACAGACTGGCTCAGCACGTAGTGAAGGTAGGTACTCTCACCACTTCGAGGTAATTCAACAGCGTATGTTAGAGATTCTTAACATTTTGTTAGTGAAATTAAACACCTACATACATCTCACTAATAATGAAACAATGGTCAGTTTTGATGTACAGTCATTATTTACGTGCATACCTGTACATGACTGTATAGATATAGTTAGAAGAAAGTTAATAGAGAACACCATGCCTGAGGAATATGCAGAAATACTCAATCACTGCTTAACAACTGGCTACCTGTTGTGGGATAACAAGTTCTACATACAAATCGATGGCGTGGCAATGGGCTCCCCAGTATCGCCTGTTGTTGCTGACATATATATGGAGGCCTGCGAGGCGCGAGCTATGCAGAAGGCTGCCATTACACCTAGATTTTATAAACGGTATGTAGATGACACCTTCACAATACTACCAACAGATAGTATAAATACATTTTTAACACACCTTAATTCCATTAATAACAACATACAATTCACTATGGAATTAGAGGCAAATAATTCATTAGCTTTCCTAGATGTTCTTGTGATTAGTAACTCTAATAATACTTTGAGCCACACTGTGTATAGGAAAAAGACCCATACTGATAGGTACTTAAACGGTGAATCTCACCACCACCCTAAACAGTTAGCTACCGTGGGAATGTCTTTGTTTCAGAGAGCCCGTGGGATCTGTGACAAGAAACACCTGGACGCTGAGCTACAACATGTCAAACAAGTTCTGTATGACAACAAGCTCAAACAACCGCGCATCAGTCACAGATCCCGAGAAAAGCCAGCCGCTGTCGAGCGCCAGCAGCCTGCAGTCTTACCATACGTACGAGGGGTCACTGACAAGATTGGCTACATCTTGAAGCGAACTTCAATTAACACATACTACAAGCCGCCAACGAAGATATGTCAATATTTACCATCTGTCAAGTGCCAATTGCCTCTACAAGACGCAGGGGTCTATAAAATAGATTGTGACTGTGGGCTCTCTAATATTGGTCAAACCAAGCGAAGCATTGGCACTCGCGTCAAAGAACACATAGCTGACATAAAACACCAACGCTCAAAAAAGTCTGCTGTATGTGAACACGTGCAACAGGGGACCAAACATTACTTAAGATTTGATAAACCACAGATACTCGCTAAAGAAAATCGATTCCTACCTAGGATGCTCCGCGAAGCTATTCAAATTAAAAAACATCCTAATTTTAATAGAGAAGATGGTTGATGGTTGGAATGTACCACCAACTTGGGACCCAGTCATTCACTTAATTAATTCCAAGAAAAATCAAAATACAACAAGACTTCATGACACTGTGAGCTCATTCTGCGTAAATAGTAACACCAACAATTCAACATGGTTCGGGTACTTTGAGATAACTTTCACTTCAAACTACAAGACAACAACCATGTTTAGTCTCCCCGTGACCATGGCTGCTGAAAAGCAACCGAAACGTCGGGATCAATGTAAAATATAAAATAACATCAAATAAACCGCGATAGAATCCGTTAAAAATAGTTTTATTTCAAAATATTGGTCCTACAAAAGTTAATGTTTTATTAAAGAGCAGCCCCTTTCAATATGTATTGATAACAAGGTCATCAAAAATGATTACTAACCAACTATTATTTTTGCTGTGAATATATAATATATTTACATAATATATTTAAGTTATTTATTCTTTACTGGCTACGCGATTTATTTTACACATAAAATATAGCCTATGTCCATCGGGGATAATGTACCTTTCAAATGGTGCACAATATAAACAAAATATCCTTCAAATTATAATAAATAAGAACTTGATGAACGGGGAGACTTCTCGTGACCATGACTGCTGAAAAGCAACCGAAGCGTCGGATTAATGTAAATAATAAAATAACATCAAATAAATCGTGGTAAAATCCGTAATAAATAGTTTTATTTCAATGTGTGTCACATTCGCGTAAACTTCCGCGCATTACAATAAGAACTTAAATTTAAAAAAGCACCAGATGGGATGCTGTGGCAGATCCTTCCTTTAGGGCTTCTTTGCCACCAAGTTCTCTGGATCAATATTCGAATTAGAAAATTTTCATCGATATACCACCATCTTAGGCAATTGGCGAAGTATGCTTTAAAAAATAGTATGTCATATCATATGTGATAAATTGAGACTAACATGTGTTGAACTGATTTTTACAGGTATCATAGGCGCTAGAACGAGTGGCGTCATCGTAAAAACGATACTCGCCGGTGGAGTCGCTGATCGAGATGGGCGTTTGAAATCTGGTGATCATACTCTACAAATAGGAGATGTAAGTCAAGTAATTGCTTCAATGTGTTCAACTTAGTGTTTTTATGTTTAGTATCAATTACAACACTCACGTTTTGGATGGACCTTTATTCACGTTAATAATTTTCGATTACAAACTTACATTACTCATAACACTTATTTTGGCTATGATCACAGAGCTATGTCCTGCCGCCAACCAGTGTTGACCGTTGCGCCCCCTTGGTAGGCCACAGACTATATATATAAAAACGAGTTGCCATGTTTGATACATAACATTCGTCCCCTTCTTTTTGGAATCAAAAGTTATAGATTTAAATGATCTGGAGGTTTTACAATCCTACTGGACCTTCTGATCATTTCACTTTCACAATTACTTCTCATTTCATAATCCTTACTTGTGTCCTCTACATTATCTTCTATTATTTTACTTTCACAATTTCTTCTGACTTCAAAACCTTTATTTATATCCAAAATATTGTTCTCTTCATTTAACATACTTTCATTACTATTTTTTTCCTGTGAATTCTCAAAACTATCTGCTCCACACTCATCCTCCCAAAATCTCTTTCATCAATATTACCACTCTTCTCACACTCAGCAACCCTTTCCCTACACTTCATATTCACTTCAGGTACTCCTAATTTAGGAGGTCCAGTTACAAGTTTTGTGTTGTGTTTAGTCTAATTGCTGAAGCATGATAATATTTTTCTATTTCGCCAACCTTTACAATATATCTGACCTTACTTAAGCATTTTGTAAGAATCCCCTGTACCCACATCTTTTTTCCCAATAAATTTTTACACCATACTGTTCGCGCGCTTAACACCACCCTACAACCGCGCATCATCCGCGCGGGCGACGGCGGGGACTGCAGTGCGGCGCGGCGGACGAGGACGAGAGGGGATTTACGTCATCGACCCCCCCAAACGGACCAATGCTACGGTCGCTTAATGAGCACTCCACTTAACGCTAAGCTCAAGCTAACTTGTGCGCTATAATAAATCATATACTTCAAATACAGTCCACTTATTTACTCATTTACCAACAACCTCAAGAGTGACTAGAGGAATACGCATCTACATAGTGGTCCTTCGGCCTCAAGAAAGAAGAACCTCGACAGGGTAACAGAGTGAGTTCGTTCCAATTTCCTTTTCTGCCTTAATCACCTTTTTTCATGCATCTTATTGTCCGGGCTTGCCTTTATTTTGAGTAAACGCATTTGCTTCTTCATTAGTGAGCGCCGGCGTTGTGCATATCGTAACAAAGGTCGACCTTGCAGTGTCATTGAACTCGAACAGCTGACGGATTACCGTTCGAACCTTTCGTTCAATTCAGCTTCACATCATTAGCTTAAATCATATATTTCTTCTTGCGATGCATTACATCAATTTTATTGCGTACATACATAAAATATCAATTGAATAAAAAGTTTTCAAACGCTTTCGTACATACCCACCTACATTAATAAAATAACTTAAAGCTCACAAGTACATAGTAATATTCTTTTCTTTGCCTTTACAAATTCTTTACTATTAAAGCTATGGAACGCTTTGTTAAAAAAAGAAGCTCAATGAAAGCTAAGCTTACTTCATTTTCAAATTTCTTAGAAATTCTTCTGAGCTGTACTAGCTTATCAGATCTACAAGCGACCGAACTTCGAGGTCGTTTTACAAAATTAGAGTGCTTATACGAACAATTCGACGAATTACAGACCGAGATTGAGCTGTTGTCGGAAGATGCCAATGAAGCTTTCGCCGCTCGCGCGACATTCGAAGAACAATACCACCGTCTCGTGGCCCAGGCTCAGTGCTTGCTCACACGCCATGAGCAAAAGCGCCTGGAGGGCGGTGACTTCGTGACGGGCTCCGAAGAGTCAGCAGCTCCATGTAAGAGTAACTTTGTTCGCTTGCCTAAAATCGATCTACCCGTTTTTCGCGGCAGCTATGAGTACTGGGTTGAATTTCATGATAGTTTTGTCTCCTTAATTCACAGTAATAGTACTATCGATAACATAAATAAATTTCACTATTTAAGGGCGTGTCTTAAAGGAAGTGCACTAGAAGTTATCAAAAATATGGACTTCAAATCTGATAATTACCCGATAGCTTGGGACTTACTTTGCGAGCGTTATAATAACAGTCGACTTCTTATCAATAATCACGTTCAAGCGTTATTTAATGTCGAGCCCATTCCGAGGGAGTCGCATACTTCGTTGCGTCATCTTATTGACGTCATCAATAAAAATATCAGGGCGCTTAAGGCTCTCAATGAACCGACTGATCATTGGGATACCCTCGTTATTTATATGATGTCTAATAAACTAGATATTATTACAGGTAGAAAATGGGAGGAATTTCGTAATACGTTTACAAAATCACCTACATTATCGCAATTTTGTTCATTTTTAGGCGAAAAAGCAGATCTTTTAGAAACTTTAGAGAACAATTTAAATCAAAAATCTATTAAAAATAGTAATAATAACATTGGAATACAAAATAAACAATCACAAAATTACAAATCTAAAAACTTCTTAGTGACGTCCGAAAATAATAAAAATAATGTTTTCTCTAAATTTCAGTTAAAATGCCCGTTATGTACAAAAGATCACTACTTATTTAATTGTGATTCATTTAAAAGTTTATCTGTCGATTTACGAATAAAAAAGGCTAAGAATTTAAAAGTTTGTACAAATTGTTTACGCTCGGGTCACTACGAAAAGAAGTGCAGGCTGTCTAATTGCAAATATTGTGCCGGCAGGCATAATACACTTTTGCACACTGACCAACCTGACCAACCCTTTTCGGATCCAATACCTCATCACGAGAACGTAACACTTACATCTAACGCCTCTGCCATACAGCTTGCTACTGATGTAAATGTTTTGCTTTCCACAGCTTTGGTGAAGGTGATGAGCAAAAACGGAAAGAAATTCGACGCGCGCCTTATTCTAGACAACGGCAGCACGGCTAACTTCGTTAGTTCAAGCTTTTTTAATAAATTAGGATTAATTCCTCGCGGTACGTACTCCACAGTCACGGGTGTTGACAAACAAACCAGCTATAGTACACAGTCTTGCAAGCTTAATATTGAGTCTTATTACAGTGGCTATACAATCGAAATAGACTGTCTTATATTACCGCAGATTACACAAATGTTACCGTCATCATTTATTGATAAAAAAAACATTTCAATACCCACTGGCTTACATCTAGCTGATCCGTCGTTTAACATACCGTCAGCCATAGACATACTGGTGGGAGCGCAAATATTTTGGGATGTCATTATGCATAATCACATGGATTTAGGTAGAAATCAACCCAAACTGTGTGAAAGCAAGTTTGGTTGGCTCGTATCGGGCACTGTCCCTAGCCATTCACACAAATATAAGTCAAATTCACTCAAATCTAAAAATAATATAATTTGTAATTTTTTACAAAGGGATATTGACTTACCTACATTTTGGGAGCTAGACACAATTTCACCCGCACACTCGCTATCATTAGAAGAACGCGCTTGCGAGAAAAAATTTCACGACAACACAACGCGTGACGCACAGGGTCAGTTTATTGTCATGATGCCACTCAAGTCAGAACCTACTGTGTTAGGGGATTCGTATAATATGGCTAAACACAGATTCCTTTCTTTAGAAAAACGCTTTCAAAGGGATCCCTCATATGACCGAAGATAGTGACGACATTCGCGACGTCAGACGTGACGTTAATTATTTTGTACCACATCACGGAGTTGTGCGCGAGTCGAGTTCCACGACTAAACTGCGTGCAGTGTTTGATGCGTCGGCGAAGACCTCTTCAGGTGTATCACTTAATGATATACAGATGGTTGGGCCAGTCGTGCAAGACGATCTTTTATCTATTTTACTTCGATTCCGGCAGCACAAATTTATAGTGTCAGGAGATATAGAATTTTTTTATCGCTCAGTAAAAATACATCCATCACAACATTGTTTACAAAAAATACTTTTTCGTTATAACACAAATGAACCAATTAAAACATATACGTTAAATACTGTCACGTACGGGACCGCTTCCGCCCCCTATTTAGCGACTAAATGTCTAGTTAGTCTTGCTGATAAGGCCTCTAATGACCTTGTAAAAACATCCATACAACGCGATTTTTATATCGATGATTATTTAAGTGGTGGAAATACTGTATCTGAAACGATAAAACTTTGTAAGGAAGTCATAAATATTTTATCTTCAGCTAAGTTTACTTTACGTAAGTTTCAATCAAATTGCCCGGAAATTTTAAAATCAATTACACAAAATAATACATTAAATCACACAAATAATACATTAAATTTATCTCGCAACAATTTAACATAAATACAAAAACTTTAGGTATAAACTGGTTATGCGATTCTGATAGTCTTTCATTTAGCATAAACATAGACGTAAACAAAAGAATCACAAAGCGTCATATTTTATCAGTGATTAGTCAAATTTTTGACCCATTAGGACTAGTCGGTCCATGCGTTTTAGAAGCTAAAATTATAATGCAGAAACTTTGGATTAATAAATCGGACTGGGACGATGAAATAACCATAGAAATCGCACAACTATGGGTTTCATTTGCTAGCACACTAACGTCACTTAATAATTTAAAAATTCCACGATGGATTTTGTGTGACGATGCGGTTACGCGAGAAATTCACGTTTTTACAGACGCGTCCGAAAGGGCTTATGGCGCATGTTTATACATACGGTCGATTAGTCGATCTGGTAATATTAAAGTTTGTTTACTTGTGTCAAAAAATCGCGTAGCCCCGATTAAACCAATAACCATTCCACGATTAGAGCTGTGTGGAGCTTTGTTGGGTGCAAGACTTTGTTCTAAAGTTAAGGCCTCACTTACTATTAACTTTCAAAGGTGCGTGTTTTGGTGCGATTCGTCTATAGTACTGGGATGGTTGTCAACGCCTGTCAATCAACTTAAGCCTTTCGTAAAAAATCGCAACAATCAAGACAATTTATCTTCAACATTGTACCAATTTTTTATTGACAGCTTTAGTGATACCTCAGTGGACTTTTTTGTAACAACATTATTTGGCTTCAACATATCAATACATGATCTGGGTTTAAATTTAAACAATATTTCGTTTGGTGAAAACCCAGTCGAATTTGGTGTATTGCGATAATTAAATAATATAATAAGTATGTGGGTCATACAGAGAGTAACATTGGAACATGCGTATGCTAATTTCGGTAAGTGTGGACATAGTCCTAGTAGGTATATTACATATTGTGACTTATTTCTGATAAATATTTGATACCTGAATAAGTATAATATTTTTATTTTAATATTACTTATTTTATTGTCCATTCCAATTTATTCAAATTTGTAGTTTATATATCAAACGAATTATAATAAAAGGTCTCATATTAAAACCACAATAGATTTCATAAAATGTATTTTTGTAACAAAATATAACCTATTTATACCTTGCGTTAATTACTAACAATCACAATGATTCCGATGCACTAGGCCCTAGTTGAGCAACAAATTAAAGTTACAATTTATTTACGTTTTCCCTCGCCCTAAACACTAAGCTTATGTATTACCTACTCCTTATAAAAATCTTCTATGATATCTTTGTACTTCTCGTAGACGACGTTCCTCTTGATTTTTAACGTTGGTCCTGCAAATATGCATTATCGGTATTAAATAGTGTTGAAGAAATAGTATAATGTCACTGGGACCCAATGCCGCTCATTGCTGCTGTAAGATTTGTAAGACTAAAAAGTTCAAAGCAGATATTTGGTTTGCAATACCGCAACTTTGTGGGTTAGGTTCATATCGACTGGGTAGTAAATGGTCTTTACTAGTAAATTGTCTGGATTGTAGAATGACTCGGGTAGCAAAACGTCTTGATTGCTTAAATGCGGGATAACTGATAGTCCTAGATTAATATTGACTAGATTGCAAATGGTCTTAACTAGTAAATCGTCAAGATTGTAGTATGACTTGGGTAGCAGAACGTCCTGATTGTATAAAGACGGGATGGCTGACAGTCTGAATTACGAATTCCTGGTTATGCTGGCCAGTCCCTCAGGCGAGAGCAAACCCATCCGCATAACTAAACGGCTGCATTTTGACGCCATAAAAAGATTCGCATTTATTCGGTAAGGCATACTTTCATACTCCTTTGTTATGAAACTTTGTAGGATACTTATTGATGAAGATAATAACTGGCCACTTAGAAGTCTGCAACTTGACATCTGTATGATGGTTGTCATCACTGATTATTCAAGTATTATTGTATTCTCTTTGATATTGATATTGATAACAATCAGCTACATAGTTCATCTATATTAATCTATTTGCTTTATTGAATCAACCATGGAAGAATTTGTGTTTTTCGAAAATCATAAAGGCGGCTTCTTTTGTACAAAAACCATCGCTATAATTTGGCTACCAACAATAAAAGTGGTACTTCACTTTGGCGATGTTCAAAACGTGACGAGTGTAGTGCTTCCATAAGAATGGATAAAACGAAAACTAAAATAATAAGGCAAAGTGTACATGCTTGCATGAATTATGATTGGCAACATAGCAGTGATTTTCTTTTACAGTATGCTAAGAAGCGTGTCTGTGAAAATATGAAATCTATAAAGTATAATTACGAAAAAAGTATTATTGAATGCGACCTAAAACTCACACATTTGCATGCACCACCTTTTGAATCAATAAAGTATACGTTGTTCCGGGCTAGAAGAACATTTTTAAAGGTTGAAAACCAAGTTTTTATAAGATCCGAAGATGTGAAGATTCCGCTTCTTATCGCAGAAAATTTTTTGATAGCCGAGTTTGAAGCAAGCTCTTCCAAAATATTTCTTTACGGGAGCAAATTTTGTTTGAATTATTTAAAAAAACATAGTAAAAATTTAATTTTGGGTGACGGTACCTTTTTTTTTTTTTTTTTTTTTTCGTGCGGAAATCCCCTCGGATACCCCCCCGCCGGCCAGCGGGGGCGGTTATGTCGGGCTCGAACCGACTAAAACCGCACGCCGTCTTGGGTCTGCAGACGCCGGGGTGTAAGGTTGCCCATAGAGCATATCCCTCGCACCCCGACTGACCCTGGGCCATCTCCGGTTTCGAGATGGCCCCCTCGGGTTTGGGAACCACGGTGTCCCCGTCTTGCCCCGGTTTGTGGGAGGGGCGCTAGTCGCCCCACCGTCCCGGCCTGCTTCTGCTGGGGTGACAGGCGGCCTCACGTGCCACCCCCAGGCCTGCGCTCATGGAGGACGGAGGTCGTTAAGCGCCCTCCGGCGCCTGAGTCGCCTGCGACGCGAGGCGAGCGTGTTGCGGGCTCGGCGGGCCGGGAGGGTTCTGAACCTCTCCCGGGCGCGCTCCGTCATCTCCTTCGCGAGCATCACATGCTCGCAGAAGGAGGTGGCGGCGGCCCACGCGCTCGCGCTCCGCACCATTGCCGCAATCATGCTGCCGAGCGAGAGGACTCCCACCCCGATGGCTGCCACGAGGTCACGCCTCGGCACCTCCCACGCCGGGCAGTCCGCCAGCGTGTGCAGCCCTGAGTCCTCGCTCGCGTCACAGTGATGACACTCAGGCGTTGGCTCCTTCCTGATCCGATGCAGGTGGTCCCCGAAGCACCCCTTACCGGAGATCACCTGCGTCAGTCGGTACGAGAGGCTTCCGTGTCGCCTCTCTAGCCAATCCTCCATGATGGGCCTTACCGCCGCTATTGCGGCGTGCCCTGCGCTTGGTCGCCCAAGTCGTTCCTTCCACTCCACCACGATGGCCTGGCGGAGCTGGGACTGCATGGCCTCGATTTCTCGATGCTCGGGGTTCAGTCCCTGCTCCCGCGCCTCCTTTCGCCACTGGTACAGTTGCGAAAGGGCTCTCGCCTCCAGGTCCCATGGCGGAGTTCCGGCAAGGAGACTCGCCGCCTCGAAGGAGATCGTGCGGTACCCGCGGATGACCCGGATGGCCATCACTCGCTGCGGAGCGCGCAGCATCCGCACACTTCCGGCCTTCAGGGCCTCCGCCCATATTGGGCATGGACCGCACGATCCCCGCGTAGAGTCTCCTGCAGGAGTCATCGGGCCCCTTCATGTTGGGCAGCAGCCGCGCCAGAGCGAGAGCTGTGCCCTTCAGTTTGGGGGCCAGACTTCGGATGTGCTCTCCGAAGTCCCATCGGCCGTCGAGCACGAGCCCCAAATATTACATTTGGGGCTTGATGCCGATGCGATTACCTCCCACGATGAGACTGGATCCCTCAGGTGGCTTGCTCCGAGGCCCATGAAAGAACAGGGCCTCGGTTTTAAGCAGAGCCACCTCGAGACCCAGCCGCCGGATCCGCTCCACGACTTGGGCAACCGCGGTCGTGGCCTTCAGGGTCGCTTCGCGGTATGGCACTCCGCACGCCGTCACGAGCGTGTCGTCCGCGTAACACGTGACGGCGGCACCGTCTGCGAGCTCACCGCGAAGCACCCAGTCGTATCCGATGTTCCACAGGAGCGGCCCCAGGACCGATCCCTGCGGAACACCGCACGACATCTCACGCCGGCCGAGACCGGTCACGGTTGGGTAGAAGACGGCTCTCTCCGTCAAATACGCCCCGACTATGCGGCGGAGGTAGAGAGGCACTTCGTGATACACGAGCGCCTCCCTAATGCAACTCCAGGGCAAGGTGTTGAACGCGTTAGCGATGTCCAGAGACACCGCCAACATCACCTCACCCCGGGCTACTGCATCCTCCGCCAGAGCCCTCACGCGCATGATGGCATCCACGGTGGAGCGCCTCTGGCGGAAGCCATATTGGCCATCCGCCAGGTCCGGCCCCACTCTTGAGAGGTGCTCGACGAGGCGCTTCGCAATTACTCTTTCAAAGAGCTTGCACACCTCGTCGAGCAACACTATGGGCCGGTAGGCGGACGGTGAGTCCGCCGGGCGCCCCTCCTTTCGGATGAGGACCAGTTTCCCCGTCTTCCACAATTTCGGAAACTGGCCCCGCTCCAAACATGCGCTGAGAAGCCCTCTCAGTCGGGGCTCGAGAGCGTCGTCGACTAGAGCTAGGACCCACGCTCGGCCTGGAATGCCGTCGGGTCCCGGGGCGGTGCGTTTGGCTCTCAGCCTTCTCACCGCCAGCTCTAGTTCTACCCAAGTGACCTCGGGCACGTCGTCGTCAACCACGTCGGGCACCATTGGCAACCGAGGCGGAGTCATCTGCGGTGGAACATGTTCCACCGCCCGCGCTGGGAACAGGGAGCTAACAACTCCTCCGAGCAGCTCCGGCTGGAGACACTGGGTCAACGGCGGGGCCTTGGGGCGCAGTTTTCCCCTTACCATTAGGTAGGGCCGCCCCCAAGGGTCCCGCTCCAGCGTCTCCAGCAGTTCGCAGCGGGCCTCCTTTTTGGCCCGCCTTATCTCTGCTCGGAGGGCACCTCTGGCCTCCCTGTATCCCTGGTACAACTCCGCCTCTCGGGCCTCCGCATCTGCGGGGCGGCGACGCCTCCTACGGAATCGGGCCCACCGGCGGTGCGTGATCACGCAGGCCCGTCTGAGCCTCGCGATCTCCGACGACCACCAGTAGACCTGACCCCTCGGATTATAGGGCGGAGCCCTAGGCATCGCCGCGTCGCAGACACGGGTCATGGCCTCCCGGAACCACTCCGCCTCATCGTCTACGTTGACAGGCCTGTCCGGCGCAGAGGCCCAGGCCTGTACGATGGCGGCTTCCAGGAGGAGCTCCCGATCTAGTCGCTTAAGTGCCCAACGTGGCTCGGGTGGAGCCGGTGTGGCCGGCGCATCGCTCGCGGGGGCGGAGACGTCAAACCGAATATATCGGTGATCCGAACTTGTCTCCTCCCCCAAAACGACACGCCAGCCCTGAACACGTCGTGTCAACGAGGGACTCGCAAACGAGATGTCCACGATTGAACTGGCCCTCGAGGTCACGAACGTGTCCACGGCTCCCCGATTTAGGAGGTCTAGGCCGAGTCCTTCGGCCCAGTCCTCCAGTGCCCTGCCTCTATCCCCCGCCGGGCCCCTATCGTGACGGGAACCCCACGCCAACGACCAGGCGTTGAAGTCCCCGACCGGGCGGGGGTGGCAGGCATTGACGACGACTGCCAGCTGACGAAGCCATTGCTCATACGAGTCATCAGCTATGTCTCGGCTCGGCGTGAAGTAAGCAGCCACGACCGCTATGTCGCCAACCGCCGCCGCCACGCAGCCGGGTCCCCTTGCAACGACGGCAAGAGGGGGGCTGCCGGCGGCAGGGTTGTGCACCAGTGCCGCCGACCCATCCAGCGCGGTTTCCCAGGCAGGCCCGAGGAACCGGTAGGTGTATGGGTCGGCGACAGCGGCGACATTTATGGCCCACTGTGCCATGCTCTGGAGCAGAAGGTCCTGAGCATGGGCACCGTGGCCAACATTCACCTGCAGGATGCGGAGCTGAGGATCCATTATGGAACCCCCATCTCCGCATCCCGCTGTGAACTGGAGGCGGAAGGCCGGCCTCCCGGCTTTGGCTCCCCTCCGGCGCAGGCCTTGCTGCCAACCCTGTGGTCAGCCGGCTTGCCTCCCGCTGCACACCTAAAACAGTGCAGCGGGGCGCCACACGTGCCGGCTTTGTGACCGGGCTGGCCACAGCGGAAGCAACGGTCACCCGCCGTCACTTCCGCCGTGCAGTGCACCCCCACATGGCCCACCGACAGGCACCTGAAGCAACTGGCCGGTCGGGCCTGCAGGAGCCTTGCCTGCGCCCTCAGGAAGCCTCCTACCAGGAGGCTCCGCCCGTCTGCAACCTTTTGGGCCGCCGCGATAGGGCAGCCGACAACTGCTGCCCCCTGTCCACCACGGCCGAAGCGTATCGCTCCGGCCTTGGGTGACGGTACCTTTAAGCGCGTTCCAAAACCTTTCTTCCAACTTTTTACTTGTCATCTGGACTTAAACAGCAGCAACAATTCCACAAATATAGTACCGGTGTTGTACTGCTTGCTCCCAAACAAGCAAGAACAAACGTATATTAGAATGTTTACTGTAATTCGTGATGCCTTGGGTGTTAATATATCACAGTTTAAATGTGATTATGAACTGTCGTCACACAATGCATTTAAAGAAATATTTCCTGTAGGTAATATATCAGGCTGTTATTACCATTATAACAGGGCAATTTGGAAACACGCAAAGGATATCGATCTCACTAATACCAATAAAGGGTTAGAAATTACAAAAATGACCTCAAATATTCCGTATTTACCATCAGACCACATACATGACGCTTGGCTGGCCATCAAGTCTTATGGTTCGAAATCAGAAGAAATGACAAATTTTATAGCTTATTTTGAACGTCAGTGGATGAGATTGCCTCCGAATACTATTTCTTGTTGCACGCAACGCCACCGTACAAACAATGCTCCAGAAGCATGGCACAGGAGGCTGAACGCACGCATGCCACATAAAGCTTAATTATTTTTATTTCTTTATAAAATTAAAAGAGACAACCAATTACAAGAAATTAAAATAAAAAACAAATTATTCTCCTATGGCTACAGAAAGAAAAACGACCAAATGTTTGACATTAAATGTAAGGCTGAAACATCAAATTTAATTAATAAGGAAATCACTAGCCTACAATTTCTTAAAAATATATATTATTTATTAAACGGTACATACACGAAGTAAGTCTAAGGAATATTTTTTTAACATAAGTTTCAAGGAAGATTTAATTTACGTTTATTATTTAAAAATAAGAAAATACTGATATAATTTTGCATGTATAACTAAAAAATGTGCAATTTATAATACCTACATTTAATTAAATGATTGAAATTAAATAGCCATTTCTATTTTTTTCTGTTTTTTTCTTTTCCCTCTGAAGGCCTAAAAAGATCATTCCATGAAACGAATCGGATTTCAGTTCGTCTTCCAATTCGTCCGGCGAAACGCTATCCAATTCGTCGAGCGTCATAAAATCGAACACATGAAAGGCGATTCGTACACAATGCGGGATGATAATGTAGTTTCCTGTCTACATCCACTATCAAGATTTTAGCACACTGATTCACCTCTCTACTGTGTTTCGAGCACAGACGAGCAGAGCATGTTGTGTGTGTGTGTGTGTGTGAATCTGGGGGGTTTCAGGTTCAGTTGACGCGATGGGTGTCAACAGTGTTGTTGTTGTTGCTGCGTACTTCAATGCGGATACGATTCGTCGAATGTGGCCATTTTAGACCTGCTGGTCTACGGTACTAAACACTTTTCGGAAACCAGCTTGTTCGGGAGGCTGGAAGGCGTTAAACGTGCTTGTGAGACGATTCGTAGTGGAAATTAACAATCAGGACGTTTTGCTACTCAAGTCATTCTACAATTTAGACAATGTACTGTTTAAGACCATTTACAATTAAGTCCATATGAATCTAAACCGTTTTGCTATTCAGAGTCAGGCAATTAGCAATCAAGACGTTTTGCTACCCGAGTCATTCTACAATCCAGACAATTTACTAGTAAAGACCATTTACTACCCAGTCGATATGAACCTAACCCAACTTTGTCGGTAGCTTAGTGGTTAAGTAGTCGGCTTTACGTTCGAGAGGTCCTGGCCATCACACTACCGACGTGAACCCACTCCTAACAAGCAATTTAGCTTAGCTGGAAAGGTTAGGGGGAATATTAGTAATTTAGGTTAATATTCTTAAAAAAAAAACGAATTGTAAACCAAATCTGTATACCCCTTGGGGTTCACCTAGTCATATAGACCTTGGTATAAACGACTAACAAATAAGATAATAGTAGACGTCTACGAACCTAATTCTCCGGTATGAACCGAAAAGTCAGCTGGTAGAACTGCGAACTTTTGAATTTTCTGCGCGTTTGATATAGCTTGCTTGTTGGCGCGTGCGATTCCGTCTTCAAGTGCCTTATATACCTGAAACGGGTAAGATAAAAAAGTTGACTGCAGGAGTTTATACGCCATCGACATAAGAGTTTTGCTAATTTCATAAGCCCACCTGTTTGGGACAACATTAAAATTATTTAGCACTAATTATTCATCTGTCCTAGAACCATCCTAATTAATAAAAACTCCTGTGCTTTATTTATATATGGCAGTCGAAGCATTTTTTGTCAACTCACTTACAGTTAGTTGAAATTCGCGGGCGCAGCCTGAGTGCAGATAAAAAAGGGAATTTATTATTTCGTGCTCAAAAAGTATGTTTTTTGGGCAGTGCTTATTGCTTATTTATTTAACATGAACATTTATAATAATTCTTTTATTCTCAAACTAATCTCAGTATAATTATGTAAGTAACAGATAGCATTGGTGGTCTAAATTGACATCAACTATAAGTGTGTTTATAAAAGTGTTTATATAACTGGTTACTATGTTGTACCTTGGCTCCTCCAATTAATTACGCATATTGACCACTGGCATAGGGTGATCGCATTGGGTCAATTGAATTGAAAACGTTTCCGCACACATTAGTATAATTGAAAAATAAAATTTCTACAGCCTGCTGGTGTCTATCTTCATTTAAACCCAGTATGTCCAATAAAATTGGTATGGTCCAGGATCCATCAGGTCTGTTTGACAGTACAGTCTTTCTTACTTGGACAGTGTTTCCTTTATTTTACCTAGCGGCTTTTGTTCCCAGCTTTATGGGAAATTCACAGATTTTATTAGTGAATTATGTAGTTGAATAATTGATCTTTCTTTCTCTGCTTATTGGATAGGTCTTCTCACCATTTATTAAAAAAAAAACAGGTGTATAAAAACTACCCAAATTAGATATTATGCTTAAAGATTGTCAAATACCTACCTACCCATACCTATGGAATTACTAATGTAAATAACTCACCACTGGGTCTTTCTTGTTAACTATTTCACTGATCTTTGTAGCTGTGCTGCCAAGACTTGCTACCCATTTTCTCCCTTCAGTTTCAAGATCATCCAGAGGCGCCGCAGTTTCTGGATGCACTTTAGCCTGTTAAAAAAAACATTTCAGTTACAAACATAAAGGAGTACGTACCTACCTACCTACCTACATAATGGTTTGGTGTTAGAAACCTAAAAATATTGCAATGTTTTGCATAATTATCAGGCAGTTTTTCATAGGCAATAATCAAAATATATTGTAGAGGGCATGATTCAAATTTGGAGACTATTGAAGTACCTGCACCCAACAGAAAACAATTTTACTTGTGAGTGAGAAGGTTCGTCCTTGTGGAGGCAATTAACGTGCGTAACACGTGTACCTTGCTTTCAATCGAACGGGCCGTGTGTATGTTTGCTGACTTAGGAGTAAGTATATTTAAATGAGACAAGTGCATCTTAGGACCTTATGGACTTTTTAACCATTTTCAGGCATTTGGTATTTATTTTCCCGAATCTCCACTGCTAGAGCCTTAGCCTTAGAAATTAGATAAGGTAAATTGCTTAAAAGATTTAGGCAATTGACCTTATTTAATTTCTAAGGCTAGTCTCCAATTTATTGGGCTTTGCTTCTATATGTATACATAATAAAATTAGTGTTCCATTGTATTGAGTCAGCGACTATACAATTGCGTATACGACTACATACTGTAGGTACCATTTCAAACGATGCACATCTACATATTCTATGAGATTGTAATCTTGATCGTTTCTACGATGCAACTAGCTTTGTAAGAACTAGTTCTGTGTGTACCTTTTTAGTTTACTCTTTAGGGGTCAATATTGCAATGGTCAGCTACTTTTATAGATGCCGTTACTTGGTTCATGTTACATACCTAATATTGACCATACCTATTTGTTTAGGTCAAAGCAATATTTTGTATTAAATGCATATTTGGTTCATATTAATCGGAAGAAGGCTTGACTTACACACTAATAACGGTAGTGGTAATTTATTCACTCTTTACTTTTCACTCAGATTTTATTCACTTAGCACTGAAAGATACCCAGTAATGGTCATTACAGGTTGGGCTGGCGGGGTCCACCCCGACCTCCAGGTCTGTGGTATTTATACCGCACTGCCAAAGAATGTTTCCAAAAACAGCAAACTTAATTCCGCTAAATTACTTTTTAAGAGATTTTCATCGCACGGAGACTCAAGTTCGTATCCTGATATCGGACAGGGCTACGGCAATCCATGAACCTCTTCGAACAAGTATGCTAATCAGAGTAATATGTGGTCCTAAGTGGAGAAACGGTGTTCCAAGATGTGAGCCCTTTTCTCTCAGCTAGAATGTTAGCTGAAAACATAAACCATCTCTCGTGAAAAGCGGTAGTAAAGTGTACCACGCAGAAGTAAGACTAACCTACTGTTAAAAGCGTAGATGCGTTTTTTTTCTTATTATGTTATTCATTGTCATAATCTTTTGAATTACCCTGTGAAATAAATGATAATCTTCCTCCTTTTGAAAGTCGGTAAATAAAGTACCTACTTTTATGTCGTAGTGGATAGAAAGTGACTAGACTCCACAACCACGACACCAGGAATTCTAGGGTATCTAGGGCACAATTTCATGTATATCTTTATAAGATATTACATTATTTCTTATTATTATTCAGTGAAATTATCAAAAGCATTAAAGTTTGAAAGGACGTAGAACCTTAAGTGTCAGCAGCACGGAGAGGAACTTGCGCTTGTCACCGATGAGGACGGCGTACCCAACGTGCAGCAGCTCCGACTGGACCGTCTGCTCGATCAACACTGGCGCTATGTTCTCTCCGCCAGCGGTAATTAGCAGTTCCTGAACAACGGCGTAACATAAATTAGTTTATTTTCTTGTACGTATGTAGAGAAATAGTTATTTATTTTCTAAACAACAAATCTATACAACAAATATATATTGCTATGTAGGTATAGAGATAGTTAGATATCTAGAGAGATGGTACGTTTATAGAGTAATTAAAACAATACCTACAAACGTAGAACTCGATGTAGTTATATAAGAATAGGGACGTGCGCCAAATAGATAAATACTTAATCAATGAATTATGATTCATTATATTGAAAAGTGATTAATGACTAGACAATTTCATCCAAGATAACATTACCGAATTATAACAGGGTTAGTCATATTAATGATAACAGCTATAGATAGTGCCATCCGTGTTGATAACAAAAAAACAAAATTCGCACCTTTATCCTTCCGGTTATGTAAAGGAGGTTGTTGCTGTCTACCCTCCCGATGTCACCAGAACACAGCCAGCCATCGTCATTAATAGCTTCCTGGGTCTTCACGGGATCATTGAGGTAACCCATAAACACGTGTCGACCTCGTATCAGAATCTCTCCAGGGCCATTCGAACTTATGGAACCACCAAACTTGGTCTCCGTGCCATCTAGAAGTTCACCAGAAGAGTCCATGGATAATCTGTAAAAATTGTGCATTTTATTTTAGGATATTTTGGTTACTAATCTCATCGTTCGTCAGACACAACACCTCGTTGATCAAACTAACAATGAAGGATTTGGATTTGGGCTGCAATTTACATTTACATTATTGGATTTGCAATTGGATTGAATTTGGATTTGCAAGATTTCAGTTTGAGCAATCGACATCAAATTGTAGACTTGGGTAGCGCCATGGGTCTATATACCAGATGTCCTTAACCTAAAGACGAAAATCAGGTACCAACCATACATGAGTGACTGCTATTCATTATTTGATGTAAGTACTTAATAGGCATTGTAGATAATACCAACTAGCACACAAGCAGCTTTCACCGCCTTTATAGAGCTTCTTAGCGATACAATAGCCGTTGAAAAGCTAAAACCAACTCCTCAGCCTGTATAGCAACGTATTCTAACGTCATTATACAGGTATGCGATACAGTGGCCATACAATCGTAATCATTTACACTAACGCAGTTACAATGGTATCTTATTCCGCTATTCTACAGGCAATGGAGGTATAGTAGAGTTGTTAACACTCCTTTATCACTAGTAGAGGTATAAATGATGTTTTGGAAGGTATGAGTGTTTGGAAGGCGCTATAGGATGCTACTGAATCACTTTGAGTGGAAAAGAGCGTCTCTATAGATTCTTAAGTTCTATAATAGAGTTTATCACCACTCTTGTAGCGTCATTACCTACAGTAGAGTAAAAGTTACTCTGTAGTAGCGGTAAAGGCGCTATATTTGAGGAAATGAACTCTTTCGTAGCGCTAAAGGCGTTATAGTAGTGGTTTTAATTACTTAAGACCGTGAGTAATACGTTTATAGCACTACTATAACGCTTTAAGTGGGACAGGAGCGGTTTCAAATGCTTTGATTAGTATACTTTGTTGTCCATTTTGAGTTAAAATCTTCGATCATAATTATGAATAGAACAAAAAGTTGGAAATTAATAAAGAAGCAGGGAAACATACGACAAAAAATGTTTCGATATTATATATTCATAAATGACTTAAACATCTATTGGGAAGTCTAATAAGTGGTTTTAATCAAATAAAAAACTATGTCACCAATATTATAAAAGTATTATGACACTAAAAACGTATTATCTTGTGGGCGCGTCAAAATCTAAGCGAAAATACATGTATATGTTCACAGTAAACTGATACTCGCAATAAATATGGCACAGTAATATGTTCTGATGATGTATGTCATGAGTTTATGTATTTGGTTTATGTATGTAAACCTTCTGACACTTTCATTTGCACAATCACAATTATTTATTTTTAAGTATTTAGTTTTAGTCACACAATCGCGATCAAATACGACAAGAGCTGCAGAATAGCGCTACAAAACATAATTTTACTCTTCCAGCGTACGCTACATCTTTTCAAGCGTCATTGTATATCCGTTAGCGCACACAACCACTCTTTTAGCGCCATTGTACAAACATTAACGTACATTACCACTCTTGTAGCGTCATTATATGGCGGTTCTAACTCTTATTTCGCTACTATAGCGCAATTGTAGAGCTGATACCGTTATAAAAAGTGCCTATTTTGGGGTTAGAGTAGCGCTATAGCAGTTTATACGACTGCTGTACGGCCTTTCTATAAAGCTAATGCCGTAATCAACAACCTCTTAACGGCCACTGTAGAGCTTCTTAAAGCGCTTGTGTGCTAGTTGGGGGTGCTTATCTATATATATCTATAGGTGCCATAGCGTTAGGCGGCAAATTACTGAAATGATTTAAATTTTTACTCATATTTTATCTCAGTCGGACCAGATATTCATTCTTCAGACACTTGCGTTTTGTGTATGAGCTGAGTACTATGTTATACTGAAATGTAGTCGTTTTGTGTGGTATTAATAAATATTACATGTACAGACACTATGACTGTTGTGTAACCGAATCTACAACCATTTTTTGAAGAACCCTCCACAGAAGTTACTTGGTAAAATCACGGTACATAGGTAAATTATTAGAATCGTACGTAAAATATCTAGTACGCAAAACCCTATTTTTTTAATGGCAGGGAAGCACTCGGCCCACCTGATAGGAAGCGGTTACCGCGGCTTAGGGACATGTGCAACACCAGAGTGTACCGACCCTGTAAAAAACCTTCTAACAATTTACGGAAATTCGCTCGATTAGACTTCATCGAATTTTAATTAGTAACAAATATCGTAGGTAAAATACCATTTATAGGAATTAGCTCGATTAACCTTGATGGAGTTTTGACTAAAAACTTAAATAATCAGTAGAAAATCAATATGCCGAACGACACTATCGCAATGTGATCATCAATTGCGATAACAAGAAAATTTTTATTTAATTGAATTCATGTAATTTCACACAATACTTTGTACGTACATGCATAATAATATTCATGCTGATGATGACAATGATCGGCGACACATTTATTATGCGTACGGCTAAGGAGTGGAATTGTCTGCCTGAGTCTGTATTTCCGGAAAGCTATAACTTCGAAATCTTCAATTCTCGAGTGAAAAGGTTCCTTCTAGGCAAACGTGATCCATCGTAGACCACATCGTCACTTACGACCAGGTGAGATAGAGGTCAAACGTGACCCTGTCATTCATAAAAAAAGGCTGAATTTACGACTAAGACTAAACACATCCTAGTTAAGAGCCTCGCGTTAACTAGGAATGGTTCTCTCTCGAAAGACGTCAACGAAAATGATAATGAAAATGAAAAATAATTCGTAACACATTCAAGCCCAACATAGTCACAGTATAGGCTGTCCATTAGAACCGGAGCCGGAAATTTTTAATCTAACACTAATACGGAACTAGGCGTTCTGGGTATCTAGGTAGGAAATTTTAATATCGCTAAAATTAAAATTTTAATTTATTTAAATTACCAACAATAGAAAATGTACAAATAATAGATTGAACAGTGCGGGCTTGGCCTTACAGTTAGCCTATCAATATGCAAATTATCTTTCTGTTATTAACCATTTTATAACATTAATCTTTGCCATTCGTAACAGTATCTATCAAGATACGTATGATGCTATAGGTACCTACGAATCGTATCGTACGATTACTCATTTCTAGTATCAAAAATACTGGAAATGATTCTAGAAAGAACCTGGATTTATCTATATTATGAGAAAAAAAAAGTATGAAATACTTACGATACCTACGGCTAATTCTCGGAAGAATTATGAATATACCGTCTATCTATACTGTTATAAAATTGAAAATGAGTTGAGTCTACCAACATTGGAAACAAAAAAAATCTATACTTTTATAAGATTGATAATTAGTTGTGTATGTACACTACAGATATTCATAGGAGGGGTAAGTTATATTAATAAAGTTATATTAATAAAGATTCTAAACACAAAAAAATTTTTTTTTGGAATTCTTATCAGAATCTGTTTGTTAGCGATGGACGCAAAAACTACTGACCTGATTTTAATGCAGTTTTTTCTATGAGAAAGATCTTGGTCAGACTTAAAATCTGCCGTATGTTTAATTACCTTTTTTTTCGTGCGGATATCCCTTCGGATACACGCGCTACGCGGGGGCGGTTATGTTATACCTATCATTCACGAAAGAGTCCATACTCAACTTGCAGAGTAATTAATTACCTTGGTACAGTCAACGACAAAATTTGATTAACACTAAAATACTTACAAACCGTTCTTACGTAGGACTATAGATAGCAATAGTTCTTGTAAATGTAGTTTTATAATGCCCAGAGGACAAAGTTAATATATTTATTGTTTTGTTTATTATTTTATGAAAGGTTTAAGAGATAAGAACATCAATAAATGAGAATTTTTAAGCTACTTTTGTCGTTGATTGTACTTCCCTTTTTTTTTTTTTTTTTGTTTTATTGTGCGGAAATCCCTTCGGATACCCCCCCGCCGGCCAGCGGGGGCGGTTATGTCGGGCTTGCACCGACTAAAACCGCACGCCGTCTCGGGTCTTCAGACGCCGGGGTGTAAGGTTACCCATAGAGCATATCCCTCGCACCCCGGCTGACCCTGGGCCATCTCACCACTAACAGCATCGCTCATCCTGTCTCCTCTGAAAGCAGAGGAGTACGGAGAGCGATGTGTTCCCGCCACGTTGGGTATTGGCCGACGATCAATGCCAACCCTATGAAGGGGTGAAGGGGAAGCCATTGACCGCCGCCCAGGGTGTACCGGCCGCTCCGATTCCGTTCCCCCCGGACTGCAGCGGGATCGGAATCGGAGTGACACTCGAGGAGGTTACCCAACACACACCCCTTACCCAACACACACCCCTGATTGTACATACCTAATAACCTCTACCGGTTGTTGTTGTTAGGTGCAATACCCGGCTTTTAACTTGGCACGTCTGGAAAAATACTGCTTGATACGGTTTCATAGAGCGTTCTCTTTGTCGCACGTCAGACCGACAGTAATTTAAGAGAACGCTCTATGAAATCGACGCAAGTCGATCTTACTTAGATACTCACTCTTCTTTCCAACGGGCCAAACCAAAAATTATACTGTATCTACTTATACCTAACATGTTTTTCTGCTAGTCTGTTACAAAATATACTATCGTTTTGCAACACTTACTTGGGGTATATGCTGAGGGTATGTGCTCCGGCAGCCTCGCTCATACCGAATGCATCGACAATGGGCACGTCGAGCGAGAGGAAAAACTTCTTGATATCTGGAGAGAGCGGCGCGGCGGCTGTTACAAACGTGGTGCACTGGTCAAGGCCCAGCGTCTCATGTATTTTATTGAATACGAGATACTTCGCCATCTTGTAGCCAAAAGATGAGCCATCGATCCTACGAATTAGGTACAATTGTAGTTACTGTGAAAAACTATCGGTTTTAGTGTTAGTCATGTTATTAATGAAAAGATGGAGTTATTATGGGTTTGGTTTAAAATTCCAACAACTTTTCTAGTCTACTTCATAGAAGCTGCACATTTATGTGAGCATTGTGTGCATCAAAAATAATTCTAAGACGAAAGAAAGTCCACGCCAACTACCGGTGACTAGGTAGTTTTCTTACTAGCCCTTAAGTAGTCCCTACCTACATTACTTTAACACAAAATGTAAATACACACTGCTGTGCACACTTTGTCTTTATTACATTAAAAACTATACTTATGCCTGCTTAACATATAGGTAGGTATAGTTATCGCCATAGGCACTCTTATAAAAAAGTTTACCCATCTTCTTCATCGGAGTGCCAATCAAAGTCGCATCACTAGCACGCGCTGTGGAGCCTGGGGTTTGCTATCCCACTCCTCCTTTATTGGCTTGTTTTGTCTTGTTATGGGAGCACCTGACATCTGTGCCCCCAAGCACGTGAGGAAAGCCAGCACCAGAGCCTCGTCCATCAATCAGTAGGTGAACCTATCGGCTTGCCGGTGAGGTTGGCTTGAACCCGAAAATCCTCTTTCTTTTTTTATAATTTTCACGTCAATATGACTTCACCTCGCCTAATGGTAAGCTAAAGCTAAAGTTTCAAGAATGAGGGTCACCATTACAGACACCGATAATGCTGCAATGGAGGCCCTCAGCTTGACAGACTCATCAGATGCTTTTTCACGCCCCGCTTAAAGAATCCAGGACTGTAGGAAGAAGGAAACACGTGTGCTGGTAAAGAATTTACACCCCCCACAAAAAGGCGTTTATAAGAGTACCATAGCAAATAAACTAGCATAAAACTTAAAATATTTCAAGTTACATAAGTGACGGCTAGGAAATGTATGATAATGATGATTATCATTTTTATGAGCAAAGATTTAAAGAATTGGAAACAATACCGTAAAATTGGTTAATACCAGTCTAAACAATAACATTTAACTTTATCTTATCATGAATTCATTAAGCGTAATGCCTAAAGACATTATCTTAGTACAATTTTTGTGACTCAGTATTTAATACCAGAAAGTATCTTCCGATAGACGGATTACATTGTGACCTAAATTGACCTAACTAAGGTGAGGCAAGTAACCTACTTATGAAATAGAAATGTAGTAATAAGAAATTCATCGTAACTGTTTGTCGATGATAAATAAAGGTTTAATATAAAAAGCGTTCTCTCTCTGTCGCACATCAGACAGAGTTCGATTATAAAGTTGTAGACAAAGAATAAATATAGACACGACACTAAAATAAAAAAAATTACACATACTATTCGACTAGAAACTATAGCATTAGTTCAGTAGGTGGCGGCCCATTTTGATGAGTCGTCTTGAATAATTCTCATAATCATAGAACAAGATTTGCCAGTGTTCGGCATTAAAAAAACCAAAGTTCCCACATATCTTTTTAAAAATATACAGCTATGACATTATAAAGAAAGTAAGAAAACTAGTCTTCTAAGTGGCACATTGGTATCCTAAATATATAACCATATATGAAATTATAATCAACATAAATGTACTATTGGAATTTGTACTATTGAAATAATAATATCTCTTTATTGTACACCAAGGACATTAAAAACACGAATCCGAAATACATTTTGTGGTACATACAATTGGCGATCTTATCGCTCTGAGGCAATCTCTTACAGGTAACCATAGGATGGAGAGTAATATAGAGGAAAAAGAAAAGTTTTGGGGTAGTTGGTGTACTTAGAAATAAAAAATAAATACACATATAAACATTATAAATACCTACGTAATATATAGTAAAACTTACATAAAACATACATACATTACATACTAATTAATACACACATAAATAGGTACCTACTTATTAATTATGTCTTAGTGACAATATTTAAAACAGAAGAGCATCTAATAGTGAGGTCTATGCTTCGCCTATACCAAAAAGGCAGTAATCTAGCCTTTTAAATACAGGCAAAGACTGTGCACGTCTAATGGTCACTGGAAGAGCATTCCATAACCGAGCTGCTTGAACTGAAAAGAAATTGTCAGTAAAGTTGGTAGAGTGACTCGGCATTTTTAATCTCAAATTCTCTGATGATCTCAAGGTTCTTGAGTGCGTATTGTGCAAGAATTCAAACCGCCGCTGTTTGAGGTAAGGAGGTATATGCGGATAGACCGATATTCTTAGCAATCCATGGATTCTCCGTGCGGGTGCCGGGCCCATCGCGTTGCTGAGTTGGGAACTCGGGTCAGTGCTTGGGACTTGCGACCAAGGTGAAGGTTTAGAAGGGGCCCCTTTTGTTGATGTACATCAACACTCACCTTCATTATCCAAGTTCCCCTCCCTGCCTAACCAAATTTGATACGAACTTACTAGTGCCGCTTTAGACATTCGTCCTAGTAATGAGCTTCTAGTAATGAGTCTTGATAGGCCTAGATCTTTAAGTAGGTTATAGAGACATTTTGCTGGTATGCCTCTCGCTCCCACTTCCCCTGCATACAAATTAACCACGTAACCATTTTTGGTTCATAGTGAGAGATTATAGTATTTATTTTTCTTTATTGTGTGGTCCTTCGGTATATTTGTTTCCCACGGTACAGTAAGTTCCACAAGGACCACATATTTTATCGCTGTAAATATGTCAGGTCTGGATGACGAAACCCCAACATCCTCCATTTTATAGTGCTTTTCATACGTGTCGATTAGGAGAGTCCAATATGGGGGAGTATTTAAGATTGAATAAAGTTTGTTATTGGATTTTATGGATGAACCTTCAGACACAAAGTTGATATGACGTCTGTTAGTAGTCAACCCTTTTTGGGCTCTAGCTACTGCTAGGTTCATTGCTTCACGTATGATGATAAGCACCTTATCGTGGCTGCGTGAGCACCCTACATCCTACTTATATGTGCCTAGCCATCCCTATTGCCTCGCCACAAGTATAACATTGTTTTTCTTTGGCCTAACGATTTTAGTGATTTTATGACAGTTGCATCTATTTTCGCTAGTAAGGTTTTGCCGAATTCAATTTGACGGCCTCTGTGGCGTAGCGGTAGTGCATTCGACTGCTACGTCAGGGGGCGCGGGTTCGATTCCCGCTCAGTGCAAATATTTGTATGCATGAATATGTCTATTTGCATTGGTCTGGGTGTTTATGTATAATATGTATGTATTTACAAAAAAAAAAGTATATAAGTATGTTTATCCGCGTTCTAGAACCCATAACACAAGCTAGTTAAACTATGCTTACTTTGGGTCTAGAAAGCGCTGTGTAGAATGTTGTAGAATATTTATTATTATTATTCTCTTTATTACAATTAAAATACATATAAATTATATTTTTAAATACATTCTATATAAATAAAAAACAAATATATTTAAAAATATAAATAATTATTATTATTATTATTATTATATACCAGAAAAGGCCAAGTCAGACGAGATGTTAAGTAGTTGTCATATATCCAAGCTTTTTTGATATTGTTCAGTGGTAGCTGATCTATCTTATGTAGGTAATTTATAAATATATCAACAACTTCATCTAAGGATAGCGTGCGTCCTTTATAGGCTATCTTTCGCCTGATGATTCAGCGACTATGGAAACTGGTTTACCCCTTATGAAGAGTCCCGGGTCGTAAATTCCGGAGGTAAATTTGGTGTCCCGTCTACCCAGACACAGACAGTGGCACTTACTGAGCCTCGTCCTCAGTCCATTCGTCCACGAACAGAAGCCATCAATTTCCTTTAATAGTTCCTGACATTGTTTTGAATTACGCGTCAGTATTGCGAGATCGTCAGCAAAAGCTACGATGGACTCAGAGTATTTGTTATTTACTTTAAACCGATAACCCCATTTCTTTTCGTGACGTATTAACTTGGTGATTAAGATATTAATTACTATGTTAAATGCTATTGGTGACAAGTAGCATCCCTGAAACAGTCCCACATTATACCGTAATGGTTCTGTGCGGTCTTTTTGGAAGCTTATAGCAAATTTTAGCTGTGAGTAATACGACGCGATTATCTCTATGACCACGGGTGGAAAGTTATACCATTGCAACGCGTATATCATAAGGTAATGTGAAATTGAGCCAAATGCGTTTTCTAGGTCTATCCAACATCCTGTTATCTGTCTTTCGTATTTTCTAGTATCTTTTAAGCTTTCCGCTAACTGACTATTGTGTTCCAGACATCCAGAAATGCCGGGTAAAACCCTTTTTAATATACTAATCCTAATATACTAAAAAATAAGGAGAGAATATGAGCATTCCGACAAAGGCGCATAGGTAACCACTTGAGTTTTCTTTTTTTTTTTTATACCACTAAGGTGGCAGCCAAGCACACGGCGTCCAGTGGCGTCACACTCGCGCTGCCAACCCTGTAAAGGAAAGGGGATGGGAAAGGAGTTTGGGAGGGGATGGGAAAGGAGTTTAGGCTCCGGTACTCTCACTCACCAAACGGAACGCAACAGTTCAAATACTGTTACTTGGCGTCGATATTCTGTGAGAGGGTGGTGCTTCCCCCGTCGAGTCGGCCCATTCATGCAACGGCCAAAATGACTGTTGCTTGACTCTACCACTCACATGTTCGAAATTTAGAAACATGATCATATTTAAAGAGTCTCTCAAGCTTGTTAAGTTAGTTTTCAGTGAGATCTATATAGCTGGCATCGGCATAGTCGAGGATAGGGAAAAGAAAATATTGTGCAAGCGCAACTTTAGTGGCAGTGGGTAGGAAATTTTGAAGCCTACGCAGGGACAGCAAACATTTTACGCCTCAGTTCTTGGACTTGTGGACCCTACGATAAACATCTATCTATGAATATCCCCAGGTTATTAACCGTATTACTGTAAGGGATATTTACTCCACTACAAGTCACTTGAGGAAGAAGGGACCAGTCCACCTTGGCTATCAACCTAGAGCTACCGACAACCTGAGTCTTGCACAGATTTACCTCAAGACCGTACGAGGTGCTCCAGTTGCATATGAATTTAAAGTCATTATTGACAGTGTTCATAGCTTCCGTTAGTTTGTTCAGTGGGGCCCGAGAATATATTTGGAGATTATCCACGTAGAGGTGGTAGGAAGAAGATAGTTCGTTGGTAATTGAGTTTATAAAAACTGAGAAGAGTAGAGGAGATAGAACGTCACCGTGTGGTGCACCAGCAGTTGTTGTACACGAAGAGGAAATACTATCTTTGATACAAATACGCTGTCGGCGACCAAACAGGTAGTTACGAAACCGCAGTTGGAGATAGAGAGAGCTCAATATGCTAAGTAAAACGTCGAAGCCTACGGTATTAAACGCATTGCTGAAGTCTAACAAGGTTAGTACTATCAGATGTCCATGCTCCATACCCGGTCTGATATCTTCCGTAATAAGTTAAGTGTGAATAAGTCATTCAAGAACCTTAGGAAGGAAAGGCAAGATAGAAATAGGACGATAATCAGAGAAAGAGGGAGGATTTTTCTTTTTGGGAATAGGGATTATTTGTCCCTCTTTCCAAGCCATAGGAAACACGTTGCTAGTTATTGAGAAGTTCAAGATATGAAAAAAAATTTGCGTTGACAGATCTGTCACTTGGTGGTCAACTTGCTGAAAGAATTGTCTTGAGAAAAAGGCTCGTTTGGTTCAAATAAGTTTTGTTCGAATAAAGTATAATCCGCGAATATCATATTTGGCTCGCGTTGGTTTGGTTATATTTTGGAATTATTAACGTAATCAGTTGCGAGTTGTTCGACCGAATTACATATTTGATGTGAAGGGCTCCAGTGTTCGCCGCGCTGTGTTTATCTGTCTCCACACAAAACATCATACACCCTACACTTCAGATACACTTGGATACAGACACAGACATGTAAAAGCGTTTTGTTTCGGGCGCCTTCTAAGTAAATGGTAAGTGAAACCTATTTTATCAACAATAATTTGCTCTGTGAACCGCAGACTGCTCATTCCCTATTGAAGCCAGGAGGGCCAACTTCCACTGCGCACTATACCTCCTGGCCCGGAAATGAACATTCACAAACCCCCTATGTTCATGCATGAACATGACTTCTAGCAAATTCCTATATTCCGACGTCAACGGACACTACGTGATATCTAAATAACATACTAATATGCTTTTGACGTCACGTAGTGTAAGTGACTGATGAGGTAAAGAACTGCTGAAGTTGCATGTACACCAATAGCACACTAAGACGTAGATATAGTTGTGTATATAGGATAAAATTAGTATTTAAGATCATAGTTAAGTAAGAATAAACCAGTCATCAAGTTGAGCCCGACTTTGACTCAATACCTTTCCAAACCTCTCACTGTGGCCAAGACACCCTTACCCGTCAGTACCTGATCGGTCTTGTGAGCCTGCTTGACCGGCAGTGAGAAAACCTTACCACCTGCACCCCACTTCCTGTCTCTGTCCGTCTGGTGTCTTAGGTCGCCTGGCATCAGATCTTCTTTACCTATTATATATACGTATTTTTTAATACTTATAGTAGGGCTAGGGTAGTAGGGACGTGCAGAGGTACCAACGAAGCACCGTAGTTACGTACACGAGCGGAGGTCTGTGTCACCGAACACCACCGAGTACCACGCCGGCGCCGTGATGAACAATAGGTTAGGGTTGCGAACACGACTTGGTCTGCCAGGGATCCCCCAAGAGCCAAGCGTGTATTGCACTGTAGGGTAGCAGTTAGGATTACGTTACGATAACAGTAGTATAGGGTGACGGGATTAGGATTAGTTAGGATAATTTGCCTTAGCAGTACCGTAAGTACTCATTCATTAGGGCAGGCTAGGATAGAATCATAGAATATTAGATTAATCACATCTCCAGAATAGTCGAAGTAAGTGCTGTTAGCTCTCTGTTCAGTTTGGTCCTTCAAGCCGGATTTGAATCAGCGACCTATGGATATCAATTTTACTTTCACAACTACAGTCCACCGCTCTACCAACTGAGCTATCGAAGGCTTATCTATGTTTCCTAGTAAGTTTCCGCATCGACCTACATTTTATTGCAGTTTCTGTAGGGTCATTTTTTAAACTTATTTTTCAAAACGGATTACATGAAAAGATTCTAATATTGATACATATATATAGCAAAACGATCTGTGAAAGTGTTCAAGGATCGTTTTGTTACATACTGTATAGTGTAAACGCAGTGCGTATAAATTTAACGGTGAATAATAAATAGGTATAATAAAAATGTACTATTTTCTGAAACGTAAAAAATACACAAGCCGAGTAACCTTAAATGGCTTCGTATGCGGTAAGAGGTTACTAAAAAAAATGATACAAAAGAACATAGAACTTTCTCCTTTTTGTAGTTGACGACGACCAACCCTAACTGTATGGCGTCACCGTCACATCTGCTTGTGTAGGTAGGGAACCAGGTATGCACTAGAGAGAATCTGCCAGAGATCCCGACTGCCTCAACTCAAAACTCAAATTATGATTGAAATGAGGTTTTATTACCTAATATTATGAGTAAAATGCATAGCCCGGCAATACAAAAACTGTCACTATACATCTCTCCGCTGTTGCCTATACGCTGATAGCCAGTCGTTCATTATCAGTCTACGTGCACTGTCAGTCCGATGTACGACAGTAAGAACGAGAAACAAAACCGAAGTAAGTTGATCTTAGCTGAACTCTTGCTGCTTTTCGACGTGCCAATCAAAATGCCTTTTACTGTATGCACCTACAATTTTTAGAGTCATGAATGTACAAAATTACTTATGAATGTTTTACGAGACAATACTAAGTCGACAACTATATAATTAAGTGGTATAAAATAGTAGGTGCAATACGTATTATAAAATACAATTTGACTTGCATACTGTAGTGTGTTATAATAAAGTGATGCGTTTGATTCATCTCCATTATACCTTTTTTTTTCGGATACCTGGTTATGTCGAGCTAGACTCGACTAAAACCGCACGCCGTCTCGGGGCTACAGACCCAGCGGACCCCGGGTGTAAGGTTACCCATAGGGCATATCCCTCGCACCCCGACTGACCCTGGGTTTGGGAACCATGGTGTCCCCGTTTTGCCCCGGTTTGGGGGAGGGGCGCTAGTCGGCCCACCATCCCGGCCTGCTTCCCGGGCGCGCTCCGCCATCTCCTCCTCCTTTTGCGAACATTACATGCTCGCAGAAGGAGGTGGCGGCGACCCACGCGCTCGCGCTCCGTTGTGCGGAGCGCGAGCCGCGCGCTCCGTGCCGCAATCATGCTGCCGAGCGAGAGGACTCCCACCTCGATGGCTGCCACGAGGTCACGCCTCGGCACCCCCCACGCCGGACAGTCCGCCAGCGTGTGCAGCCCTGAGTCCTCGCTCGCGTCGCATTGATGGCACTCAGGTGTTGGCTCCTTCCTGATCCGATGTAGGTGGTCCCCGAAGCTCCACTTGCCGGAGATCACCTGCGTCAGTCGGTACGAGAGGCTTCCGTGTCACCTCTCTAGCCAATCCTCCATGATGGGCCTTACCGCCGCTATTGCGGCGTGCCCTGCGCTTGGTCGCCCAAGTCGCTCCTTCTACTCCGCCACGATGGCCTGGCGGAGCTGGGACTGCACGGCCTCGATTTCTCGAGGCTCGGGGTTCCGTCCCTGCTCCCGCGCCTCCTTTCGCCACTGGTATAGTTCCAGGTCCCATGGCGGAGTTCCGGCAAGGAGACTCGCCGCCTCGAAGGAGATCGTGCTGTACCCGCGGATGACCCTGATGGCCATCATCCGCTGCGGAGCGCGCAGCCTCTGCACACTTCTGGCCTTCAGGGCCTCCGTCCATATCGGGCACCCATACAGGGCCATGGACCGCACGATCCCCGCGTAGAGTCTCCTGCCGAAGTCATCGGGCCCCCTCATGTTGGGCAGCAGCCGCGCCAAAGCGAGAACTGTGCCCTTCAATTTGGGGGCCAGACTTCGGATGTGCCCTCCAAAGTCCCATAGGCCGTCGAGCAAGAGCCCCAAATATTTCATTTGGGGCTTGATGCCGATGCGATTTCCTGCCACGATGAGACTGGATCCCTCGGGTGGCTTGCTCCGAGGGCCATGAAAGAACAGGGCCTCGGTTTTATGCAGAGCCACCTCGAGACCCAGCCGCCGGATCTAATACGCCCCGACTATGCGGTCCATTATACCTACTACGAAAATAATACTAGCTTAACAAACCAGGAGTAGTAAGTTTTAGGTTTTTAAAAATAATACTATTAGGTAGGCCTTATCAGTTTTAGTGTTACGCCATAGCTATATTTGGATGAGCCAATGGTACTACCAACTCTATCCTTTATTCACCGACCTCTTTTCACCGTTAAAATACTAAAACCTAATAAATACTGGTAACTCAGACTGGCTGCTTTTGTGAGTGAAATAGCTTCTATAATAGGTATTATATTCATTGGAGGCCCATTATTCTCATCGTCTAAGACTTTTGCACTGATTTTGACTAATTTTAGACAACATTGTAGTGTATCTTTACTAGAAACTACGGCAACCAGCCATTCTGAAGCTAACCATGGATTTGGAATGTTTGGAACTTATTAAATCCTAGACAACTAGCTTCTTCGTAAACAGGCCAATATCCTCCATATTCAATTCTGGTATATAGTTAGAGAGAGGCACTAACCTATTATAATAAGAAAACTAATATAAGACAAATAATTCATGTATTACCTTTTGTATTTATTTTTTCAACTATTATTATATGTTTCGCACATACCTACATCACAACAACACGTCCTATATAAATTGCCATATCTAACGGCCAGTCTCAATAATCTACCTACAGTTAAAGGTAGAAGCTATCCCACATAAACAGTCAACATTAATCTATCTGTAACTGCGGTTTCAATATTATCAAACTCATTTTCTTCTTATCTTTGTTTCAATAAAACAGAAAAAATCCCCGATAGATACTAATGGTAGCTATTTTAACTGCTGGTAAAGGATAGATGGATTATTGAAACCGGCTGTAAGTTACTACTCTTAACCAAAATTTATCTACTTTTTGTAGTATATCTACGTAATGAAACAAAATGAGGGCGTTCTAAATTCAACACGATTTTTTCTTGGGTTTGAATAATTACAATGAGATATGAAGTTATGCCGGTTCAAGCTACCAATCATCTGGGAGTGTAGATAAAGTAGATCTGCCTATGATACAATTTTCAACTAATTGTTAACTATGCTAGCGTATTCTTGTAAATTTAAATTGGAAAGTCAACTGGACGAGACTTGTCGAAATCGAAACACGAAAAACTCGGATAGCGCAGCTGGAAAGAAGATTTCCACTGAAAGTTACGGGTTGAAATTCGTCGCCAGTATTAACTATATTAAATTTACAAAAAGAAAACTGTTGTTATACAACCAAATACCCGCATGATAGTTGTTAAAATTACTTACTAAGATACGTATTTTAAGGCAGTGCACAAAACAAAATTATAATATAGGAAGCCATACAACCTAAATAAATAATTACTGCGGTATACTCAATGCCAAGATTGATTCCGGTATACACGCATGTTGATCTAACTACGAGTGCAAATGGGCGGCATGCGCATTACAGGGGACCGTGAACCTTACATACCAAAACTTCATCATTTCGCCAGTGGTGAAGTCTAACGGCAAACTGTACATACTGCTTGATAGGGCACTGGGCGAGAAAACTTATGTTATTGTAGCTCTAACATGAGTAAATAACATAATTATATTATTATGTAAACTTTACTGACGTCGAAAATTAATAATCAGTTTAAACTAAAATTATACGAGTATATGGATAAATTCCAAGCTGCGATTGTAATCTGCGAGTCTCGAGGGGTTTACCCGCGCACTGATAATGATTACTAGTTGTCAAGTAAATTCGTCGTAAGTTTTTTTTTCGAAAAAGAAAACGAGTATCCGAAATTACTAGTACTAGTATTCCCCCTAAACCCTCCAGCTAAGCCTAATTGCTTGTGTTAGGAGTGGGTTCACGACGGGAGTGTAATGGCCAGGATTCGAACCTGGGACCTCTCGATTGTAAGGCCGACTTCTTAACCACTAAGCTACCGACGCTTAATGCTTGTGTTAGGCGTGAATTATAAAAAAACGATACGGCACGGATGGGGCCAACGCGAATAAAATTATTGCTTATCGTACTATGTCCTCGCCTCATACGAGTATTTATAACCACCTATATAATTGAAATCACATCCGTGCATTATCCGTGCCGTATCGTTCCTGTATAATTCACGCCTTAGGTGTGGATTCGCGTCATATTATAATAACTATCGATTAAGTATCTATAATCTGATAGACTAAATTGATTATTAAGTTTCGTTGTATACGAAGAACTTGAACTTACAATATAAATGTGCGCCCAAAGATAAAAATTATGGAAGGACTTTGGACTTTGGACCTTTGAACTTAAATTTATCTCCGTATAAGCAGATAAAAATTGTAAGCGTGTAACTTTTGACCTCGGATCTTTTGAACTGGAATTTCGCATTCACAGACGTAGACATAGTCTTGAATGTCTAGTAATCGCCGAATATCTAGTAGGTACTTATGTAGGCATAGGTGTGGCTTAAAAGAGTCCTTACCCGTTAATCCTCGAAATATGGTACTTGAGCCCTTTGTCTTTGGCCCACATCGCGATCTGCTTCTTGATATAACCACTGGAGGCACCTACAGCCATAATTTTCTCATACATCTTTTCCCATACACGTGGTACGGCCAAGAACCTGACGAAATACACAACCTATATATTAGAAACAGTGTGGGTCGTCTCGTACGTATTTTTAAGTGTTTCGTCCGCGTATAGCAATTATACAAACATGTAAGAAGGTACCTTTGTTTTGTATTATATTGTAATGCAGGTTTATCGACTGTGTGTTTCATTGCGATACGCGCAGTGGGATTTAGGTGAGAGACGTCAGAGTTAGAAAAAAAGGGCAGTAAACGTGAACGAAACCACCGTAATCCGTAATAGCTAGTTTATATAAGTAGGACATTTAGGTAATACCTATGTGTTTTTTTCATCTACAGAGTCTAGTCTATCAAGTTTTCCTTTTACATATATGCTTATTGTTAGATACTTTCAACAACACGTAAATCGTAATGTAAATATGTAAGCCTTGTGACGTTCCGCCGGCAACCCTGGGGTTATCCTTTCGAGGGCTTACCCGGGGTGCCCGGCAACGGACACTTGGGGAGGACACCGTGCGGTTTTAGTCGATACACGACATAACCACCCCCGCTGGCCGGCGGGGGGGTATCCGAAGGGATTTCCGCACGTAAAAAAAAAACCTTATTGTGACGTGTTTTGAAAACATGTAGGTACCCGAAAAATAGGTACTCATCAACCTTACCTATATAATCTTATTTTATTATGTACAACCGTTAGATAAATCTAAAATGTCATTTAATTATGTTTATTCTTCGATTCCCACAAACGTAGGTAGGTACCTACCTACTATAAAACAAATTACGATTCTCATGCGAAACATCGAACGTATTGTATTATGTCACTGAAGCGTTGAATTACATTCAAATAAACCTCATTATTTTATTATTTCATATCACAAAAATAATCTTGTTATTAAAAATAATTTACTTGTTATCCATGAAATACATATTCAGAAATTTTGTAATGAAAAAGATTTAGGATATGTACATATCCTAAATCTTGATTACGATAATACAAAATTTTCTGTCGCCGGGCACAGCCCCTATGTAGAAAAAAAAATGTTCTTGTACAATTAAGTACCTTTTTTTTTCGTGCGGAAATCCCTTCGGATTCCCCCCCCGCCGGCCAGCGGGGGCGGTTCTGTCGGGTTTGAACCGACTAAAACCGCACGCCCTCTCGGGTCTTAAAACGACGGGGTGTAAGGTTGCCCATAGAGCATATCCCTCGCACCCCGACTGACCCTGGGCCATCTCCAATTTCGAGATGGCCCCCTCGGGTTTGGAAACCACGGTGTCCCCATCTTGCCCTGGTTTAGGGGAGGGACGCTAGTCGCCTCACCGTCCCGGCCTGCTTCTGCTGGGGTGACAGGCAGCCTCACCTGCCACCCCCAGGCCTGCGCTCATGGAGGACGGATGTCATTAAGCGACCTCCGGCGCCTGTGTCGCCTGCGAAGCGCAGCGAGCATGTTGCGGGCTCGGCGTGCCGGGAGAGTTCTGAATGTGTCCCGGGCGCGCTCCGCCATCTCCTTCGCGAGCAATACATGCTCGCAGAAGGAGATGGCGGCGGCCCATGCGCTCGCGCTCCGCACCATTGCCTCAATCATGCGGCCGAGCGAGAGGACTCCCACCCCTATGGCTGCCACGAGGGTACTTATACCTTTTTTTTTTTTTTTTTTTTTATCGTGCGGAAATCCCTTCGGATACCCCCCCGCCGGCCAGCGGGGGCGGTTATGTCGGGCTTGCACCGACTAAAACCGCACGCCGTCTCGGGTCTTCAGACGCCGGGGTGTAAGGTTACCCATAGAGCATATCCCTCGCACCCCGTCTGACCCTGGGCCATCTCACCACTAACAGCATCGCTCATCCTGTCTCCTCTGAAAGCAGAGGAGTACGGAGAGCGATGTGTTCCCGCCACGTTGGGTATTGGCCGACGATCAATGCCAACCCTATGAAGGGGGGAAGGGGAAGTCATTGACCGCCGCCCAGGGTGTACCGGCCGCTCCGTTTCCGTTCCCCCCGGACTGCAGCGGGATCGGAATCGGAGCGACACTCGAGGAGGTTACCCGACACACACCCCTGGGTACTTATACCTGGGAATTGCAACAAACTAAATGAACCAACTTTATAATCATCTATTTTTTTAAAGGGTCGTGCGTTGCGTCGATATCGTAATGAGCAAGAGACCTTAATCAGTGGTCTGTGCCTTAATACTGATAAGCTATCTATGCAATCTGTACAATGACAAATTTTAAGGCTCGTCCGTACCTTTTTTACTTTTTTTCGTGCGGCCAGCTAGAGCACATTAATATCGCAACATTGATTCGACTTTTCGGCACAATTTGCGATGTGCCGATCAATGTACCTATATGTAACAATTTATTAGTAAAAAATACCGTAGGTAAGATAGGTAGGTACATGCACCGATTATATCGGGTACCTACATGTATCTTACCTGTGTCTCGAGTTCGTACCTATTAAGATTTATGTGAAAAAAGTGTAAACTAAACGAATAAAGGTTTATCTGATTTTATATCACAGTGTTTCCTAAGAAATCACAACGTCTAAATATCAAAAGCCTGATTACCTTGTTTGAATCTGAAATGTCGAACTGTATTTCTTGTAGGTATCTGCTTTTCTAATGATTTTGAAAATTAACAACCGCGCTAAATCGAATTTTAACTTAATGGACTAGTCGAATACATTAACAGTTAAAAATACATAGGTATTCTATAAATAATTCTGGTGACTACCTGGTGGGCCTGATTTCCTTGAGCGTCTCGACGAGGCTGCCTTTGAGTGCGTCCGGTTGCGCAAAGTACACAGTCACTGCATTAGACAGTGTTGTGTAGACGTCAACAACCTTACAAACAAACAATCATAATATAGGTACAACTAATTCTTATTCATTGATATCTCCATATAAACTTAGGGTCACAAAGTATCAATTGAGCTCCAAGCAAGCATTACCTTTTACAAGTACCTACGTACATTTTAATATTAAATTAAATTGTGGATACTTTTTTTTTTTTTTTTTATCGTGCGGAAATCCCTTCGGATACCCCCCCGCGTGCCAGCGGGGGCGGTTATGTCGGGCTTGAACCGGCTAAAACCGCACGCCGTCTCGGGTCTACAGACGCCGGGGTGTAAGGTTGCCCATAGAGCATATCCCTCGCACCCCGACTGACCCTGGGCCATCTCCGGTTTCGAGATGGCCCCCTCGGGTAAATTGTGGATACCTGCTATTATTTTAGTTCGTACTGTTACAGTTTAGGACGCATGTAATTTCTGCAGAAAAGGAGGTCAAAGAAAATTGATGTGTGAGACCACGATGTTAAGTTCAGCCAGTCAACACAAGTAGCGCCATCCATACTCGTAGAAAATCACAGTATGAGCAGAAAGTAATCTGGTGTTGCAAATATTTTGAGACAACGGTGATCGTTAAGGAAGGTCGAATGCTTTTTAGGGTTCCGTACCTCAAAAGGAAAAAACGGAACCCTTATAGGATCACTTCGTTGTCCGTCCGTCCGTCTGTCAAGACCGTTTTTCTCAGGAAAGCGTGGAGGTATCAAACTGAAATTTATATCTAATACTCAGGTCTACTTTCGCTTGGATCTGTGATAAAATCAAACTTCTAAGCCAAAGCAATCAAAAGATACAGTCGTTTATGCCGCAAGTTTCCGCAAATTTTCGAAACTCGCACGGGAATCAAAACCTACAGGGTACTTCCCGTGAACTTAGAATCTTGAAATTTGGTACGAAGTAACGTCAGTAAATATAGTACAGATAAAGGAAAAATTGCGAAAACCGTAAATTTTTAGCTACATCATATAATAAAAAATATTTTTTAAAATTTTAAAGTTACTACTACCATAACTATGAATTGATTGTCGTGACGGGTGAACTTTTACTTATATACCTACAGGTTTGTACGGAACCCTCGGTGTGCGAGTCTGACTCACACTTGGCCGGTTTTTTTGAATATCAAAACTAATCTTTCAATAACTGTTTAAATGGAACTGCGCCAATGGGCACAGGTATACGCCAGGTATACACCCACACTTAAGCCGCGTTTCCACTAGGCAACATTTGGCGCGCGACTCGGGACGCTCAACATGTACGGCAACGCTGCACAACAGCACGCGACGTTGTCAGCTGGCGCGCAACATGACGCGCGGCTTGTTGTTTGTTTAAAGAGCATCGTTAGTTGCGCATCAGATGTTGTCGAGTGGAGATGTGACGCGCAACAATGTCTAATATGGTGTAACGAACAAGTGGTCAAATTAATCGAACTGTACCAAAACTATGAATGTTTATGGGATACTGCTCACAGAGACTATAAAAATAAATTCGACGAAGTCTGTTTTGTTCATTCGGGTAAAATTCGTTAAAGATCCATTAACCACACGGAGATCACTGAATACATTCTTTATTTTGTAGGTATTTTCTAACCCACCAACGTAGTTTTTAGGGATTTTCTTTAGAAAAGCCCTATTGCTATCGAGTTGTCGTCGACGTCGTCGTTGCCAATTTTCTGTCACGGTTTTGGGTATGAAGGAGATGAGCTATCCAGTTGCTGTTTCCGGTAATAGATTCGTGCTGGGGTGAACCATTGCAAGATTAAAAAAAAAAGAAAAAAAACAAAAAAGAAAAAAAAAAGAAGAAAATCCCTTGTATTCGGCTGAACTCGCCTCAGGAATTCAACTTTTTGATGCATTTTTCTATAAAATTATAACCACTGCCGCTGAAATCAACACAAGTTCCTCTGGCGACATGTTGTTGACGACTGACGTAAAGTAGTAGATGCGTAGACAGACAACGTTGTTCAACAAAAGTTCCGCGCTATCTTTCAACATGTTGGGCAACTTGTTTTGCAACATGTTGAGCGTCAATTGTTGCCTAGTGGAAACGCGGCTTTAACAAAAACATAGTTTGTTAAATGTGGGTGTATACCTACCTATCTCCAAAGGGTATTATTAAATAAATTCGTGATTCTGTGATGTATTAAAAAGCTAAAGTAATCTTACCTGTGCAGCCACGTGACTCAGTGGCAGGAAGGAGATGAGTTTGTCCTGTGTGGGCTTAAGGTCCCCGACCCGTTCGCCGATCACGTACGCGTCCCACGTCAAGTTGTCGTGCGACAACATTACAGCCTTAGGGGCACCCACAGTACCTGACTACAAGACATTAACTATAAAAAAAAAAACAACCAATGTAACTAAAATCTCGTTTATTTATGAAGAGATTCTTCTGACTCCAAAATTAATGCGCGTAACTTCAAAACAAATAAAAATGGGATCAAAATCGAAGGTTTATAGTTAATAAAGAATTCCAATAATCACCTCTTGGCATCATCATCAGAGCAACTTAATGGGAAATCGATCAAATCAACTTATTGTATTGCCATACTAAGCTTGTAATTATATGACGATTTTATTAGGTAAAGTTAGTGAAAGAATGTAGAAGGTAATTAAAAGAAAGAAAGTTAAAGAAGAATAGCTGTTAATGAAAATAGTACTGGTAAAAATGGCTAGTATCAGTGGTTTCCGATTCGCGATAATGGGGCTGACATTTTTTTTAAAGGATTGGCGATCTGATAACGCATCGGTCAGGGCTCTTCCATATCAGCACTTGATCACATGATTTGCAGCAATTATACCATTTAAACACAACCTGTATAAATTAGCTAAACTGCGGGGTTTTATCCAAGTTCCATTTTATTTTTATTACTAATAAGCTTTCTCTATTTAAATTTTCACTGAAATCCATCCACCGTTTTCAGCGTGAAGAACAAACCTACAAGACTTGTTCATACATTCACGTGCACACACACAATTGCAGAATTCACATTAATGATTATTTTTATTAAGTTGAGTGGTTATTCTAATAGTATACCTACCAAATTGAGCGGTAAAACGATTACATAACAACAACTATCAAATAAGAACATTCCTAAATACTTACTGTGTATACCAATGTGCAGCATTCATTCACAGCGATGGTTTTCAGCACATTGTCAAGCTGTGTATCCTGCTCTTTTGAGCCCATATTGATTAGCTGCTCCCACTGAAAATATTTTATATTTTTTACATATCTGGATTCTTTAAAAAACGATTAAATTACCATTATATTTACATTTGATCCAAGATACTACTATCGCCAGACATCACTTATTCTTCCATGGATAAAATATATGGGATTAAGTAGTATAGGTATGTTTTCTAAATCTGGTTCTTCAAAATCTTCGGGTTTCTTTGATTCCTGGCGAGTGTAATGTAAAAACTGCATCATTCGGATTTTGGAAAATCAATATTCCTAGCCTGGAATCAAATTCATTGATTTTGGGGAAAAAACATCCTGTATGTTTTAGCATCTAACCTAACCTACCTTTAGCAGGTATTACTGACAAATGGCCGCCGGAACAAGCTGACAGGTATGCATGCACACAAGGAACATACCTATACTTCTTTATCCCATACATTTTATCCTTGTAAATTATCATTGTATCCTGGGATCTTCCCATAATTCAAATTAAACAAAAATTCGCTAAATTCAAAATGCACATTCAGAGTTGCCGAGAATTTGGACATTAGACGTTTGTCAATTATTCTTGATGTGTCGCGGGAACTTCATAAAGATACAAATACCGAACACGGAATTATATGACTCAGAATAATTATTTATATACCACGTAAATAATTGTTCCATGAGCAACGAGTAGGCACTAGGCGTCGTCGTACCGTATGCACCATTGACCTGCACCATCAATGGTGCAAATGAAACCAATTAGTCTCATTTGCACCATCCTTGGAGCAAACGAAACTGTTGATGGGTGTGGTCTCATCGGCACCATTGACATATATAGGTTTCTAGAAAAGTTAAGGTAAACAGTGTTCTATAGGTAAACTGCTTAAGTCAGTCCTCGCCTGCGGGGTACAAGAGAGGGATGTAAGACGAGAACGGAGACCGCGAGAGGTGCGACACACTGTACTGGGCTGGGCGATTCGTCAGCAGTAGGTCCAGCAAAGTGGGCATGATCTACATGTAGCGAAAGGACAGAGAATGAGGGGTTCTCAAGTCAGTGCCAAACGGCGGCAGCAAACATCCGCCCTAACGAACACGCACACCCCGGCTTTATCGCGAAAATGTTCCTCGATCACATAGCCGCGATAATGCAGGTAACACGTATTGTCAGGGCGGCGTATTTGCGTCTCCATGAGGAACATCATCGCAGGCCGTGCCGTCTCGAGGTGATGGTGGACGGCGTCGAAGTTTGCATAGAGTCCACGGATGTTAGTGAAATCCACCTGGAAAGAAGAAGAATTTGCGGGGTATGGGGGGCCGCTGTGGCAAGTTATTTTCTTTAAAATTTCATTAAAATAGGCACAAGTGTGTGTGTGGACTGAGGGATTTTTTTTAATTTTTTTGAAAATACAATTTTTTTTAATAATGATACTATTTTATTTTATTTATTAAACAATAATGGTGCAAGTAAAACTAATTAGTCTCACCGGTCCAGGTCAATGGTGCATACGGTACAAAGAAAGTATGGTGAAGCAGTTGTATAAAATATTGATGGTGCAAATGAAACTAATTAGTCTCATTTGCACCATTGATTGTGCAGGTCAATGGTGCATACGGAACGACGGGCACTAGGCGCATCTTGAAGTTTGTCTAGCTTGGGCGGTGGACTGCCTAATCCATGGCGCGGTAATTGAACATTTTATGTTTTATATCAATTGATGGCGGTGAACTTTTGTTACCAACGAACTTACGCCTCATGGCTGGCAGCATTAGAGAGGTATTATAATTCGCAGTCAGCGGGTGGCATGCGTGACTAGTATTTACACATCGTACCGCCCTGAGCATGCCCACAATGGATGGGGTAGGATTAGGCTCTATATTCACCTCCCATGGATGATGTCCGTATGTAGGATAGTAATAGTCCATATATGACATCGCTCATTTCATAATTAACCTTATGGGTTAGCGTGGTATGCAGTAGGTCTATTTTCGACTGCTATATATGTATAAAAAAGTCTGAACTCTAATTGCGTGTATGATGTTTACCAGTTCGACTCCGATATTATCACTGTGCCTTCCGCATGATCAAATTTCTTAACCCATTTACATTTAACTTACACTGTAAACTCCAGGAATGGAAGTATCCACAGGTCCCTCCCACTGTACGATAGCCTTCAGGAGTGGCAGCCTGTCTCTTACTGACAGGATCTTGTCGAGTTGTTTCTTGTCTTGTACGGCACAGATGTTGGCGCGAGATGACACTAGGCAGTGGTAACAAGCTTCCGCTGAATTTGTCGTGTAGATACCCGCTGCGTACCCACTATGTAATAATAATAAAATTCTAATGAAGATGTCTTCCAACTTGTATTACACATTTATTTATACATCATACGAATGAAAAAATTTCAAAACTCAAAATTTGAAAACATTAAATGTACTATCGACTAATATTATAAATGCGAAACGATCATGAAGTTTGGCATACACGTTACCAGATTTGCTAAATGTACAGAAAAATATATGGTGCCTTCCATCTAGAAAAACTGCAGGGATAGAAAATAACTTTTAAATCAACATTCATGCGGGTGAAGTCGTGGGTAGAACCAGAAAGTAGTTTTTTCGAAACACTACAATACACACTGAAAGTGCTCACGAATACAATCTCTTCTGTAACTGTTTACAGTCTATCGTGCTTTTTCTCTATATAGTGTGAATAGGATGAATACGATAGTGTACGTAAACTAAGCGTAACAGATCCTACAAACACTAAAACATAAAAAATAAAAATTTAAACCCCCGACCGATTTTCACCAAACATAACTAAGACTAATTCACCTTTCAAAGAAAAATTAAAAATCGGTCAAGTGCGAGTTGACGACGTTGAGAAGCCGTCTATCACCCCAGCAGAAGCCGGCCGGGACGGCGGGGCGACTGGCTCCCCCTCCCCCTTTCCGGGGTAAGACGGAGGCACCGTGGTTCCCAAACCCGAGGGGCCATCTCGAAACCGGAGATGGCCCAGGGTCAGTCGGGGTGCGAGGTAAATGCCTTATAGGCAACCTTACACCCCGGTGTCTGAAGACCCGAGACGGCGTGCGGTGTTAATCGGTTCAGGCCCGACATAACCTCTACCGCTAGCCAGCGGGGGGGTATACGAGGGGATAGATAGATTTAAACTTTATTGTACACCAATCAGAAAAAGCATATATCGTAAACTTAATTAACATATGTACAAATGGCGGCCTTATCGCTAAAAGCAATATCTTACAAGGGATTTCCGAAAGAAAAAAAAAAGAAAAGTAAATGTACTCACCCGGCGTGTATGGCTGCTAGGTCAGCGATGTACCATTCTTCTGAATTGAATCCAAGAATGCAAACAGAATGATATCGGTCCAAGCCAAGTTTTAGGAAACCCTTTGCTACTGTGCGCACTCGCTGTTGATACTGTCTAAACAAAACAAAAAACACTTATGATAATGAGGTTATATACAGCAAGTATACAGTTATAATAGGGTAGTAGTACTGAAAAAAAAGTACTTTTCTCATAAAAAATGTCCTTAAGTATAATAAACTGAAGGATGTTTATAGGTCATCATCTTCTTGGTATGGGGACCCACCCAAGAACTTTTGGGCAAACCAACCTTGTCAGCAAGCCGGTTAAACTGCTCATCAAATCTTCATTGTCCTTGTGCATCGTATCAAGTGGCCAATCATGATCCCCCAATTCGCAACCATCAGTAAGCAATACTTACTCATTTATTTTTCTTAGTTCAGTAGAGTTCTAAAAATAATGGCTCTTGCATTTTTTTTCTGTACAGTTGATATTTTTCATACTGTTTTATTTGGTAGAAAAATAATTTATTGACCTCGGCATTGTGAGGAAGCCCAGTAGATAAGGTAATTTGGGGTTTCACCACATCCGAAAAGATAGCTGTCTGCCCTGCCATACTTTGCGTGAATGACTGGAGCATCGAAACTGTGGTCACTAATAGTGCATCCAGCGCAAGCCCGTAAGGTGCGTCTCCGTTGGTTAACTGGGTGATTTTTGGACACATACGGATATCACCTCTTCGCGTGAGCCATTACTGCGGGTGAAGGGCGGATCTCGGTCATTCACCCGTATTCGCACCGTGTCGCGGGATAATACTTTTCCATTTTCTTCCACCACCATATATAAACGACTTTTCTTTCACTCTCTCTTTGGTTGAATGCCCCTCAGATTAACATATTACTTGAACGCAGATCTTTCGTTAGTTCGTTGATGATAGTGGCTAATTCTAACTATGAGTTTTGATACAGAAAGGTTTATTATTAAGAACAGAAGCCTTTTTTTTTTTTTTTTTTTTTTTTTTCGTGCGGAAATCCCTTCGGATACCCCCCCGCGTGCCAGCGGGGGCGGTTATGTCGGGCTTGAACCGACTAAAACCGCACGCCGTCTCGGGTCTACAGACGCCGGGGTGTAAGGTTGCCCATAGAGCATATCCCTCGCACCCCGACTGACCCTGGGCCATCTCCGGTTTCGAGATGGCCCCCTCGGGTTTGGGAACCACGGTGTCCCCGTCTTGCCCCGGTTTGGGGGAGGGGCGCTAGTCGCCCCACCGTCCCGGCCTGCTTCTGCTGGGGTGACAGGTGGCCTCACCCGCCACCCCCAGGCCTGCGCTCATGGAGGACGGAGGTCGTTAAGCGACCTCCGGCGCCTGAGTTGCCTGCGACGCGCGGCGAGCAAGTTGCGGGCTCGGCGGACCGGGAGAGTTCTAAGTCTCTCCCGGGCGCGCTCCGCCACCTCCTTCGCGAGCATTACATGCTCGCAGAAGGAGGCGGCGGCGGCCCACGCGCTCGCGCTCCGCACCATTGCCGCAATCATGCTGCCGAGCGAGAGGACTCCCACCCCGATGGCTGCCACGAGGTCACGCCTCGGCGCCTCCCACGCCGGGCAGTCCGCCAGCGTGTGCAGCCCTGAGTCCTCGCTCGCGTCGCAGTGATGACACTCAGGCGTTGGCTCCTTCCTGATCCGATGCAGGTGGTCCCCGAAGCACCCCTTCCCTGAGATCACCTGCGTCAGTCGGTAGGAGAGGCTTCCGTGTCGCCTCTCCAGCCAATCCTCCATGATGGGCCTTACCGCCGCTATTGCGGCGTGCCCTAAGAACAGAAGCCTGGGAAGAAATTTGTACAATATTTAATCAAGAATTGCAAGAAATATGTTAAATACTTATTGTCTGGCATCTGGTCTGTTTAAAATCAAAATGATCGTGGCCGGGTAAATGTGTGCACAATAGAGTAAAATATAATATACTTTATTGTTATAAAATATTTACTTATAGTCTGTAAAATAAGCGGCATAGCGTAGGCACTTTTTTTTTTACTTGTGGCAACCCCCTTGATCTTCACCCCATCGGTGCCGACGATGGGGTGAGCGTGTCGGAATCGGACCGACTAAAACCACACGGTGTCCTCCCCAAGTGTCCTTTGCCGGGCACCCCGGGTAAGCCCTCGAAAGGATAACCCCAGGGTTACCGGCGGACTTTGGCCTCCACCACGGCCTCGCCTGGTGGGGGCGGGTTTTATCCCGCGTCGGTGATTTGGCAGGCGTGTGTACACACACGACACGCCTCCGCCACGGCCTGCTTCTGTAAGGACGGCGAGTCGGCCAACTGCCGTCCTCAGGCCCTGATTATGGAGGTCGGTAGTCCCGGGCGAAGACGAGACAAGGACGCCGCAGACTGCGGAACTCAGGGGGCAGGGTTCTCTCCCGCTCCCTCTCTCTGCCGCCTCTTTCGCGCGCATAACCTTCTCGCAGAAAGAGGCGGCGGCGTGCCACTTGCTCCCGTCGGAGACCACGGCCCTCACCATGGTCTCCAACGAGAGAACGTCCACGCCCAGGACCGCAACCAGATCCCGGCGTTGACTTGCCCACGGAGGGCACTCCACCAACGTGTGGAGTGCCGTGTCTTCGCCAGGATCCTCGCAGTGCTGACACTGCGGCGTTGTCTCCCGGTGGATGCGCCTAGCGTAGGCATAGGATAGGATTTTTAGTTAAAAGTAGCATGTGTGCCCCGAGGCCTTAACACTCTTAACAGTGAACATCAGTACAGTAGTAATAGTGGCACCAGCTTTAGTAAATTTAGTTGTACAAATTGTCTTCTTCATTTCTTGATCCTTTCTCTACTGATTCATTCTGTCATGTTTGTCGATCATGATTCTATTTTTGTAAAAAATAAACTATTTAATTTTTCTCATACAAAACACAATTTCTAAATAGGGTACATCGAGCGTCTTGATTTTTATTTTGAAGAATAAAAATATATCGTAATTAGGTACCTATATACAATCTGATAAATTACTGTTGTTTTGAATACAGTGTAAATTCAAATCCTATTATTTCTTCATGGGCAATAATTTTTGAAAATTAAGATGTTTTAAATGCTGTGACATAGATGACTCTACCGATAAACCCCATTGTATTATCTTATAAATGATGGAAAAATAACAGAACAAACCAATTAATGATGTCTAGTTATGACAACTTAATTAACAATTATCTGTAGGTACCACATATTAATTGGGGCAAGACGGGGACACCGTGTTTCCCAAACCCGAGGGGGCCATCTCAAAACGGAAGATGGCCCAGGGTCATTCGGGGTGCGAGGGATATGCTCTATGGGCAACTTTACACCCCGGCGTCTGTAGACCTGAGACGGCGTGCGGTTTTAGTTGGTTCAAGCCCGACATAACCACCCCCGCTGACCGGCGGGGGGGTATCCGAAGGGATTTCCGCACGAAAAAAAAAAGGTACCACATATTAAACATCATTATCATCGGCACGCCAAACCCGGTTGCAACCAAAGCTTTTGGAGCTCAGAGTCCACGGGTCCGTAACTAAACTTCGAGAGTTATATGTTCGATGAATGGAAAGTCGACAGAACGTTTGATCGAATATTGCTATTTCGAATGAACCGTTTATCGCCAAACGCAACTTCGACTGAACGTTTTATCGAATATTTATTAATCGCTGTTTCGAATGAGATTTAGACATGACTTCTTGCCATAAACTTTCCGGACTACTGATTCCAGCGCTTCGCCGGCCGCTACCGCGGCACGCTCGCTCCGCTCGCTCGGCTTGCGCTCTGTTGGGGTCACAGTTCTAACCTAACCTAACCCACTTTACTAATTTTCGGACATCAGTCCATCGATTAATAATAATGTCAGAGACTTTTCCATTGGCCTCCTCTCTTTATGATCAGATCTGCTAAAACAATCATCTGGTTCATTTAAAATAATTAAATTATACCTAGGTACGTTCTTATCGTTGCTTGTTAATTCTTGCATACGCATACACCATACCGCTCACGTTGCTATGCATAGTGGATAACTATTGGGTAACATTCATTCCATAGGCATTTTATGTAACAAATGCGACACAAAGCACCTGTCATACATTCGATTGACATAAGTTTTTATTCCAATTTGGGACTAAAATACGCTACAGATTTTTTTTTTTAACATAAGTTTATCACTAATCCAGGATCTACTGCAGGCGTTTAATTCCTGAAATAGGTAGTTGACACGATACTCCTTAGCAGGTGTCCTGTGCCATTGTGAATAAAAAAATCTCTCTTATCTGCGTTTTGTATCCATGCCCATACTCTATGCCCATTTAGGCTTCCCAAAGGACTGGGTATCTTTATAATAAAAAAGGAGAGTCGACCTCCGTCCTCCATGAGCGCAGGCCTTGGGGGTGGCAGGTGAGGCCGCCTGTCACCCCAGCAGAAGCAGGCCGGGACGGTGGGGCGACTAGCGCCCCTCCCCCAAACCGGGGCAAGACGGGGACACCGTGGTTCACAAACCCGAGGGGGCCATCTCGAAACCGGAGATGACCCAGGGTCAGTCGGGGTGCGGGGGATATGCTCTATGGGCAACCTTACACCCCGGCGTCTGCAGACCCGAGACGGCGTGCGGTTTTAGTCGGTTCAAGCCCGACATAACCGCCCCTGCTGGCCGGCGGGGGGGTATCCGAAGGGATTTCCGCACGAAAAAAAAAAGGTACCCAAGAAATAGTAGAAACCCAAAAATAATGAAAAATAATAAACCATTTTTTTTTCTTTTTATATTTAGGACACGTCAATTTGACTTCACCTCGCCTGATAGTAAGCTGTTAATTCAACAAGATGCTAATAAAACTTACTTGTAAGAAAGCTTATGCCATTTTCCATCAGCTCTTTTCGTGGCCAAAGCTGCAGCATCAGGATATCTGGCTGTAGTCCTGCTGAGCAAGCCCGGTACCGATATGGGTGGCTCGGAAGCCAAACCTCTGGATTCAAGTCGTAATCTGACGTAGTCCCCTGGTACGGACGTAGTGTAACTTTCAGCAGGCATCACCTGATCGGGCCCTGAAATCATATGGATATAGCATTGCTTTTTCTCTATGCATTGCCAATAATAGGGTAACTTAACTGATAACCGCAAATACTTGTGTTATAGTTTATAGACTACTACCACTACTACCTACTAGACTACTAGGAAGTTGGACATAGGATTTTCATTTACACGCAGCTGAATCAACTTATAATTCAAAAGTTTTCAATAAAAGTTTAGGGCACAGGTTAATCGTCCATAGTTTATTAATTTTGTAAATAAATTTCATGATAATTCGACCTACCCGTATTCCCGCGGTGACCTGCTCCCGTGGCGGGTTACCGTGTGGTTAAAACGGTTGTAACCAACACTCAGCGGTCATACCGAAAGCAAACTAAACCAACCAAATACTTAAGTAGTAGTAGTTTGACCACTACATACGTAAGCTTCGATGAGATATGAGATGAGACACGAAGGCGTTTTCACGTGTCATAAAAATTGTTGATAGAGTTTCATGATAATGCCACCAAGAATTACGAAGTGATTTTAAAAATGATGTCGTGAATTGAATGTTTCAATTTAATTGATTAACTACATCTTAACTGAACTATAGAAAACAATTAGTTCTTTTACAACACGAATGGATTATCAACAATAATGCATTGCACTTGGATTTTGTTACGAAACCAGTTCCGGGTAATTGTGTTCGTAAGTTCATAAAAATTAAAGGATAATGAACTTAAAACGTACCCAGTTTCTTTCTCAATTACCCAGCCAAATAATTCAAATTTAATTCTGTTATTTCTCTGCAGCGCTAGTATTCATCAAAACAGCGCATAGATTAGATTAAAATGGTACGGCGAAGGTCCGGCACGTGTTAGTTTACTTGTGAAAATGTACGAAGAATCTTCATCACTCCCTAAGTTATAAGTCTATCTTATCTATCTTATAGAAATAGAAAGAACCAAGGAATTCATCAGTCAGTCCAATTTAACTACATATCGTTCAGCACAACATTATTTATAAATCTTATGATAAAATCTTCATAGCTCTTATTGAGCTGAGTGAGACGAAGTCGAGCGAAAGCTCCTCATACCAGACTTCAGGATTTTCTTTGTCACAGGTCTCCTCCTAAACTACTAATCCAATCAGAACCAAATTTGGCATGATTAAAGTGGTCAATCAGAGGAAGGTTTATGGACATATTTTGAAAAAATTAATGCTACCACAGAGGAATGATCACCGTTAAAAAAATTCAAGATGAAATTACATAATAACCGCTCGAGACACTGTGACCAAACTTTACACGCTCAGAAAGCATGTCCAGAGTTGTGACTTTCAAAAAGAATTTTCAAAATCGGACTTGCCACGGAGGAATGATCACTGTTCAAAATTTTCAAAATCTGATTCACGATGTCTCACTCAGCTCAACATTGCAAGCAGCGATTCGCCTTGCAGACCTAGTAGTGTTACCACCACAATAACAATAAGAACGCGTGAGTTGGTGCCTGCTTTGAGGAAAACTTAGTATAATTAGTTTAATTTACCTAATAATAATTTAATAGTGGCTGGTTTGTCAAGTACTAAATCTCCAAATACATGTAACGCCGCGCCGATGTGACTAAATCTAATGATCCAGGCTTTCGAGAGGAAGTTTTAAATCTGATATCAATCTCACACTGTCTCACAGTGGGCGGAAACGATCAAAACTACGCGCGAGGCAGTAAGTCTAATCCAAATGTTTTTTTTTTTTTAAATACTCGTAATTATGTCTGCTTTCTTGTAGCACTGCGGAAATTCACGTTTTAGGGGTAGAAACCACCCCTATCAACCCCTAAGCAGGCTAAACCACCAGATTCAATTTAAATTTTCTTACAGAAGAGAAGAGTTGATTCTATCCAGAGCTACGCATGTTAGCATGCTTAGGGGTTAGGGGTAGATTATTAGGGTTGTAAGGGTATGTGGAAACGAAGTATGTGAGGTTAAGGTGGGTTAGCCTATCTGTAGTTGAAATCTCAATTTATTTACTGAAAAGTAGTTGATTAAATTCGCTCTACCCAGAGCTAGGTGTGTTACCTTGCTTTGGGGTTGTTACGGGTAGTTTATGAGGTTGTAAGGGTATGTGGGAATAAGGTGTATCAGGGTTGAGGTAGGCTAACCTGTGTATAAAATATATATTTCCATATAAACATGTAGTTGATCGAACTTGTTTTATAGGGGTGGTTTCTACCCTAAAAAAGTGAATTTCCGCAGTGCTACAAGAAAGCAGACATAATTACGAGTATTTACAAAAAAATTATTTCATTATGTTTAGATTTACTGCTTCACGCGTAGTTTTGATCGTTTCCGCCCACTGTGCGTCTCCAGGACATTGAGGTTACAGTTTCTAGTGGGGCGAAACTTCACCTTAACTTGGGACTATCAAATAAGGAGATCAAATATGAGATATTACACACGTTTTACATTGCATATTACTACACAGGCTTTCCTCTTGGGGTTGGGACGTCAGGAGGCAGTCTCTTTCGGAAAAGTCAACATACCAATCAAAAAGAAGAAGCTTAAACTTTGGACGCACCTGGGAAATCGCTATGAGGATGATGATGATGAAGAATACTAATATTAATTTAAATGTTTTTAAACTACATCTAAATAAAATACCTATTTACTACATTTACTTATCATACCATTCGAAATAGTAGATATGAGATCAAAATTTTCCTTACTACATTGTAAGATTGTACAATCGGATATCACCAGAAGCTTGAGTCCACATATACTATAGCATGAAATGAGATCTGTAGAGAAACGACTGATTAACAAGAGATTACTATTTTAATGGATCTTTACTTATTTTTACTTCTATGGCTCGGATATTTTAGTATAAGTACAGGGTAACTGTCCTTTCATATCTATGGTAGATAAGGATGACGTCATTTACTGACTGATGGAACTGAGATTGATTGCAGAGTTTTCTTGAATGTAGACAGTAGACAGACAAACGTATTCAAAAGCCGCATTGATATTAGTTTTATTCAAAGTGAAGCAAGTAGCGGATCATCAAAAAGCGATTAAGAAAGTGTTAATTGAATTTTCTAATTAGAGCCTCGGTAAAAAATACTTGTATTCATCCCAAACCCCTGTTCGTAATAGGTAGTTTTTTTTTTAACATTAGACCGCGTCGACGAATTGCGAAGGTATATCTTTTGCCATAAAACTCAAGGATCGTAATCAGCACCTATAATGTACAGTGCTTATCTTGTTAATGGTAGATACTTACATTTTTTTAATAACAACGAAAAGATAATTAACTAATTAATGGTCCACACCAGTGCGCGATTCTGGCGAAATTTTACATGCACGTTTAGTGTGAATGACAATTTATTAATATGTTACCATAGAGCTGATCTGATGATGGAATAGGAAGGTGGCCATAGGAACTTTTTGATTAAACAAGATAAGCCTATCGAGTTTTGGCTTATTTGTTTAACCTTGAGAAACTCTCCGGTGTTATATGGTATTCAGGGTCTGATGATGGAGTAGGAAGGTGGCCAAAAGAACTCTTAAACTAAAGAAGTTAAATTTATCGAGTTTGGGCTTGTTTTGTGTTGCCGAACTCTCTGGTGGTACATGTTATTCTGGGTCTGGTGATGGAATAGGAAGGTGGCCATAGGAACTCCTAAACTAAATATGATAAACCTATCGATTTTGGGATTATTTGTTTTTTCTTGGTAAACACTCTGGTGCTACATGATGTCAAAGGACTAAAGGTGGAGACGGGAGGGTTTAGAACTAAACAAGATAGACTCGTTCTGTTGAGCTCCTTTGGCTTGTCTTGGCAAGCACTCTGGCGCTATATGACATTACGAAAACTAAAAAGTTGAAAATAAAATAAATAAAGAAAATAACTTTTCTATAAACAAGTTTTTATTTAAAAAATCAGCTTTTCTAAAACGAAAATAATAATTTTATGCAAGGGTTGTGCTGATTTTAAAAGCTTTTAGAGCAATTACAACATCAGCCGTAGGAAGTCCACTGTTGAACATAGGCAATTACAACACAGAGAAAAAACTAGCAGTTCCTTCTAGAACAGCCAGTAGACGATAGTTGCCAGAAAATAAATTAATTGCAACGGCAACGGACTCTGAATCTCTACTTATTACATTTATAATCTTATTAACATCTGGTTTCATATTCTCAAAAGACAGTGCCAGTGAGATTTGACTTATCTATAAATAAATATACAAAATAACGTTTCGCAGAATCACTATAAATAATCTAGCTGCTATGCAACATAGTGAAACTGCATTGCATGCCTAGAATTTATTGCGATTCGTTTGTAAACGCAGCGCAAGAGTTGAATCGAATACTTCTTTTGACCTGACTACGACCTGGCCAACATCTAGGTTGTCATTCTATGATTTCGTGATTAGCGCTTGGATTTAGTATGGTGTGATGTGTAAATACCACTGAAAAATGTACTAATCGATGGTACACATGATCATGAACGTGGCCGAAAATAAAAACAGAAACTTACCATTCCTGTGTCTTTCATGCTTTATGCCATTGGCTGTATGATCCATTGTGGTCCCTTGGGGAATATTGCCAATGGCTGCTTTGCTTATCTGAAAAAAAAACCTTTATGGTGGTTTCATTTACTTACTACATATTACAAATGCACATAAACTTTACAACTGGATTCATTATTTGTAAATAGGTCTCCACACATAAATGCAACATAATGTTGTACAGATATCATCAAAGTATTTTTCAATGAAATAAAAAATTACATGTTTCAATTTTTTTATTATAAACGCGTATAACATAATCGCACGGATTCGTCATGCTCAATGTGCGATCTTACAAATCACATTGCAGAATGACCGCCCACTTCCCTTGTAACAAGTGAAAAATATTTTTTCCTGATTATGGTAATGTCACTGGCATCTGATCTTTTGGGAGCATATTCCATACGTGCTCAAATAAGATATTAACTAAGTATTAAGAAACGCAATTCCTGAAACGTAATTATACAATCGTTCATGCAAGCTCCAGGAATTGCCTTTCTTAGCGGCCTTTTAGTTTGATCCTTAATACATTAGGCTATAGGTCCGCGTCCAGGGTTGGCGCGTGGTGGAGGAGGAGGAGACGGATTCCGACCATAAGTACATTCGGTTCAACGTCTCCGCTCCAACTAACCTGCCGCTGACAATCGCGAATCCCCCGGATCCACGTTGGGCGCTCAGACGCCTGGAACGGGAGGCTCTCCTGGAGGCATCCATAGTGCAGGCCTGGATTCCGTCATCGGCCAGGCCTGCCGATGTCGACGCAGAGGCGGAATGGTTCAGGAGAGCCATGTCGCATATCTGTGATGCGGCGATGCCTAGGGTTAACCCCGGCCCGGCCAAGAAACAGGTGTACTGGTGGTCAGCGGAGATCGCACAGCTGCGAGCAGCGTGCGTGACCGCTCGCCGCCAGTACACCAGGTTTCGCCGGAGGCGTCGCCGACCAGACGATGCGGCAGCCCGAGAGGCGGAGCTGTATGAGGCGTACAAGGGGGCCAAGAGGACCCTCCAGGAAGCCATAAAGCAGGCCAAACGGCGGGCCCCCGAAGAGCTGCTGGAGTCTCTGGAGCAGAACCCATGGGGGCGTCCTTACCTTGCGGTCAGGGGCAAAATCCGCCCAATGGCGCCCCTACTGACCCAAGCCTCCAGCCGGAGCGGCTGGAGGGGATACTGGGCTCCTTGTTCCCAGCGAGAGCGGAGGAGCATGTCCCTCCGCGTATAGCTCCGCCTCAGGCGCCTGACGCTGATAATAGCGAGAGCGATGTGCCCGAAGTCAGAGAGAGTGAACTGGGGGTAGCAGTGCTCAGGCTTAAAGCCCGGAAATGCACTGCCCCCGGACCCGACGGCATTCCAGGCCGAGCATGGGTCCTGGCCCTGGAGGAACTAGGGCCTCGACTAGTGGCGCTCTTTAGCGCATGCCTCGAAAGGGGCCAGTTTCCAAAGGCTTGGAAGACGGGGAAACTGGTCCTTATCCGGAAGGCGGGGCGGCCGGCGGACCAGCCATCCGGTTACCGGCCGATCGTGTTGCTCGACGAGGTGTGCAAGCTCTTTGAGCGGATTATTGCGGAGCGCCTCGTCGAGCATCTCACGAACGTGGCGCCAGATCTGGCGGACAACCAGTTCGGTTTCCGCCGGGGGCGCTCCACTGTGGAAGCGATCATGCGCGTTAGGCGCCTGGCGGAGGAAGTAGTCTCGCGGGGTGGGGTGGTGGTGGCGGTGTCTCTGGACATCGCCAACGCCTTCAACACCCTACCCTGGAGCTGCGTTAGGGAGGCGCTCGCGTATCACGGAGTGCCTCCTTACCTCCGCCGCATTGTCGAGGCATACCTATCCGAGAGAGCCATAGTTTATCCGAGCTGGCTAGGGCCAGGGCGGCGAGAAGTGTCGTGCGGTGTTCGGCAGGGGTCGGTCCTAGGGCCACTCCTGTGGAACATCGGATACGACTGGGTGCTGCGCGGTACTTTGCTCGAGGGTGTCAGCATAGTGTGCTATGCTGACGACACCCTCGTTATGGCGCGGGGAGCAACGCACCGAAGCGCGGCACTAAAGGCCACGGCAGGGGTTGCTCAAGTCGTGGGTCGAATACGGTGGCTGGGACTCGAGGTGGCTCTCCACAAATCCGAGGCTATGTGTTTCCACGGGCCTCGGAGGGGGCCACCTGCGGGAACCAGCATAACCGTAGGGGGCGTAAGCATCGGCATCGAGCCCACGATGAAGTACCTTGGGCTCGTACTCGATAGCCGATGGGACTTCGGACCTCATCTCCGAAGTCTGGTCCCGAAACTGAGGGGGGCTGCGGCCGCGCTATCGCGGCTGATGCCTAACGTTAAGGGACCCAACGCCCCCACTAGGAGACTGTACCTGGGGATCGTGCGAAGCATGAACCCTGTACGGGGCCCCAGTATGGGCGGCGACTCTGGCGGCCCGCAACGTGGCTGTATTAAACAGCCCGTTAAAAGCGAGGCGGCATGTCTCCTAGCCGGGACCCCTCCATGGGACCTGGAAGCGAGAGCCCTTGCGCTGCTGTACCAGTGGCGCAAGGAGGCGCTGGAGCGGGGCCATAGGCCGGAGCCCCGAGAAATCAGGGCTCAGCGGTCCCTGCTCCGCCAGGAACTCATGGAGACATGGAGGGTGCGACTTGAGCACCCAAGGTGGGGGGAATCCACCTTTGCGGCGGTGAGACCGATCATGAAGGAGTGGTTGGAGAGGGACCATGGGGACCTCTCCTACCGGATGTGCCAGATGGTTACCGGACACGGGTGTTTCGGTAAGTATCTGTGGCGCATCCACCGGGAGACAACGCCGCAGTGCCAGCACTGCGAGGATCCTGGTGAAGACACGGCGCTCCACACGTTGGTGGAGTGCCCCGCGTGGGCGAGTCAACGCCGGGATCTCGTTGCGGTCCTGGGCGTGGACGTTCTCTCGTTAGAGACCATGGTGAGGGCCGTGGTCTCCGACGGGAGCAAGTGGCACACCGCCGCCTCTTTCTGCGAGCAGGTAATGCGCGCGAAAGAGACGGCGGAGAGGGAGCGGGAGAGAACCCTGCCCCCCGAGTTTCGCAGTCTGCAGCGAGGACGCCGCAGACTCATCTACGCCCGGGACTACCGACCTCCATGATCGGGGCCTGAGGACGGCAGTTGGCCGACTCGCCGTCCTTACAGAAGCAGGCCGTGGCGGAGGCGTGTCGTATGTGCCCTACACACGCCTGCCAACTCACCGAAGCGGGATAAAACCCGACCCCACCAGGCCAGGCCGCGGTGGCGGCCAAAGTCCGCCGGCAACCCTGGGGTTATCCTTTCGAGGGCTTACCCGGGGTGCCCGGCAACGGACACTTGGGGAGGACACCGTGCGGTTTTAGTCGAGACACGACATAACCACCCCCGCTGGCCGGCGGGGGGGTATCCGAAGGGATTTCCGCACGTAAAAAAAAAAAAAAAAAAGGCTATAGGTTGTGCAAATAGTTTTGCACATGCTCACAGGCTGTCAGTTTTATTTGTCTCTTAGCTATCGCCAAATATGATTATAGTGAAATCTCTTGCAAATTTAATCATAATCAGTTTAGAGGTTATGGACATGGTAGGAGGTGACAAACATTGACATACAAACTTTCGCGTTTATTTTATAATATCATTAAGATAGCCTGTTTTTAATAGTTCGACAGCAGAGTATAGATATTAGTGTTCGACGGTTATTCGTAACTTTGTATGAATATTACATGGTCGACAACTGAACGTCACACATTAATGTGTCATTTTAAGACGACTAAACTTGGGTTTTAAAAGGTTATTTTATGATTAACTAATTAAAAGATGATTCTTTGCCATACAAAGATGTAATTTATAGTAGAAGGAGAAGTACTTCTCAAATGAGATAACAAAAATTAAGTAGAAAACTAGACAAGATCTTCGAGAAAATGTATACATTTTCAATAAATCAATTTGCCTCATGTTAAGAAAAAATATTTTTTAAAACATTATCAGCACTATGTATATTTTATGAATTACATTAGGAAGATTCTCATTCTGTGAAAAGGTATTATTCTGGTGGCACAATGACCCTTCTACACCTAAACGTTAATCAAATGGCCTGGGCTAAAAAACACAATCAATTCGGTTGTTAGCCTGCCCCGCGCTCTAAAAGAGTACGTTAATTTGTAAATTTAACTAGTTTATTTCCTGAATATTATCGAAAATCTATGGGTATAAAATTGTAAATTAGTTGTGTCGGTACATTGGAGATATTAAAAAAAACTGTCTGTCTGTTCGCGATGGACGGAAAAACGATAGCGCGATTGAACGGATTTCGATGCGGTTTTTTTTTATTATAAGGGTCTTCGTCAGACTCAAAATCAGGCGTATGCTTGATTGCAATTGGTTAAGTAGAACCTGAGATATAACCCAAAAACGATAACCGACCTCCGCAAGGGTGGAACCGTGGTCATCAGCTGGTGTTTCATAAAATCATCCTTTCAAATTACTAGTGGGAAATGAAAAAGAAAATGATAATATGTGTAATGTATCTGTAACATTAACGTGATAATTTTTAAGTGCTATGTAGCATTTGTATACAAAGTTTTATCAACAACATTTTTCTAAGATAAAAATACTAATCTGTTATAATCAGATTCATCCGTGTTCACATTCACTGTCTGTCGAATTGTCGTAGCTGCTATCATTTCCTATCCTACAAATTATGATTTCATTAGCTAAAACATTATCTATGCCTTACAATTGTTTCCTATTCTAATGAAGACAGACGATCGAAAGTTTATTTCTTTCTTAATTTACTATTCTTAGAAACTTTCCGGGAAACATAATCACATCGCTAAATCTTATGAAAATAATTTAATATATCTACCTACCATATATCCAGACATATATTATTAGTTCCGTGTGATTACATTTTTTTGATTTCACTATTAATTTACCTCAGAAGAAAAAAATCCGTTCTACTTTCGTGCTCAGTGATCAAAGCCCGTCAAATCAATCAAGGCGTTGCGTGACCGTCATCGCTTTATTTCTCGTTGTGTCTTTTTCACCCAGAACCTCTCTAAAACAGTGCCCTAAGAAATTCTGTTTGGATTTATTTTAAGTTTCTTTTTTCTTTTTATTGATTAAATCATTTAGATTCTTTATGTTATTACAAATAAACCACCCGCTTAAACCACAATGGTTTTTATCCAAGCGGGCGTTTGCATATTTAAAAAAAAAAAAAAAAAAAATGTTTATTTACCCAGAAAATACAGATACAAGGTACAATAAGACAGGGGTGTGTGTTGGGTAACCTCCTCGAATGTCGCTCCGATTCCGATCCCGCTGCAGTCCGGGGGGAACGGAATCGGAGCGGCCGGTACACCCTGGGCGGCGGTCAATGGCTTCCCCTTCACCCCTTCATAGGGTTGGCATTGATCGTCGGCCAATACCCAACGTGGCGGGAACACATCGCTCTCCGTACTCCTCTGCTTTCAGAGGAGACAGGATGAGCGATGCTGTTAGTGGTGAGATGGCCCAGGGTCAGCCGGGGTGCGAGGGATATGCTCTATGGGTAACCTTACACCCCGGCGTCTGAAGACCCGAGACGGCGTGCGGTTTTAGTCGGTGCAAGCCCGACATAACCGCCCCCGCTGGCCGGCGGGGGGGTATCCGAAGGGATTTCCGCACGATAAAAAAAAAAAAAAAAAAAAAAAAAGGTACAATAAGACAGAGATATAGCTACAAGAATTCGTACAATAATATTGTGTTTTACCTCTTGAACTAGGCAAGCCTGTATCTCAAGAGGCATATATTAAAACAGGAGTAGCATACTGTGATACAAATTAGTATTAATTGTGGTATGGTTAGTATGTGGGTGTGCGCGCGCGCGCGCGTGTGTGTGTGTGTGTGTGTGTGTGTGTGTGTGTGTGTGTGTGTGTGTGTGTGTATGCGTGCTAGGCTATATACCTGAGCAGATGTTCTGTATTCTCATAATCTTGTTGTAATAACCATTCTGTTACTTTAATTTTAACTGCATGTTTATTCATATGAGATATTTTTATTTCCTTTTCAATTTTCTTATATATGTAAGTGCATAGTGTGTAGTACTGATGTTGAGCGAATGTTGTTTTATGTTGAGTACCTGCAAGAAAAATTCTACGCTTGTCGGGATCAGGTGTGGGTGTGATGGTGTGTGTTCTGAGTACAGCCTGCAGTATAAAAAGCTGTCGGACCGTCAATACCCCGCAGTCACTGTAAAGTTGTGTTGTTGGGTATCTGTACGACTTCTTAGTCATCACTTTCAGTATGGCCCTCTGCGCCACTTCTACACTCAAGAAACTAGCTTTTCCTGCACCACCCCAAACAGAAATGCAATAGCTAATGACTGACTGACCCAAAGCATAATAAACCATTTTCAGAGTGTGAAAGTTGGCGGAATCTCGAAGAGATTTGAATATATGGATGAGTCTCATGGTTCTCTTTGATACAGTCTCCAGTTGCCTATCCCATCTTAGTCCTGAATCTATTTGGACACCCAAGTACTTGACACATTCCGTCCTAGTAAGTGTTGTGCAGAAGCATGGTGCTGCTGGGATTGAACATGAGTGTGCAGTAATAGAGAAACTACTGGGTGGTGCAGCGTTCTGTCGGATTCTGAATGGGATATATACAGTTTTTTGTAGATTCAAAGTGAGAACATTAGTATTGAGCCACTTCATTATAATACCGAGAGCTTGTTCCGCATTAACTTTAACCGTTTCCCATGTAGATCCGTAGATCACTATCGCAGTGTCATCTGCGTAGGTGTAGATTTTACAATTCGGGAGGTTTAATTTGCAAAGGTCATTAACATAAATCTGGAACAAGGTTGGCCCTAGAACACTTCCTTGTGGTACACCATATGTCACCATCTGCTCGTCACTAAGATGGTTTTCAATTTTGACTATTTGACTTCGGTTACTCAAGTAGTCCTTAAAAATGTCAAGTGCTATTCCGCGAACACCAATTTGCTCCAGTTTTGAGATTAGTATGGGAACAGCAACTGTGTCAAATGCCTTTGACAGATCAAGAAACATACCTAAGCATTTCATTCTTTTGTCAAGATATTTGGCGACGAATTGTGTTAGATCAATTACGGCATCTTCTGTTGAGACTCCGGTTCGGAAGCCGTATTGATTTCCTGCTATTATGTTGTGCTTATCCAAATAGCTTCTCAGGCACTTATTTAGGATTTTTTCCAGTATCTTAGAGAGAGCTGGCAGTACCGAAATGGGTCTGTAGTTATTGACACAACTTCTGCTTCCCCCTTTGTAGATAGGATGAATTATTGCCCTTTTTAGGGCGTCCAGGAACACACCAGCACTAATACATAGATTACAGAGGTAAGTGATATGTGGTACAAGTATATGACGACAATTTTTTAGTACCGTTGGTGGTATACCGTCGCATCCGGTAGCACAGTCGCTGCGTAACTGCAATACAAGAGTCTCTACCTCTGATTCAGCAACTTCTAATATGACCAGAGAATTTAAGAAAGATGGGTTAGCATTTGCAGATGGAGACTGCCTATTCGTGTTGATTTGCGGCCCAGCATTGCACAGTATATTCTCTGCCATACTTTTCCCCACATTAGTGAAAAACTCATTTACCTTATTGGTAGACGATTTGGGGTTATCGCTTAATTTTAGCAGCTCATCAGGACTAGTGCTCGTTTTTCGTGTATAGGTTATGTTTTTAACAGTTTTCCAAAGAGCTTTTTGGTTGTTACCCGCTTTTTCAATCTCACTCCTTTCATAAGCTACTTTTAGTTTTCTAAGCAAGTCATTACAAAAGTTCCTATACCGAATGTAAGTAATTTTGTGAACTAAGTTGTCAGGAGCTTTTGCAGATTTCATATGCAATCTATCACGGTTTTTTATACATTTTAGGAGACCTGGAGTCATCCATGGTTTTATGATTCGTTTACGTCTTGAAATCGGAATATCTGTTTTGTGACTTGTTATTACCGAATTGATTATATTTATAAATTCATTCATTGATATATTAGGATCAGTTGAGCTGTATACAGTTGCGAAATCTGTCTCTTCCAGGTCCAACCTAATAGCTTCATGGTTTAGGCGAGTTATTGTGTGGCATGTACGTCGTGTGGGGCTATCATTTTCAATGTTGAATAAAATAGGTTTATGGTCTGTTATAAATGAGTCAAGAACCAGGGTGGTAGTGGGCAACTTAGTTTTGGCAAATAAGTGATCTATACACTTTACCAGCCGCGTAAGGAATAGATGTGTCGGTGTGAGCCCATGGGTGGCGTTTAGGATCACATAATTTAAATATAAAGCATCCTCATTACCCTGCTTTATGTCTATATTCAGATCACCCACTAAGATGACCGTTCGACAGTTCGACAATTGATTGTAGACATCATCCAAACTATCCAGAAAATTCCCAAAACAGTGGTCGTAGGCATGTGATCGATAAACCGCCACTACACCTATATTATTATTTATTTTACAAACTAAGCAATTTCCTCCTCTAAACTCTGGTTCCCAAATAGTTACATTTAGATCTTGTCTCGTGTATATTATCACTCCGTCATTTTGGTTACCGTTAGTCCGGGTGGGATGCGATTGAAATCCACTCAGGGTAGGGAGATTAGTGACTTTGCTGAGCCAGCATTCAGTAAGGATAATAACATCAACATTTATTTTTGTTAGTTGAATTACTGATAATAATTGATCGAAATTTTTGTTGATGCTACGTACATTTAAATGAAATATATTTATGTTGTTATGTGACTGGTTTATGTATTTTGAGGAATCTTCCGGACAACAATTAAATGAGTTACACACACTGGAATCATCAAGATCCTTATTTATATTATGTATTAAAGCCATTTATAATTTTGGGTATTCTCAAAAGCATGGTAACAGTTTTTTTTTTTTTTTTTTTTTTTTCCTCTGTATTGCCTAACATCGATTTGAGCGTTTATAGACGGGTAAGATGTGTATGTGTATTTTTGTTTATGTACGTAAGATTGACTAGGTATGAATAGTTGGTTTATGGTTTGGTATATCGTGAGTATGGAATTTGTGTTTTGTGTATACTGTGTGACGTAGTTTGTTAGTTTAAATACAACAAGTATAAAAAGAGTAAAAAGTAGCATAAAAAGAAACAATGACCTTACAATAATTCTTTTTAAATCTAGTCATATACTTTTCTCCGCCAGTTCTTGCAGATATTTTTCGGTGTTTACGAGTATTTGTTTGGTGCCCTCCTGCCTGCGGAGGAATATATTACCATTGGAGATCCAACAAAACTGGTACTTATTCTTCCTGGCAAACTCTCGAGCTAGATAGTATAACTTTCTGGAGCTAGGAGGCAGCTGTTCAGCAATATATATAGGAAGAGCTGTTCCCGGTAATCCGATGAGAGTGGTGTTCATTTTGTCATCCTTATCCTTTTGCCTGTTGAATGTCCGGACGGCAGATATGAGGGACTGTTTTTTTGGACAGTAGTAAATTCTGCAATCACCGAGCGAGGGGTAGTGATATAAGTACCTTTTCCTGGTAGACGATATATGTCTCGCAGCTCCAGGGTCGATATAGGTATTCCGACCACTTCACCAATCTTGCATACAACTTTAGCGAGACTCGTGCTAGTTTCAGAGTTTTCGTGCGGAATGTTCCGGATTTCTATGCCAGCAGAGCGCGATTTGTGGTTCAAATCTATTATTTTTCTTTCCATAACAAGTTTATAAACGAGTTACATGAGTGAACAATTCTAATCTAAAATAAACTATGTCAGTACAGAAGCCGGAGCACTGCTACCCCCAGTTCACTCTCCCTGACTTCGGGCACATCGCTCTCGCTATTATCAGCGTCAGGCGCCTGAGGCGGAGCCATACGCGGAGGGACATGCTCATCCGCTCTCGCTGGGAACAAGGAGCCCAGTATCCCCTCCAGCCGCTCGCCTTACAGATGCAGGCCGTGGCGGAGGCATGTCGTGTGTGCCCTACATACGCCTGCCAACTCACCGAAGCGGAATAAAACCCGACCCCACCAGGCGAGGCCGCGGTGGCGGCCAAAGTCCGCCGGCAACCCTGGGGTTATCCTTTCGAGGGCTTACCCAGGGTGCCCGGCAACGGACACATGGGGAGGACACCGTGCGGTTTTAGTCGAGACACGACATAACCACCCCCGCTGGCCAGCGGGGGGGTATCCGAAGGGATTTCCGCACGTAAAAAAAAAAAAAAAGTCAGTACAGAATCTGATATATTGTTTAAGAACTGGCTTCGTAATCTTTTTACAAACGGTTGCCGTGTTACATATATTATTTTTGAACTATTTGTTCTAGCAAGCTATTTAATATATAGGGTAGTATATGTTGGGGTGCGACTGGTTGGATCAGGGGTGCGACTGGTTGAATCACCTCCAAGTTTGGTGCACCCTGGGCAACGTGGGCGATGACGCATCATTGATTGCTCCTCTGGAGTAGCTGGCGTCAACGTCAACGGCCAAGAGTCTGACCAAGCGGCCCTTTCCAGGGCCAGCTGACCCCATTACACGAGGGGGTCGGGGTATGGCGGGCCTGCAAGGCCCGCGGGGGGGGGGTCGCTCCAGGTACCCCTCTGCTGTTATCAGAGGGGACATTGCGAATGGTCCAGGGTCAGTCGGAGTGCGAGGGATGTGCTCTATGGGTAACCTTACACCCCGGCGTCTGTAGACCCGAGACGGCGTGCGGTTTTAGTCGGTTCAAGCCCGACATAATCCGAAGGGATTTCCGAACAAAAAAAAAAATAGGGTAGTATATGTTGAAAAGTTCTAGTTCCAAATACATTTGTTGATTTTGTTATAAAATATCTCTTTAAATACGTCAATTGCCGCAGATTACCGTTTCGGTTTTTTGCACGTAACTGATTGTTATTTGGGCTTTCTTCTTTCATAATGGGTATTTTAGTTTTGCATTGAATTGCTCTGAAAATGTGAAAGATTGTTTGATACTTTAAGTATTTGCAGTCGGTCTTATATCTGTCTTTAAATGTTTGCAGTCGTGGGAACCGATAAACGTGGTGGTTTTCCCTTCATACTTATTAACTATCGACCCACCTTCGCTTCGTTTCTGTAGTATAATGTACTAGCGACGCTATATATAGTGGTTTTACGTATAGATTATAATAAATCAAAGTAAGTATATAACGAAATAAAAATTTAGGCGTTCTAGTAAAATGATAGGCCGAATATTTTGACCTCAGCGGATCGAGTTTAAAAATTAAGATGAAAATTATGGACAACACCGATGTCAACAAATCAAAGGGGGTATTTAAACTGTGGTAGGTAACTTTTTTTTCCGTGCGGATATCCCCTCGGATACCCCACCGCCGGTCAGCGGGGGCGGTTATGTCGGGCTTGAACATTGATATTTTGGTGTAATAATTGTATTGGATGCACCAAATTTTAAACTAGAAACAAATTGGAAAATATTGTAACTAGCTATTTATTTGTAGCCAAGAACCTGTTGAATAGTATCTGTAGGGAAAAGTGACTGCGGTCAGAGGAAAACTACTTAATACTTAGGTACTTCATTGTTACCCCAGCAGAAGCAGGCCGGGACGGCGGGCCCACTAGCGCCTCTTCTCCAAACCGGGGCAAGACGGGGACACCGTGGTTCCCAAACCCGAGGGGGCCATCTCGAAACCGGAGATGGCCCAGGGTAAGTCGGGGTGCGAGGGATATGCTCTATGGCCAACCTTACACCCCGGCGTCTGAAGACTCGAGACGGCGTGCGGTTTTAGTCGGTTCAAGCCCGACATAACTACCCCCGATGGCCGGCGGGAGGGGGACTTCCGGACGAAAAAATAATAAAAAGGTACTTCATTGAATTAACATTTCCTTTGACAAATCCGCTAGATCGTATGATAGTAATCCGCTCATGGTGTGGATGATTTATCCAACGTTTCTGACAAGACCACTTTATTAAGCGTTAGAAGATTTACGTCAAAAAAAAAACCATCTGGGTTAAGACGAAATCAAATAGTGTTCTGGGCATTAATGGACATCATTATGTTATGGGAAAATAATTCATTATCGATCATTGAATAAAAAGTGTAATTTAAGGCAGCAAACAAACATGGGGCCCATGTTTTGCATAAGTCATGCACATACAAAAACGAATAAGGTTAGTTTAGATTGCTGATACGAGAAACATCCTGAAGCCACTAGGTATATAAAAAAATATATTTTGAGACATAGGTATTTAGAACGTGCCTTGTGTGCTACTAACTGTTAAAACTACCCACGTTCATAGTTTTCGAGATCTTTTTGCACTCTTTTAAAGATGGTATCTAATTCCATCTATCTAATTCCTATAATAAGAATAGGTATTCGCGACCAAGAGTTACTGCACACGGACTAAATATACATTGTATACAGTTACCATTGTACATTGTATACCTGGACACTCTGAACAGCTATTTGTTTGACCGGGTAAAATATGTAACTAAGTTCAGTTTATTGTGTATTTAAATTTGACCAGTAGGTTCTAGTTGAACAACAAACAGTAGTAGCCAGTGCATTAGACTCGAAGCCCCGACTAATAATTAAAAAATTAATAAAGCTTATTTTTTCTTACAGTGTTATAAGTCTGGCATGGTGGGAACTGCTGCTTCATTCAAATGCAAATGAGAAACGTAAGAAATAACTATCAAGGTGACTGTAATTAACAAGGTTATCGTGGAACACGAATGCCGGAGTTGTAAACTAATTTCATTTAGTATTGATGTAGTTGAAAGAATGGAAATGGTCTATCAGAACTTAAATTGAGCATACTGGACTTGGAGAACTCGCGTATTCGCATTACCTTGAACGCTTGGTCATGATGTCGTTAGTGAAAATTCGTTAATTTTTTAATTCATCTAGGTAAGTAGGTATATTGCCAGGTTAAGCAATCCTAGCTAGGTCAGTCTTAGGCACTTAGATCGATGACCATTCTTAACACATTAAGACCCCTTCGTACCTCGGAAACCATGGTTGGCCGTCGTCGGTCCCGATTGCCATACGAACATCTGTAGCGTTCGCTACGAATAGTTGGAGACCTAAACAAAGTCCGACATGCTGGTCTATCTTCAGAACTTCGGAAACACCAGTGGATTCTGAAGGTCGGATGGCAGTCGCTTCACGGAAAATATCGAAGATCGGCCATTTCGATAGTTATTTGTGTTCTATTTTAACAGAGCTCTCGAAAACAATGATGGTTTCGTAAAGTAAGAACTCATTTATAGACGTCGTGACAGTAAGTTTTTGTGGGTGTGGCCTGTGAATTCATTATTAATATGGTTAGTAGGTAGCTAAAAGATGACCGATATTAAATTTAAGTTAAGCTGAAGTGTTGAGAATCAGACGTGTAATAAAATATTTTGTATTCACTAATTAATTCCAATTATTTAATTTTTCATTGTATTATTCTTCTTCTGTTATTTTATCTACATTGTATTCATGAAATTCATTGAATAGAAGAACAATGGCAATTTCGTACGTCATAAAAAAAAATCCAACAAAGAATTTTGAATCATTTTTTTTTTTGATATCTAAACGTCACTAATTTATGTATGGGGACCTGCCATTGTACTTTGGTAATGCCATTTAGTTCGCCTTGATCACGGCTCCTATCATTGGTGAAATTTACTCTTACTAATTGTGCGTCTCTATCTTTAGGTGGATCGTGGTACGCCTACAAAAAGTTGCCATTTTTACGCGCAACCCCCTTCGGGTTTCACCTCACAGGAGCTACGGGTGAGTAGGGTATGTCAGGCTCGAACCGACCGCACGATGCCTCTTGCATCAGCCATATGATTTTTTTTATACCACTTAGGTGGCAGATAAGCACGCGGCGCACCTCATGGGAAGTGGTAACCGCGGGCTATGGACGTGTGCAACACCAGGGGCGTCATAATCGCGCTGCCGATCCTGTAAAACATTGTAATGCCCTTCTTGATGAACCCTATATTGTAGTCCCTTAGGAAAACCACAGTAGGGAGATCATTCCACAGCCTGAAAGTGAATTGTAGCCTAGAGACGAAATCCTATCGACCGGCCTTGGGTGCCAACATTAGCAACGCCGACGTGTTGTTCAGATAAAATTCCCCTACCAGGCGCGCGCGGAAAAACGTTGCCGATTAAATTGTCATTATTCATACCATCCGAATCATTTCTGTCTTGGTTAGAAACTTGGCCGATAAAATAGCTGATTCATTCTTTATTTTTTCCTTGCTAGTGGGAATCACATAATTGGCAGCTTATTATCTTTAATAAGCTGTTTAAATGATTGTCTGTCGCCGTATAGACTACTATCAAAATAATTATAGTGCTCGGCGCTTGGGTTGGCACGTCATTGGGATGAACAGTGAGACGCCGGCTAAGATCGGCTTGCTTCGGTTTTGTAGAGCGTTCTCTCTATTGCACATCATCATAGGTTAGGGCTGACAGTTTGATACCTTTAAAATGAAACTGTCAAAAAGCTACTGTACAATAGAGAGACCGTTCTACAAAACCGAAGCAAGCCGATCTTAGCTGGACTCTCACTCTTCCCGACGACGGCGGCGTGCTAACCCAAACGCCGAGTACTGTACGTATCTATCTACCTTAAATTTATTTAATAATACTACACTTACGGTAGAACAATAAGATTTTCTTAATAGTTACAATGGACATCAGTAAAACAAATGAACGATTAAATTTACAACAGGGATAATGGAGCCCCATCACGATCTTTGGGGCAAGCCTACCTCATGCCTCACCTGTAAGGTGGTACACTTACATAAAGCCGAAATAAATCAAATTGTAAAAGGAAGGAGTAGGAGAGCAAACATTGGGCACTAAGTGCAACCTTCGGATGCAACCAGGATTGACGGTCGGATGAAGATCAAACTGACACCACCTAGAAAAGTGGCAATGGGCTAGACGCAGAGTAATTAATATGGTGATCATTATCGTGGTCAGTTTTTATCTTTTGACCTCCCTTGTAGATTCTAGACCTTACCAGCGTGGTTCGAGACAGCTGGTCTGCCCGTTACCACTATTGTCAATACGATTAGACTGTAAGGGTTGAATCAATCTTACTTATATTATAAGATAAAAGGCACGATAGAATATTATGTATTGTGCACTTAAAAAATGAATGCTTTGTGAAGATATTTCTTATTCTGAATGTATTATGGACGGCCTTATCGTTAAAAGTTTCTCTTTCAAGCAACTTTTGGAAAGATAGCATCGAAAACAATATGATAAGAGCAGTGTACATTATCTTAGGTTCAACTATTTTTTGTATGTCGTTCTTTTAAATTTTGATATAAAAGCTAATGAAGATTTCATTACTTATGTAATCCTTAATTTTTAGGCAATGATAAAAAGGTAAGAATTTGTACCTATTACGTTATCCAATATTATTAATAGATTATCTTTAAAAATAATAATTCTAACCTTTTTATTACATATGCAGATAATCCATAATGATAACTACTTATCACATGGATTACCAGGATACGGATTATAGATGGGGGTGCTTAATAAAAACCCACACCGCAACATATTTTTCAACTTAGTATTGCATTTACAAGTGTTATTGTAATTAACGCACTATCACCTCTGTACATCACTGATAAATCTCTTTTGGCTATGACATCGAAAAAAATAAAGTGTAGTGGTGTGGACAATGAGCGTGAATTTTAACGAATTGGATTTTATCAATAATTATCAACTGTAAGTTTTTTTTCATAATATACAATTAGAAAAACATGCCACGGTTACCTGATGGTAAGGGATTTCCTTAACTTTAAACGCTTGCAACACTACGTGTCACCAGTCTGCAGAGGAGAGGGGGGAAGAACCAAAAACAGAGACAATAAAAATATTGGCACATCTATCTATACTATTATAGTAGAAGTCTGTGCATTGGAGATATTAAAACAAACTTGAGTTATGTTAAATGAACGATTCTGAACACAAATTTTTTTTTTTAAATCCTTGTCTGTTTGTGGCTCGTCTGTTTGTATGTCAGTTTATTTTCTTTTGAGGTACGTAACCCTAAAAATGGCGTAGATCTAGAATATAAGATGCGTCATTTTAAAGCATGTTCATTGTTCGATGCAGTTTTATTTTTAGACAAATCGCGCCAAATCATTAATCTTATACGCAGTTTTCATGCCTAATTATAAAGTGCGGTTGGAAGGTAAATTGACATAGTTTGCCCTACGTACACTATCTTGATTAAAAACCAACCACACACACACTGTGGCTACATATTATATTTATCTTGTTTATTGTTAAGATGAAGATACCTGCTGTTTGATTATCATAACTTTTTTGGTACAGCATAAAGACATTATGGGACTAGACGTAATAGGACACTGGACTTTTTAGCATATTGGACTTTGTAGGAGACTAGACATTATCAGCTTGGGGGTTTTGAACTTTCACATTCCATGTCATGTTCTGTTCGATGTCCGGTAATCCTGGGGTTATCCTTTCGAGAGCTTACCCGGGGTGCTCGGCAATGGACACTTGGGGAAGACACCGTGTGCTTTTAGTCGGTCCGATTCCGACACGCCCATCCCATCGTTGGCACCGATGGGGTGAAGCCCGTGGTTACCACACGTTAAAAAAAAAGGTATGAAATACATAGTTTGAAGTTTTGCAGGTATAGCTAGATGAGTAAAAAGGTTTACAAAATATTTGGCCATGATTGATACGCCGTATAATCTAACGCTGCAATGCTCCCACATAATTGTGAATTCTACTAAAGTTTGGCCGTTTAGAGAATGCGTTCCTGACACGTCGCGATTGAACTGACGACGTAACTTTGTAATGGCGTTGCAGTTACGATAAAAATATTTTTGCTGGTTGTTTGCCGTTTTAACAATTGATGAGCATTAAAACAACATTATTATATCAATAATCAATGAATGTTATAATTTTGTGCCAAACTGAGTGTCAAATAACTTGGTAAACAATATTTTTCTAAATCTATACTGCGCTATTACAAGGTTATGTCAGCGCTTTATATTTGTAGTGAGCTGTGCTAACAATAACAGGCAATAATAGTATCGTAATCTGTTCTTATACAGTTATACTTTATAAAATAATACGTTTTGTTTTTCTTTTTAAGAATTTGAAAATAATGGACTATAAGATAACTTTTATTAAATATAAAAATTCGACTATCGATTTCGATTGTGTTTTGTATTGCGTTCTTTTTACTTTTGGTGCATAATAATGCCTAAACGTGGACAAACATTGAAAAGTGGAGCCCGTGAGTTAATCATCAAGCTGCAAGATTACTTTGAGCGGGAGCGGCAAAATGGCGGACCCCTGGTACCTGTCGAACAAGTTCAAGAACGCGTCTCTCAGGCGCTTGGAGTTAGCAAACGAACGATAACAAATATTAATAAAGAAAAGTTCGGCTCTACTGGCACGGAAGATAATATTTTACGTACTCCGAAGACGAAACGTAGAACTAAACCCGTGACAGATATTGACACCTTTGACGCCGATGCAATCAGAAATCATATATATGGTTAATAATAATAATAGCCTTTATTTAACAATCTTACAATCTTACAATCTTATAACTAAAGTAATCTAGTCGATGTTGACACCGGTTGCGTTAAGATTGTCTTGCTTCCCAGCATAGGCCTCCCCTAAAGCTTGCCAGAGTATGCGGTGACATGCTTTTCTAGTCCATGTGATTCCTGCAACTTTTTTAATATCGTCTTCCCATCTGCGACGTTGTCTTCCTTTCCTTCTTTTATTTTCTCTTGGGTACCACTCTGTTATTTCTTTGGTCCATTTATTTTTCTGACTCCGTATCATATGACCTGCCCACCGCCATTTTAGTTTTTTAACACAGTATGTCACATCTTGTATTTTGGTTTGTTGGCGTATTTTATTTAGGTTTATATTGTCTCTTAACCTTATATTGAGCATACTGCGTTCCATACTGTGCTGGCAGGTCTCGAGCATGCGTATATTGTGCTGTGTTAGACTCCATGTTTGGCATCCGTACGTACGTCACTATTCCAGAAATGAATATCTCAACAGGAGGAGGAGGAGCTTTTGGCATCGTTAAGAGAAGCTGGACTGTTTAGCGGGGGTAAAACTGCTTTAACCAAAATCTTAAAAGATATTGGTTTTTCGTATAAAAAAACAGACAAAAGAAAAATTTTATTAGAACGATACGACATCATTTTAAAATGGATAAGTTTTTTGAGAGAAGCAAAAAAAATTGATAACTGGGATAATGTCGTGTTCATTGACGAGACATGGCTAAACGACGGTTTCCCGTTCTTGGACGGTTGATACACAAGCGTCGACGTCGAAAGTACCAATGGGTAAGGGGGCCCATCTGATAATATGCCACGCAGGTTCTGCAAAATACGGCTTTGTGGAGAACGCGTTACTGGCATTTCAATCAAAAACCACAAATGACTACCACGAGGAAATGAATGCCACTACATTTAAAGAGTGGTTCCAGAACGTGCTTTTGCCCAGCCTACCAGAGCCTTCTGTAATATTCATGGATAATGCCTCCTATCACTCGGTTCAAATACAGAAACCACCTACCCAAGCTAATAAAAAAGAAGAAATGGTGGCTTGGTTACAAGCAAAAGGCATTGCCGCAAATATGCAGATGCTAAAAGCAGAGCTAATTAAATTAGTTAAAGAAAATAAAGCGGCAAATGTGCGATACGAAATCGATGAACTGGCTCTGGAGTATGGTCATCGCGTTCTAAGAATTCCACCGTATCATTGCCAATATAACGCTAATCTGGGCTCAAATAAAAGGTTACGCCGCCCGCCACAATACTTCCCCGCCATTCAGCACGAAAAAGATGATGACCCTATTAAAAGAAGCCTGCGGGGAAGTCTCAAGAGATGACTGGGCAAAGGTTGTTGAGAAGACTAAAAACCTGATTGTGGAACATTTTGACCGAGATATCAGGATTGATTCTGTTATTGATAATAATATAATTATACATGTAGGCGAAGATGATGATGAAGACACCACCTCCTCAAGCGAATCGGAGTCTAATTAATATTCTGTACGCACATTCAATTCAATGTACTTTATTGCATAGAAATGCAGATTGTAACTATGTAACAAAGAATAAATAAAACAATTTTATTATATTAATATTACCTTTTTTTGGTTTCCACTTAAATAACTAAAATATAAAATTTAAATGATTCCGCCAATTTAAAACGAAAATAATCTTAAAAATAACGCGGCGGTTCATTTTGGAGGAACGGTAACGAACTCAGTGTTATGTTGTGCCCATCATTAGTCGTGACTAACTGATAGGTGTTAGGAACGCATTCTCTAAACGGCCAAACTATATTTATTGATATTCGGCTCAGTGAACATCGTCACTTATCTGTCACTCCGCGCTGTCGATTCTTATCGCATTGGATACCCTTATTATGGTAGGTACTAGGGAACAAATAATATAGTAATATCGCTATCTTTATCACTTGAACGATATAATATCATTTATACCCGCCGTCTACGTTTAACTAGGTCTCTATACAATTTTACTAATCAGATGTCAGACAGGCAGACAGGCAGAGCAATGGCCGGCATGATAGTAGAGGATTTCCATAACCACAAAACATACATATATATTAGTATTTAGTATACTTAGGGCTGTAACAATATAGCTCCCAAAACCTAAAAAAAGCTTGCAGGAGTTGCTACTCTGGGTAAATAAGGGAAAATTGAATTTCCGTTCTTTGCCAGAGTAAAACAAAATACCAGTTCAGTTAGGCTGTAATCTTCTGCAGGACTTTCGCCATCGCTTCGATGGCTCCAAGGAGAGGAAGAATCAGAAGAATGAAATGTAATGAAAGAAGAAAAGGATTCCCCCAAGAAAATTATACGAGTTTTAAAATATCTATAGTTTTTTGGTTAGTCCCCTCTGCGTATCTATGCCATTCGTCCTTTCGCAATGAAACGTGATCCTATTGCTTATAGGGATTGCGAAGGTTTCCGAACAGAAAGCATGCAGTGTCGGTAACATTTTCTTTAAAATTTAAAATGAAATCACAAAACATGTGTTAAAAAAATTAAATTATTTTGTAAGTATTGGTTAGAAATATGTGATGTGATAGTAGATTTTATTCGATTAGATTCGATAAGTATCACGTTTTGTTACACATTAAAGTACAATAAATATAAAAAACTATTGGCTTAAGAGTTAAATTTTTCTACAAATTTCGTTAATCAATGGTTTTTTAATTAAATTAAAGACGAAAGAAGAATTGAGGTAAAAGTTGAATTTGGACTTATACAGTTGCCGGCACTAGGTACCTCGAAGGTTTCGAAAGTACCGGCACCTGCAGCTGTGTGTTGTATCGAGTTTCCTAAATGATTAGGTAGGTACCATACCGAAATGTTTTTATACTGTAGAGATCCGGATATGATTAGTGTAGATAAGTAGCAAAGCATACCGATATTAGCCGTCGCCTCTTTCTGTGAGCAGGAAATACTCGCGAAAGAGGCGGTGGAGAGGGAGTGGGAGAGAATCCTGCAGTCATCATCATCATTAACCTATTCTAGTCCACTGCTGGACATAGGTCTCCCCTAATGAGCGCCATAGCGCCCTGTCTTCAGCTTGCTGCATCCAGCATCTGCCCGCACTCTTTCGCAGATCGTCAGCCCACCTGGCCGGAGGGCGTCCTACACTACATTCGCCGAGTCGCGGTCTCCACTCAAGAACACGTTTACCCCAGCGGTTGTCAGTTCTTCGCGAGATATGGCCGGCCCACTGCCACTTCAGCTTGCTAATTCTTTGAGCTATGTCGATAACCTTGGTTCTCTGTCGGATGTGTTCGTTACGAATCCTATCCTTCAGAGAAACTCCGAGCATAGTTCTTTCCATAGCTCGCTGAGCGACTTTGAACTGGTGGACCAGCTTTACCGTGAGTGTTCACGTCTCAGCTCCGTAGGTCATTACGGGTAGGACGCACTGATTGAAAACTTTCGTTTTCAAACACTGCGGTATGGATGACGAGAAGACCCGACGTAGTTTCCCAAACGCTGCCCAGCCTAGCTGGATCCTCCTCTTGGCCTCCTTCTCAAAATTGTTTTTACCTAGCTGCACAATCTGCCCGAGGTAAGTGTACTCAAAAACAATTTCAAGAAGGTGGCCATCCACGACGACCGGTCCCGGATCAATGTGTCCATTGATCATGACTTTGGTTTTATCCGTCGTTTGCGTCGCGAGGCTGAAGCTAGGCCGTCCAGCATCTGCCATTAAGACTATGTCATCAGCGAATCGCAGGTGTGAGATTTTTATTATTATATTATTTAAATAATAAGCATCATATGGCGACCTTCCGACTTCATCTTTAGACCCTGAATACCATGTAATACATGAGTTTTTACCAAGACAAAACGAATGAGACCAAACTCGATAGGTTTATCTTGTTTATTTCAGGAATTCCAATGGCCACCCTCTGACTCCATCTTTAGACCCTGAATACAATGTGACAACACAGCTTTTACCAACAAAAAACAAATGAGACTAAACTCAATAATTTATATAATTTTCTTTAGTTTAGGAGTCCTATAGCCACCTTCCAGCTCTATCACCGGACCCTGGATACCATCTAAAGACGAAGTACTAAGATGAATCAAACGAGTTCAAATTAGATGTGGTTGCGTGGTGTCATTACAGAGTTCCTATCACCACCTTCCAGCTTCATCATCAGATCCGCCCCATGTAATCATAATATTGCTTTATCACGCGATATACATATGCGTGTAAAGTCTCTATCAGCTCAATGAGAAGCTAGCAAGCTGGCAAGTTTTGTTTATAGACAGACATACGAGCCAAATGAAACTAAAAACTTATAAACCTAATTTTAATTTTTCGATATTTTTTCCGATTCATAAGAAAGTCGAATCTTATGTACTATACGTATGTATTTTTTAATTGGCGTACTGTATCGTACATTTTTTTTAAATATACGTCTGAATTCTATTCTAGAACATGTCACCGCTATCGTAACAACCATATCCCTCCCAAAAGGGAGGATCAGGGGAAATGGGTGAAATGGCCCACTAAGGTTGGGTTGATCACCAGCCAGAAAACCGGCGTCCCCGTTGTAATTTTTTTTTTTTTTATATTAAGGACACGTAAATTTGACTTCACCTCGCCTGATGGTAAGCTGAAGGTAAAGTCTCAGGAAAGACGGTCACCATTACATACACGTACCATGTTAACAATGGTGGTACTAAGCTTGACGGCCTCATCAGAAGAGGATTGTCATCGCAGCACCGCGTGACACCCACCGGTCCCACTAGTGCTGCGACCACAATCCCCCTGCCGGGCTATGCACTTGCTGACCCCTGAACGCAATCAAACCGAAATTGGATTACTATGGAGGGTTTTTCGCAATCGTGCACGGTGGTACCCACCCGGCCGAATTTTGTGACAAATTTGTGTCATCAAATTTCTACCACCAGTAAATGTCACCTCTCAAGATAAACATGTTGCACCCCTTTTTTTTCTCCGTGGGGAAATACCCTCGGATACTCCGGATACGCCGGGCAGCGCGGGAGGTTAAATCGGACTAGAACCGACTAAATCTCTTATGGTAACTAAATAATCAATACGAAAAGTAATAAAAAATCAAAAACTCAGTCAATTCAGTTGTTTCAAAACAGACTTTTTCACATTGTGACACTTTTTAGGGTTCCGTTGCCAAATGGCAAAAAACGGAACCCTCATAGATTCGTCATATCTGTCTGTCTGTCCGTCCGTATGTCACAGCCACTTATTTCCGAAACTATAAGAACTATGCTGTTGAAACTTGGTAAGTAGATGTATTCTGTGAACCGCATTAAAATTTTCACATAAAAATAGAAAAAAACAATAAATTTTGGGGGTTCCTTAGAACTGAAACTACAATTTTTTTTTCATCTAACCCTTACGTGTGTGGTATCTATGGATAGGTCTTCAAAAATGATATTGAGGTTTCCCAAATCTTTTTTTTCTAAACTGAATAGTTTGCGCGAGAGACACTTCTAAAGTGATAAAATGTGTCCCCCCTGTAACTTCTAAAATAAGAGAATGATAAAACTAAAAAAAACATATGATGTAAACTACCACCGTAAATTGGTTTCAACGAGATCTAGTAAGTAGTTTTTTTTAAATACGTCATAAATCGTAAACCGCAATTTACCTTTCATTCAATCAACTCAAATATTTAAAAAAAACATTACTGTGTTACTTGCTGCTACGGAACCCTTAATGGGCGAGTCCGACTCGCACTTGGCCGCTTTTTTTTTAAAGAGCGATGCAGTTGCCTACCATTCTAGTAAGTAAGTGGGTACAAAATAATAACAATTAATATTGATATTGTCGGAAATTTACGCGAATGTTACACATTGAAATAAAACTATTTTTAACGGAGCTCATTCTGCGTAAATAGTAACACCAACAATTCGACATAGTTCGGGTACTTTGAGATAACTTTCACTTCAAACTACAAGACAACAACCATCTTTAGGCTCCTCGTGACCATGGCTGCTGAAAAGCAACCGAAACGGCGGGATCAATGTAAAATATAAAATAACATCAAATAAACCGCGATAGAATCCGTTAAAAATAGTTTTATTTCAACAATTAATATTATTTGCACCTAGTATTATTTAGAATATTTTAATGGGTATAGGTAATTTACATATTTTTCGTGATGAATTTTCACAGCGCGACACATTTTAAATCATACCAGATTGGAAGCATATTAGCAAGAAGACGTAGTCATACTGTTCAACTTCTCTATTACAAACAATTCGAATATATAACAGACTAAGTATCTTATAAGAATGATTGATGCCTAAAAATACACCTAATGGGTATTCTTGATATGAATATAAACGATAAAGAAAAACACATAGGTATTAAGATCTAGGGGTCATTCATATCTCTTCGTTATCTAGCAACTCGCAAACACACACATTACATAAGAAAAACAGCTTTATCAATACTACCGACACTTTTGAACCAACTTACATGCATAATTCCCGGAAATCCCGGAATTCTGATCCCGTTCCCGCTTCCCATGGAAACCTATTCCAGATCTGTTATTTCAGATTATAATTTTTTATCCCTGTAATGAATTCCAGCCAGATCTGTTCAGCCGTTTTTGCGTGAAGGAGTAACAAACATCCACATACATACAGACAAACTTTCGCGTACACAATATTTGTATGATTAGAGTCTAGATATGAACTTATGAATTAGTGGCGAAGTTTCAATGTTTTTGAACCAAAAATATTTACTAATTTAAAATTATTATCAATTGCTTTGAAAGTCCTATTAGTCTTTTCTGTACATGTAGATACCTGCAATTTCATACTTACATCTATAGGTATATATATATAAACCACAGTCAAAGGGATAAACTCAAGAACGAGTGGACCGATTTTCATGATCTTGGATTTTTTTAGATTTATCTCCGCCTATACTTTTGTAATATATTTTTTCGGAAACCGCCACGGTTACCCTCCCGCCGGCCAGCGGGGGTGGATATGTCGGTCTCGAACCGACTGAAACCTCACGCCGTCTTAGGTAATTAATACCGGGGTGTAAGGAGACATTCACGAAATAAATTCAGCTGATAAGAACCAACATAACATAATTCAGGCGGAACGAAGTTTGCCGGGTCAGCTAGTTTTTATATAAAAGTAAAAGGTCATTCATTCATTCACTGAGTAAGCTAGGAATATCGAAAACTACTTGACCTACGAAGCAGAATAGAAACGTCAGTTAAGGAAGCGACTTCGCGACAGTTGAATTAGAGGTCTAACCGTTTTGATAAGTTTATATCCAAGGCTGAAAAGGACTTTGGGTCATTGCTGTCCATGGGATTTAAAGATGAAATTTTATGAATTCAAATGTAAATCAAATAATAGGGTACCTAATAAGAATCTGTGTAGTTCCTGTATACAAAATCATGGTGAAAATTTAGAAGTCAAAAATATAGATTCCGGGGATTTAAGAGAAACTGAGACTGTTTGAACCACGCAGAACAGGCGAAGTCTAAGCCTGCTTACTTATCTGATGGCTTAAGTGCGATTATGCGTGTTTATCTACAACAAGATTGAAGGACAGTAGAATTTACCTTATTTTACTTGACATTGATGATCTAAACAATTCATTTCTCATTTCTTCATCATATTTTCTTTACAGATGCAAGGTAAAGTAAATAACAGTCTTGGTAATGTTCTAAAGGACTTGATTCTGATCTATTCACCTAACATAATCGTATGATAATCAAATAAAAAATAAATATTTGTCATCATCATCTTAGCGGTGTTCCCGGTTGCATCCGAGGCTTTCGCGCCGAAGTCCGGGGTACCCTTAATCCTTCGTCTTCTTTTGGTTTGGCTTATATGGCTATTATGGGAGCGACTGCCGTCTGACCTCCCAACCCCGAGAGCACTTTTTTTACTCCTCATAGTTGGAAATAATTGGAACTATTCGATAAAAAAAGGAAATCCAGAAACTATACAGTCCATTTGCCAGAGAAATTGCTCAGTGCTGAGTTAAAATATGATAGGTGGACTCTGTATTGGAAGTCGATAATGCTAACAATACATCACCTGGAAGAGTTTAATCCCACTTTATTTTTGCATTTGAAAGACGGTGCGGTGCGTGCGAAAATCTCTACTCTCCTAAACTATGTAATAGGGTTAGGTTTCAAGAAAAGGCTCTACATAAACACAAATTGTTGATATAATTTTCCTTTTCTTAAATTGCCAGTGAAAAATTTACTGCGTAGGCGATTATAAGGCTCAACAATATTACCTTAAGGCTTAACAATACACTTTTCTCGTACAACCTAACGTGTTATTTAAGATCTGCCGACCTTCAGAAAACGTTTAAGTATGTTATATTATAAATTATATGTTATGTATGCTAGTAAGAGGCATAGTACTAAAAAAATATGATTTATCATTCAGTCTCTTTAAGGATTGTGGTGGAAAGTCCACGTTAACCAAGTAACCTAGTCTTCGTAGTTAAAATAATAATAATTTAGGTAGCCTAAGAAAAATTACCATAAGCACTTTAATTGAGTGTGAAGCACTTTAATTGAGTGTGATTTCTTTTAGTTTATAAACTAAAAGAAATCACACTCAATTAAAGTGCTTATGGTAATTTTTTTAATATAATTTATATATTTTTTTAATATAATCTATAGATAAGAAGCCAATTACGACTAAAAGTGGGTAACTTAAACGAAGACTAAACTAGACTTAAGTTCCATTTTGTTATAAATATTCTTTTTCAAAAAGTAATTAATTTTAATACTAAGTTGAAGTTAAAAAAGGATGTAAATTTTATGCATAGAGTAATATAATAGTTTGATAATGAGAGCAGTTAACTTATCAGCAGTATCACCTAATGGCGCGATGCGGTGACATGGGCTCAACTTGGTCCGTTTACAAGAACTGTGTGATGTAAGTGCAATGTAGGCATTGTAGTATTTATAATACTTTACCAAAAAATACGTGCGTACCTTTTTTTTTTTTTTTTTCGTGTGGAAATCCCTTCGGATACCCCCCCGCGTGCCAGCGGGGCGGTTATGTCGGGCTTGAACCGACTAAAACCGCACGTCGTCTTGGGTCTACAGACGCCGGGGTGTAAGGTTGCCCATAGAGCATATCCCTCGCACCCCGACTGACCCTGGGCCATCTCCGGTTTCGAGATGGCCCCCTCGGGTTTGGGAACCACGGTGTCCCCGTCTTGCCCCGGTTTGGGGGAGGGGCGCAAGTCGCCCCACCGTCCCGGCCTGCTTCTGCTGGGGTGACAGGTGGCCTCACCCGCCACCCCCAGGCCTGCGCTCATGGAGGATGGAGGTCGTTAAGCGAAATCCGGCGCCTGAGTCGCCTGCGACGCGCGGCGAGCAAGTTGCGGGCTCGGCGGTCCGGGAGAGTTCTAAATCTCTCCCGGGCGCGCTCCGCCATCTCCTTCGCAATACGTGCGTACCTCAATATAAAGAACAATTAAAACCGTGTCTGGTATTATCGAATTACAATTAAACGTATTCAGATCAACAAAGCATAACAATTAGCAATTGTCCTACTTCAGTGAAAGCTGTTTAAGTAATTTATCAAATGTAGTTAAACCAGTATCGTATCGACTCAAGTTTCATAGTGATGATGACAAATAAAAACATGCGATTGCTATACATTCTTGCCTATTTATTTTGTAAACAAAGGGAGGAGAAACGCTAAGCGTCATTCAGCTCAATCATTCCAAATATTTGAATGTGAATCAAAACATGACAATGTAAAATACCTATTTTTACACAAAAAAAATGTGCAGATAACTAGTGAGTGTGACTAAGTCATTTACAAATAATCATGTTTGATCCCATACAAGATATGAAGACGTAGATACCTATGTACATTTTTTATTGAAAGGCTTTGTCGCTATGCATATCTCGTATTTGTGACAATTCAATATTCAAAATATCTCATGAGTATGTAAATTTGAACAGACGATCGAACAAGGTGTCTCTCTTGGCGGGAGTTTTAATGTGTAAACTTTGGACTGTCTTGATAACTTTAGATTATAAAATTTGAGTTCTAATATTAAAATTAATATTCCATATCAATTTCACAATGATAGCGTAAATAGTCATATTAAATGAAGTCCTTTAAAAAACACTTTAATTTAGGAATTAGAATAATTATAACTTTCAAGACGTTGCATTTTTTTAGTGCTTTGCTTACCAATGCGAATTTCAATAATCCACTACACTGTTTGATATTTTTACACTGACATACCGTACACGTTATATTTGTACTTTTTACAGATTTTAAATAGTAAAAACTAACAGAGAAATATTTAGATGACCACGACCATCAGCTGACCTCGTGTAGGTCGACGGTGTAGACGAAAAATTGTAACGACCGAGGTGACGCGAGTGCCACAGCCAACTGGCGATTTGCCCTACGGCGCGACCGCGTATAATACATAGCTCGAGTATAAAGTTCACTTCACTGTTCAGTTCACGAAGACATGGTAAACACCTTAATTTTTCGCGCGCTAGCCACATTCAAAAATGAGCCAAGCAGTTAAGCTGACACAACACTGTAACTGGTAAAGTTTGGGGAAAAATAATAGGTAAGACTAAAATACATACGGCAATGTGGTTGTTCTGGTCTTCCACCTCCCTGGCGACAGGATCACTGGCACTCATACTTATTAACACGATGCACGTGCTACTCTGGGAACGCACAGATGACTGAGTGCGCGCGTCGTTTACACGCTTGCGCTGTATTTCTGAACGCGTACTGATAAACAACGCTGGCTTTGGTTAATCAGAAGTGATTGCCACATTATTCTAGGTCTATTTAAGGCAATTCATATCTTATCAAATTTATGTATAATACAACATAGTAATACTGCATTCGAAATCCAGCACTGATGGGAAAAATACATTTATGAATTTTTTATTGGGTACAAATTTATAATGTACTATAAGTACCTACCTATAGTTTGTTAAAGTGTGGAAAATAAATGTGGTATTAGAAATATTATCGACTTATTATATTGTAGTAGGTAATCCACTTGACACAACAAAAAGTCTGGTGATTACTCAAGAGAACCTTTCAGATCATAATTGGAAATCTATAGCAATGGCATTAGATGTGAAAATTCAGAATAGGTATTAAAGAAATAATTCTAATGTTAGATGCTGAACGGTGTTCCGTCAGCAGAATCTATTTATTTATTAGAATAACATAAGAACATGTAAATAGGGATTATCTTTAAATAGGAAATTTAGTTCCCCTTTTTGGTGGCAATGGACAATGGGCATGTAATAAATAGCCGATAAATGATGCGCAATCGACCCGTAAAAAAGTAGAAAAAGGTTTGAAAGTCGATAACAGCTCAATTTTATTACATACATTTAGTGCACGAGTAGTAGTCAAGTAAAGGCCATCACACAATCAGACTGATATATAGGTTGATACTTTAAATACTTAACATAAATTATAAGATAAAATAAATAAATGGATTAGTCAGCTATCTGCCTGGTAATCCATTTATATTCAGTTATCCCCATAGGCCCTACATTTACTGATAGCACTGAGTAGACAAATGTCCTAAGATACGTATTAACACAAACTATTTTAAGACACTTAAGACTCCATTAATCCACATAGAATTTCAAAAAAACTTGGCACGTATTTCAATATTTTTATAATAGTCGAACTATTAACAATTTTTGATCACATTTTTATTGATCTCTTGAGATCTATTGACTTATCGTGACATCTGTCGTATCGTAACTTTATATTGTCTGTCTTTGGTTATTTTCAATCATAATGCACGTTTTTTTTTTAAACCGAAATAGTATTTGCTTCGTTCTTAGTTTTTAAAACTCCTGAATAATATTAACTAACGCGATTCTAAAGTTTGATACAGTTAATACAAGTAAATAGTTAGTAAAAAGTTGCAGAACTGAAATGCCAGCCAACTTAATTTAAAAAGGCAAAACTGATAATGTAACGGCACTGGGTGCATCTCCTGCGAGATGGGATAGAATTAACTATCATCTATCATCGTTCCCTTGCCGCCACCTCATTAGCTTACATAATCTTCTTTAGCTTACATAATCTTCTCACTAAACGAATTGGTTGGGATGTTAAGAATTAAGTAGGGGGAAAACCAAACTGATATCAAACGGTCAGGGTGTTTTCGTATTAAAAGCTAATCACATGGTAGGATTGCACATTGAATTCAAGTCTAGTTGGATTACAAATACCTTTATGAAATCGTGAAATCTTTCTTTTATATTCAAATCCATTGAGCCGTATAAAGTAAACGGCTGACGTAATGAATTTATAATATGATAATATGTACTTAATCGTATTTATGCCGATGTTTAGAAGATAAGTTTATAGTTACTTAAAGCAGAGTATTTTTATATTAATGCAGAAACCTTAAAATTTAAACTCCACTTACATATTGAAAGTACTTAGGTGCATAAATAATAATTATTCAATTTATTTATTTACTATTAATAATTAAATCTAAATAATCTGAATATTAACCTTCACAAAACCCATATGAATCGTGACATTTACGAACAAAGGTAGACACTCAAAACAAATGAACGTTAAGTAGATACATATAAAATTTCAAAATCACGTAACTTCCCACGCAAAATCCGCCTTTCAATTGGATTGAAGATTGTCCTTTTGTTAAGTTTGCAATCGTCATTTGATTTTCCGATTCAACTGGGTCTAAATTACCTACAGATTCATTCAAAAGAAGATATACACGTAATACATTTCTGTTGATGTCACTGCCAAGCCCGAAACACAACGTAAAAATTCAATGTCCTTCGAGACGTCGGATAATCGACGGATAATCTACCCGCAGCTCATACACGATGCACATGTTTTCTCGTTTTTGGGAGATTTTAGGGTGAATTTATTTGAGAAAAAAACATATTAACTAAAAACAAAATTTTCTAAGTAAAATACGTACATTCCAAAAAAAGGGGAGGGAGAATGTACAAACTAAAAAGTTTAGGTGTCAAAGAATTTCTCCCCCATCGATGTCGACTGGTAACGTACCCGTTCTCGTTTGGGTTGTTGCTGGAAACGTAGAGATTTTACCTACGGTTACAAGACCATCGCTTACGCAAGGCGACAAGCCTAGGAAGTGACCCTAACCTAAATACCTTCCTAATACTTGTGTACTTCAACAGAAAAGTCTTTTTCTTTTTTCAGTGCCTGTTTTAGTAGTTTTTTGGAACGAAGTTCCTTATCGCGCGTTACGAAAGGGGGCTAGACGGAAAAAATTAAGATTGTGACGACACTTTTTGCTTTTTGTAACTTCTGCACACCGATCCGCGCATTGTTGTCACGGTACTATGGAAACGTATGGTGTCATTGTCAATATTTTCTCTTATGTAAAAATAAACTACGATTTGATTTCATATTTTTAATGTGTTTCCTTGAGGCGTAAAAGTGGTAACCCCGACGTGATGGATATCATTTGTGAATTCGCTAATGAATGAGTTGACGAGTACGACGAGGTGTTTCAGTTTCTGTAGATCTTTTCAAAAGCGCGTAAGTCAGCGACATAAGATCAGTAAAAATTATCAGTTAAATTAAGTCCCGCGCATCTATGACATGTACGAAAGAATAGACAGACAGAGTGCATATATATATATGTTTGTTTATGTGTTGGTTTTTAAAGTCGGTTATTACCTTGTTGTTAACACAACTCAGAAGTTTAATAAAAAGTAACTATAAACTTCCTAGATACCCTATTGGCTTTATTGGCATAGTACATTATAAGAACAGTAGGTTACCTAAAGCCCCTCACCGAGTTAAATACCTAATCTGCGTTGGCGCTTAGGGTTGTCACGTTTATTTTTCGTTAAATGTATATACGCAAATACGTATTATGAGCAGCACTAGATTTTTTAAGCCCCGACGTCAAAACGAGGGGTGCTATAAGTTTGACATGTCTGTCTGCGTGTGCATCTGTCTATGGCATCGTAGCTCCTAAACGGATGAACCGATTTGATTTTGTTGTTTTTTATTTGAAAGGTGAATTAGTCGGATAGCAGATTACATTTATTTTTTCACAACTCCCTCAATGTGAGTATCAAATGAAAGGGCAGAATAGAATAGAATACTATAGACTAAAATAAATTTCAAATCCAAGATGGCCGCCGCCACAGTATGGCAAACTAGGTACCTTATTTTTTTCACAACTTTCTCAATATGGGTATCAAATAAAAAGGCTCGACTAGTAGAATACTATACACTAAGACAAATTTCAAATCCAAGATGGCCGCCACTACAAAATGGCGAATTTCCTTAATTTTTTTCACAACTTCCTCAATATGGCTGTCAAATGAAAGGGCTTGAACATTAGAATAATGTACACTACAACAGACTTGAAATCCAAAATGGCTGCCGCCACAAAACGCCGGATTTCTAACTTTTTCACAGCTCCTTAAAAATGAATGTTGACTATCATAAATTATAAATGAAATTTTAAAAAAAGTTGAACAAAAAAGATATGAACGTGAAACCCTGTAAAAAGATAAAAAAACGACGGGTTGCACTCCGGGAGTGCCGGCAGAAGTGAAAACTTGAATATTAACGTGGTGCATTTTTGATATTTTGGAATGGTTAGGGAATAATTTTGCACGAATTGCTTTAACTATCAGTATAAAAGTACTATCATTTATGTGGTAACATACAATAAACATTTATTGCGCTATCCTACACAAACATGACAATTTATATTACATTAAAAATTTAACACTTCAGAACTATTACAATTAATTTACATTAAAAAGTTTATCTCTCAGAAAAATCAACTTCCATCCATAATTTCAACGACTTTTTCACCACCATTATTACCAGAACCATCATCGCCAATATATTTATAAAGTACTCACTCATTTTCTTTCCCTATTTCTTCGTCACTTTTTTCATTAATAGATGCACTTTGTTTAATTTCCATTTTATATCAATAGATTTATGGCACTAAATAGAATAAATATTACAAAAAGTTATATGATGACAAAAAGTGTTTCTTAAGCCTCGGTCGGAATCGATCTCTGTCTTGACGATGTCAACGAATACTCATTAGACGAACGCGCCACCAAGGTTGTTAAATACAGTGTGAAATTACAGTACCTACCTAGACTACGAGTACGCGCGCAATCTCACTCACGCCACGACCCAAACTGCAACCGGCGTATTTTACCTTATATTATGCTAATGTGTGCGTGGCAGCGCGAGCCTACACGGCGCCCGGCGCGCGCTCACACATCTAAACCGGCAGCGGCCCATTTCTATGAAGTGAAGATAACCTATTGCTTACACTGGTATTGGTTGCCACCTGTATTTTAAAATAAGTTACTTTCCTAGCGTGTAGAACAAATTATCAAGACACGCTGCAGCGTGTCCAGCCGAGTTCAAAGAAAAAGGAACTGGAGACGTCGCAGCCATGTATATATTTACATGAACCATTTTGAGCCACTTATGACCCCTTCACAACTCGAAAACTATTTAATCTACGTATATGAAATTTAGCACATATATTAAAGCCCTTAGCTTGTCTAGAATGCCGAATTTTTGTTATGTTAACGTTCAAAAACCGGCATTTTTATGATTAGATAACTCGCTGACTTATAGATCAAAAACCTAACCTAACTTCCTATCCTATATTATATATGTATATAATATATAATATTGGAAATATATTTTTATATATTCCTATATTATATATATTCCTATATTATATATATTCCTATATTATATATATTCCTTCTAAAGAAAAATCTGAAACTGAAAATTATTGATAACTAGCTGTTGCTCGCGGCTCCACCCGCGTATAGTTTTGATCCCGTTCCCGTAACTCATGGGAACGTATTTTAGCCTGTACCTACATGAAAACTTGCCAAGTCAAATCTTGAGCTTGAATTACATTCCAAGTGAAATAATTGCATTTATGAACAATTATCTTTTCAAATTTTAGAAACATGAAAATGTTATATCAATTTATTTCAGAATGTTTTAGGTTGTACCTAAAACTTTAAAATTTTCTACACAGTAGGTACTTGGCACATATATAAGGTGTCACAAAATTAGGTCTCTGAATTTGGTGATATTACTCGGTACCGACAAAATATGTATTTGAAACAAAAAAAAATATCGGGTAAAATAAAATAAAAATATGAAAAATAAGGAAATGATAAAACTAATAAAATATATGATGTACATAAGGTGTATATAAGGTGTCACAAAATTAGGTCTCTGAATTTGATGAGATGACTTGGTATCGACAAAATATGTATTTGAAACAAAAAAAATATCGTGTAATAATTTTGTGACACCTTATCTTATATAGATCACAATTCTTTTGTCGATGATGATCGATGTGTATTCCTAATATTGAACTCGGTTCTCATTTTACATTAATGTTTTAAAACTGTACAAAATACGTAAGTACGTTCTCTTATTTTATAGTTTTTATTTAATTATTATATTTAATTATAATGATAATCATTCACCCTGCCACTATACCTACAGTATGTACAAAACTAGTGTCCGATTAATAAGGGGCATGTATGTACCTAGGTATACTGAATACAAAACCACATATGAAATAAAAAAAATATTGATGAAAATAAATATAACTACTTATTATTGGAATTTAAAATGCTATTACCCGCTATCTCCCCAAAATCAAGCCAAGTGCGAGGCGGCCTCGCCCATGAAGGGTTCCGTAGCAGCCAGTAATTTTTTATATATTTGAGTTGATTGAATGAAAGGTAAATTGCAGTTTACGATTTATGACATACCAAAAAAACTATACTTACTAGATCTCGTACAAACCAATTTTCGGTGGAAGTTTGCATGGTAATGTACATCATATATTTTTTTAGTTTTATCATTTCCTTATTTTAGAAGTTACAGGGGGGGGGGGGCACACATTTAACCACTTTGGAATTGTCTCACGCGCAAACTATTCTGTTTAGAAAAAAAAGTTTTTTTTTTATATTTAGGACACGTCAATTTGACTTCACCTCGCCTGATGGTAAGCTGAAGGTAAAGTTTTTAGAAACCTCAATATCATTTTTGAAGACCTATCCATACATAACCTACCTAACCTATATACAACCTAACCTATATACTCTATAGTATATAGGTTGGGTTGTTGTTAGGTTTTTTAGGATAGGTCCTATGACCTATCCTAAAAATGTAGATACCCAATCATATTTAGCGGCGGTTACACAGCACAGCCCCCCCGGTGACAACCTGCGTTTTTTAGGGTTCCGTAGCCAAATGGCAAAAAACGAAACCCTTATAGATTCGTCATGTCTGTCTGTCTGTCCGTCCGTATGTCACAGCCACTTTTTTCTGAAACTATAAGAACTATGCTGTTAAAACTTGGTCAGTAGATGTATTATGTGAACCGCATTAAGATTTTCACACAAAATAGAAAAAAAAACAATTAATTTTAGGGGTTCCTCAAAAAATTTTTTTTTGTCATTCCCATACGTGTGGGGTATCATGGATAGGTCTTTAAAAATGATATTGAGGTTTCTAATATATTTTTATTCTAAACTGAATAGTTTACGCGAGAGACACTTCCAAAGTGGTAAAATGTCCCCCCCCCCTGTAACTTCTAAAATAAGAGAATGATAAAACTAAAAAGAATATGAGAGGCGACACGGAAGCCTCTCGTACCGACTGACGCAGGTGATCTCTGGGAGGGGGAGCTTCGGGGACCACCTGCATCGGATCAGGAAGGACCCAACGCCTGAGTGCCATCACTGCGTCGCGATTGAGGATTCGAGGCTGCACACGCTGGCGGACTGCCCGGCGTGGGAGGCGCCGAGGCGTGCACTCGTGGCAGCCATCGAGGTGGGAGTCCTCTCGCTCAGCAGCATGATTGCGGCAATGGCGCGGAGCGCGAGCGCGTGGGCCGCTTACCTCCGTCCTCCATGAGCGCAGGCCTGGGGGTGGCAGGTGAGGCCGCCTGTCACCCTAGCAGAACCAGGCCGGGACGGTGGGGCGACTAGCGCCCCTCCCTCAAACCAGGGCAAGACGGGGACACCGTGGTTCCCAAAACCCGAGGGGGCCATCTTGAAACCGGAGATGGCCCAGGGTCAGTCGGGGGGTGAGGGATATGCTCTATGGGCAACCTTACTCCCCGGCGTATGAAGACCTGAGACGGGGTGCGGTTTTAGTCGGTTCAAGCCCGAAATAACCACCCCCGCTGACCGGCGGGGAAAGTATTTTTTTATTTATCTATCATCACAAACAATTTTACATTGTGTAGGATATATACATGCTAAATCTTATACAAACACACAGTAAAAAACGAATTATGTAACATTCGCAAAAACAAAAACAAAAACTCCAGTATCCAAAGGGATATCCGCACGAAAGAAAAAAGTACTTAAATAGCCCAGTGGTGTACGTAACGGACTGCCGAGACGAGGTCTCGAGTTGGATCCCCAGTCGCCCCGGGCACACACCTCTGACTTTTCGTAGTTATGTGTGTATTAAGAATGTTGCTTATCGCTCGCTTAGTAATTGCCCGGTAGATGGCAATAGGCTGGCCCCCTATTACATGGGGACCTAAACATAACTGGCGAATCGTGGTTGTGTAATACACCTCTGCCTTCGGGGACACAGGCGTGAAGTTATATTATGTTAAATGTTCTAATATTAATCTCTTGAATGTACCAGGACGCGTTGGAGCTATATCAATAGAGTTGAAGTTCTCGTTATAAGACTGTACCATACCATACAGAGACGAACGTTTACCAGCTTTTGTGCGGCATCTGGTAGTAGCGAACAGCTGATACGGGTTACGACAGTGAGTCCTAGTAGGCACCCTATAACACAACTTATTGATGATAGGAGCGCAAACCTATCTATTAAGCCATAAATCAAATAACAACATGGCTTGAAGTTGAGTACGCCGTTGATCAACGTACGAGAGTTTTATATAGGTAAAGGTATGTGGAAGTTTGTGTGCACTTGGGACTTGTAAACATTACATAACCGTACATTTTGAACGAATTATTTATTTTGTTATGTGTGCAGGAATAAGGTCTAATTTACTGTCTAGGGTGACTCCACAATCTTTGACCACCATTTTGAGTTGTTGGTAGTTTTTTTTTTTTGTTTTACGTGCGGAAATCCCTCGGATACCCCTCCCCCCCCCCGCCGGTAAGCGGGGGTGGTTATGTCGTGTCTCGACTAAAACCGCACGGTGTCCTCCCCAAGTGTCCGTTGCCGGGCAAGCCCTCGAAAGGATAACCCCAGGGTTGCCGAAGGACTTTGGCTGCCACCGCGCCCTCGCCTGGTGGGGTCGGGTTTTATTCCGCTTCGGTGAGTTGGCAGGCGTGTGTAGGGACACACGACACTCCTCCGCCACGGCCTGCTTCTGTAAGGACGGCGAGTCGGCCAACTGCCGTCCTCAGGCCCCGATCATGGAGGTCGGTAGTCCCGGGCGTAGATGAGTCTGCGGCGTCCTCGCCGCAGACTGAGAAACTCGGGGGGCAGGGTTCTCTCCCGCTCCGTCTCCGCCGTCTCTTTCGCGCGCATTACCTACTCGCAGAAAGAGGCGGCGGCGTGCCACTTGCTCCCGTCGGAGACCACGGCCCTCACCATGGTCTCCAACGAGAGAACGTCCACGCCCAGGACCGCAACGAGATCCTGGCGTTGACTCGCCCACGCAGGGCACCACCAACGTGTGGAGCGCCGTGTCTTCGCCAGGATCCTTGCAGTGCTGGCACTGCGGCGTTGTCTCCCGGTGGATGCGCCACAGATACTTACCGAAACACCCGTGTCCGGTAACCATCTGGCACATCCGGTAGGAGAGGACCCCATGGTCCCTCTCCAACCACTCCTTCATAATCGGTCTCACCGCCGCAATGGTGGATTCCCTTCACCTTGGGTGCTCAAGTCGCACCCTCCATGTCTCCATGAGTTCCCGGTGGAGCTGGGACCGCTGAGCCCTGATTTCTCGGGGCTCCGGCCTATGGCCCCGCTCCAGCGCCTCCTTGCGCCACTGGTACAGCAGCGCAAGGGCTCTGGCTTCCAGGTTCCATGGAGGGGTCCAGGCTAGGAGACAAGCCGCCTCGACAGAGATCGTGCGATACCCCCTGATGACTCTGACGGCCATCGCTTTTAACGGGCCGTCTAATACAGCAACGTTGCGGGCCGCCAGAGTCTCCGCCCATACGGGGGCCCCGTAGAGGGCCATGCTTCGCACGATCCCCAGGTACAGTCTCCTAGTGGGGGCGTTGGGTCCCTTAACGTTGGGCATCAGCCGCGATAGTGCGGCCGCGGCCCCCCTCAGTTTCGGGACCAGACTTCGGAGATGAGGTCCGAAGTCCCATTGGCTATCGAGTACGAGCCCAAGGTACTTCATCGTGGGCTCGATGCCGATGCTCACGCCCCCTACGGTTATGCTGGTTCCCGCAGGTGGCCCCCTCCGAGGCTCGTGAAAACACATAGCCTCGGATTTGTGGAGAGCCACCTCGAGTCCCAGCCGCCGTATTCGACCCACGACTTGAGCAACCCCTGCCGTGGCCTTCAGTGCCGCGCTTCGGTACGTTGCTCCCCGCGCCATAACGAGGGTGTCGTCAGCATAGCAGACTATGCTGACACCCTCGAGCAACGTACCGCGCAGCACCCAGTCGTATCCGATGTTCCACAGGAGTGGCCCTAGGACCGACCCCTGCCGAACACCGCACGACACTTCTCGCCGCCCTGGCCCTAGCCAGCTTGGATAAACTATGGCCCTCTCGGATAGGTATGCCTCGACAATGCGGCGGAGGTAAGGAGGCACTCCGTGATACGCGAGCGCCTCCCTAACGCAGCTCCAGGGTAGGGTGTTGAAGGCGTTGGCGATGTCCAGAGACACCGCCACCACCACCCCACCCCGCGAGAATTCTTCCTCCGCCAGGCGCCTAACGCGCATGATCGCTTCCACGGTGGAGCGCCCCCGGCGGAAACCGAACTGTCTGTCCGCCAGATCTGGCCCCACATTCGTGAGATGCTCGACGAGGCGCTCTGCAATAATCCGCTCAAAGAGCTTGCACACCTCGTCGAGCAACACGATCGGCCGGTAACCGGAAGGCTGATCTGCCGGCCGCCCCGCCTTCCGGATAAGGACCAGTTTCCCCGTCTTCCACGCCTTTGGAAACTGGCCCCTTTCGAGGCATGCGCTAAAGAGCGCCACCAGTCGAGGCCCTAGTTCCTCAAGGGCCAGGACCCATGCTCGGCCTGGAATGCCGTCGGGTCCGGGGGCAGTGCATTTCCGGGCTGTAAGCCGGAGGCACTGCTACCCCCAGTTCACTCTCCCTGACTTCGGGTCGGGCACATCGCTCTCGCTATTATCAGCGTCAGGCGCCTGAGGCGGAGCCATACGCGGAGGGACATGCTCCTCCGCTCTCGCTGCGAACAAGGAGCCCAGTATCCCCTCTGGGTCAGTAGGGGCGCCCTTGGGCGGATTTTGTTGTTGTTGGCCACCTAATTTATAATTTGAGGTTATATAATGTTTCTTCTTTGTGAAGATTATACTATTGCATTTGTTGATACTAAGGTCTAGCCTATTGTTTGTGCAGTATATCGAGAAGCGATCTAGGTTGTATTGGAATGCAGCTTGTTCAGCATAATGTTCAATTATATGGTACATTTTGAAGTCATTTCCATACAGGAGAAAGTTACAAAATTTTAAAACAATTATTAAATTAAACAGTAATGGGCCCAGAATGGTGCCCTGCGGCACGCCGGAGGTTATCAAAACCAGATTAGACTCATAACCATTGATAGCAACCCTATGTGTACGATTCATAACGACTCATAATTTGAACCAGTGCAACAAGTTGTTGCCATTTAAGTTACCTCATTGACCTAAATTATATATTGCAACTTTTGTTGGGTTTTTTTTACTTATTTTCTCGAAAGGAATATATACTACTCTGTCAAGAAAATAACGGGATAAGATCAATAATACACAAAATGTTTGTTATTCCTCCAAATTTATTTTACCACCTTCAAAGTATGCTCCTTCAGAAACGATACACTTACGCTAACGAATAATCCAATCATCAAAACATTTTTTAAATGCTTTTTCCGGAATTGAGTTAAGTTCTCGCCGTGAATTCTCCTTTATGTCTTCTACCGGTGCCTTCTTGAAAACGGTGCCACGAAGTGGTAACTTGAGTTTAGGAAAAAGAAAGAAGTCGACTGGAGACATATCTGGTGCATATGGTGGTCGCTCGATGGTATTTGTTGAGTGTTTGGTCAAAAATTCGTTCACAATGATGGCCTTGTGCGAAGGCGCATTATCGTGGTCCAAAATCCAAGAATTTTCTTTTCACAAATCTGGCCTTAATCGTCGAATTTGCTCTCTTAAGTGCCGCATAACGCTCAAATAATATTCTATATTTACCGTTTGACCTTCCGGCAAGAATTCCGAGTGCGCAACACCGCGATAGTCAAAGAGACCAGTCAATATGACTTTGACTTTTGATCGACTTTGGCGTGGTTTTTTCGGTTTCGGTTCAGTTGGAAGGCGCCACTCCTAAGCTTGTTGACTAGTTTGCATATCAAACTTGTAAACCCACGTCTCGTCACCAGAAACAATGCGTTTCATGAATGTTGGGTCGGAATTGACTCGTTTTAGCATGTCCTCAGCGACTCCCATGCGATTGAGTTTTTGGAGAACATTCAGGTCTTTTGTGACTAGCCGAGCGATAACATGTTTCATACCCAAATGATTAGTTAAAATGGTACGAATACAAAAAGTTCGGCGGCTATCTCTCTCAAAGTTGAATGAGGATTTTCAGTAACTATTTCCTTCACTTTTGCGATGTTAACTTCAGTTGCACGCGTTGATGGCCTACCAGAGCGAGGCAAATCTTCCATCACATCTCGACCACTTTTGAACGCTTTGTACCACTCATAAGCACATGTTTTTGATAAAGTCAATTCACCGTAAGCCTTCTGTGACATTTTCAGTGACTCCGAACACGAAATTCCATTGGCAATGGAAAATTTAAGACAAACCCTTTGTTCGATGTTTTTGTCCACAATGAAATTCGCTATACACACTAGATATGATATAACTAAAACAGCACTGCTTTTAATATAACAGATGCAATTAAAACTCCGCGGCAAAATTAAAAACAGTTGTGCCAATCTAACAACAAAAAAAAAACAAAAATTTCAATTTGGAAAACAAATCATCCATTACCGATACTTTTTGGACTGAATATATACCGAACCTAATATTGATTCCTATATACACCGCTTCACTGATCGGACCCTAATTTTGTTACAAACTGTATAGATAATTGTAAATTATTTCACATCCGCTACCTATAGATTTAGTTCGGAAAAAGTGAACATTCAGGACTGGAATTCAAACCGCGACCCCTGATCCTTGACCTCGACCAAATTGCTCTGACCAACTGAGCTTTGAAATTCTCCGATATATTATTATACGTCTTGGGTCGACGCTGTAGCCATCTACCGTAATTCTTGCGAACTTCGGAGATCGGAGTATTTCGAATATCTAGGACGTGTCTAGGTAGCTCAGTTGGTCAGAGTATTCACTCTGTAAGGGACTCTTCGCGGGTTCCTGGATGTTCATTTTTCCAAACCAAATCTCTAGGAAAAGTTGGTATACTAATTGCTTCAAAATTGTTATATGTTTACCTACTTCTGCAGTCTCGATCCCAACATGCGTGAAGTTATTTCATGTTGTTATTACCTTGCCTGTCTGTGTATGGTATTTACGTATGTGCCACTGTAACTCCTAAGATACTGAACTGATCGTAATAAATGAGGTGTCAATCGATTCAGTATCATGTGCTGGGTGCAAAATTTTGTACGAATGACATCAACATATCCAAAATTTTATTGTTTTGCTATTGATTCGAGTGTGATATCAAATGAAAGGGTAGAAAATGACGAGTTCAAAAATATAAATATAGTAATATTAAGGAATAAAGGTACCAAGAGATAAAAATACAATGTTAAAGTAAATTTCAGCTATTTATGATACTACTACCGCCATCTATCGGTTGAGAACTGGGACTACAATTTACTATTAAAAAGACTCCTTTTTTATGTCATGTCTATAATTTTACCCTTACCCGTAGTCTGGTTACAGTTTTTTGAACTTTATACTTGTTTTCAACTATACAATAACATGCAGAAGAAAGCTTTTTTCGGGTTGCTGACTCATCAACATTAAATAAATCACGGGAAAAATGTTTTATGAACCGGTGCATGTCGTCCATCGTGATGTCGTCCCTAGTCTTTAGTTGTTTTGAGATATGGATGTGAAAATTAGCTCGAAAAATAGTTATTCAATTAATAATATACTATATAGCTATTTAAAAGAATTACGAGTGTTTAAAAATGCCAAGTTTCTAGCAAATAACACAGCGCTTTCTAGACCCAAAGTAAGCATAGTTTAATTAGCTTGTGTTATGGGTTCCAGAATGCGGATAAACATACGTGTATATATCGATATATTTCGTAAATACTTGCATATTATACATAGAAACACCCAGATCAATGCAAATATACTTAATCATGCATATAAATATTTGCACTGAGCCGGAATCGAACTCGCGCTCCGTCATAGCAATCGAATGCACTACCGCTTCGCCATAGAGGCCGTCATATTGATGCACATTCAAAAAATACATAAATACCTATTATATTATTTAGAAATTAGTATATCTAAGTAAATAAAGTTTTTTCTTGCTAATATAATATTTTCTATGTATATTGCGAATGTGCATCAATATTTACCTGCCAATAGTAAATAAAAAACATAACATAACATAACATAAACTCACGCCTATATCCCCGAAGGGGTAGGCAGAGGTGCTAGCACCCACATTTCGCCAGTTTATGTTTAGGTCCCAATGTAATAGGTGGCGAGCCTATTGCCATTAACCGGGCACTTATAAGCCTGCGATAAATACACACATAACTTCGAAAAGCATCGAAAAGTCATTGGTGTGTGCCATGGTAATACCTGGGATCGAACCCGAGACCTCGTCTCAGCAGTCCATTACCCATACCACTAGGCTACCGCGGCTTAAAATAAAATTATTATAAATCTTAATGTTATTATGCCAGTAAGATAAATACGGGAAAAGTTACTTTATTTATAAGCAAGTACGTTCCAATTCGCTCATTATTGTCAAACAGATTTTGACTCCTAAAAAAAAAAAAAAAAAAAGGTATTATAGAAATCTATTCTATATATTTGCCCGCAAAAGTATTTAGTACTAACTAGTTATATGATAGAATTATATTTTTAACATAACATAATACATTGTAAATAAAATTGTTATATTGCTTTGTATTATCTCATATTTATAAAACTAGTTTGTGAGATTTTAGAACGAATAATGGAATGTGTCTGCCGTCGGCCATGTTTTGCACAACAACATCACGTCGTTGCATAGTAAACGTCAACTACTCGTTTATGATTTTGTGAAATTAATTATAGAGGTATTTGTTTTAAAATCACACTGTTTTTATTTTTACCAATTTAATTAAATGTTAAAATGAATCGGACCGAGGGGTTGGTGCAACGAAGGAATGTATTAAAGGATAATGCAGACGGAGGAATAAAGGAAAACCACGACGTCGATGATAAGAAAAATGATAAAAATTATGATGACGGGGATTCCAAGGAAACTAGATTAACACTGATGGAAGAGGTATTACTTTTAGGGCTAAAGGATAAGGAGGTAAAGCACCAGTGTATGCATGCAATGCAATTCAAAGCAATTGTAATAAATTATAAATATCGTGACTTCTTGTTCATCTGATGGTCATTTCAGGGTTACACATCATTTTGGAATGATTGCATATCCAGCGGCTTGAGAGGATGTATTTTAATTGAACTGGGTCTGAGAGGCCGCGTAGAATTAGAAAGAGCTGGCATGCGTAGAAAGGGATTATTGTCTAGAAAAGTAATAGTTAAATCAGGTAAGAGAAAGGTTCTTAGTTTCATTGCGTTGAATATTTTTATTGTAAGAACAAAAATACATACTGAGACTACAGAGTTTTTATTTCTCATTTTGATGTTTCTACATGATAAAACTTTTATGTACTTATTGGAAAAATAATTGTTTATTGATGACATCTAATAATCTGCTTATTAGTAATGCCACATTCAGTTATGCATCAACATGAGTTGTTTATATAATTATATTAGTATCTGTTATTTTAATCACACAATTTTAACTTTATAAACTCACATCCTAGCAGGTAATAACATAACTGACAGGAAATCTGCTGATAACAATTTTAGATATGTTTAATATACTTAAATAATTTCAGATACACCCACTGGTGATGTTTTGTTAGATGAGGCCTTGAAACACATGAAAGAAACAGAGCCACCAGAATCAGTGCAAAGTTGGATAGAATACCTGAGTGGTATGTGATTGTGATGCATTTATTTTTTATTCTTCTAAAGTGTAAATGCTGCAGACATGTTAGGAGTAACAGCGGTTTGTAGATTCTTGCAGGGGGGACACTTAAGGAAAGGATTACAATAATATATGATTCTGCAAATCACATTTACTGTTAATTGAGTTTTAAATAGAATTCAATTTTAGGCTATAAAATAAAATAATTTATTAACTCACAAAGAATATGGTTGAACATTGGTAGTAGGTAACAGTAAATCAACTCCTCATATACACTGTTGCTTGCATGTGAGACTTTAAACAATGAAATTTGAATTTTGCCTAAAACTGGTCTATTTTATATACATCCTTCTCATACAAATAATAAATAATGATGATATTAGTTTTAAGTACTAGGCGAACTTTATATTCAAACTAGCGGATGCCAGCAGCTTCGCCTGCGTAATATTATACATGTTTTATATATATAAACCTTCCCATTGAATCACTCTCTATTAAAAAACACTGCATCAAAATCCATTAAGTAGATTTAAAGATATAAGCATACATAGGGACAGACAGACAGGAAAGGCGACTTTGTTTTATATTATGTAATGATATCATGGTTTATATATTCTTGCAATTACTGTTCTCTAGTAAAGGAGTTGTATTCAGAATTTCATATATTGCAATGTCTATATTTTCTTTTTATATTGATAATTATAAGTTTTGATGTTGACTTTATTATGAACTATATAAGTCTAATGTCGAATGTGTACAAAATATTCGCAAAGATTATTTTGGGCAGAATAAGCAAAAAGTTAGACGAAAGCATGCCAATAGAACAAGCCGGTTTCAAATGGAACTTCTCATCGATAGACCATATCCACACACTCAAACAGATAATTGAGAAGTACAACAAATTCAACAAAACAATGTATGTAGCTTTAATAGATTATGCAATGGCATTCAATTGCATTAGTCACGAGACAATATGGGAGATCTTAGGAAGGTAAGGTATACCTGCAACATATATTAACATTATCAGAAATAAATATAAAAACAGCAAAGCAAAAATCCAATTGAAAGCCTTGGGCAAAGAATTCCGGATTAAGCCTAGCTTGGGGAGACCCAATGTCCCCGAAGTTGTTTTCAGCAGTTTTAGAGAATGTCTTTCGCAACCTTGACTGGGAATATCTAGGCCTCAACATAGACGGAAGAAAACTAAACCAACTAAGATTTCGGGACAATCTGGTTCTACTAGAAGAAAATCCAAAGGCACTCAAGGAGATGACTCAAACTCTAAATACGGCTCAAAAGTGGGTTTAAAAATGAACATAATAAAAACGAAACTGATGACCAACTCAGAAATGGAACCCATTGAAGGGGAACAAATAGAATATGTTGATGAATACTGCTACTTAGATCAGATCATCTCCCTAAAGACCAAACAACCAAAGCAATAAATAAGCGGCTAATGAGCTGAAAAGATACTGGCCTCTCAAGGAAATCGTAAAATCTAAAGACCACAGTATGGCAATGAAAAGAAAAGTATTGAATGCTTGTATTCTTTGATGCATCACCCAAGGCTGAGAAACATGGTCAATTACAAAATACCATAGAGACAAACTAGGAGGAAAGGCATGGATTCGTTCCATGCCTCTCTGGCACTTTCATGACAGTTACAAGAAAGCAAGATAGAATTAGCAATGTGCAATTAAGAGCAAAAACCAAATTATCTGATATCCTGGAAAAATAGATCTCCAAAAATGGAGATGGCCCGGTCATATGTTGAGAGCTATACAAGAAAAGTGGAGGAGTAAGCCAAATTACAACGAATTGGTATCCAAGAGATGGCAAGAGATGTCGAGGACGACAACAAATGCGCTGGGAAGGTGAGCTGAAAGTTACTGCGGACCCAAATGGAGGAAATTAGGCCAACACAGAAAGCAATGGAAACTACTAGAGCAGGCGTTTGCCAAAAGGCACATTGTGTTGAGAGACATCCTATAGCCAAACGAACCGAACAATACAGACATAAAGATTACTTTCACCCAGTTTAACGGGCTAAATAAATAAATAATTATGGACTAGCTGTTGCTTGCGACTTCGTTAAGTTCAGAATAGATATGTTTACGTTTACATCTGCAGTGTTGTATATGTTGTTGCATTGCTATAATTTTCTTTTTTCATAACTGTTTTGAGGTTTAGATATAGAAATAAATCTGGCCTAATTCTAGACCGATATTCTTAGCAATCCATGGATTCTCCGTGCGGGTGCCGGGTCCATCGCGTTGCTGAGTTGGGAACTCGGGACAGTGCTTGGGACTTGCGACCCAAGTGTAGGTTTAGAAGGGGCCCCTTTTGTTGATGTACATCAACACTCACCTTCACTACCCAAGTTCCCCTCCCTGCCTAACCAAATTAGATGCCATAATATAATAACGTAGGTAATGATAGATGGTAGCTTAGTGGTTAAGGAGTCGACCCTACGATCGAGAGGTCCCGGGTTCGAATCCTGGCCATTACACTACCGACGTGAACAAACTCCTAACAGAAGCAATTTAGCTTAGCTGGACGGGTTAGAGGGAATACTAGTAATATCGATTACTAATATTCTTTATAAAAAAAAAAAAAAGATATTAAATTTTTATCAGGTCTCTAATCAACTATCTTTTACGTAACTCTGGCGAGTTTCGAGATTTTATATTTTACTGCTCATCACCTTTTAGCAATAGCGTGATTATTTATACGGATGATGATCATTTGATGATCTGTTTTGTAGAAATAAAGTTATAATGAAAAATGGTTTATATCGATTTTGCTCTGCTGCTCCTATCAGACCTATAAAAGCGTGATGATATGTGCCAAAGGTTATGACCATGCCCTAGCTAGAAGATGGTTCATGCAACATTCAATGGATTTCATTTCATTTGTCCCACAGACAAACAGACCATAATTCTAAATATTACATTTTCGGCACCGGTATCGCAGTATACATGTAATTTTTTTTCCTTATATTCAATGCGCAGTTTTCACCTTGTTATGATTTTATTATATTTATATAGATGTGGTGTTATATCTATAAAAATTATGCTTGAATTTCATGAACTCCATCAACATCGTTTACTAAGTCTTAAGATAGGAAACGTAGGTAATCCATCAGTCAGTCCAATTTAACTAAATGACTACATGACGATCAGTCATCTGGTTAAACAAACAAATTTGATTCAGATCTATTTGTACAAAGTCTTGTATTGAGCTACAAAGATCTATATATCCAAACTTTTGCATTTATAATAGTAGCAAAATACTGTGGGGCTGTTGTCAAATGTTGCTTAAAAAAGTTGTAAATATATAAAAGTTGTATAAAATATATCAATTTCATTTCTTCTTTCTTCAATCCAATATAGAAATATAAAATCAGGATTGTCTGCAAATTTATAGAGCAACTTGCAATTCTTTTCATTAATTCCTATTAAGAACTAGGTGCTATTTTTAAGCACACAAGTTACCCCGAAAATTCTTATTGGATCTAATCTCTTATTAATTGGTTTAAACGTTGTATAACTTATGTATCGAATATATATGTTATATACCATAACTAGCTGTTGCCCACGGCTTCCCCCGCCTGAAATTCTGATTCTGTTCCCGCCATGGGACCCATGGAATCCTATTTCACCACCACTACCAATATAAGATACACAATTCCAGCGTTTTAGTTGAAAGCTCCCAGACGGCTAATTTTTTTCGAACACCTCCAACATATATCATTATATTTTAGCCAAATTATACAAAAACTTGACAAATCAAAGACGATATAGATATCGAACGGGAACGCAGGGCGTTGGCGGTGCGGGCGAATATGCTGGCCCGCAGGTTTGCTCGGTGTACAGACACCGTAAAAATCATGCTTTTTAAGGCCTACTGCACGTCCCTGTACTCGAGTGCACTGTGGGTCAGTTATACGCAGCGCTCCGTCAATGCCCTGCGTATACAGTATAATAAGGCGTTCAGAGCGCTGTTGCGGCTGCCGCGCTTCTGTAGCGCGTCGGCTATGTTCGCTCACGCTCGTACCGACAGCTTTACAGCTGTCTGGCGCAAGAAAATGACGTCGATGATGTATGGAATGCGCGGCAGTCGCAACAGTATGCTCATGGTTCTTGTAAACAGGAACCATGAGTGCCATATTTTGAGGCACATCCTTAAAAAAACAAAATCTGTAGTAGAATATAAGTACTAACATAGCGATTAAGTAAATAATGCTACTAACAAGATGGATTTAATTATCTGTAAAAATAAATATATTATTATTATTATTATTATATACCTCGAGAACCACTCTATCTCTATCTATTTATCGCGAACAGACAGACAGACGCGGCGGAAGACTTTGTTTTAAAATATGTACTTAGTGATAGTTTAGCATGTTGATGCCAGAATGTATGCCACCATTATAGAAGCATGATGCAAAATGCTGGTATCCAGTTTGATATTCTTGATAGATGCTATTTCACTTCTGACTTAATGAACCTGGCATTTTAGGAGTACCATAACATGTGTATTGGTAAAGACAATTTCAAAAGAAAAAGGTGAAATTCAATAAAAGAGCTCATCGGAACACTTGTTTATGGTAATCGAGACAAATACCTTATGTCCCGAAGGGGTGAAGAGTTAGGTGCAACATAAAATCCCACTTGCGCAACACGAACTAATATATTGGAATATTAAAATGGCAGTCACTTTTGGATTTAAATGACCGAGCACTCATAGCAGTTCAATTTGCCCGTGGTGGACAGAGCTACTAAGCAGGATGTTTGGCTCGTATACAAATGTTTGGTACATTCGTAATAAACGGTTATTAAATGAACGATTCTGAAAACAAAACTATTCTTTCTTTTGGAATTCGCGATGAAAATTACCAAAATTGCTGGATTTTGATGTGGTTTTTGCAGCAATTTGCAGCATGCATTTCAGCATTTGGCAAACTACGTTGGGTTTGCTCCTCCCCTTTACCGCAATGCCTAAAAACAAAGGGTTTCGACCAGTGCGTCCTACCTTTCATGACTTACGGTGCCGAAACGTGGACATTGATAGTGAGGCTAGTCCACGTCTTAAAAGTCGCGCAGAGGGCTATAGAGCGTGCTATGCTTGGCGTTTCTTTGAAACATAAAATTCGTAATGAGGTCATCCGACAGAATCAAAGTCACCGACATTCACATAGCGAGCAGAATAAGCAAGCTAAATTGGCAATAGGCTGGCCACATCTACCGAAGGACCGATGGCCGGTGGAGGAAACGAGTCCTAGAGTGGAGACCGCGAATCGTCAAACGGAAGGTAGGATAGGACGTACCGCAGCAAGATGGACTGACGACCTGAATAAGGTAGCTGGGATAGACTGGATGCGTAAGGCTCGGGTGCTATGGCGTGCATTGGGAGACGCCTATGTCCAGCAGTGTACTGCATTAGGATAATTGATAAGTAGAACTGGAGATATGATCAAAAAACAATAAACGACTTCCGCGCGGGCGGAGCCTCGGGCATCAGCTAGTTTTTAATTTAACCTTGATAAGCAGTAATTTTTTATTTGACTATATTTTATTATATGACTACATTTAATTATAATTAATCTAGAAAACTTGAAATAATAATTTATTACATCTGTAATAGTAAATAGCTGAAATGCGAACAAGACGGTCAGGACGATAACCGCTTGGAGGTCAAGCGGGCGGAGCCGCGGCACAGTGTATTATTTTGCCTCAGTAGCGGTCATCCTCATTTTTTTATGTTTTACGATAGATAACTAGCCAACTAAATTTGTAGTAAAACTCCTAAATTTTTATCTCTCATAGTTTTAGAGAAATTGCAGAAATCGAGAAAATTCCATAGAAACCATAAAAAACATTCATCTCCTTTGTTATTCGTTCTTATTCACGGATTTTTTTTTGCATGATTCTGTTATAATTTAGGCACCGATTTATAAAAAAATATGACCTAATCTTATCTATTTTAGCGAGAATATTTTATTTTATTATTATTTCATTTATTTTTTTATAGGCGCATCCCTTGCCGGTCGCATTATTTTGTAGTGCCTAATTGTTAATGGCAGTTATTACTACTACCACAAAAATAATTAGACGCTACGAACACAAGACAGCTGTAATATTCAGTCTTTAAGCTTTTAGTTAGGGTTCTCTCAAGTCTATGGTATAGTTCAGTTTTCGTCATTACATTTTTTATTTTTAGTTTGCATTACTTATCTACTTACTAATATGACAAGTATACTAAATTTCACTAAAATAATAATAATATTAATTCTTAACTTTTTTTTATAAATGCATTTAAAATTGTAATTGAGATGTATTTTAAAATTAATAAAGAGAAAATTGCTACATTTATATAGCATTTATATTGCTACGTTTTTTTATTATAAATAAAAAAACGTTTATTAAAAAACAAGAAGTAACGCTTTCAATGGTGTAAATATTTTGGACGTTACTTCAAAAGTTCTGAACCTGAGGTTGATAAAATTGAATTGAATCAAAGAATCAATTTCGTTTATTCCGCTTAGGCCCATAGAGAGCACATATAAACGTCACAATTTTACAATTATCCCACATTATAAAAATATTAAATACTAGCTGTTGCCCGCGACTTCGTCCGCGGTAAATTCGGAATAAATCAAGGTTTGTTTACTTCTGCAGTTTCGAACTCAACATATATTGAGTTATTCATCGCTAGATTTATTTTAAATCTTTATTTTATTTGTTTAAATTAGGACATATAAAGAGCATTTACGCCGACATTTCAATTAAATTTTTAAAATAAAATAAAACTTAATGTGACATAACTATAATAGCTAGACATGAGGTGTCGCGACACTTTTAGTACATAATGATGTGTTCTGCAAAGTCGTAGGACATTATTTTGTTCTATCATCAATAGTTTTCGCAGCGCACGCGATGTAAGGAGTTTGTTAGGTAATTTTTTTATGCCTTGGGTTACAAGTTGGTTATTGGAGTTTTAGTAAGGATCCCTAATTTTTTTGAAAAGATAATATATCCTATGTCACCCGGAGATAGTGTAGGTAACCAACGGTGATAGAATTTTTCAAATCGGTTCAGTAGTTTTCAAGTTTATTCGTTACATACAAAAATCCAAAAGTACAAATCTTTCGTCTTAATATTCCTTTTTATAATTTACAGTATCCACAGTAATTTTATTTTTACTATCCAAATTCGATGTTTTTGTTGGATATAACGTCCTTAAAACAGTCACAGTCCGTTCTTCTTTGTCGAGTTCTAAGGGTCTTTTTTTAAGACCATATGAACGCGCTTGTTTCACTAAAACTTCATACATTTCCCGTTTCGTAACCTTGATCGGATTCACATTCATGCCTTGGTCGTTAGAAGCTACCAACCGCTGACCAGTATCAGAGTTGGCACCCTCATAACCCTCTTGCATTAAGCCCTCCGGTTGAGGCCCAGAAGGACGTCCTTCTGCAAAGCAGATCAGGCTCTGCTCAAGTACAGCATGCGACTTGTCCGACTCCATGATTACGAACGAAACCGCTGTAGAAGAGTCCAATAACACAATAATACAAACTGTTAGATGCCGGCTGCTCCCCTGCGTTACCGGGTAGGCTACCCGTAAATTTATACAAAAAGACAACGAAAACAACATAAACCCGAAGGCATTTAAATATATAGAAGTAATACTTCTACAATTAAGTACATAAAGTAATATGTACCTACATATATGTACATATTATTGGGAGTTTTAGCCAGCAAAAACTGTTACCGCCTTCACCGCGTGGAGGTACTCCCAGCTTATGTTATTATTAACACGTTGCCATTCATGAGTGACATGTATGTATGTCACTCATACAAAACTCCTAAATTTTTATCTCTCATAGTTTTAGAGAAATTGCAGAAATCGAGAAAATTCCATAGAAACCATAAAAAACATTCATCTCCTTTGTTATTCGTTCTTATTCACGGATTTTTTTTTGCATGATTCTGTTATAATTTAGGCACCGATTTATAAAAAAATATGACCTAATCTTATCTATTTTAGCGAGAATATTTTATTTTATTATTATTTCATTTATTTTTTTATAGGCGCATCCCTTGCCGGTCGCATTATTTTGTAGTGCCTAATTGTTAATGGCAGTTATTACTACTACCACAAAAATAATTAGACGCTACGAACACAAGACAGCTGTAATATTCAGTCTTTAAGCTTTTAGTTAGGGTTCTCTCAAGTCTATGGTATAGTTCAGTTTTCGTCATTACATTTTTTATTTTTAGTTTGCATTACTTATCTACTTACTAATATGACAAGTATACTAAATTTCACTAAAATAATAATAATATTAATTCTTAACTTTTTTTTATAAATGCATTTAAAATTGTAATTGAGATGTATTTTAAAATTAATAAAGAGAAAATTGCTACATTTATATAGCATTTATATTGCTACGTTTTTTTATTATAAATAAAAAAACGTTTATTAAAAAACAAGAAGTAACGCTTTCAATGGTGTAAATATTTTGGACGTTACTTCAAAAGTTCTGAACCTGAGGTTGATAAAATTGAATTGAATCAAAGAATCAATTTCGTTTATTCCGCTTAGGCCCATAGAGAGCACATATAAACGTCACAATTTTACAATTATCCCACATTATAAAAATATTAAATACTAGCTGTTACCCGCGACTTCGTCCGCGGTAAATTCGGAATAAATCAAGGTTTGTTTACTTCTGCAGTTTCGAACTCAACATATATTGAGTTATTCATCGCTAGATTTATTTTAAATCTTTATTTTATTTGTTTAAATTAGGACATATAAAGAGCATTTACGCCGACATTTCAATTAAATTTTTAAAATAAAATAAAACTTAATGTGACATAACTATAATAGCTAGACATGAGGTGTCGCGACACTTTTAGTACATAATGATGTGTTCTGCAAAGTCGTAGGACATTATTTTGTTCTATCATCAATAGTTTTCGCAGCGCACGCGATGTAAGGAGTTTGTTAGGTAATTTTTTTATGCCTTGGGTTACAAGTTGGTTATTGGAGTTTTAGTAAGGATCCCTAATTTTTTTGAAAAGATAATATATCCTATGTCACCCGGAGATAGTGTAGGTAACCAACGGTGATAGAATTTTTCAAATCGGTTCAGTAGTTTTCAAGTTTATTCGTTACATACAAAAATCCAAAAGTACAAATCTTTCGTCTTAATATTCCTTTTTATAATTTACAGTATCCACAGTAATTTTATTTTTACTATCCAAATTCGATGTTTTTGTTGGATATAACGTCCTTAAAACAGTCACAGTCCGTTCTTCTTTGTCGAGTTCTAAGGGTCTTTTTTTAAGACCATATGAACGCGCTTGTTTCACTAAAACTTCATACATTTCCCGTTTCGTAACCTTGATCGGATTCACATTCATGCCTTGGTCGTTAGAAGCTACCAACCGCTGACCAGTATCAGAGTTGGCACCCTCATAACCCTCTTGCATTAAGCCCTCCGGTTGAGGCCCAGAAGGACGTCCTTCTGCAAAGCAGATCAGGCTCTGCTCAAGTACAGCATGCGACTTGTCCGACTCCATGATTACGAACGAAACCGCTGTAGAAGAGTCCAATAACACAATAATACAAACTGTTAGATGCCGGCTGCTCCCCTGCGTTACCGGGTAGGCTACCCGTAAATTTATACAAAAAGACAACGAAAACAACATAAACCCGAAGGCATTTAAATATATAGAAGTAATACTTCTACAATTAAGTACATAAAGTAATATGTACCTACATATATGTACATATTATTGGGAGTTTTAGCCAGCAAAAACTGTTACCGCCTTCACCGCGTGGAGGTACTCCCAGCTTATGTTATTATTAACACGTTGCCATTCATGAGTGACATACATACATATGTCTGAAACGTCTTACAAAATTTAAGCGAAAATTATAGAGTTCAGCAATATCTCAGCAGCAATACTAGGGCTGTATCACTAAATAAAGCCAAAATGTTTAAGTCAATCTAACTCTATCTCATTCGTATCGTCAATCTACATATTATAAATTTCGAATAATTATATTTTTTTGTGACAACCCTATTTCCATAGAAAATTATAAAAAACTTAGAAACGTCATACCTCAGCTGTCCTGCATCGAATATAATCAAAAATTTGTATATAGGAAGCTACAATGCTAGGGTATATTCTGCAAGTGAAAAAAAATGCGACCGTCATCTAGAAAATTTCCTATTTTAATTTTTCTGAAATTTGTAAAATATTTTTTATTCCGTATTCCAGGGCATTTACAGACTTGTGATTTTGACACTCAATTATGTATATATTCCGCCATTCATTAGTCATTTTAACTAAGATCAATTTTAATAATTTAGCTCTAAATCTGTAAAAATCTTTTAGTCAAAGTTCAATGACCTTTCAAGAAAAGCTACATAATTTAAAAATCAAGCAATATTTTTAATCTGGTGTGTCATATTATGCTGTATATCGATTATATCCATCGAAATTGGCTATAAAAAGAGGATGACCGCTACTGAGGCAAAATAATACACTGTGCGCGGGCATCAGCTAGTAAATAATAAAATCTATAGGTACTAATATTATTAAGAGAGAGGCCGAAATTTATGAGTTGGTTTATATGTTTGGGCTAATTTTCGGAACCACTGCACTATTGAAAAAAAAAAACACTATTGGAAAGGTACATTGTCCCCGACGGACATAGGTTATATATTAAGTGTAAATTACGATGACTTGAGTTATAAAACAGCGGCCAAGTGCGAGTCGGACTCGCCCGTTAAGGGTTCCGTAGCAGCAAGTAACATAATAATGTTTTTCTTTTTAATTTTTATATTTGAGTTGATTGAATGAAAGGTAAATTGCGGTTTACGATTTATGACGTATTAAAAAAAACTACTCACTAGATCTCGTTCAAACCAATTATCGTTGGCAGTTTACATGGTAATGTACTTCATATATTTTTAGTTTTATCATTCTCTTATTTTAGAAGTTACAGGGGGGGGGGGGGGCACATTTTACCACTTTGGAAGTGTCTCTCGCGCAAACTATTCAGTTTAGAAAAAAATTATATTAGAAACCTCAATATCATTTTTGAAGACCTATCCATAGATACCACACACGTATGGGTTTAATGAAAAAAAATTTTTTGACCCACCCCCAAAATTGATTGTTTTTTTTTTTCTATTTTTGTATGAAAATCTTAATGCGGTTCACAGAATACATCTACTTACCAAGTTTCAACAGCATAGATCTTATAGTTTCGGAAAAAATGTAGCTGTGACATACGGACGGACAGACATACAGACATGACGAATCTATAGGGTTTCCGTTTTTTCCCATTTGGCAACGGAACTTTAAAAAACACACATAAAGCGAAGCGAATCATTGCTACTCAAATATAAGTTTGTGAACCGTAAGCAAGGGTTACATTCAGAAAGTATATCGCGATCCAATATCGTTATATCGGTGTCAATATAGGTACGAATTGCTTTTGCACATCCATAATATCAATAAATAAAATATATCTTATTATCATTAAATTGACAGGATCACGAATATCGTGACATTTATTAACTGTCTACTTAATCCCTGCCGTAGATGAGTTAATACGTTTTTGACTGCTTCACACTGAAACGACTGCATAGATTTCAATTAACTTCTAAACAGAAAGTTTTTTTTTTGGATTACCACATAAACTACTTTTCTCCTGAGAAATAAGCACGGGACGCAGTTAGGGAAATATTATTGTCTCGGTTGTGTTTTAGGGGTAAATTGGTGAATGATACTAACATTACAATAATATTATTTTCAGGAGAAACATGGAATCCTATGAAACTGAAATATCAATTAAAAAATGTACGTGAAAGATTGGCGAAAAATCTTGTTGAAAAAGGAGTTTTGACAACAGAGAAACAAAACTTCTTGCTATTTGATATGACAACTCATCCTCTGACTGACAACGTTGTAAAATGTAGATTGGTTAAAAAGGTAAAAATTATCTTCCTCTTCCTCATTTGGCCGGTATCAGTTATTGATTAAAATTATTATCGGCAGTTCATTATAATTTATTGATAACTTAATGGTATGAAATTGAAAAACCATGTTAAAGAATTGTTGTTATTTAAGTAAAATTACATTTGATATGTCTAAAGAGTGCCAGACAAGTGTTTTACTAATATATGCATAAAATTAACTACACATACACTTATTGGTATTAAACACTTCGGGTCGGTAGGTAGGTATAAAAAGTGTCAAGTTATACACAGTATAACCTATTTACATTCACACCGAACAGGTGTTCTCTTTTTTAAAACAGTATTTATTCGTCTTATTATAAAAATATGTAAAGCTGACTGTGTTGTGTCAACATTTGATTAATATCCCAAACAAACACACTATTGGGTTACATAAACAAACTTAATACAGATGTTGTATATTGAAATAAAACTATTTTTAAAGGATGCTATCGCGATTTATTTGATGTTATTTTATTATTTACATTGAACCCGACGTGTCGGTTGCTTTTCAGCAGCCATGGTCACGGGGAGACTCCTGTGTGACATTCGCGTAAACTTCTGACAATATCACAGATGCTGTATGTCAGTACACACTAGTACCTACTGAATGTTTGTTGGATGATTTAAATTTCCGATAATGTCGCGATTACAGGTCCAAGAGGCAGCCTTGCGGCGGTCCATCACAGACGTGGCTCACGCCGATAAACGCTCTCTGGCGCTGTTGATGCTCGCACACTCTGCAGATGTGCTCGAGAACGCTTTTGCCCCATTGTCTGACGAGGACTACGAGCTAGCCACGAGGCGAGTGCGTTCACTCTTAGATCTAGATTTCGAGGCCGAAGCGATGCGACCAGATGCTTGCGAAATTATGTGGGCGGTGTTTGCAGCTTTCACTAAATAGCGGCAACGTGTGCTTTTCAGCTGACTGTTGGCATCTAAATGGTAATTTTGTGTTGGATTCAAATAATTCTATAGGAACCAGTTGAACGAAGCATTAAAGAAAATTTATTACATCCATTGGATTATGTCGAAATAAACAAAAGTGTCATGAAATAATAGCCAACTTGTCTGTTAATGGGTTTAAATATTTCGAAATGCTATTGCATATAACCAGATGAAATAAACTTGTACAAACAAAAATCAATTTCATTGTTCATCATAACATATTAATTTAACCAGTATTAAATTATTTCATTCAGATCATTTAATATCACGTATGTGGGGAGTAACATCATTGTGGGAAAATCACAGAACCTATTAGTTATATCAAACATAGCTGTTGTTTCTAACATGATTTTAATTCCGTATAGGTGTAGTTCTAAATACAATTATCATTTATTATAGCACAAAATTTTATAATCACTTATTTTGATGTTTTAAAATAATACTTACTAAGCTTATACAGCAGGATGTCAAAAAATTAATTTCGCTTCGGGTTTATTATTTGCTACCCAAAATCCTGCAATAAAAAAAGTTTTTATTGTTATCTGAAGATCTCTAGTAATCATCCTACTTCACATTCTTGAATATTTAAATCGTCTTTATAATTTACTTATCATCCCAACTGTATAATTTACACATACGTGTTATTATGTATATAGTAGGGGTATACCTTTTTTTTTTTTTCGTGCCCTCCAATCCCTTGGGGCTGTTATGTCGGGCTTGAACCGACTAAAACCGCACGCCGTCTCGGGTATACAGACCCCGGCGGGTGTAAGGTTGCCCATAGAGCATATCCCTCGCACAGTAGGGGGTATACCTACTTACTATAAAGTTTATGAAAAAAAAAACAGATTTTTCTATATGTATGTTCATATGCGATTTCAATTGAGGTTATCATTCATTTTTTTAAATAAATATCCTCAATTGGTGTTCGTTCTTTTGTTTTGTTATAAATGCTTTATTATCGAAATTGTTTACAACATACCTACTGTTAATATAAATGTGTGCACAGGATATGGTTACAAAATATTTGTTGCAGCACTCTTATATTAATGTGTGCAATGTGTAAATACGAATATTTATAAATAAAAAAATGATGGTTTAGGTAAATTACCCGTAAAGTGCACTTTTTATTGGTCTATTTGTTGTTATTTTCATTAAAAAAAATTACAACTGAATTCCACTCGATTGCACGAGTTTATATCCCAATATAATTAATGAATGTTGATTTGTTTAATAATAGTATTCGTAAATTAACATTAGTGGACAAGTTATTTAGATATAAACAGGAAACATGAAAGGGACTTGCCATAAATGCTAGTATTTATTTACAAAATTCATTTGTGACAAGTGATAATAAAAATACTAATTGCTTTTTAAAATTTATTTCTTTTTTTACTCTAATTAGTAGAATATTTGTTATTAATAGTATCCTGAAACATACATATTCATTGTGTTGTCATTTTATTTTTACAAGTCTAATTTTTAAGATAGATATAAATTATTTAATGATCATGTTTTGTTATTATGGGCGTAAACAGTGTATGTCTCACATACAATCCTTATTATCAACACTAGTGATTAAGTTACTTATAACTTTGGTGTGTATATAAATATGATTATATTATCTCCTATTTTGGTTTGTACATAACCATTGAAGCCAAGCCGCAACTTTAAAAGTAATAAATTGAAAAGTGATGGAGACGTTAAAATAAGATAACTATGTATCATACACATACTATAGTTTTTAGAAAATTACTCAAATATATTCCTTAGTAAATATGATTAGTATTTTTTATTACTTCTAGATTGTTGCGTTAGTATATCATTGACTATATCAATTCACATGCCCTAAATTCTAATTACTAGTGTTGGTTGTGCTAGAGGGTAAAAAAATATTGACACCTGGATTTAGCTACTGGCAAATTGTTGGTCACGTACGCAGACTAAAATTTCAGCTATCATGAACTGGTTCAGGCCAGCGTAGTTCGTTCAGAGTGTTTTCCCTATAAAGGGACTGTCATGGGTTCAAATAGAGCCATGGATGTTGACTTCTTTCGATCTCGGTTCATCGTAGTGTTGGAACCCGGACATAGATGCATTATAGTGCTGTCATCACTAGTAATGTGCCGGATATCCGTGGCAACATATATTCTACGATATTCTACACAGCACTTTCTAGACCCAAAGTAAGCATAGTTTAACTAGCTTGTGTTATGGGTTCCAGAATGCGGATAAACATACTTATATATTTGTAAATACATACATATTATACATAGAAACACCTAGACCTATGCAAATAGATATCATGCATACAAATATTTGTACTGAGCGTGAATCAAACCTGCGCCCCCTGTCTTAGCAGTCGAATGCACTACCACTATGCCACAGAGGCCGTCGAGATCTCTGTGTTCATATTGGTATCCGTTATTTTTAACGGATCTCTAAAGATACTCACTTATACGAATTAGATTCTCGCAATTCCGAAGAACTACCGATTCTTCCCTTTGCCGGTTAGAGTTACGGCTTGGCTAGACGTTAGCCTGTATCAAACCGTATTCGTGCTTCCGCCTGGAGGGAGGATGTCTTCCTCACAGCCTCCAAGAGGCACTGTTGCTCAGACGGTAGACTGTATCAGACCGATTTTTTCCACGCAGCACAGTGGGCAGAAACGATTAAAACTACGCGCGAGGCAGTAAATCTAATCCAAATGAAATCATTTTTTTTAATTCTTGTAGCACTGCGGAAATTCATTTTTTAGGTCTAGATGCCACCCCTATCAACCCCTAAGCAGGCTATACCACCAGATTCTGGGTAAAACGAGTTCGATCTACTACATATCCATAAGGAAATATATATTTTATACACAGATAGGCTAGCCTACCTTAACACCGCTACACCTTATTCCCACATACCCTTACAACCTTATAAACTACCCCTAACAACCTCCAAGCAGGCTAACACACCTAGAGCGAATTTAATCAACTACTTTTCTGTAAATAAATTGAGATTTCAACTACAGATAGGCTAACCCACCTTATCCCTCACATACTATATTATTTATTTATTTATTAAAACTTCATGCACATAATGTACATAGGCGGACTTAATGCCACAGGCATTCTCTACCAGTCAACCATATAGGTGATGCAGAGAATAAAAAAGTAGGTGCATTAAGGAGAGTAAAATGATTGAAATATATATATCAAATTGAACCATAAAGTAGGTATACATACCTACATAATTCTAATATACGCAAACATAAATATACATACATAAATATATTCAAAAAATAATAATAATATACATACATATATAACTATACATATTTAAAGTTTAATTACATATGAGTTTTAACTATGTAGATTCTGCCAATTTGCTCAACAAAAATGTCCTAACCATTATCTTAAACTTGTGACGGCTAGTGACCATCCTGATCTCGAGAGGTAGCGCGTTCCAAAGAAACACAGATTGAACGGGAAAAGAGAGTGTATAAAACCAGATGAATGAGCAGGACAGAGCAAATTACATAGCGCCACTATATGAAGATCGTTGACGTTGCATTCGCGCTCTACTTATAAATTTACTTAATCACTGATGCACCTATGACGTCAATCGATTTCGCAAGTTGTTGTTTGTTCAATAAATTGTAAGAATGATCATTCTATTGTCCTACTTCGATTTAGAATCATCATTCATAGGATTAATTTTGTAATACTAATTCAGTAATTAAATTTATTTAAAATCATTTCGGTTTTTTTTCGATCCTCCGATCGCAGCAAACGTAATTGGTGCAGTCGGTAGGATATCCGCGAGAGACATCGGGACTCTATCTCACATCGATAATCGCGTCGCGAGTCACTCGGGTGGCTATCAAGCACCGTTCCGGGTATCCTGAACCTACGGACCTGCTGCAGATCAGAAGGAGAATCCAGCCATCGATTCACAGAGAGGAACCAGATACGAGATACCTGTAAGTACACTTGAATCATTCTCGTGTTGCACCCTTTGAATCTTAAACCTCAAGATTTACCATCCAAGGGCCTCCAGTGCGCGGGAGCCTGAATCACGACAGGCTCGCCAACGTACAGTAGATATAAATAGATATATCACCTTAGATAATTTAGAATTAGACAATATGACTCAAGCTCAGAATAACCCAGATATTATCTACAAGGCTCTTCGCCTTGTTCCAGAGTTTGATGGCAACCCAAACATTCTTACCCGTTTCATTAGAATTTGTGATTCATTAGCTGCGCAATACTTAAGTAATACACCTGGCAGCGAGTTTTCCAACTTATGCTTACTAAACGGTATACTTAATAAAATAACTGGGACCGCGGCATGTACTATTAACGCCAATGGAATACCAGAGAGCTGGCTAGGTATTCGAACTGCCTTGATTAATAACTTTTCAGATCAACGTGACGAAACCGCACTTTACAACGACCTCTCTTTAGCTACTCAGAGTAATAAAACGCCACAAGAATTCTATGATCATTGCCAAACGTTATTTAGTACTATTATGACATATGTGACTTTACATGAGACTGTACCGACGACTATCGAAGCGAAACGCGACTTGTATAAAAAAGTTACCATGCAGGCATACGTTCGAGGGTTAAAAGAACCCTTAGGACCCCGTATACGTTGCATGCGCCCACCAACAATAGAAAAGGCACTTGAGTTCGTTGAGGAAGAACTCAATGTAATGTACTTGCAACAACGTGAGACCCCAAAAGCCCAAGCTCCCTCTAAAGTCACTCAGCCCACTTCAACACCTGCAGTGTTTACCTCACGACCTCATAACTTCTCGGCACCAGTACCTAATTGGCCATTACCCATGGGACAGCGTCCAGCGGGACCCTCACCGCAACCTTTTAAATTCTCTGCACCAGCACAGTATCAGCATCGTATGCCAACGAACACACAAAGAATGTTCAGTGCGGCACCTCCCAACTACAACCCCCGTAGTAACATATTTAGATTATCACCCCGGAATAATGTACCTCAAGGCCCTCAGCCTATGAGTGGTGTTCAACGTTTTACACCCAAACCTCTACCTCCAATAAATAGGCCAGCAGTCCATGATTGGAATAGGTTTGGCAATCCACCACCTTCAAATTATTTTAAATCCAATGAAATGAATATGAATGAGTGCATGACATATGACGACTCGTTTTACAACTATTACTACGAACCGGAGTACAATTACTATACTGCTAACAATGACAGTGACTGTGACCCGAGTCTCGCCGCTGACTCGATTTATTATAACGTGTCAACGGACGACCAAGTATTTGATGAATCGCAAGCGGTTGTAACTAACTATGCCCAGCAGGATTTTCAGGAGGCTTCGACATCACAAAGACCAAAATAGAACTAAACCTTCAGACACAGAGGCAACTTCCCTACATACAAATTAGAGACCCGCCTTTAAAACTTTTAATAGACACAGGTGCCAATCAATCGTTCATTAGCCCCGAAGCTGTCGAGAAATATTTCGCCGAGTATCCCTTGAATTTCGATCCTTTTGAGATAACCAATATACACGCAACAAGCAGGAACGACTACTCTATAACCTTACCATGTTTTGCTGAGTTTAACGACGCCAATAGTATGAAGTTATTCGTCTATCGGTTTCACGATTACTTCGATGGCCTCATCGGTTTGGATCTGCTAAATAATTGGGAAGCTCGCATAGATTTAAAAGAAAATATGTTAGTAAGTCGATCAGCTATAAACCCTATCGTAATGTATAACTCGTGTAACGTAAATTTATACGATGATATTATACCGGCTGGAAGTACTAAGGTTATTCGTATCCCTATTGATGTGCCAGAAGGCGACGCTTTTATTCGGGAACAAATTCTTTGCAATTGCATAATTCATGAATGTATTACTACCGTAAGTAATAATCGTGGCTACTTGGAAATCGAAAATCCAACACTAAATGACGTAATATTTTCCCTTGATCGCCCAGCGCACGCGGAATTATTTAACATTGAGTGCAGTAGTACTCAACAAGCATCGGAACGCGCTCAGGAAGTAGTATCGCGTTTAAGAACTGAACCTAAACCCGGAGGAAAAGGCTAACCTTATAGCTCTTTGTTCTCGGTATTCGGACGTTTTTTATATTGAAGGTGAAGGACTTACTTTTACAAATAAAATAAAGCATCGCATAAGAACTACCGATGATGTTCCAGTGCATTCTAAAAGCTACCGGTACCCATTCGTACACCGCCAAGAAGTTAGGGACCAAATAACTAAAATGCTTGATCAGGGTATCATACGACCATCAGAATCTGCATGGAGCTCCCCTATTTGGGTAGTCCCAAAAAAGATAGATGCCTCAGGAAAGCAAAAATGGCGTCTCGTAATTGATTTTCGTAAGTTAAATGAAAAGACACTGGACGACAAGTACCCTATACCTAACATAAATGATGTTCTTGACAAATTAGGTAAATGCCACTATTTTACGACCCTAGATTTGGCAAGCGGGTTTTATCAGGTTGAAATGCACCCCCAGGATGTAGAAAAGACTGCATTCAATGTAGAACACGGTCATTTTGAATTTTTCAGAATGCCGATGGGGTTAAAAAATTCTCCGTCCACATTTCAACGTGTGATGGACAATGTCCTTAGAGGACTCCAAAACGAGATATGCCTGGTCTACCTGGATGATATAATAGTGTTCAGTACATCCCTCCAGGAACACATAATCTCGAAAAAGTATTCCAGAAACTTCGAGAGTCCAACTTTAAAATCCAGATGGACAAATCAGAATTCCTTAAACTTGAAACAGCGTATTTAGGCCACATTATCAGTAAAGACGGCATTAAGCCAAATCCCGATAAAATATCCGCAATTAAGAAGTATCCCATTCCAAAAACATCGAAAGAAATCAAACAGTTTCTGGGCCTCCTCGGTTATTACCGAAAATTTATCCCTGACTTTGCCCGAACTACCAAACCACTTACTCAATGCTTGAAAAAAGGACGAAAAATCACGCTTGACTCCGAATACGTGAATTGTTTCGAAAGATGCAAGGTGCTCTTGACTAATGACCCCATCTTACAATATCCAGACTTCAGTAAAGAATTTAACTTGACGACAGACGCTTCGAATGTAGCCATTGGCGCTGTTTTATCCCAACGACCTATAAATTCAGACAAACCTATCTGTTATGCATCTCGAACTTTAAATGAAAGCGAGATGAACTATAGCACGATAGAAAAGGAATTACTTGCTATAGTTTGGGCTACGAAATATTTTAGACCCTATCTATTCGGACGTAAATTCAAAATTTTCACTGACCATAAACCATTACAATGGCTATTAAACATGAAAGAACCCAATTCCCGACTGACAAGGTGGAGACTTAGACTCAGTGAATATGACTTTTCAGTTATTTATTATAAAGGGAAATCCAATACAAATGCTGATGCCCTTTCTCGTATTGAAATTCACACTAAAGAAGCCGTGTCCTTAATAGAGGAAATTGATGAACTTAACTCCTTAATGGGTAATCCATCAGAAACTATCATTGGTGAACCAAATTCCTCAACCGAAACAATACATACAAGCGCTGAGAACCCTATCTTAGAAATCCCCATAACTGACGAGCCATTAAATAAGTTTAACAGACAGATATGTTTCACTATTGTAAATGACGTTAAAAAACGGCCCGTAGTTACTAAGCCATTTGACACCCATACACGTATAAGTATCCAGCTATCGGAATCTAACTTAGAGGAAGATGTGATCTGTGCCGTAAAAGAGTACGTTAACCCCAAGGTTAAGACAGGTTTTTTAATTAATCCACCCCTAGCCATGTATTCAATTATATCGATTATACAGGACAAATTCAAAAGCTCATCCTTAAATCTCATCTTAGCTAAATCTGAACTAGAAAATGTCAAAGATTATCTTCGACAACAGGAGATAATACGATGCTATCACGACGGTAAAACTAACCATCGTGGAATTACCGAGTGTCATTTAGCCTTATCTCGTAAATATTACTGGCCAAAAATGAAAGACCAGATAACCAAATTTATAAATGAATGTACGATTTGTGGTCAAGCCAAGTACGATAGAAATCCGATAAGACCCCAATTTAACGTTGTACCACCGGCTACCAAGCCGTTTGAGACAATCCACATGGATCTATTCACTGCACAGGGTGAAAAATACGTAACATTTATCGACGTATTTACAAAGTACGGACAAGCTTATCACCTACGTGACGGAACAGCTATTAGCATATTACAAGCCCTTTTGCAGTACTGTACCCACCACGGCGTCCCTATGACTATTATCACTGACAACGGGACTGAGTTTACAAACCAACTGTTCATGGAATTTACGAGGCTTCATAAAATTATCCATCATAGAGTATTAGCTCACTCCTAACGATAACGGAAATATCGAACGATTTCACTCAACCCTTTTAGAACATCTTAGACTCCTTAAGTTAAAGAACAAAGACGAACCAATAATCAACCTTGTGCCCTATGCTTTAATAGCTTATAGCTCTATACATAGTTTCACAAAATGTCGACCCTTTGACTTACTGACTGGTCGTTTTGACCCCCGAGACTATAAAGACCTTACACAACATTTATTACAACAGTACACGCAAATCCATAGAGATAAAATGAAACATGTTTATGACATCATTAACTCGTCATCACTTGCTAATCGCACTGCGATAATTGAGAAAAGGAATGAAACCCGTGAACCCGAGATAGAATACGCACCCCAACAGCAAATATTTATAAGAAACCCTCTTGCTAGTCGACAAAAGACGGCCCCACGATATACACAGGACACAGTTTTAGCAGACCTGCCGATTCACATTTATACTTCAAAAAAACGTGGCCCCATAGCCAAGTCAAGACTTAAGCGTGTACCTAAACCAGCAAAATTGTTACAGGATCCTACTAATAACAATTCTCCCAATGACGCGACCTCAGGAGATAAGACTCGAAAGCCTCGATGACGGACCGGGACTTCTACCCTTTAAACTTGGACAAATGAAAATTACGACTCATCATCATATCTTCATTCAGTACGTACAACTAAGTAATATCGAAAACAATATTCACTCCCTACAGACTCAACTAACGATCTGTCAAAATCAAATGTCTAATGACACTTATGCACTATATGAAATTCAATTGGAGTATCTTGCTAGCAAACTTGGCAATGTCCTAAAACAATTACGATCCTTAGAACCTAATAGAGCCAAAAGAGGTCTTGTGGACGGACTAGGTTCAATAATAAAAAGCCTAACCGGGAACCTAGATCACGATGACGCGCTAAAATATAATCAGGCAATTAAAATCTTAGAACGTAACCAAAACAAATTAGTAACCGAATTCAATGATCATATCAGTATAAGTAAAGAGTGGATGTCCAAATACGATAGCGTAGTTACACAGATAGTACAAAACCAGAATAAAATTAACACTACCTTAGAGACTATATTACAAAGTAATGCACTAAGAGAAAATAGTTTAATAAAATATGCTCATTTTGCCCAAATGCTAGAAGTTATAAGCGATAATGTAGAGGATTTAACTCAGGAATTAATTAGGATAGAGAATAGTTTAGCTTTCGTTCGTGCGAGTAGTACACACCACTCTATGATAGACATAGAGATATTAGAGTCAATGATAAGAAAACTTCGGACTATATACGCCGAAGAGCAAATCTTAGATCTAGAACTTAGAGATTATTATGATATTATAAAACCGGGATCATATTATGTAGATAAGCAGATAGTATTCGTATTTAAATTTCCAATCTTTTCTAAAACTAGTTACGATTTTTATAGACTCTCTGTAGTACCTAATAGACATGCACAAGCCCTTATTCCACCCTTTCCCTTCCTTGCAACAAACGAGATGTTACATGTGTACATAGAGGCTGAATGCCCGAAGTTGAAGGCCTGGTACCTCTGTGAGAAAGATATTTCCCACCAGACTCGCACCAAAGCTGATTGTATCCAGGAGTTAATCATTAACCAAGTTCTACAAGACTCCTGCAAGTTTACCACAATCACCTTGATGAGAGAAGCCATGGAGAAGCTCGATGACCAACATTACGTCTTATCTTTTCCTCAAGGAACGAAGGTACAACTAACCTGCAACCAGAAAGACTACACATCGCTCCAGGGTAGTTACCTTGCTACGATTCCTATTGGATGTTATCTGAAATCTGAAGAGTTCACCATTGCAAACGTTTACGACGAAATTAACGGCCAACCCTTGAAGTTATTAAAGATACCCTATGACACGGAGAAACAGGCCACTACAGCTACCCACGTTAACCTGAACTCTATTGATCTCCAAGGCCTACACAGCTTTCAGGACCAACTTATGATCCAGAATCCTGTTCAACTTGAGAACGTGCAGACAGACGCACTTTACCACACTACAATCCCATTTTATGGAATACTATTGAGTGCCAGCGTACTCGTTATCATCACAATGTGCCGGCGCTACCTACGCAGATGTACTAACACTATGAAAAAGGATCAGCAACCACCAGCCGCAACCCTGAAAAGGATGAAAGTCCTGGCGAACTTCCGGCAACATTTTCACTCAATGTGTTAAAATAGTCGCCGTTCTAAGGGGGGAGGCATTACATAGCGCCACTATATGAAGATGGCTGACGTTGCATTCGCGCTCTACTTATAAATTTACTTAATCGCTGATGCACCTATGACGTCAATCGATTTCGCAAGTTGTTGTTTGTTCAATAAATTGTAAGAATGATCATTCTATTGTCCTACTTCGATTTAGAATCATCATTCATAGGATTAATTTTGTAATACTAATTCAGTAGTTAAATTTATTTAAAACATTTCGGTTTTTTTCGATCCTCCCAGCGCAGGTCTGTCGTGATTAGAGCAAAGATATTGGAAATAAGGAGATAAGTAAGAAGGAGAATTAGGAGAATTTAAAATAGTAAACAGTGTTGTAAGTGCACGTAGATTCCGACGCTGACGAATAGGCAACCAACTTAATTGAGACCGACAAGCAGACACGTGGTCATACTTGCGGAGATTGAAAACAAATCTAATACAGTTATTAAGAAGCCGATCAAATTTGTTAAGATATTCTGCATTTAGGTCGAAGTAACAAACATCACCATAATCGAGTACAGGAAATAGCAAAGTCTGCACGAGCATTGTTTTGGTATTATTAGGTAGAAGATTCCGCAGACGATAAAATCCGCGAAGCGAACCAGTAACTCTTTGACACACATGTGATACTTGGTCTCTCCAGCTCAGGGTAGAATCTATAAATAAGCCAAGGTCCTTGACGTATGACTATGCCATTGAAAGTAATAGGTGGGAGAGATGCTGTATCCACCCGACCGAATAAACGTTGACTCCCTACAATTATGGCCTGGCACTAGCTTGGATTTACAGTCAGTCCAAATCGACTCGACCAGCTGTTAATGTACTCTAAGTCCTGGTTTACTTTATATATTGCAGTACAAATATCTTCCACACCTGCTTGGGCGTACAGTTGTAAGTCATCAGCGTGTCCGTTATGTTAGCGTACACAAGAGCTATATCGAGTTGGTTACTATGCTATTAAACTCTGTGTAAATACTGCCTAATTAGTGTAAAAATAAAAAAAAACTCTTCCTCTTTATTCTAGGAAATATACACCATTTTCACTGTGTACGCTGGCGTCACGATCAAGCTAGCGTACACATGGCCGTACTCGAAAACGGCTAATTGTAAAGCAACAGAGTTTACACTAAAAATAGTGCTCTAATACTTCTCCCGCTATGCAAAATATCATAACGATTGCTCTTGTAGAAACAGAGATATTGAACAAGACTTTTCAATGACATTCGGAGCTGCCGTTATGGCAGCGTACACATAATAGTTCTTATAGAAAGGAAACTTTTCTTTTAATAAATGCTATTTGTATAAATAGTGCGTGAAATTCTGCCTCTATTAGTGTAAATGCTTTATGCGAATTCGCAGTGGAATAATAAAAAAATTTATGTTAAGTTCTAGGAACAAATGTATTGACGTACAGTCGCGAACAAAATTAATTATTAGTGAAATTATAAACAGAGATATAGCGTTATTTTCTAATATAAGTTAAGCATATCTGTACCCGTACTATGAAACGAAATTAACATGGATTTTTTAATTATTACACTGCGAATTCACATAAAGTATTCACACTAATAGAGGCAGAATTTCACGCAGTATTTATACATATAGCATTTATTAAAAGAAAAGTTTCCTTTCTATAAGAACTATTGTGTACGCTGCCATAACGGCAGCTCCGAATGTCATTGAAAAGTCTTGTTCGATATCTCTGTTTCTACAAGAGCAATCGTTATGATATTTTGCATAGTGGGAGAAGTATTAGAGCACTATTTTTTAGTGTAAACTCTGTTGCTTTACAATTAGCCGCTTTCGAGTACGGCCATGTGTACGCTAGCTTGATCGTGACGCCAGCGTACACAGTGAAAATGGTGTTTATTTCCTAGAATAAAGAGGAAGAGTTTTTTTTTATTTTTACGCCAAATAGGCAGTATTTACACAGAGTTTAATGGCATAGTAACCAACTCGATATAGCTCTTGTGTACGCTAACATAACGGCACATCATCAGCGTACAAATGATACGCACATTGAAGATTTTGAGTTAAGAGATTAATGAAAATAGAAAATAATAATGGAGATAAAATACCGCCTTGAGGGACGCCTGCATCGTGTTACACCAACAAGATAACGTTTCATCTCGACGAACAGCTTGCTGCATCCCCTGAAGATAACTTGAGAACCATTCCAGTGCATCCGGTGAGATCCGGCTGACTGTATTAAAAGCATTTGAGAAATCGACCAGTGCCAGTACTGGTCGATTTATTACGGTGAGTATATTACTACTACTACTTACTATTACTACTACTATGACTACTTATTATTACTACTACTATGACTACTTACTATTATACTATTTCCGTATAAATATGTAGTTGATCGAACTCGTTTTACCCAGAATCTGGTGGTTTAGCCTGCTTAGGGGTTGATAGGGGTGGTTTCTAAATCTAAAAAGTGAATTTACGCAGTGCTACAAGAAAGCAGATATAATTACGACTATTTAAAAAAAATATTTCATTTGGGTTCGATTTACTGCCTCGCGCGTAGTTTTGATCGTTTTCGCCCACTGTGCGCCGCTTGGGCACGAGGAAGAAAACCTCTATAATAGGTATTTTATAGAAGTTTTCTTCCTTCTAGCCCAAAGAGCCAACATCCCTGTCCGTTGCCGATCAGGGTTACCACTTGGCCGAATGAAGAACTGTGTCAGAATAAGTCCACCGCTCCGAAAGAATATAGGTACAGGCCGTCCCACGGCTATGCCACATAAAGGGAAAGTATCCTAAATAATGTAGATAGAAAATTTAATTGAAGGAAGACTTCATTTTGATTTTGAAAACAATTTAAACTGCTCTGTAATCGATCCGGCTAAAAGCCGAAAAAATAACATTCTGTAGGTACTTTTATGGCATCAATGGATTCATTCGGATCAAATCTCTATAACGAACATGGTAAATTAAATAAAAGGAAATCCAAAAGGAGTATTGTAGTAGGTACGTGAGATATGTTACGTAGGAATTGATGCCATTTTTAGTCTTGGATAGGTCCGTCCGTGTGTAATGAATTGTTTCTATGTTCCTAAGTATGACACAAATAAATTAATAGACATTTACTCATCAAAATATCTTTCTGTATCCGTTTTGATTTCCTAAAACTGACGTAGATATGTACAATTTTCATACCTACGTAGGGTAACGCGATGTCTTTGGGTACCTAGGTAAATCCAAAGATGTCTGTTTACCCACATCACTGTATATTGCTGCTGATTAAGATTAAGGTACAGATGCCTAGGGGTGCGACTGGTTGGATCACCTCCAAGTTTGGTACACCCTGGACAACGTGGGCGATGACGCATCATTGATTGCTCCTCTGGAGTAGCTGGCGTCAACGTCAACGGCCAAGAGTCTGACCAACCGGCCCTTTTCAGGGCTAGCTGACCCCATTGCACGAGGGGGTCGGGGTATGGCGGGCCTTCAAGGCCCGCGGGGGTGGTCGCGGGAGGGCGAGGGATATGCTCTATGGGTAACCTTACACCCCGGCGTATGTAGACACGAGACGGCGTGCGGTTTTAGTCGGTTCAAGCCCGACATAACCGCCCCCGCTGGCCGGGGGGGGTATCCGAAGGCACATATAAAAAAAAAAAAAGGTACAGATGCCTACGCGATGCCTCATGAAAAGATTCATGTTTACAAAGGTGATTAAATACATAAATTGTTGCGGATTAATGAAATTTTAGCCATCATTGCACGGGCCGGCCAGGTTTTACCTTCCCATTAGGTGGGCCGTGTGCTTGTCTGCAACGTAAGTAGACTTCAAAAAAAACTAACATGGCATCACTCGGTACAAAATTAGGACTTTATTTTGTCACAGAATTACTTAGATCCGAAAACTGAGAGTGTCGCGTAGTGGGTCTAGCTAGCCAACGCTCGCCTGATTTCTTCAGATTGTAAGGCGCACACCGGGCCCGGCGAAAGGTCTTCTAAAATCCAGCAGGGGTCGGATAGCCTCACTATCACAACATAGGAAGTCCATAGGTCGTTGGGGGTTATAGTCTATTCACTAACACTAAGATGAAGTGTAGGTACTGTTTTCGTAATGTCTATCTACAATCGCTGGGAGGCGCAGGCGACACGGCCGCCCAGCGGGAACGCGTATAACGATCTCTCATTGACAATATGTCAATATTCACACCAATTGTGGGTAGGCATGAAGTTAGTCGCAGCCATTGCAACATCTGATATACAGAATGAAATGCTAACCAGCCACGACCCTCGAAAGTAAACAAAATATGAAAAGTAGCTATGAGAAAAATATTAAATTCCAAATGTGTTATAAATATAGAAAATTCAGTACTAAAGTGGAACTTTTTATTAGCTGCAGTAAAATGACGTTTTGTGGGTTACCGCTTTTTGAAGAAAAATAAATAGGGATGTAGCTAAGTGAGTAAGTGAATCATTCAATAAATGAATGATCAGTTTGGTTTTGTTTTAGAGATTTAATATTACGTTGTAATGTTTTTTTTATTCTATTATTATTCCTATAGTAAAGGATTGATCTTTTTCAGTGGAAGTAAAGAGACGTACATCCAAAATGAAACAAAAATGTCATTACAATTTTATATAATGAATCATTTACGGAATCACTATCGCTTTCGCTTTCGGTCACACTAATGAAAAATCTGTCTGTCACTTCATCTATAATATGATCGAGGTGGCACATTTTGTCTTCTTCTTTTATATTGTGAGACACACAGTCACTCCACTTAGCCAATGTCACTTTGTTGATTCCTTCTTGGAATAAAGTTTCCACTTCTTGCATTTGATACGTTTACTTTACCTGAGCCCAAACTAACTCGATGGGGTTCAATTCATAGTGATAAGGGGCAGTCTTCAAAAGTCTGATACCTTTTTGTGCAGCCATTTCGTCCACGGCATATTTCTCAGTATGATTTTGTTGTTTCACAATATCTATGAGAGTGGCCTTCACCATATTTGGTTCAAATGTATTTAGTGGTCATCCACGACATCTTCGGGATTGTTTCGATCTTCCAAGAGTGATAGGGCGCGTTGTCCATTACGACTATTGCATTCGGCTTGAGTTTGGGTAGAATTCCGGTGAACCACTCCTCAAAACACTCTGCGTTCATTTCATCATGGTAATCTTCTGTATCTTTCTTTGCTTCAAACATAAGAAGTCCGTCGTCCAGGAAGCCTTCTTCTCCGCCTATGTGACTGATAATGAGTCGTTTGCCCTTTCCTGTGGGATTTTTTAATCCCGTAGTTAGGCCGTCTAAAAATGCCTGCCGAGAAGATTTTATACTTCCATCACTCCAGGTTTATTTTTGTAGTATGACCTGAAAAGAACAAAAAAGAATCATAAGTTTCGACAGCTTAATAAAAGGGGAACAAACATAGGAAACTAAGAGTTGACACTTACCAGCGGTGACCCAGATCTCGTCTTGATAATATATGTATCTTCCCTCCCTACGATATTGTTTAATTAAACGCAGGTAGCGCGGGCGCCATGATATGATATCTTGTCTATCAATAAGTACGCTCTTGCGTGATCGAGTAGGGAATTTGAAATTAAGATGCTTCATGATTTTTCTCAATGTCTCTTTCGAGAAGTCAGGTAATTCTGAGTCATCATTTAAAACTTGCAGAACCTAAAAATTATTAAAGTTATTACCTAATTGGTTAAAATTCCACATGGGGTGGAAGAAAACATATTATACCTAACGCATATTAAAAATATTAGTGATGAGATGACAAGTAAACTAACCTTTGCGATGTTGGGTACTTCATTTCTATGAAAGAACTGATGTACAATTCGTGTAATAGCGGTGAATGTGAAATCATCAAGTTTTTCTTTAAATGTAAGTTTTGGGCCAGGTTTTTCGGGAGGTTTTGGTGATTCACAGTCGTTCGCCTTGTGCTCCTTTAAAACGGAATAAACAGTGCGCACATATATACCCAAGACTTCGGCCATCTTGTTGACGCATTCACTTGTTTTTGAAACTTCAATGTTTGATTCTGTAGATTTCACTTCAAACACATATTTGTAAATGTTTCTGATCCAAAGTTTCTCGGTTGCACTTAGAGCTACACGTGGCCTTTTTTTCTTAGGAGATAAAAATGTATCTCCATCTTGTGATGTGCTCAACTGAGCATCCATGTCTTCGATGTAACAAACAAAAAAAGCTGACACGATTAACAAAAATAACAAAAGTAGGTAAAGAAAAACAAACACAACGTAACAAAAATTTAACAATAATGATAACTAAAACAACTCGCAGTGGGCAAAGCAAAGTTATTCGTGCACTCAAAACACAAGTTAGAAGCCGAAAGAGCGAATGACAAATGAAATAAAATGGCGGATAAGCGTCATCGTAGCACCGTAACTAAAAACCAGTACCAAGTTGAGATTTTATACAGCCTTTTATTTATATGAATAATAAATAGAATTAAGTATGATCATTATGAGTTAGTTATGGAACGATTAGATTTTCTGTGAACCTAATCACATCCCTATTGAAACTAGGCGGTCAACATTATTTTGCGGAATGACATTTTGAAACGTCATTTTACTGCAGCTAAAAAAAGTTTTACTTTAGTACGGAACATGCCGCTCACTTTAAAAGTATGTAGTATTTTTTAACAGAATAAAATACGTGCAACAAAACTTATACTAATACTAACTCTAACTAAAAGAGATGTAACGAAAAACACTTAAAAATATTTATGCAATAGGCAAAGGACAAATCTTTACAACTGGTCTCTTAATAAAATTGTTACCAACTTGTAAAGTTACAACTCGAGTAATCCCGTCGGAACCGGGATGTAGAGCATGCACACGCGCCATTCTCCACTGCAGAGGCGGCAAATTATCGTCGCAGATCACAACAATACTATCTTCACTAATTAAGGAACCGCGATTTTTAAACCATTTACTCTGCTGTTGAATTTCATGCAAGTATTCTAAACTCCATCGTCTCCAGAAATGCTGAATGGACTGTTGAATCAAACGCCACCTAACAAGGCGACTCGGATTTTCATCCTCTAAAGAAACGTCAGGAATGGCCGTTAAAGGCGCACCAATTAGAAAATGGGATGGAGTCAACGGAAGGGTGTCCTTCGCATCTACACTTAGCACACAGAGGGGGCGATAATTCAGAATCGCCTCAATTTGGCATAAAAGGGTATGTATCTCGTCGTACGTTAGAGTGCGAGTACCTTTTTTTTTTTTCGTGCGGAAATCCCTTCGGATACCCCCGCACGCCGTCTCGGGTCTACAGACGCCGGGGTGTAAGGTTGCCTATAGAGCATATCCCTCACACCCCGACTGACCCTGGGCCATCTCCGGTTTCGAGATGGCCCCCTCGGGTTTGGGAACCACGGTGTCCCCGTCTTGCCCCGGTTTGGGGGAGGGGCGCTAGTCGCCCTACCGTCCCGGCCTGCTTCTGCTGGGGTGACAGGCGGCCTCACCTGTCACACCTATTGCGCGATAAAGATGGTGTTTGAAACTTTTAACACCAGCTTCGAATAGACCACCGAAATGGCTAGCATATGGTGGTTGAAAATGCCACGTTATACCTTGCTCAAGCACCTTATTATTAAGCGTGGCTTGAACAGAATCATTACGTAACAAAAAAAAAATCTTGTAAATACCTATCACATCCTACGAAATTCCTGCCGCAATCAGAATATATATCCGTAAACAAACCTCGGCGCGATGTAAAACGTTGTAACGCAGCAAGAAAGGCTTCAGTGGAAAGCTCCGAAACTACCTTCAAATGAATGGCCTTAACACTCATACAAACAAATACTGAAACGTAACATTTTACAACTTTAGCATTACGTACTTTATTCGCGCGTACAAAAAAAGGACCTGCGAAATCAACTGCGGTCTTAAGAAACGGACGATTAGGTCGCAGACGCGCTGCGGGAAGCGTTCCCATGCTCGGCTGCGAGCGTGGGGGACGGACGCGAAAACAACGCACGCATCGATGTATGCGAGACCGAACTACATCACGACTAGATAATATCCAATATCTTTGTAGTAATGCGAACTGAGTGCTTTGTGCACCGGCATGCAAGTTAGTCACGTGAGCGTCGTCAATAATAAAAATTGTATAGTGGATGGAAGCCGTGAAGCTGAATAAAATCCTTCTTCGAGAATACAATATGACGTGGGAATATAACTTGTGTTAAAAGTGGAAGTTCATTAACGAAATTGGAGAAGAAGAAGGATTAACAATATCTTGTGGTGGGGTTTCATCCCAATCCACGCGTGCAATCCATAACAATTGAATTAAATGTTTCGCAAACAAAGTCACCGGAGATAAAAGACCGAGAGGATCGTAAATTTTTGCTATTTTAGAAAGAATAGATCGCTTGGTACACTTTTCCGAGGAAATTTTGACACTAAAAGAAAACTCATGACATTTGGGATTCCACTGGAGACCTAGCACTTTTATTTTCATGTCGTTTTCCATCTCCGCGAAAGGAACGTTATCGGGCTTCTCACCATGAAAAAACGTGGGCTTGGTTGCTGCTAGTGAAGCAGCGGAGTTACTATGCCACTTATGAAGCTCGAACCCAGCAGTTCAACAGATGTCCACTAGCTCTTTCTGCAACGTAAGTGCACCAGCCTCACTGTCGTCAGCCGAGACTACGTCATCAACGAAGACGTCAGTCTGCAACATTCGCGCGGCGCGAGGGAAGCGAGACGCCTCGTCGTGGGCGAGCTGCTGGATAGTGCGTAGTGCTAAGTACGGCGAAGAGCTAACACCGAAGGTCACCGTTTTCAGGCGATAATCACTAAGAACTTCTTCAGGCGATGAGCGCCACACTATGCGCTGAAAATCCCGATCAGAATCACGGATTAAAATATTGCGATACATTTGCTTTTATATCGGCTGTAAAAACAATGGAATGAATGCGAAATTTGAGTAATACATCTACGATGTCTATATGAAGTTTTGATCCGACACATCATTTAACGAATTACCATTTGTGGTTATACAACCAGCACCGAAGACTACCCTAGTTTTTGTAGTCGCATTCGAATCTGACCACGCAGTGGTGCGGAATATAGTACGAACTTGCAGCTGCAGGACTCTCCACGGGTTCCATATGACCGAGGTCAATGTACTCTTGAAGGCAAACATGATAATCACGTTTGAGCTGCGGATTACCGCGCTCGAGTTTGTACTCCATTTTTTTGAATCTCGAAACAACAATATCCCGCGACTCCCCGAGGGGCGGTGCGTCGGGTTTGAACGGTAGCGGAACTAAGTACCGTCTTCCGGACGGTACTTAGTTCCGCTACCGTTCTAAACTCATTACGCATATGCGTATTACTAAAAATATTTTCACACAAAGCTTCATCAGGAGTTAGAGCTTTCTGCTCTGAAACTGATTCCAGTTCCCAGAACCGCTGAATGTCAAAGTCGCCGTGAACAGAGCTGTGACAAGCGTGAACGGGGAATGAACCCGGAATGGAATTAAGGTCAATTTTTCCCGACAACAAGTAACCAAATACTATTCATTGCAATCGGAGAACCTGGAGGACCAGCTATAGTGTTATGTAATAAAATTTCTGAAAGAATATCAGCACCAAGAATCATTTCCACGGGCTGTGGAGTATTAAAATTCGGATCAGCGATAATATGAGACCACTCTGTATAAGGCAGGGAACATGCAGGTATGTTCGTCGTAATCAGTTTCGCTAAAATTAAAGCATCGATTTGAATACTAGGAATCAATTGATTTCTAGGCGTAATACAAAATGAAACAACACCCTTAGGATACACCGGCTTATCTTCGTTAATACCATAAACAGGCGGAATGTTTACAATTCCGTGCTATATTCAACCGCTGCGCGCAAGCCTCCGTTATAAAGGACGCCTGACTACCGTTATCTATAAGACAGCTACAAGATACATCGACGAGCGCGGTAGATAACAACACGGTACTCGATCGAACGGACGGAGCAATGAATGAATCGTGACTAATCGCGCTGCTTCTGTCTGTAACGGACGACGTCATTGCCACCTGAGAGGGAGGGACTTGGCTAATATTGAATTCCTGTGTAGGTGTGAGAGGGACGGAAATAGAGGGGTGCTTAGGTTGGGGACCTCCACGCGGTGCACCCTGGGCAATGGAGACAGCAGCGCCTCTCTCCTAGGGCGGGAGAGACGCTGCCGCCTACGGCCAACTCCGACCGAGGCGAGGACGGCCCTGTTGAGGGCTGTTCGGAAGCTTTCCACGTGTCCCTCTGATTAGCAGATGGCACAGTGGAGAGCAAGTAAGGGGGCCATTTCGAAACCGGAGATGGCCCAGGGTCAGTCGGGGTGCGAGGGATATGCTCTATGGGTAACCTTACACCCCGGCGTCTTAAGACCCGAGACGGCGTGCGGTTTTAGTCGGTTCAAGCCCGACATAACCGCCCCCGCTGGAGACCCCCCGCTCTCCAGCGGGGTCGGTATCCGAAGGCATTTCCGCACGAAAAAAAAAATAAGGGACGGAAATAGTTTTGTCCGGACTCGATTCATTCATACCGACTACCGACCATAGAATGTTGATAATTTGATTAGTATCGAAATGCAACAAAGAATGATGTCGCTTTTTGCACGACCGACAAACAAAACTCGATTTACACTGTCTTACGTCATGTCCTACATGTAAACAATTGAAACAAATGTTTTTACTTTGAACGAATGAATATCTATTTGCAGGCAAAAGACTTAAAAACTTTGAACATTTTGTCAACGTATGTTGAGCATCACAAAATAAACAACGATATGCTTTATTAGGTGAACCATTAGGTTGAGAATTGCATGCAGACTCGGAATTTTGCTGAGTGAAGTTAGCTGCGAAAACACGTTTTGCGCTGCTGCTGCCGTGAGATTGTGGCGCCATCGTGCTACCACGAAACGGTTTTAAAGTACTTGAATGCAAACTGTCACGTTTGGGCAAAGTTTTTTGAAACTGCCCGGAATTTTTGTTAGAAATTTCGCATGCGGCCAATTCATGTTCAAGAAATGTGATCATATTAATATTAGGAATATCAGAATGAGTATTCAATTGACGTTCGAAACTTTTACGCAATGCAATTGGAATTTTACGTAGTAAAATAGTTAAAATGATAGCACTCCACTCGAAATTATCATTAAAAACGAAATACAAGGCTTCTAGGGCTTTTATGTTTTCATTATAAACATTTAGCAAATTACGTATGTACTTATATTTTTCTCATCACATGGCTCAATATCTAAAATATTTTCAAGATGTTTGGATGTAATTTTTCTTTTATTATCATAACGATTACGTAAAATATCATAAGCTCCAATATAATTCGAATCAGTTATTGGAATAAACTTTATCAGATTATAAGGTTCGTCCTTTAAAGTAAGAAGTAAATAACGGAATTTTTCGACGTTAGTGTAGCTTGTATTGTTGTGAACTAGCGAATTAAACAAGTCATAATATGATTTTCACTCAGTCGTATCGCCTGAGAAGCTGGGCAAGGGTAATTTAGGCAATTTTGCATTAGTATTACAATTAGGTTGTTGTAACAAAGGATCAACTAAACGACTAGCTCGTCTGCCCTGCTCATCAGCCTGTTTCAACTTGTTTAAATGCGTAATAATTGCATAATAAGAATCATCGAAATCATTACGAATTTTGATTTGTTTTTCCTTGTTAAACAAATTAGCTTGCATTAAATATTTCTCAATTTTATTTTGTAATTGAAAGTTCAATAAACTTTCTCTGATAAGAAATAAAATCTATTGTTCGCGCACGGAACTTCTGTTCGTCCGTAGTTGCGAATTGTATGGTGCGTTTTAGATCATCTAAAATCACTTCTCTTTCGAAAATATCAACTTTGTATTGAAGATGAGCTTTTCTTTTGGGAATATTCTGATTTGGAGAATAAACTACAACACCTTGGAATTGAATACAATCTGAATCGATGGATCAACAAAATTATTTATTATCTGGCACGATGGTCCAAAATTATTTATGTCGCGTAGTGGGTCTAGCTAGCCAACACTTACCTGATTTCTTCAGATTGCAAGGCGCACACCGGGCATAAATAATTTTGGCCCTTCGAGCCGGATTGAACCAGCGACCTATGGATAAAAGATAAAATGAATAAAAGAGGAAACAGAGGATAGGTTATAGAAATAAATAAAAAAACATCTTTAGATATTATTTTTATTAAAAACTCACACTTCTGCCTTTGCACGGTGGATAAGTCTTGTATCTCTTTATTCGACATAATTTCAATTAGTAATAGTACCTAATTCAGTTCATATAACTTTATACTAAGCATAATAAGTAGGTACTTACATTACAATTTGCTGAACTGTCAAAACAACATAACAATAGTGAATTAGTGAAATGCATTTAATAATTTCCAACCTAAGTTTTGAAAACAGAACTATGCTGATGAGCTCATCAGCTAACCCAGTCATCATACGTCTATGCAGAGGTTTATTACCTACACTATACTTATGCCATATAACTGTATAGTATCACGAAGTAACTATCCTCTAATCTGTGACTCTACATAATATTGGCAAAAGTAAAATTTAACTTGAGATTAATAAGCAAAAGTATTATTACCAACATTTCTAGCCAATTAGATTTTAGATTTACGTGATCGCAAAATATATTACATATACTTAGATAAGCATTATTTCAACTTTAAACGTGTTCAAGTTATAGGTAATAAGAGGTCATCTATGAATTACTTCACACGAATTTCATGATATTTTTGACTCCTCGTCATTGTCATGGGTGGTCACTTTGTGAAACTCGCTTCACACATTTTGCAATTTTACATCTAGAAATGATGATATTAAAACAGCAGTTCCACTTGCGGCATTTGTTAAACGAATCGTATACGACCAACAGACGACACTGTCCAAACCTCATAAACATATAGTTAGAGTTAGAAATATTTTAAGTTTTTCTCTCACAGTTACTTAGCGATGATATGTGACGTGAAGAATCATCCCTTGTTATATAATGTCACATTTAATTGAACACCTTTTTGAGTGTGACGTAATTTATAGATGGGCCTCTTTAGGCCGGAAATTTACTTGACATCTAAGTACCTATCTACTATCAAACCATACATATCATACAGATGATAATAGAAAATAATCAAGTCAGTGCCTGGCAGATTGACCAATTTCATAAAAACCAATTTTATATTTTATTCACTTAGGCAGTTTATTATGTTACGTAGGTACCTTATTTATTTATTTTTTCGTGCGGGAATCCCCTCGGATACCCTCCCGCCGGCCAGCGGGGGCGGTTATGTCGGGCTTGAACCGACTAAAACCGCACGCCGTCTCGGGTCTGCAGACGCCGGGGTGTAAGGTTGCCCATAGATTATATCCCTCGCACCCCGACTGACCCTGGGAATGTTACGTAGGTACCTATATGTGATTCCGACTGCGACAGATCCTATAGATTACATCAAGCTAACCGTGGTTATTTTATAGGTAAGTATATCATAATAACTAAGTTTCAACTTGATAAAAAATTTAAACCTATTATCATCGGATAGGTTTTAATGGGAGCCACTGATCGGAATAATAAGTACCCATCTCATGGGACACATAAGAAAAGGCTTTGTACACCACAACCCTGTTGGTCACTGGCTCTAAGATCGACAAAGTAACAAGTAGAATAGCAATCATGTCAACACTATCAGATTAAATATCGATGATTAAGTTATTACTAGAAACAGATTTTAATATTGAATTAGAAGCATAATGCTATAGGTAGGTACATAGCTACCGACGCAACCCAAAACTCCGTTAGTCTATACAACTGTGTACCTACTGTATCCCAATAAAGTTCTGACCACCAGTGCAAGGAACCTATGACGTCGCAACGGCTTCGCTTCGGGTATTTGCAAACATCAATGATTGGGATGCGTTTTGTGTACTTCATGCCATAAGCCTCTGGCGGCCAAAACTTATTAATAATACCAACATCTGGGCGTTTGTGCTATGTGAATAAACCATCATTCGCACTATAATCAAATGTTGACTGAACAGTCAACACGTGGTTCTCGTTCTACCTGCAGCACTTTTTGGCAAAAAGCTTACCGTAAAACTCTAACGGCCTTATGACAAGTGTTCCGTTCTTAACCGAACAGCAGTTTAAATGACTCCGAACGGAATGAGATACCAAATATTCCAACTTGACACAGTTACTTTCTCACAGCCCGTAGACTTCTATATACTACGATACTTAGGTTCTAAACTTTAAAGAGTTCCATCATCGTACATCTAAGTACCTATCTATATTATAAATGTACAATATTAGCGATACAACTTAAACGCTAGTACCTACCTACCTAAGTGTATATTATAATAAAATAAATAATTTTAAAGTAATATGTGCAGTGTCTATCGAAGTCCTGAAGCGTAAACATCGCAGATCGTAATAGGAAATGTGCAAGTTATTTAAATTCACTTGATTTTTTCACCGATACGCTATGGGCTTAAACATTATAACTAAATCACTATTTTCTTGTTTAGTTTATATCAATTTGTATAAAATTTCAGTCAAAAATTGCAAACTACGCGTGCGGTATTCGAATTTGCGAAAATGACATCACAGAGCAGCTTACGGGATTTATCGGCGTCGAGTATTCATAGTCTAGTGCTGTGCTAGTCTTGTTTGAGCGAAAAGCGTATTATTTTCGTGATAGGATTTCATATCGTATGTTACCCTAACATATCGAAGCAACATGTGAAACTGTTAAAACGGATTTCACCAATGATCCAAGGTCAATTAAATTAAATTGCGTTGTCATGTTTTAGTCAATTAATTTCAGATACCTTTTTTTTTTCGTGCGGAAATTCCTTCGGATACCCCCCGCCGGCCAGCGGGGGTGGTTATGTCGGGCTTGAACCGACTAAAACCGCACGCCATCTCGGGTCTACAGATGCCGGTGTGTAAGGTGGCCTAATAAGGCAATTCCCTCGCACCCCGGCTGACCCTGGGCCATCTACGGCTTCGAGATGGCCCCCTCGGGTGTGGGAACCACGGTGTCCCCAACTTGCCCCGGGGGGGCGCGCGTCGCGCCGCCGCCCCGGCCTGCTTCTGCTGGGGAGGCGGACTGCCTCATCTGTCACCCCCAGGCCTGCGCTCATGGAGGACGGAGGTCGTTGAGCTACCTCCGGCGTCAGAGTCGCCTGCGCCGCGCGGCGAGCATGTTGCGGGCTCGGCGGGCCGGGAGAGTTCTAAATCTCTCCCGAGCTCGCTCCGCCGCCTCCTTCTCGAGCATTACTTGCTCGCAGAAGGAGGCGGCGGCGGCCCACGCGCTCGCAATTCGCACCATGGCGGCAATCATAGCGCCGAGCGAGAGGACTCTGACCCCAGTTGCCGCCACGAGTTCTCGCCTCGGGAACTCCCACGCCGGGCACTCTGCCAACGTGTTCAGCCCCGAGTCTTCACTCGCGTCGCAGTGGTAATTTCAGATACCTACCCGGTATAGTTGACGAATTTTCACTGGTAAAATCCAGATTAAGAGCTGATTTCATCAACTACTTATATAAACCGAGTTTAATGCATCCCATACTGTATCATCACATTTTACCCAATGAATTTCATTGAGTAAAACGTGAAAACCCAGTATAATTGAACGAATTGTCTTCTGTGCAATCCAGCTAAGAGTACTAATACCTAAATCAAGTAAAATATGAGTAGGTACTTACCTTTTTTTTTTTTTTTTCGTGCGGATATTTAATAAGTGTTTGGTGTAAAAGTGGTGGTGTTTCTTAATTCAAATTTATGAGCATTCCGTGACTTTTATCACCATTTAACTGCGATATTGGATAAGTACATACCTACTTTAACATTTTACAACATTTTTTTCAAGGCATCTCTTGGTACAGAAAAAGCACGATCTGGTGAGTACATAGTAGTGTTCTGGTAATCTGGTGCAAGAGAACATCCATAGAAAAGTTTGTTAGCAATAATTAAAACCGAAAACCCTGACTATGCATAAATAGTAAATGATACTGGCGCTGCTACGTGACGTCATCGAAACCGCGCGAACAATGGTGGCTTTTAAACAGATCAAATTGATATTTTATTTTATTAAAAAAAGTAATTCGAACACTTCCAACAGTATTTATATTTTTTACAGTGTTATAAAGAAATAAAAAGTGAATTAAACAAAAAAAAAGACGAATATTCCCTATTCAATACACAAGTTTGTAGAATTTGTAAACCAATGTTCATTTATAGGTACTTAATTGAATTTCGATCTGACTTATCTTTCTCAGTTTTCTGCGGCTCAAAGCTAAGAACATTGGACCTCGAACTATATGACTAAAACTAGAATAAGGAGTACTTACAATTAACCCTAAATTACTTATGTAGGTAATAATTCGAATAATTATATTTAAACCTATAGTGGAGGCCACGAACTAAACTGTATTCAGGAGTTATGGTAGCCGTCACGTAGGTATTATGAGCCCAAATGTGATCTTAATAGCTATTTAATGTTGTTTCATACTTATTCATTGTTAAATATTGTATCAGTCAATGAAAATATGCAAAAAAATAATTATAGAGTATTATACCAGCCGTAGGCACAGTAATTTTAGCAGTGACGTTTGCACTCTAGCATTGTGCTTTGGCCGTGACACCTACAATACAATAAATGTCTGAAATCGGTAGGGTAACATGTTTTCGTGAAAATGCAATTTCGACTATACTAGAGCTCATTATGTATAAAATATTTTCTAACTAACACGTTTTCTCTTTGTACACTCAAATACTTTATAAATTTGAAAATTAAGTAAATAGTAGTAAAATAGTAGAATATGGTAGTGATTACAATCATATGCATTCAACATGATACAGAATAAAATAAGTTAAATTCTAATTAAAGGATTTAAAAGAATAACTAGGTAATTGTGTATTACTAGTTTTTTTAAATAGGTAATAGTTTGCTGCTGCACAAGCTTTTTACATTAGTAAATATTCTATTCTATACAACATGCTCAAGCATAAGTTATTGCTGTAATTATTTAACAGGATCCAAAGAATCTATCTTATATGATCTTATCTAGATATACCTAATGTGAAAAATAGTAAATAAACATTACATTAGATGCATTTAGTATCTGAGTGCATAACTTATATGAATGTTGTAATACTGAAGTAAAGCGCATGAGATCGTAAGTTTATATAGAAGAGGAGAGGACCCTATGTCGTGTGGGTGTTCGTTGTCACCACGCCTCAGTGTACCGGATATCGAACTCCTGCAGTTGAGGCAGACGTTGACGCAGTATCTCGAACGCCTCCGCTGACAATTTGGTGCTATTCAAATTTAGTCGACGCAAATTTGATAATCCTGCAAGAATTCGAAAAATATAAACGCCCCGTTAAAATGAGGTTGCATTACCATTGAATTCGAAAGGAGTGGACTGGTTTATGGCTATTATAATGCCAATCGTTTAATCGTTTCACTTTGATCCATAACACTCGTTTATTATTAGACTAAAGTGGTGATAAAGGGGAAAAAATACAAGAGTGATTCTGTCTATCAAAAGATTGTTTACCTGAAAGTGCCTCTATTCCTTTATCAGAGACAGGAGTTTCGCAGAGATTGAGGACTTGTAACCGTGGTAAATGCTCGGCAATTAATTGAACACCACTATCACCGAATTTGGTAGCCCATAGGTTCAGGTACCTTAGTGATGGCAACTGTGGAAAAAAAAAATGTTCAGATTGAGGGAGGATGAACTCAGTACTTATTGAGCTGAGAGTGAGACTAAGTCGAGCGAAAGCTCCTTTCACTCCACTCGATGTATTTCGTTTGTGTCCCTCTAGCGCCTAGACCCTTCGACCGATTTTAATGATTTTTAATATAATCATAGATAATAGTGATGTGACGGACATAGGCTATACAAATTTAAATTATGAAGTACCACGGAGGAGTAATCACCAAACAAAAAAATCAAAAGCTGATTTCTCATAAAAACCACAATTAGTAAAATCTAAGTTTTGGCGCCAAAACGTAGCCTGTAACCATAAATACCGATTAAAAAACGAAAACTGAAAATCGGACTGACACGGAGGAATAATCACCGAACAAAAAATTCTAAAGCTGAATTCTCAAAAACATGGGCACTCTCAGCTCAACATTGCAAGAGCTACTCTGCCGTCATAAGAAGGAAGGCCGTAACTACTTCAATGTTGATTCCGAGATGATTGAAGTTTTATCCAAAATGAAGGCCCGCGATTTATTGATCGATTTTGTTTAGTGGTTCTTGTTTTATAAAATGTAAACAAATATAGGCTTTAATATGAACCATAATTTATTTGAATTTATACACAGGTATTCATTTGATATAAAATTTTCCCTTTTGTTTAAGCAAAAAAATACTAATAAATTATGAAATATTTATCTGAAAGGCCGTAATTGCGTAGAATGTAATTACGACTTTTCATAGTAGGAATTTGATCGAGATTGAGAAATTTTATTAATATGCGACGCGGATTCAAAATACTCTCCCCGCGCCCTCTCCCGCGCGCTCTTCCTTTCAGTAAACTTATAAGAAAAGGCCTTATTGCAAAGTTAGGGCTTTTTATCTTACTATTTTTAAAGATTTTGCTTACTTGAAAAGCCCTAATTGGTAATTATGACCTTCCAGAGTAGCATTTCGGAAATGCTATTTTAAAAAGCCCTTATTGTGTAATTATGATTTTTAAAGTCAAAATCCTGAATTTTTGTCGTAGTTAAGGCTAAAATCCTTATGATATCTCTGCCTCTCATACAAGTTACAGCTTTGGGAGTAAGAGCGTAAGGTACCTAGCATTTTCTTTGCTGATTCCGAATATGTAAATAACTCATTTTTGACAAAATTGTTAGTTACGGCCTTCTTTCTTATGACGGCAGTACTGCCTTGTGGACCTTTTTTTTTTTTTTTTTTTTAACGTGCGGAAATCCCTTCGGATACCCCCCCGCCGGCCAGCGGGGGTGGTTATGTCGTGTGTCGTGTCTCGACTAAAACCGCACGGTGTCCTCCCCAAGTGTCCGTTGCCGGGCACCCCGGGTAAGCCCTCGAAAGGATAACCCCAGGGTTGCCGGCGGGCTTTGGCCGCCACCGCGGCCTCGCCTGGTGGGGTCGGGTTTTATCCCGCTTCGGTGAGTTGGCAGGCGTGTGTAGGGCACGCACGACACGCCTCCGCCACGGCCTGCTTCTGTAAGGACGGCGAGTCGGCCAACTGCCGTCCTCAGGCCCCGATCATGGAGGTCGGTAGTCCCGGGCGTAGATGAGTCTGCGGCGTCCTCGCCGCAGACTGCGAAACTCGGGGGGCAGGGTTCTCTCCCGCTCCCTCTCCGCCGTCTCTTTCGCGCGCATTACCTGCTCGCAGAAAGAGGCGGCGGCAGTATTATATTCATCAAATGTGCAGAATCTGAATTATTTAGTCTTTAAGTACTTTTGACGGCAGTAAATACAGAACGCTACATATATTCTGTGCACATGACACAATATGAAGCGAATTCATTTTTCGAGTTCTTTATTTTCTTTCGTCAAAAGTACCTTAATGACGCAACAGACGCCCTGATTTTTTTCCTTTTCTGGATTCTAATTTCTTCCTAGATCATCGCTTTGTTGACACTATAAGATAGTGTCAACGAAGCGATGATCCAGGTTGATATTTATTTTATGTACTTATACTCGATCCACCGCAAGTTCTAACACAATTTAGTGCGTATTTTCATTTATAGATATAATGTTACGCTAATAATTAGCTAAATATAATATCAAATGATACCTTAATAAGATGATGTGCACAGGCACTGGTGACGCTAGTGAAAGCAAGTGAGAGGCATTCTAGGTTACCGAGCGCCCCGGCTTCTAATAACGCAGCCACATCCGCATCAGTTGCGCGGACAGGCAGGGCAAGTCTTCTTGGCCCTCCCTCCGCTTGCTAAGGAAATACACGACATATAAGATAAACAGAAATATTTTTACAATACAGAACAGGAAAAGCTCATTCCTTCTTATCCTCAGATATCAGCGAAGCTGAAAGTATGTAATGCTATGTTTACGCTTAACCTACCAGTCCGATACCTGGAAAGCACTGTGACGTACAAGACTCCAAACAAATAACAAATTTTATCAGATACGTACTAAATGCCTACATTGACGCGAAATATTTATTAATTTGTGGGTTAGAGTTTAAAATACCTACGCATATTTTTGCGTGACCTAGATAACTTACATAAAACTGTAGGTAATGGTAATGGTTAAGGCCTGTGTTGCCTAAGTGGTGGGTCACGACCCGGCACGGGCCTACGAGAATAAATTCGCAGTATTGTCTTACTGTTTACTTCATTGAAACATTTTTTTAACTGTTATAAACGTACCTTTTTTTTTCTTTGTGCGGATTGAAATTTGTTATTTTATTTTCCCTATATGCACTAGGACGATTAAAAAATGGATTGCAGGTCACGATGGAGAAAAACTTAACTAACAGTGTTAGGGTATAATAGAAATTGAGACAATCCGCTTTAGACTACTTTTAGATTAAGATACACTAATATTGTACTTAGTAGCTTTTTCATCTCTCCTGTTCGGAAAGTTTAATTTTCATGGGTAGATAGCCGGGTGGAAAGTAGGTTATTTCATCCCTAGGGTCGAAAGTATTTTTTTTTTATTTTATGTTTTGCCATGGAGTCCATGATGTCTGCGGCGAGGACGCCGCAGACTCATCTACGCCCGGGACTACCGACCTCCATGATCGGGGCCTGAGGACGGCAGTTGTCCGACTCGCCGTCCTTACAGAAGCAGGCCGTGGCGGAGGCGTGTCGTGTGTGCCCTAAACACGCCTGCCCACTCGCCGAAGCGGGATAAAACCCGAGCCCACCAGGCGAGGCCGCGGTGGCGGCCAAAGTCCGCCGGCAACCCTGGGGTTATCCTTTCGAGGGCTTACCCGGGGTGCCCGGAAACGGACACTTGGGGAGGACACCGTGCGGTTTTAGTAGATACACGACATAATCACCCCCGCTGGCCGGCGGGGGGGTATCCGAAGGGATTTACGCACGTAAAAAAAAATGGAGTCCATGATGACGCTTTTTTTTTACATGGCCGCCTAGATGCACATCTCGTGACCATCTCGATTACAATGTAACCAATAGATTCGATTTTCAAAACTTTTCTAATGTTGGCAGTACATATGTACGTGAATTATAACTTTTTTTCAGAATTAAAAAATTATGTTAATTAATTAAGAAACTATTTAAGTTTGCTAAATAATTAGCGGATATTAATGGATATTAATTTAACTCCCGATGAGATTAAAGAACAGGCAAAAGCTGTTGTTGATAATCTATTTCCAATTTTACTTTAAATTTTAACTGATTATCAATATACCTGTTTCATTAAATGTGTGTGTAGTATTTAATTTCCTCACATAGTCGAAATGAAAAGTAGAGTGTTTACCTCGGGTGAATGTCATCATTTCACCCTCGAACTATTGGAAATAAATATAAATATAATAAAAAGAAATGTCTCGGGTGAAATGGCTGACTTTCAACCCTTGTGTAACAATCTACTATAGCATCATCAATCCAAGAACATGGTCAGATAGCGCATTTCACACTCGTCTCGACTTTAGACTCGCCTGTATTGTTCTCATGCAGCGTAAATCCGCATTTATAGATTGTTACTAAGGCTCCCTTGCAGTTAAAAATACAAGTGGAAACAAGACTTGAGTTGCGTGTAAAAGGCACCATCTGAATATTACCTATACCTAAGTGCTTACCAATCGTTGGAGGCTTTGTTGTCTCTCACATAAATCCTTATAATATTTCTGTCCCAGCTCAGTACCCTGCAGTGCGGCGATGATCTCCAGTTGGGTTTGTTCTCCACTGGTTACCTCCCATTCCAAATTCAAACATAAAGCTTCTAAAGCAGCGGTCTGCAAGAATAAGTAATATTGTGAAAATAATCCGTGTTTAATACTTGTAATTATATCAATAATAATTATTATGCCATACTTACATGCTCAGTTAAAGCGACTAGCACGAAATCTGGTATTTGCTTGCTCATACTCTGTAGAAAGCTTTTCCTTTTACTACAACAGTTTAGTAGACTACCGAGCTGAAAATTCCATACTACTTAGTACCTCAAACTTCAGAATTTGAAACAAAAATTCGATTTCAATAAAATGTATTGTTTACCATATCACCCCAAATCTGACATAATTCCTCGTGTGGTAGAGCTAACATCGGATCTGAAGGTGCGGCGGCTCGCAGCCAAGATGGTGGAACCTGTCGAGCAGTTCGTGCCGGAGCCAAACACGAATGTGCTGCGCATCTTGAGTCATGCGTTAGAGTATGAAGCACGTTGCCGAGTCTTTTAGCAATACGTGGGCAACTCATAGCAGCAGAGCACAATGGAACTGGTTGTAATACAGCACCAACGACCAGCAGCCAATCTTCATATTTACACCTGGAATAATGATGCACTTTTATTTCCGCAATATTTTGACGCAATTTCTAGTCTGCTAATTTTGACATTGGAAGTAATTATTAGATTTTTATTACCTAACACATCTCTGACATAAATGTTTCTCTACTGAGTACATCGATTTACACGACGTAATTTTAACTTTAATCGGAGGTGTGTTACATAACTCAGGAATCATAAAAAGTCAATAATGACAATGGCAAGATGGAATGACAAAATGGATTTAAGGTACCTAATATCACCTAATTCTGTGAGCATGTAATGCTCGGGAAGGAGATAATGGAGCGCGCCCGGGAGAGATTTAGAACTCTCCCGGCCCGCCGAGCCCGCAACATTCATGCGCCGGAGGTCGCTTAACGACCTCCGTCCTCCATGAGCGCAGGCCTGGGGGTGGCATGCAGGTGAGGCCGCCTGTCTCTCCAGCAGCAGCAGGCCAGGACGGTTGGGCGACTAGCGCCCCTCCCCCAAACCGGCGGGGCAAGACAGGGACACCGTGATTTCCAAACCCGAGGGGGCCATCTCGAAACCGGAGATGGCCCAGGGTCAGTCGGAGTGCGAGGGATATGCAATGGGCAACCTTACACCCCGGCGTCTGTAGACCCGCGATGACGTGCGGTTTTAGTCGGTTCAAGCCCGACATAACCATCCCCGTAGGGCCGGCGGTGGTGTATCCGAGGGAATTTCGGCACGAAAAAAAAAGGTAACTAATATCAAGTTAGAAATGAAAAATTTAAATAGACATGCCATATTAATGTATTAATTTTATTAAATTATAGAGATAATATTACTTACATGAATTCCAAAATATCAGCAAAGCAGAGCACTTCTTCTTCTTCTTCGTTGCACGTATGAGGCGAGCTGATATCACGGTAATGGTCATCTATAGCTGCCAGAGCTACAGCGGCAAGGTTTGGTGCTGCGCGAGGATATGGACACGTCGCGCGATTGCCGTGTGTCACCTCCACAAAACGGCGAACTAGGGATGCACCCGAGTTTTGAGCGCTCAATGCACTGAGGACAAAGGATAAAATGGTGAATATTAATATATAATTAAGTATGGTCACAGATTACATAATATTATTCTAGTATAGTATAGTAGTTCTTAGTTAAAAATTATGAATCCAACCGAATGATCGGAGGTGTGTTACATAACTTAGGAATCATAAAAAGTCAATAATGACAATGGTAAGATTTTAGATCGGAAAAAGAGAACATCTGAACGGGACTTGAACCCGCGACCAGTCCCTTACAGGTGGAATGCTCTGACCAGCTGAGCTATCTAGACACGTCCCAGATATTCGAAATTCTCCGATATATTATATACTTACGTCTTAAGGCGACGCTGGTGCCATAAACTTATCACGTCATAACACGGAAATTTGGTACAGGGATAGATTATGGTCTGGAAAACATAGGATACTTTTAATCCCTGAAATAGGTTCCCATAGGCTCCGTAGTCCGTAATGCTCACCCCGGCCACGGGGCCGGGGTGAGCATTACGACCACACCAGTGCAAATTTATATATTTGCACTGAGCGGGAATCGGGAATTGCCAAATTTACTATCCTATTATATTTATAATCTATTGTTATAAATAAAGGCATTTTGTATACCCCCAAGTACTTTAGGACGTTATTTCTGTTACACTTATTAACACATATAAAACATACCACTTTAAATATGGTACACTTTCGTATCTGTTACATTTATAAATGGGTTTCTTCTAAAACAGTTTCAAAAAACAGTGTTAAAACAGTTTATTACGGTTACAGTTTGGGTCCCTAGTACGCCGTAGGCAACAATTTCAACATAATCACTTTACAGTGGGCTTCAGTGAGGTGATACTACCTATATGGACCCCTCGCCACCGGTATCTAAGTAAGTTTATCTGCGTTCTAGAACCAATAATACAAGCTAGTTAAGTTTACTTTGGGTCTAAATAGCACCCTGTAGTATGTCGTAGAATATTATTATCGGCAGTTATCTATCCATATCCTATAGCAATGTAGTAGGTATTAACAATCTGCCCACTGTCCATTTAGTAATGCATGCGTCTATTCATGGCATTATGATTATTAAAAGCACTTAATAACATGAATTGAAATTAAATGAGTTCAGCGGGCTATGGCATATGTTGCCATATGATGGCTGGATTACTGATATGTTGCCAAGCTTTTGTTTATCATCATTTTGATCATTCACAAAAACTTTATGGTGCATCATTCAAATTTAACGTGACGTGGTTGCTGAATGCTGTTAATGAGATTATTGAGTATGTATACAATAAAGTTTATTGTGTTGTCTTTATATACGGTACTTATAATGAAATAGATTTACTTTCTGTATTCGACTTTATGCTCCGTTAAATTGGGAACTTGTCTGGCATGTTAGTTAGTTCACCTTCTTTTTGTTAACGTCAAAGAGTAATTTTTGAATTAGTAGTTTTGTTATAACACCATATACTTGAGCTACGTTAAGATGCGGCATTATCAATAAATATTTTAAATGGTGCGTAAATAACACAGCGATTCTTTTTATGCAAAAATATATAATGATCTCCAATCTGTTAAAGACAACGAAAATGAAAAAGGTTTTTGTACGCAGTCATTAAATTGCTATACACCAGAAAAAAAAAAACCAAATGGTACAAGAAATAAGACGGTTATTGATGTCTATGAATACTTTCTGATAGCCAGAACATCGCTGAAACAAAACACTTGGTCTATTCGTTTAATAGAATATTCGAATATTAGGAATAGTCTAGTGACCCTCGTTCTTAAAACAGCAGATGTAGTACTTAACTACTCACAGGCGCTACCTTAGTACATTAGCTAAGGGTAGACATGAATACACCCATATGTAGTTATCATCCTCCGAATCTTTTCCCAATTTAGTTGGGGTCGGCTTTCTAACTACAAAACGGTCGAACTATGATTTTTCCATGAAACGACTGCTATCAGAACTCTACAACCCATTGGCGATAATGAAATTCTGGAGTTTGACGAGCTTTTAGGACTTCTTAGGGCTCAACTACTCGTAACGAATGCCACAGATATTCGCATGACAACCGGGACCGACCGACGGCTTAACGTGCTCTCCTATGGAAGGAACGGAGGTGTCTCGACTCGAGACCCCTCCGTTCTTAGGATGAGTGATCATTCTTAACACCTCGTGACTCTCGAGGTGTTGTAATTACCACTTAGCCACGAGCTCCTTGAATTACGAGCATTATGAATACACCCATTCATATGAATCAAAAACAAAAGCTGACAGGTTCACAGAAACTTATGTTTGCCTTTATGCTGATGTTTACACTTGTCAAATAGATAAATGTGATATGTTGGTACATACTATACTGTCCGCAACGCACTAATGACTGTTTGCCAAATATAACAAATACTTACCTATATACATAATAACCAAGTGAAGTACCATGACTAAGGTGTGAATAAACATAAATAGGAAGGTACATTACCTTTTTTGACTGTTAAAATTGCAAACATACTATGTTCTTGATCGTTTTTGAATTACTGTAGGTAAATATGGGCTAAATTAATGTAAGTATACATTATACCTATTAGCGGCCCGCCCAGGCTTCGAACGGGCAAATTTTTTATTTGACCCTTTTAGGGGTGAATTTCCCAAAAATCGTTCCTGAGTGAATACTTTCTACTAATATTATAAATGTGAAAATTTTTAAAACTCTTTCATGCAAAAACGGATTTGAATAAAATCAAGCACAGAGTTAGATTGTTCTATTCTTGAATAACAAAATGCTACTATCCTGCGAATTGTTTTCTGTATTTATTTTGCCAACAGTTAGTACAACATAAAAGGCATCAACCGTCAAAATTTGAAGTTTGCAGCTTTGCTTTGAGGAATTACCCAGGTGGGCAGACAAGGGTACAAGGGTAGGGGCCACACGGGGGGAATATAGAAAATTATAAAGTAATGGAAGACCTTTACTTTATAATTACCTATCCTCACCCCCTTCATCTTTAATATTATTACACAAGCGTTTGCAGGCTACCACTTACTAACAATGCCATGTGCTTATTTACTGCCTTAGTAGTAAATTAAAAAAATACGCTTCTGATTTTATTTATCTGTTCTATATATGTATTCTATATTTATCTTTATTTTAAATTGTTTAAATGTATTATTTTTCTTAACAGTTAATTTTTTACTTATTAATAGATCATGCAGTATTACTTTGTTTGTCCACACCACACCCCATACTATTCGAGATTTGATGTATGTGTGGGTAGCCTGGTATCTGTCTGACAGGATCTACCTAGTTCAGATAACAGATAACAGTCTTGTTAACACAAAGGTCATAACTGTTATAAAAAATGCTTTAGAAAATTTTGTGAAGGTACATAAATGAAATAAAGTTTATTATTATTTAAGTATATATATTTAGCACAGTTTACGCATCTATAAAAAAACATTTTTATGAGATTATTTAAAAAAAAAATCTTAATTGATTGATTTTAATTTTTTTTTAATAATTTGGATTTAAATGCAAGGTCAGGCATTCAAAAGGCAAAAAGTCAGTATCGTATATCCAGTTCTTAATTTTTTCTGTTTTTTTTTTATTTTATTTCAACTCAGCAACGTGATGGACCCGGCACCCGACATCGGTCTCTTAAAATCGTATTACTATTGCGCAGTTCAGCTTATGTAAGTATAAATGTTTATCTAAAATTATGGATACATTCCGCAAGATCACGAATTCACGACGACCAACGGATTTATTTTATATTTTACTAAAACATTTTATGAGATTATTTAATTATTATTATTTATCATCCGAGCGCTAATCCCGGTTGCATTCAAAGGTGGCACTTTGGAACCCAGGGTCCACTCTCCTATTCCACCTTTCCATAATTTGACCCGCCTGACCTTCCAATCATTCACTCCTCCTCCTCCGTTTGCAGTGGCGTAGCGTGGAGAGGGGCGGCGGCGGGGGGGGGGGGGGGGAGGCCCTGGACGACATATGAAAGGGGGGCGGCGGTATGCACCACAATTTGTTGAAATGGTAAATTTAAAAAAACAGGTACATTAACCCTGATGGACATCCATCCATACTCTCTCCCTACTTCCCTCTTTGTCTCTAAGGTACACGTGTTTTCCCGTATCACATGGCTGACGTAGACATACACCACCATCAGGTGGTGTATGTCTACATCCTAACCCCGAAATGAAAACTTGCGCCAGAACCTCGTCCATCAATAAGCAGGTGTACCGGTTTGCAGTTGAAGTTGGCTTAGCTACAGAGATCCGGGTAGGGCCCCGGGTACAACCTTACAAAATGTTAATAAAATTACTAATTACCTGATATAATCTCTGACTAGTCTCCTTGCATTGGGTGCTCTGGCGAAGTCCACGTTGCGCGTGAGCACGCGGCGCACAGGCGGCGCCAGCGCAGGCAGTGGCGCCGCCCGTGGCCGTCTCCGGCACAGCCGCGCTAGTAAGGCACACAGCTCGCCTGAAGCGCACCGTTCTGCCAACAGAGGTGCTGCAGCACTGGTTACGTTTTCTGCCCATTCTTCCCAATCAGAATTTTCCTTTTTCTGAAAAAAATAAACAGTACTTACGAAAAGATAAGGGTCCTTTTTTTCGTGCGGAAATCCCCCCTGGGATGGCTATGTCGTATTCGAACCGACTTAAAGAGCACGCCGTCTCTGTTCTTCAGACACCAGGCTATAAGGTGGCCCATAAGGTATTTCCCTTGCACCCCGGCTGACCCAGGGCCATCTCCGGTTTTGATATGGTTCCCTCAGGTTTGGGAACCACAGTATTCCCATCTGGTCACCGGAAAGAGGGTGGGGACGCGGAGCACACCGCCACCCCAACCTGCGCTCATGGAGGACGGAGGTCGTTCAGTGACCTCCGACGCCTGAGTCGCCTCCGCGCCTCGCGGGTTCTGCGGATCGGGAGAAACCTGAGGCCCTGCCGGAAACGTTCCACTGCCTCCATCTCGAGCATTACTTGCTCGCAAAAGAAAGCGGCGGCAGCCCACGCGCTAGCGCTCCACACCAACCTGTTTAGTTAAAAAATAAATGCCTGCTCGAAAATCCCATACTCATATATATAGCCATGTCTGTTATTCTGGAAGGGTTCGGTAGAAGTCAATAAAAGTGTAATACTTTCTAGCGGTGACAAGGTGCCGTACGGAATTCAGACTTATATAAAAAAATGTACGAAATTGTTCGCTAAAACAGTCTAGGTACTACAAAGATTTACGAGAAAACTCTGATCATCAACTGTCACCGCTAGGAAGCATACTTTCTAGCGGGCGCTATCTATTTTACAGTATAGCAGTCGAGTTTTCGACTTTCTTAGGAATCAGAAAAAATGTTTAAGAAATGTACGTTCAGGTTTAAACGTTAAATTTCACTTGTCTCATGGTAGTATCTTTAATCAAATCTTGCTAGTTAAATTTGACACATTGCCTGGCTTCCGATCGAGCAGAAATTTTGCATGTATTTGTACATCGCGTGACAAAACAATATTATTAGAGATGATCTGATTATGGAGTTGAAAGGTGGCCATAGGAACTCTGTAATGAAACGACGCTACCACGAGTACTTTGTCTCTAGATGGTATCCAGGGTCTGATGATGGAGCTGGCCATAGGAACTCCTAAACTAAACAAGATAAACTTATTGAGTTAAGTCTCATTTCTTTTCTCTTGGTAAACACTCTGGTGTTACATGGTATTTAAGCCATTTAAGGTTTGAAAATGAAGTCAGACGGTGACTAGAGGAGCTCCTGAACCTCGGAGAGCACGTTAAACCGTCGCTCCCGGTTGCCATACGAAAATTTTTGGCAGTCGTTGCAGGTAGTTGAACCCCTAAAAAGAACGACAACTGGTCTAACTGCAGAACTTCGATAGCGTCAAGGGTTGTGGAGGTCAGATGGCCGATATTTTCGTAGTTAGACTGTAAAGTCGATCCCAACTGAGTTGAGAAAAGGCTCGTAAGATGATGATGATGATCATATTTTTATGAACCACGCCACTGAGGCTGAGTCTGGGTTGTGTATATGCACTGTTGTAGTAATTTTTAAACTATCGTGTTCTATGACATAAAATAATGTTAACTTAACAATAATAAGCCTGTGACCACGGCCAGTGTAACCTGGTCGAAACATCATGAAAATTTACTGTTGGTAGAAATTTTGATGACACAAATTTTTCACAAAATTCGGCCGGGTAGGTACCACCGAAAAACCCTCCATAGTAATTCAATTTCGGTTTGATTGCCTTCAGGGGTCAGCAAGTGCATAACCGGGCAGGGGGATTGTGGTCGCAGCACTAGTGGGACCGGTGGGGTGTCACGCGGTGCTGCGACGACAATCCTCTTCTGATGAGGCCGTCAAGCTGAGTGCCACCATTTTTAACATGGTACGTGTATGTAATGGTGACCGTCTTTCCTGAGACTTTACCTTCGGCTTACCATCAGGCGAGGTGAAGTCAAATTGACGTGTCCTAAATCCAAAAAAACATGCAATCCAAAGGTATGTATATACCTATACATGATTGCGCTAATTCCCGTTAACATTATTGTATGTGCACTGTCGGTTGAAGAACAGTTATGTGCGTGTGAAGTGTGAGCTTTTTGAAAATGTGCTTATGATTTAGTGAATCTATATAGTATCCTTGCAGTTACGACAAAATGATTGATACTGGTTGCATCTGAGGCTTCCGCCTCGGAGCCCGAGGTCCGCTTTCTCCCCCTTCTATTATATATTAGTCTTATCTTGGCTATTACGGGAGCGAGTACCGTCTGCCGCCTAACTCTGAGAGGAGAACCTACGCTAGGGCCTCGTCCGTCCGTAGGTTGTCTTTCGACTTGAAGATCTTGGTCGGAGAGTCCGAATAAGACACCTTTCTCGTCGTCGCCAGTATAGTTAGCGAAGCTTTCTTTACTTTTTAGTTGCAGTCTCTCGTCACGCTGCCGTCGAGCATGCTGTGAGGTCATTTACCATCCCACCATCATATTCTGTCCCACCCAACAAAATTTGATGGGATATATAGTATCAGGCAGTCCGTATGTTTGTATGCCACATTAGTAACATAAAAAAAAAAACGAAATGTAAGCTTATGAACGCATATAAAACGATTGAGGATATTTGTAATGAGAACGTAAATATTTGGGCACGTGTAAAGTGCATGATAAGAAATCTAATAACTGAAATAACATTGGATTTTAGTCATAAAATGATTTCGATTATTCGTTGTGGCAAAAGTTTCCTATAAATGTTTGTTCAATGTACCACGATGTTAATATCATCAATTGAGTGTCTGTACGAATGTAGGTATACGTATACCGAACATGTACGTCAATCGGCTATGTTTATATCAGAAGATCACGACTCGTGTTTCATGCAGAACATTCACATAATATCAACATGTGTACATTTTATTTACATGAAAATTGTCGATTTTCGCAAGTTTTGATTATACATTGGCGGAATTTACCAACAAATACTATTAGCAAAGACAATTGGCCTCTGTGGCGTGGCGGTAAACCGTTCGGTTGCTACGTCGGTGTTCGCGGGTTCGACTCCCGCTCACTGCAGATATTTGTATGCATGAATATGTCCATTTACATAAGACTGTTTGTTTCCATGTATAATTATTATATATATATATATATATATATATATATATATATATACATCTATTTATAATAATATATATTATAATTATAGGTATGTGTTTACATAAGAAAATGTATCTAAGTATACTTATCCACATTCTAGAACCCGTATTACAAACTAGTTCAGCTATACTTACTTTGAGTGTACATAGTGCTGTGTAAAATGTTTTATAGCACTTTACAGCGGGTCAATAAAATGTTTGTACAACAGAAACGTATGTAGGTATCTGTACGAGTCCTCATCCGAAAGGAGGGGCGCCCGGCGGACTCGCCGTCCGCCTACCGGCCCATAGTGTTGCTCGACGAGGTGTGCAAGCTCTTTGAAAGAGTAATTGCGAAGCGCCTCGTCGAGCACCTCTCAAGAGTGGGGCCGGACCTGGCGGATGGCCAATATGGCTTCCGCCAGAGGCGCTCCACCGTGGATGCCATCATGCGCGTGAGGGCTCTGGCGGAGGATGCAGTAGCCCGGGGTGAGGTGATGTTGGCGGTGTCCCTGGACATCGCCAACGCGTTCAACACCTTGCCCTGGAGTTGCATTAGGGAGGCGCTCGTGTATCACGAAGTGCCTCTCTACCTCCGCCGCATAGTCGGGGCGTATCTGACGGAGAGAGCCGTCATCTACCCAACCGTGACCGGTCTCGGTCGGCGTGAAATGTCGTGCGGTGTTCCACAGGGATCGGTCCTGGGGCCGCTCCTGTGGAACATCGGATACGACTGGGTGCTTCGCGGTGAGCTCGTAGGCGGTGCCGCCGTCACGTGCTACGCGGACGACACGCTCGTGACGGCGTGCGGGGCGACGTACCGCGAAGCGACCCGAAAGGCCACGACCGCGGTTGCCCAAGTCGTTAGGCGGATCCGGCGGCTGGGTCTCGAGGTGGCCCTGCATAAAACCGAGGCCCTGTTCTTCCATGGGCCTCGGAGCAAGCCACCCGAGGGATCCAGTCTCATCGTGGGAGGAAATCGCATCGGCATCAAGCCCCAAATGAAATATTTGGGGCTCGTGCTCGACGGCCGATGGGACTTCGGAGAGCACATCCGAAGTCTGGCCCCCAAATTGAAGGGCACAGCTCTTGCTCTGGCTCGGCTGTTGCCCAACATGAGGGGGCCCGATGACTCCTGCAGGAGACTTTACGCGGGGATCGTGCGGTCAATGGCCCTGTATGGGTGCCCAATATGGGCGGAGGCCCTGAGGACCGGAACTGTGCGGATGCTGCGCGCTCCGCAGCGAGTTCTGGCCATCAGGGTCATCCGAGGGTACCGCACGATCTCCTTCGAGGCGGCGAGTCTCCTTGCCGGAACTCCGCCATGGGACCTGGAAGCGAGAGCCCTTTCGCAACTGTACCAGTGGCGAAAGGAGGCGCGGGAGCAGGGATGGAACCCCGAGCCTCGAGAAATCGAGGCCGTGCAGTCCCAGCTCCGCCAGGCCATCGTGGTGGAGTGGAAGGAACGACTTGGGCAACCAAGCGCAGGGCACGCCGCAATAGCGGCGGTAATTCCCATCATGGAGGATTGGCTGGAGAGGCGACACGGAAGCCTCTCCTACCGACTGACGCAGGTGATCTCAGGGAAGGGGTGCTTCGGGGACCACCTGCATCGGATCAGGAAGGAACCAACGCCTGAGTGTCATCACTGCGACGCGAGCGAGGACTCAGGGCTGCACACGCTGGCGGACTGCCCGGCGTGGGAGGCGCCGAGGCGTGACCTCGTGGCAGCCATCGGGGTGGGAGTCCTCTCGCTCGGCAGCATGACCATTGCGGCAATGGTGCGGAGTGCGAGCGCGTGGGCCGCCGCCGCCTCCTTCTGCGAGCATGTAATGCTCGCGAAGGAGGTGGCGGAGCGCGCCCGGGAGAGACTTAGAACTCTCCCGGTCCGCCGAGCCCGCAACTTGCTCGCCGCGCGTCGCAGGCAACTCAGGCGCCGGAGGTCGCTTAACGACCTCCGTCCTCCATGAGCGCAGGCCTGGGGGTGGCGGGTGAGGCCACCTGTCACCCCAGCAGAAGCAGGCCGGGACGGTGGGGCGACTAGCGCCCCTCCCCCAAACCGGGGCAAGACGGGGACACCGTGGTTCCCAAACCCGAGGGGGCCATCTCGAAACCGGAGATGGCCCAGGGTCAGTCGGGGTGCGAGGGATATGCTCTATGGGCAACCTTACACCCCGGCGTCTGTAGACCCGAGACGGCGTGCGGTTTTAGTCGGTTCAAGCCCGACATAACCGCCCCCGCTGGCACGCGGGGGGGTATCCGAAGGTATTTCCGCACGATAAAAAAAAAAAAAAAAAAAAAAGGTATCTGTACGAAGTATGGGGTATTTTACCTCTGAGAGTAAGTCGGTGAGTATCTGCAGAGGTGCGCGCGTAACTGTTTCATCTTGCAAAGGTGTGGTCATTACGAAATCTACCATATTCTGGAATCATACAAAATAAACTTATTGAAAAACCCGCAAAAAGGAAAACATCCATTCTAAGCGGTCTCAAAGTAAAGTTAATTTACCTTCAATTCCTTTAACACAACTTCCTTTCTTACAGTCTTTGTGAGAAAATTCCTATACCGTATTATGTTTTTCTGAAAATAAATACATTTTTTTAAATATATTTATTTAAGTGAACAGTAAACCGCAATGAGGAAGGTAATATGGATGCGAGCTTACCTTCCATATTATAGAATGATACCACTGGTCTCTGGTATAAGCATCGTTTGCCTACAAAATAAAAATAAATTGATGTTACATATAAAAAGAAAAAATATTGATGTATGAAAAAGATTTCTTTTTCCTTTTGTGTGTTCCTTTATCTTATATAACTTTTTTATATTTTTATATATAGATTTTATATAACTTTTTAATAGGTACTCCTGAAGATTGTTAACTTGAAATAATAGTCTAAAAGTCTCTAGTAAAATATAGTCCAAGCTCTCCACCAATAGATGGCGCAAGTAGTATTTTAAAAATATACTATAAGATTGTATTTTTATCTCTTTGTACATTCCATAGTATATTTATATTTTTGAACTCAGGATTTTCTCCTCTTTCAATTGATATCATACTCGATACGATAGCCAGAAATTATGTTTAAGTTATTTTACCAGAGTATGATACTGAATCGATTGACACCTCACTCATTACAATCAGTTCAGTATCTTAGGAACTACAGAGATGAGAGAGACTAGGCACACGCGGACGCACGCGCCGTAGTCTAAAATTTTGAAGTGGTAAGTGTAATTAAAGAAACTTGACAAGTTGATAGTTATATAATATAAACTCGCTACAAAGGTATGTGAAATAGCTTTCACTTACGAGTAATACGTTTTTTTTAATTAAGGCATAGTAAAAAATTTAAACAAATCATCACATTTTTAACCCAAATATACGCTAAAACGACGGGATTTTATAAGTTTAACGTGTCTATGTGTGTGTCTGTCTGTTGCATCGTAGCTCTCAAACGGTTGATTTGATTTTGATGCGGATTTTTTTGTTCAAAAGCCAATATGATCGAGATGGTTCATAGCTACAAATAAATCTGTTGGGGATGATTTCAATTTTTAAATTAATACCATTATTAATATTAAAGATACTGTTAAAGTAGGTATATAAAATTACTGTGATATTCACGTAGGTATCTAGTTCAATTAAAAAAATACCAAACATACACACACATAATATACTCACTCCCTCACGTCAATTTTTTAAATAATAGTAAGTTCTAGATAGTTAGATTACTGAATTATTACTAAATATAGAGACCTGTAAGAGTAGCGATCCGTGGGGCATTACTATTCTGAGGCAGTACTTCCTGGCAGGGTCCCAACGAGAAATGCAATACACCTCTTGCATACAGCTATACGATAGAGGATTCTCCAACAATCCCGAAGGCTGAAACAATTTAAAACCAAATTGAATGCAGAGTTGTAATTGTTTTACAACTTACAGCCGCATACTTATCACAAGGTAGGATGTTCTACAACAGAAGCTATTCATGTGACAGTAGTTTGAATGATTTATTAATGCATCACATATTTCCTGGTAGATAGTGATCTACATCGCTAATTGTTTATTTATACCCTTTGTTTTTTTCATGTGGAATACTTCCCTGATACTCCTCCGCTGGCCAGCGGGCGTGGTTATTTCGGATTCGAACCGACTAAAACCGCACGGGTCTTCAAACGCCGGGGTGTAAGGTATAAGGCAAGCCCCTCTCATCCCAGCTGACCCAGGGCCCCCTCATGTTTGGGAACCACGGTGTCACCGTTTTGCCCCGCTTGCTTGCTTGCTAGATTCCACCAGTGAGAATCTGTTCAACCCGTAGTTCTACCAAACTTAGTTCTGACGGCTTACTCAATGATATTCATTGACTAAAATGTTGTAACGCAGTTTAATTCGCCTTAATGACAGTACAATACAATGGGTAAAATCCATCTGAAGTGATCTATGAAATAATATTACATATAGAATACCGTTTAAAAGATAGATACCTTGTCGGGTACATTTAGTACGAATTCAGAACTACTTATGTTCATCATAATTCACGTCAAGTCTAAAGCTTTTTGTAAGAAAGGCACATAAAACCCTTTAAAAAAGAAACACGCGTATTTCAACATTATAGAAACGTATCTGTGAGGCTTATACCTAAGCAGGGATATAAGAAATTTCATCGGCAACGGCGAAAAAAATTCAAATTTCGATTTGATTATTAGGTCGGTTAGAATGTTAATAGGATTTCTCACCACGAAAATCGCATAAGAAACTAAATCGGGATTTGGCAAAGGCCTTTGGCCAGCAGTGGGACCAAGTAGGGTAGTGAAAATTCCGTGTGACGTGGACATCTGTTTTCGTCACAGAAACATAAGTCGGAGGACTCTAGCAGGCAGATTTAGGTACTGTTTTCTCCAAGATATCATGTGTCCATGTAAGACAATGTAGGATAATATTATGAATTTAAATACATTGTATGTACCTACACATAAATATTTATAAAATTACTAGCTGTTGCCCGCGGCTCCGCCAGCGTGGAATTCTGATCACGTTCCCGCTACCCATGGGAACCCATTCCTTAGCCTATGTGTTTTTCCGGACTATAGTCTATCCCTGTACCATATTTCAGCCAGATCTGTTCAGCCGTTTTTGCGTGAAAGAGCAACAAACATACATACATACTCACAAACTTTCGCGTTTTTAATAATAGTAGGATATAGTGTTTCTATATAATAAGGACTTCAGAAAATTAAGCGAAAACCATGGTCGCATATTCAAGTTATCTGCTAATAGGTCTGATGTCGGAAACGCTTCGACGGGTCCTTAACACCGTTGTCTCCAAGGTTTCTAAATGGGCAATAATGTCCAAGTAGGTATCTCGCTCGAGAACATGGTTAGAGCCAATGGTCTCCGACGGGAGCAAGTGGCACGCCGCAACCTCTTTCTTCGAGCAGGTGATGCGCGCGAAAGAGGCGGCGGAGAGGGAGCGGGAGAAAAACCTGCCCAACGAGTGCCGCAGTTTACAGCGAGGACGCCGCAGACTTGTTTACGCCCGGAACTACCGACCTCCATGATCGTGGCCTGAGGACGGTAGTCGGCCGACTCGTCGTTCTTACAGAAGTAAGCCAAGACGGAGGCGTATTGTGTGTACTACACACGCCTGCAAACTCACCGACGCGGGATCAAACCCGATTCCACCGGCGATGTCGCGATGGAAACCAAAGTCCGCCGGTAACCCGGTTATTCTTTCGAGGGCTTATCCGAGGTGCCCGGCAATGGAAACTTGGGGAGGACACTGTGTGGTTTTAGTCGGTCTGATTCCGACATACCCATCTTATCGTTGACGCCGATAAGGGGAGCCGGTGGGGGTATCCACACATTAATAAAAAAGTAGGGATATGATATTCGCGATTTCCTACTTGCCCGCTTTGCTTTTATACTTTTAAAACTGAACTAGAAAATTTCGCCTACTCTACTTTTTTATAATCTCTCTTCTCTCCACTCTTTTTTAATTTATTCTAGAGGCACGTTTAGCGACTAATACGTTTTAAAAAAAAATGTTTTACTTACTAAAATAAACAATTTACAAACTTTTTTTTATAGTCTATTTCTTTTTTCCTGTGATACAAACTCATTTCAATAAATACTTCACAGCAATCTTGTTTCGGGGCCATTAGGTACTCAATTTTACTTTCAAGCACAATGTTGGATTTGTAGTCGCAATGTCGTAGGCGCTGTTTAAATAGAAGTAAACCTATTTTAGTTTCTGTCAAGCGTGGATTCAATGTAGGAAATTAGGTCAACTATAGACAAGGGCACAGCCATCACTTTGTGTGAAGAATAGCTGTTGTAAGCGGGGCAGCGTAGGTTACGTACGGAGAGCATTGCCCCTGCGCGAGCCGCAGTCGGCGGACTGTGGCTGTGGCTAGTGGTACACTCCAACATACCAAGTAGCCCTGTTAGTCGTATGCAGCCCATAAAATATTATAAAACATTTATCAAGGTATTTGAAGTTCATAATATATGCAGTAGCAAAAAAAAATGATTGCTCTTTTACAGGTATGCGTACATGGTTGAACCAATTTTAATACTTTTACACATTTTCAAAATAGATAAAACTACACTTGGGTCGCAAGTCCCAGGCACTGTCCCGAGTTCCCAACTCAGCAACGCGATGGACCCGGCACCCGCACGGAGAATCCATGGATTGCTAAGATTACGGTCTCATTTTAAATGACAGCCCGGAGAGACGGGCTGACGCTGGAAAGACAGATGACTGCTGGAAAGACAGCTGACAGACGGAAAGACGTCCGACTGCTGGAAAGACAGCCGAGGGTGACGGCCTAGCAAGCCAAACCCGAGAATATAATCGCTAAAAGTCCGAATAAGAAAAATACCCCCAGGACAGTCCGAGAGGGGGGGCGGAAGATCTGTCCACCGGAAGGAAAAAACGACGACTCTGGCGATAATACGGATTTGAAATGCCCCACGTGCGGGAAACAATACAAGAGGCGAGCTTGGTACATCAAACATTTGAATACACATGGTGTTGAAGCACGACAGCCGTCGGTAAGAACTTCATCAGTCACTACGGATAGAGTTGACCCTCATACATCCCATGGTGAACCATCGTGTCAAAGTAACCAGGAGTCCATAAATATCCGGACACGTCTTAGCATTCCGAGCCTTCAAAACTCAACCTGGAAAGTGCACGACGAAAATTTGGCCATTCTGCTAGAACATCCAGGCAAGAAACAAGATCTAAATAGCCAAGTAAACACTTTCCAAGATACAATTTATACGTATTTTAGTGAGCATTATCCACCTCCAAATTACCATGCTCCTAAAATTAAAGAAAACTCTTTTAAAACTAAATTGCGGAGAAAGAAAGGGGAGCTAAAGAAAAAACTTCGAGATGCCAAAGCCTTGGGCGATTATCATCTTAGTCACCAACTGTCTAGGGCATTAAGATCAATTCTTAAACTAATACAAGGTATATCGCAACAAATAGCAAACAATTGCGATAGTTACGATAGGGCAAGGCACGAAGTAAATTTTGATAAAAACCCTTTTCAGTACTCAAAAAACATCTTTAAAAGCCAAAATGGTAAACTTCTTCTGACCAAAGAACAAACTTACGAACATTACAAAAACACTTATGAAATACTTAAATGCAGAACACCATACAATCAACCGGAAACCCAAAGACCTCACGACCCTCTAGTACAATTCCAAGGGAATGCACCTACCATAGAGGAAATAGAGATACAAATAAAAAAGAAATCATCTAAATCGGCTCCGGGCCCTGATGGGGTTCCATATATAGTGTATAAAAAATGTCCAACAGTTCGTAAACATCTCACAAATATATTCAGTAAAATCTGGTCAGAAAAGAATATACCAGTCGCATTTGGCGAAGCGGTTTTCGTTCTCATTCCAAAAAAACATGAAGTGACCCATCCTAAAGATACTAGACCGATAGCACTAACTAACACAATTTCAAAAATATTTTTCTCAATTCTACAAACAAAAATGTGTCATTTTATGATTAACAATAGGTATTTCGGACCTAACCACCAGAAAGGGTTTTTACCCGGCATTTCTGGTTGTCTGGAACACAATAGTCTGTTAGCGGAAAGCTTAAAAGATGCCAGAAAATACGAAAGACAGATAACGGTATGTTGGATAGACCTAGAAAATGCATTTGGCTCAATTCCACATTACCTTATGGTATACGCGTTGCAATGGTATAACTTTCCGCCCGTGGTCATAGAGATAATCGAGTCGTATTACTCCCAGCTAAAATTTGCTATAAGCTTCCAAGAAGTACACACAGGACCATTACGGTATAATGTGGGACTGTTTCAGGGATGCTGCTTGTCACCAATAGCATTTAACATAGTAATTAATATCTTAATTACCAAGTTAATACGTCACGAAAAGAAATGGGGTTATCGGTTTAAAGTAAATAACATATACTCAGAGTCCATCTTAGCTTTTGCTGACGATCTCGCAATACTGACGCGCAATCCAAAACAATGTCAGGAACTATTAAAGGAAGTCGATGAGTTCTGTTCGTGGACAAATGGACTGAGGACGAAGCCCAGTAAGTGTCACTGTCTATGTCTGGGTAGACGGGACACCAAATTTACCTCTTACGACCCGGGACTCTTCATTGGGGGTAAACCAGTTTCCATAGTCGCTGAATCGGTGCCATTTAAATTTCTTGGGAGAAAGATAGACTATAAAGGACGCACACCATCCTTAGATGAAGTTGTCGATACGTTTATAAATGACCTAAATAAGATAGATCAGATACCACTAAACAATATCAAAAAAGCTTGGATATATGACAACTACTTAACATCACGTCTGACTTGGCCTTTTCTGGTGTATGAATTCGGTAAAACCTTACTGGCGAAAATAGATGCAACTGTCATAAAATCGCTAAAATCGTGGCTTGGACTAGCGCACTCTGCTGATTCCTCTGCTCTATTTAGGGATCAAAATAATTTTGGGATGAAACTTAAGAAACCATCGGAGCTCTATAAACATCTTAGAGTTACCAAAGCCCACATCTTAGGAAAATCCCAAGATGTCACAATCAGGGCACTCCCGAAAGATAATAACGCGTCCGAGCTTGAATCTAGACTTCTATTCCATAAACGATTTATGATAGGGGCCCAGTCAAACAGAGTGGGGTTGGGAGTACGAGAGCCAGAAAGGGACCAGGATATACTTAAGTCCTTTCTAAAACAAGACGAAAATGATAAATATCGAGTGCACGCGATGAATTTGGAAATCCAAAATGAATGGTTGACAATGGGAGAGTTCTGCATACCGATGGCCTTAAAGTGGCGCACCTTGATCTATGACTGGTCGCCGGCCCTGTTAAAATTTTATCTTAACGCCTTTCAGATGACCCTCCCAGACCAGAGTAATCTGGTAAGGTGGGGGAAGGCCACAGAAAAACAATGTTATACTTGTGGTGAGGCAATAGGGACGGCTAGACACATATTAGTAGGATGTAGGGTGCTTCTCGATAGAGGCCATTACTCACGCCGCCACGATAAGGTGCTTATCATCATGCGTGAAGCAATGAGTCTGGCAGTAGCTAGAGCCCAAAAAGGATTGACTACTAACAGACGTCATATCAACTTTGTGTCTGAAGGTTCATCCATAACACCCAGGAACAAACCTTATTCAATCTTAGATACTGCCCCAGATTGGACTCTCCTAATCGACACGTATGAAAAGCACTACAAAATTCCGGAGGATGTTGGGGTTTCGTCATCTAGACCTGACATATTCCTATATTCTAAGAGATTAAAACATGTGGTTCTTGTGGAACTTACTGTACCGTGGGAAACAAATATACCGAAGGACCACACAATAAAGAAAAATAAATACTATGATCTCACAAACGAATTAATCAAAAACGGTTACGTGGTTAATTTGTATGCAGTGGAAGTGGGAGCGAGAGGTATACCAGCAAAATCTCTCTATAACCTACTTAAAGATCTAGGCCTATCGAGAGCTACAATAAGCTCATTACTAGGACGAATGTCTAAAGCGGCACTAGTAGGTTCGTATCAAATTTGGTTAGGCAGGGAGGGGAACTTGGGTAGTGAAGGTGAGTGTTGATGTACATCAACAAAAGGGGCCCCTTCTAAACCTACACTTGGGTCGCAAGTCCCAGGCACTGTCCCGAGTTCCCAACTCAGCAACGCGATGGACCCGGCACCCGCACGGAGAATCCATGGATTGCTAAGATTACGGTCTCATTGTTATAATAAAATAATATAGAGGGAAAATGGCACTAACCAAATGTAATTTAATGTAAACGAGCATGCTTTGACGTCAGAGATTAAGAATTTATTTTTAATTTATATAATTAACTGGATATGAAAAAATACAAAGAACCGGTTATCACAAGTAGATTGGTAGGTACTACGTAATTAGCATATACGATGGAAATAAAACTGTTAAGTGAAGAAAAAGATGATGTCTTTTATTTCATTCATTGACGTCATTGCATTTTAATGATGTTGACTAATTTTATGAAAGAGCCATTCAATAAATCCGTTATTTTAATTGGTAATACAATGCGATTAACTGCGCGGAAGGCTTAATGCGTAAATGGTGATATTGCCGCTGCGTCAAGTGCTGTAGGTTCGATGCCCATAATGATATGAAATACATCTTTTATCTGATCACCAGTAGGTGTGTCCGCTCATTCCATGTTATTGTGGTATAAGTCTTAACAAAATATGGGATTGATATGATAATGATGTTGAACAACGAAATGTTTCAGGGGCTCCACCAGGAGCTTCACCTGCTAGCCCGTCAACCTGGTGATGAGTGGAGGAGGCTCTGGCTCAGGCTTTCCGGGTTGCTCCTGTAAAAGCCCAGATAATAAAAAAAAGCTGACAGAGAACGAGAGCGGACTTCGGGCTCCAAAGTACAAGCTTTGGCTGTAATCAGGACTAAGGCTGTGATGAGGAACAATGAAACAATATTTATTGACTGTCGATGATTACTGTAGAGCATAGTAAGATTGACTATATGGCTTGTGTATTACAGACGATATTTAGACAACGCAAATTTCACGAAGGCTTAACACCCCTTTGCGACTGGTGAACTTTGTATAAATAAATAAATTGTCGTTTTTCAGTTGCGCATTCATTTAACACGTACCTGTAGAGACATAGCCTGCGTATATACTCATAGCATTGCACATAATGGAGTTCTAATAAATAATAATAAACGCTATACCTACCTTTATTCACTAATTAGGTGTCAATTTAGATTTTCGAAGTAAAGACGTCAATTCGTTGATATTTTGAAATGGTAAAATATATTTTTACAGAAACCATGCAAAAAATGTCTTACCACTTCAAAAAATTAATATATTAAGTATACACAATAGTACACGCAATATAACAATTTATATATAAGTAAGACTACCTATTAAAAGTCATCAAATTGCGCGAATTGCAGTCCTACTTCATATTTATATATAAATGTGAAAGTTTGTGAGGATAAACGGATAGATTGTTTGTTACTCTTTCACGCAAAACTGACCAAACGAATCTGGATGAAATTTGGCACAGAGATAGAGTTTAATGTTAAATAGCACATTGGCTACTTTTTATCCCGGAAGTAGACTCTTATGGGTTGTGGGAACGGGATCAGCTGACAGCTCCTATTTAACGCGGGCTGAGCTGCGGGCTTACAGCACGCTAGTAATTCCATAAAGACTAGCAAGTCCTAAATGATAAAGATGCTTTTATTAACAATTTATTTATTCGAACGATAATTATATATAATTAACTAGCTGATGCCCGCGGCTCCGCCCTCGCGGAGGTCGGTTATAGTTTTTGGTCATATTGCAACCAAACATAGGGTAGATTTTAAGTCTGACCAAGATCTTTTTAATAGAGAAAACCACATCAGAATCCGTTTAGTAGTTTTTGCGTCCATCGCGAAAAAACAGATAAACAGACAAGAATTCAAAAAAGAAACATTTTTGTGCTCAGAATCGTTCATTTAACATAATCCAAGGTTTTTTCAAATATCTCCAATGTTGAGACTCAGCTAATATACAATTTTATAATAGTATAGATAGATTAAGGATAAGTAAGTAAGTTTCGAAGTCAACCCTAACGTTTTATACTCCGAAACTAAAATTAGTTGTATCCGGGTTTGTTTTCGGCTGAATTGAGTTTCTCTGTTATATTATTAATGACTAGCAGTTATTAGGTTTCTGATATGAGAATATCTGAATAGGTCAACTAATTGTCATTGAGATACTTATGAGAGCAACTTTTTGCTACTAATTAATATTCAACAACAAAAGATCGTGATACATTAGATGATGAACTGTGATGAAAAAAAATAATAATTATGTACTCGTACTTACAAAAAGCCACGCTATGTTTATACAGATGGGTGTCAAAATTTATTAACTCATTTACCTAGTTTCTGCGTCCCGTTTCAAATTCGACATTCAAAATTCATCACCACCTCACCCAGGAAGCAAAACCATTTCTAAATGAGATGCTTTGCTATAAAATTCAAAAGTTGTTAATTAGACTAAAATATTATATTATTATTTACCTATCTACTCTTTCCACTACTACTACCTACTACCTATTCAATATTCAGAAATAAATTGAATCATACTGCCGTCCTAAAATTAAAAAGCGGCTATTGACCAGAAGTCACTTAACCGCCTTTAAGCTTGAGGACGGCAGTATAGCAGTCTGTTTAAAATACATAGGTGGAGCCACCTGTCACCCTAGCAGGAGCAGGCCGGGGCGGCGCGGCGGTGCGTCCCCCCCCCTTTCCCCCCCGGCTCCCTTTCCCGGGTAAGACAGGTACACCGTGGTTCCTAAACCAAAGGGATCTCAAAACCGGAGATGGCCTGGGTCAGTCGGTGTGCGAGGGGAATGCCTTTTGAGCTATCTTACACCCCGGCGTCTGAAGACCTGAGACTGCGTGCGGTTTTAGTTGGTTCGAGCCAAGACATAACCTCCCCCGCTGGACGGCGGACGGGAATCCGAGGCAATTCCGCACGAAAAAAAAAGTAGATTGATATATTATGAAAATTTTAAGTTCTATCAATTACGTTGCTTACAAAAAAATAATAGTTTGTCCATTGCAACATATTTCTTTGAATTTGGATAGTGGTTTAAGAATATATTCCTCCGAATAAATATCATCATTATCTCAGCGTTATGCCGGCGTCTCAGGGTCCTGCTTTTCCTTCTCCACTTCGCACGATCTTGGATCTATCCTCCGAATAAAGCTTATTCAAATAATAATATTACATAGAGATTTATATTCTATTAATGCTTCAATAAATTAACCTTATTTAAATAACAAGAAAGAAACGAATTAACCTGTAATTCTAAGTGATTAAGGTTAAATGTTAATTAATTATTTGTATTTGTCCCACGTCATTAGGTACATTATAAAGATAATAAATGAGTTTATTAGTACAAAAATAGAAATAGAAACACAAGTGACTGATATGAATCTCTATTGAATATTCATGAGTTTGTTATGTTTTGTCTAACTACGAGCGACCCTTGACATTAGCGTGGCGCTCTCGCGTCATTCTTTACCTTCACTGCAGATATACTGCTTGAATGCAGATGTCTGCTACTTTTTCTGTGTAAATTAGCCGAAACAGACGAAGATTAACCTATTTATTGATAGAAAACCCTCATGCAGTGCAACAAATATCGTAACGAAAGGAACGACTCGGACTCCCCTTCTTTGTCACACGATAAAGGGCTGCAATGCGTTACTCAAATACGTGTTTCCTTCTTCTTATAATCCCGGGTTCTGTAAGCGGGCGTGAAAAAACTATATGACGAGGCCATCAAACCGTCATTTTAAAATTGATAGCTTTTAGAATGGTGGTTATACTTTTTGGATTGCACCTTAAGATAAGAAGATAAGATAAGATTTATTTATTTGTCAGAATATTGTATAAAGTTCTTACAAAATAGAGTTCCATAATATTCTGCTGTCTCCAGCGTAAAAATATTGAAAGGTTTTGATCTTAATTTAAATTATGTCAGTATACAATAATAATCTTTACTCGGTTAAATGATAATAATATAGTCATAATAAATTTAGATTTCCCTACCAAGCGGGGAGCAGTAAATTTGATGCACCACATATCAGAAAGAAAATAGTAATAAAATAAAATGATAATTGGTCTGAAACTGCAAGCAATCTCTATAAATAATGGTAACAGGTACCCCGGTATCGACATTTTTTTATGTTTGTAGAATACGTACTTATTGTGTTCTTAGTTAGTACTTCAGTATCACTGAAACTGTAGTTGATATCTGTTATAAATAACGATTATACGTCACCATCACTTTTATGTGTAACCGTGTTCACCTGCAGTGTCAAACTTATAAAATTATTCTTTTGTTTCATGTACTTGATATTTAATAATCGAAATATTATTTATGCAAACATGAAATTTTTGAAATACAAATTGTTTAGTTTTGATTAGGAAGGTATACCTTAAATGACTGACTGCACGAATGCTCGCTTTGTAACATCATGAACCCTACACCCTTACGGGGGTTCCGGTCAATAATTTTTATTTGTTCTATGTAGTTTAAATACCAAACAGTAAGTATAACATACCTATATCGATGTTATACGGTGGAAGGGCATTAGAACTCTGATGAGAATATTTATTTATCTGTTGTTTTATTGTTGTGTTTTTCTGTATCACTTTGCATTGTCTCTTGGATACTAAGGCGTTGAAATCAATTTCACCAGTAAAAACCCTAAATTGGGAAGGTACTTATCTAAAATAAATAATCATCAGTGACCGTTATTAAAAATAATCACTACTCTGAATGTGTGACGTTTGATGTTTAAATTAGACGATTGCAGCTTCATTCCGAACCCTTCATCGAGGTCAATCGTAGATAAGAGAGCGCTTGTGCGTCACCACTTTTATATTAAACGTCCGGCTACCGATATGTGAATGTTCAGAACATTATGTAATGCACAGCACTACGCTGTGAGTAGCGGACTAAGTATCTACAAATTGAAGAAATAACTTTATAATAGTGTGAAGTATGGATACACTTATAATTTGAGGCGCCAAAGTAACCCCAGAGAAAGAAAATATAAATGTTTACGTTTACATATATACAAGCGGCTATCGCAGTTCAAAACAGTACTCTTTTGACGTCATTTGTGCGCAGAAAATTTTGTATTTGATATCAGAATACAATGCTCACTTCTGAAGTTTTACTAACAACTTTTAGAATATTAGAATATATTTAGTGGAATATGGTGAACGAAGTATGTTAAGTACCAATATTATGCATATAAATTGTACTAGTGGTATAATACAATCCCATGGTACCTACTGCAAACAAAAAAGAGCAATTGGACCATCAACTGATTGAGGTAAAAAAGTGCTAGCTGTTGATATGTGTTCCAGCGGGACGTATGCGACCAAATTCATAATTGTTTCGTTAATTAGGAATTATACACTTTTCATTTATCTATTTAGGTTGTCAAGGCTCATAAGCTCATACCAACCAGGGTACTCTTTCTTTTTAAATTTAGAACTCATGTAGAGTCTACGAAATCGGCATTTTCTTTGAAAAATTACACAATACTACACATTTTTTGTTTTTTTTTGGGATTCCGAGGGCAATACGCCCACTAGCCAAGTATTCACTAAAAAGTTTGTGTTATGACTGATCGGAGTTGTCAAATATTTTCACCCTTTGTAATAAGATACAGGCTTATAATTTATTGAAAATTTTAGGCAATTAATATGCTTACTTTTCCTATAGATTTATTACGGTAGATAGCTCCAACATCACCCCGACACATACTTATAATATAGCGGAGAATTTCGAATATCTAGGAAGTGTCCAGGTAGCTCAATTGGTCAGAGTATTCCCCTTGTAAGGCACTGTGTTCTCTTTTTCCGATATAAATCTATAGCGTTATAATTTATTTTTAGGCGTTATAATTATTCATATGATTAATTTAGAAATAGGCCCCAATTCCCAAATATCAAAACATTGACATTGTAGTCAAATATAGATGAGCATCCGTTGTGGGAGAACAATACAACATGAATGCTTACAACTCGGTAGGTACCTCCTATGCGAGAACCCTCCTGGCCCGCCGAGCCCGCTACATGCTCACCGCGCATCGCAGGCGACTCAGGTGCCGGAGGTCGCTTAACGACCTCCGTCTATTGTGGCAGGTGAGTCCGCCTGTCACCCCAGCAGAAGCAGGACGGGACGGTGGGGCGGCTAGCGCCCCTCCCCCAAACCGGGGCATGACGGGGACACCGTGGTTTCCCAAACCCGAGTGAGCCATCTCGAAACCGGAGATGGCCCAGGGTCAGTCAGGGTGCGAGGGATATGCTCTATGGGCAACCTTACACCCCGGCGTGTCAGTCGGTTCAAGCCCGACATAACCGCCCCCGCTGCCCGGCGGGGGGGTATCCGAAGGGATTTCCGCACGAAAAAAGTAAAAAAAAGGTACCTACAATACGAATACGTGTTGTAGATAGATATGGCTCTTTTATGAATATTATAAAGATTAAACTCAAAGATATGCCAGTTATCAGTTATCATATTTAGATAAAAATCAACGGTGTAGCGTTTTATTCACATACAAACCGATGTAGCGACATTCGAGAAAAAACATAGACAAGTAATAAGTATGTTATAATAGGCACAATGTACGAACACACAAACGGACCGCATCATGGTAGGTGGTCACCGATGCTTATGAACGTTCGTAATATCAGAGGTCTAGTGAACCTACTCTTCGCCATGAATACAATATTGCAATTTCATCTGTGTGGCAGCTAAAATAGTTGCACGAGGCCTATGATCCATTTGGCCTATGATCATGGGACGGTATCTGTGGCGTAGCGGTAGTGCATTCGACTGCTACGACAGGGGGCGCGGGTTCGATTCCCGCTAAGTGCAAATATTTGTATGCATGAATAGGTCTATTCGCATTGGTCTGGGTGTTTCTATGTATAATATGTATGTATTTAAAAAAAAAAGTATATAAGTATGTTTTTCCGCATTCTAGAACCCATAACACAAGCTAGTTACATGCTTACTTTAGGTCTAGAGAGTGCCGCTGTGTAGACTGTCGTAGAATATAATATAATATAATCTTTCACGATATCATTTTTTTTATTTCGTACAGTTAGTTTAGTAGCATACGAGAAGTCATTGCTTTAGAAAGATATTCATTATTTTTTTACTAGATGATGTCCGCGGCTCCGCCTATGCGGAAGTTGGTTATCGTTTTGTTGGTCATATCTCCGGGTCTACTTAATCAATTGCAATCGAACATACAGCCTTTTTTAAATTTAAATCTGACCTTTCTAATACCAAAACCGCGTCAATATCCGTTCAGTAGTTTTTGCATCCATCGCGAACAAACAGACGTACAGGCAAGAATTCCAAATAAAAAAAAGTTTGTGTTCAGAATCGGTCATAAATATAACATAATCCAAGTTTTTTTTTAATATCTTAAAATAAATGTACAGACACAACTAAGTTAAAATTTATGATAGTATAATGTAGAAATTTGTGTATAATAAATTAAAATTTACTTTAATTACCTACGTTTAATACTCGTAAGTACAGTTTTTTGAGTATTATGACTATGAATTTGTAGCTAAGAAGTACCTACTTGCTTAGCCGATCGACAGTTTTCTAGGCAGATAGATACGACAACTTACAATATTCAAAAATTTCAATATTCAATATTCAAAAAGCTATAAAATTCAATATTCAAAAAGCTATTCTGTGTCTAAATAGCGGAAACAAGCTTTCCTTGTAATTGTGTCGAGCTGATCTGATGAAGGAACTAGGTGGTGTGAATAATATATAAATTGATTTTCTTTTCGAAAAGATCCTAGTTACGTAATTCATTACTCATTATAGGTAAATTATTCTTAATAATTTATGTTGATGCGAGCACTACAACAATAAGTGAAATTCCGTCGCGGATCTTCCGCATCGGAACGTCAAGTTTTTATTGCCCGAATTTTTTTACACATTGCTCCGTATGTACATAATATGTATGTACCTTTGTTTTTTTTTTTTCATGCGGAGATCCCTTCGGATACCCCCCCGCCGGTCAGCGGGGGCGGTTATGTCGGGCTTGAACCGGGTGTAAGGTTGCCCATAGAGCATATCCCTCGCACCCCGACTGAACCTGGGCCATCTCCAGTTGCGAGATGGCCCCCTCGGATTTGGGAACCACGTAATATGTATGTACCTATGTTAGTTCGGATCAAATCTTGCAACTGAATTTTGAGGCAGTTAACCCAACCGATTGAGATGAAATTTTGTTTGTGCGTTGAGTTTGGATGACCATACAATGGAGCTGGTCTGATGATGGAGTAGGAAGGTGGCCTTTGGAACTACTATATTAAACAAGATAAACGTATCGAGTTTGGGCTCATTTTTTTGACTTAAGAAACTGTCTTGTGTTCCAACAGATCCAGAATATTATGTATATTCTGTATCTGATGATGGAGTAGGAAGGTGGGCATAGGTAGGGTAGGGAATTTGTATTTTCTTGTCAACTCTCTTTTTTTTTTTATACAAAAAAATATTCAAAGATTATTTACACTGCATTTTCTCGCCAAACTGCAACGTTTGATGGCGAGACGCGCTTGATACGCAAATAATTTATCAAATTTACATAAACTTACATAAAATTTAACAATTTTATGCATACATTTGGTTTAAGTACAATTTAATATTATGCCATTATCGTGTGCCCACTTGGTAATACTTTCGAAGTCTTCTTATATACACCTTTGAGTCTCGCATATATCCTTAGCAGCATAAAAAAGACACATTTCATCCGCATACATGTACACTCGGTATTTGTTCACAACATTTGACACACTGTTGACGTGCATCACATAACCCACATCCATGTCATCACCGGCCACTCCACATAAAACGGTGCGAATTTTCCTATTAGTCAAGTAATTTTCAAACCATTTATTGGTAGGACCGCGTATACCGCATTCATGCATGCAGGCCATGGCCTGTAATAGTAAGGTATGATCCAGTGTATCAAATGCTTTTTTATAATCTATGTATAATGCTATAAGTTGTTAACCAGCGTCTAAACATTCATTAACATAGTCTGTAAACCCCGCTAGAGCGGGGGTAGTGCTCCGCCCCTTACGGAACCCGTGCTGTGACTCTGACAGTATATTATGACATTCCAAGAAACTACTTATTTGACCCACAATATTTTTTTCAATTATTTTATCTATAACTGAGAGTATGGCTATTGCCCTGTAGTTAACATATTCTAAATGATTAGCAGACTTATATATCGGACGTACAATTGCACTCTTTAATTGATCAGGATAAATACCCTGAGACAAGCACATATTCATGAACAAAGCTATAATAGGACTTAATTGCTTTTTCTCTGGTATTACACGGTATTCAGGATTTGAAGAGGTGGTAAGAAAGTGGCTATAGGAATCCCTAAACTAAACAAGATAAACCTATCGAGTTTGAGCTCATTTGTTTTGTCTTGGTAAACACTCTGGTGCTCCATGATTTCAAAGGTCTGAAGGTGGAAACGGTATGTGGTCTAGAGCTAAGCAAGATAGACTCGTTGTTTTGAGCTCCTTTGGCTGGCCTTGGCAAACACTCTGGTGCTACATGATAATAACGATAACTAAAAAGTTGAAAATAAACATACATACATAAACTCACGCCTATGTCCCCGAAGGGGTAGGCAGAGGTGCTAGCACCCACATTTGGCCAGTTTATGTTTTTAGGTCCCAATGTAATAGGTGGCGAGCCTATTGCCATTAACCGGGCACTTATAAACCTGCGATAAATACACACATAACTTCGAAAAGCATCGAAAAGTCATTGGTGTGTGCCATGGTAAAACCTGGGATCGAACCCGAGACCTCGTCTCAACAGTCCATTACCCATACCACTAGGCTACCGCGGTTTTTAAATAAAATAATTAATAAATATACTTTTTTTAAAAACAAGCTTGTATTGAAAAAATCAGATGTACTCAAACGAAAATAATAATTTTATGCAAGGGTTGTGGTGATGGGAGCAAGTGGCACGCCGCCGCTGCCACTTTCTGCGAGCAGTTTCCCCCGAGGGGGCCATCTCGAAACCGGAGATGGCCCAGGGTCAGTCGGGGTGCGAGGGATATGCTCTATGGGCAACCTAACACCCCGGCGTCTGTAGACCCGAGACGGCGTGCGGTTTTAGTCGGTTTAAGCCCGACATAACCGCCCCCGCTGGCACGCGGGGGGGTATCCGAAGGGATTTCCGCACGAAAAAAAAAAAAAAAAAAAAAAAAAGGTATTGCGCGCGAAAGAGACGGCGGAGAGGGAGCGGGAGAGAACCCTGGCCCCCGAAATCAGTACAACCATTGCATAAAATTATTATTATTTTCGTTTTAGTATAACTGATTTGTTTAACAAAAGCTTGTTTTTTTATACAAATAAATAAATATTGTAATACAAAGTACACAACGCCATCTCGACCCAAACTAAGCAGAACTTGTCATATGGGTTCTACAATGCTGATAAACATACTTAACTAAATTTTTTTTTTAAATAAATATATATTATACATAGAAACACTCAGACCAATGCAAGTATACATATTTGCGGGACTCTGCAGTACCGAGGTTGCGGGAAGCGAACCCACGACCTCGGTACACCACAGAGGTCGTCGAAATATTATTTTTTTAAACTATAAATATTATTATTTGTCCAAACCCCCTTTCTTCTTTTTACGTATGGAAACCCCTTGGGGCTTCACAATCACCTTAACGAAATCATTCAGTAGTATTCATATAAGTAGTGGTATTTCATAACTTTTTAATTTTTTAAGGCTTCCTCAAAGAATGGATCGGATCTACATCAATATAAGGTCTACGAAATCGTAGAGCAGAACTAATTAAGTACTTAATGATACTTAAAAACCATAAAATTCGTATTAAATACTCAACTACTTAGTGATTAAACTTAACTAACTTAATTAATTATAAATTTTCTTGCGATTGGTTTACGTAGTATCACGCATAAGGTAAATTGCTAATTGGAAAATATGTACGGGACTTTACTGTCGTTTTGTACCGACTTCCGTGTATTAAGTAAGTTACCTAAGTTACCTTTTATTATTTTAAATTGTACTAAAACCAATAAAGAGTAGCGTAAACATTATTTGCCCATGTTTTACTGAACAACAAGTGCAAGCCTATTTAGAAAATATTTATACAAGTCATGACGTATTTGCTGATCCGGCATTGAATTGATCGTACTTTGCAGACAAGATACTAAATTTAGCTCATATTACTAAGGCCTGCGTAGTGTAGCATTTCAGGAACATTATTCTATTTAGTAGTATTTGTGTTAGCACGTGTATTTGAGTTGGATGGCCGAGATATTTTGTTTGTATTTAGTTTGGTTTTTTAACGATGTGCAACGAAGTAATGAGATTTGTGACCCCTAAAGTATTGGAAGTCAGTAAAATTAAAGCCACTGATGAGATTGAGGGACCTGAACTGACTGTTTTGTAGGGTGAAAATATGTTAAATATTTTAATAAACTCCCTTACTTTTGTTTATCTTAGAGTCACAATAAAATTGAGGCAAATAAATCTTATAAGTATGCGTGTTTAGGTCCTAAAATATCGGACAGAAAGGAAATAGGGAAGGATAGAGCTGTATCACTCTCATATATTTGGTTGGTTGGTACCAAAATATTACGAACAAAAAATATAACTAAATAGTTAAATGTTGCAACGTTAAATATAGCTGTAGGTCATTTGTGCCCTTTGTTTATCTTTCTTGAAAGCTAGAAAATCGCACTTGGCGATTATATCGCTTTTAGTCACTTGCGTCACGGTAGTAATAATTATTTTATTACCGTGCTTGTGTTCTTTAATGGGTGTTTATGAAGTATTTCGACAGAGGACTACATTTTTTGTTATTTAAACAAAACAACTAGGTACCGCAAGTTGTGTTATTTAAATAAATAAATATACTACCCTATCGATAAGCAAATCCCAATTCATAATCTTACATACCCCTGCTTTCGTACTTTAATTACGGACTTAGAAATGAAATGTAATATTAGCAACATATTATTTGTAACGCAAAAATATATTGTTTATCCAAACTGTTGCAGAAATATTCGTTGTTGATGTCACAAACAAATGTCGCAAAAGTAAATCAACAAATTTCTTAATGGTTACGCATATACGATGGATGAGTAATCATTGACGTATGTTTCTATTTGTACAGGTGCATATAGAAGATTACAAGCTATTTAAACATGATATTCAGTTATAACGAACTATACAAGAAAAGTAAAACATTTTTGCTCAAGTAGGTACCTTTTTTTTTTCGTGCGGAAATCCCTTCGTTTACTCCCCCCCGTCGGTCAGCGGGGGCGGTTATGTCGGGCTTGAACCGACTAAAACCGCACGCCGTCTGGATGTAAGATTGCCCATAGAGCAGGGCGTGCTCCGCACTATGGCCGCAATCATGCTGCCGAGCGAGAGGGCTCCCACCCCGATGGCTGCCACGAGGTCATGCCTCGGCGCCTCCCACGCCGGGCAGTCCGCCAGCGTGTGCAGCCCTGAGTCCTCACTCGCGTGGCAGTGATGGCACTCGACGATGACGGCGTTGGCTCCTTCCTGATCCGATGCAGGTGGTCCCCGAAGCTCCCCTTGCTGGAGATCACCTGCGTCAGTCGGTACGAGTGGCTTCCGTGTCGCCTCTCTAGCCAATCCTCCATGATGGGCCTTACCACCGCTATTGAGGCGTGCCCTGCGCTTGGTCACCCAAGTCGTTCCTTCCACTCCACCACGATGGCCTGGCGGAGCTGGGACTGCACGGCCTTGATTTCTCGAGACTCGGGGTTCCGTCCCTTCTCCCGCGCCTCCTTTCGCCACTGGTACAGTTGCGAAAGGGCTTTCGCCTCCAGGTCCCATGGCGGAGTTCCGGCAAGGAGACACGCTGCCTCGAAGGAAACCGTGCGGTACCCGCGGATGACCCTGATGGCCATCACCCGCTTGCTCAGGTAAGTACCTACTTTAGAAAGAAGACTGAAAAAATGGACAATAGCGTATACTCTTGACGATATTTTCAAGGTGCTGTAGGAACTACCATATTTCGCCAGTACTCGACTGCAGTAACGTGGTAGTCCCAACAGCATAATTACTTGAGTAGAACAGGACGGACAGTTTCCACGCTGTTCCTTGTAAAAAAGGCATTGTGTTACGTAGTATATGGAATAGTGATAACTGCATTCTAAAAACAGTTTTAGGCTCTCCTATTATTGAACTTTTTGTGAGAAGGATAATTATTGTGAGTGGTAAGGATTCGTAACCATTAAAAATAGTAGTAGTATTATCATATAAAATGGCTTTGAAGATATCTCTGCAAATTAGAAGGCTTGATCATTTGCTTATGGATTCCATCATTATAGATCTTAATTATTTTCATATACCATGTGGATGCGATGGCAGTTGTCTGCGTTCTATTTTGGTGACACAAATGTAAGGCGGCCGACTTGCACTTAGATGAGATCAACCAGAGTTGTGGTTACTCACTCGTCAAGCATTCCTAATATATTATAAGGTTTTGTGAGAATAATACCTTCGTGTGTCCATTAAACGATCTAGGTTTGGTTAGGTAATGGTTACACTGCAATAGTGAGGGACGATATTATTCATTTCTTGATCCCATTCAGGTAGGGAGAGACGACATTTTTTCACTGCTACGATCCTGGTGGGTATTTGTCTTTCTGATCTAATTTGATAACTATTTTTAGTTTGTTACACAGTCCTCGGTTGTTGTCATATAGGTAAACACAGAAATGAGTATAAGCTATTTTTGCCCTGAGAATAGGTTCCTATCATACCGTGGGTCGCGAGAATAGGATCAATATTCCACGAGAGCTAGTACATCCAAATTTACATATAACATTAGTATGCTAGCTACCTTATATCATACCTACATATCGGTAAGCAAATTTAGGATTTCTCACTTTACTTCAAACATTCAAATAATCTGTTATCTAACTCATATAAAGTAGGTAGGTACACGCCCAGACTCGAAAGTGATCATCATCATCACGGCACTCAAGAATAATTAAAAACTTGTACTTTGGAACCCGGGGTCCGCTCTTTTTTTTTACGTGCGGAAATCCCTTCGGATAAAAACGACTGAACATTGATCTAAACTCACCGTTTTAGAAATTATGTTTTGTTCTTCCAAACACAGGACATGGGTTTCCCATCTTCTTAGGAACTTGGCCGCTAGTATCTTGTCGACTACGGTCCTGGTGTGTTGGAAACAACACACTCTGAGTGAACCCTCTGTGGCTAGCTTGTATCGTGGTCCTGGGGGCGGAGCTGGAGTACCGAAGTTGTTTGTCATTTCGAATCCTGCGCTGTCTGCGCAACATTCTGGACTTGAACCCTGTAGAAAGAAAAATATAGTTATTATCATCATCAATCAAAATTAACGATGGTGTATAGACTTAATTGAGATATCTTTGCCTCGGAGAGTACAGCCGTCGGTCCTGGTTGCCACACGAACATCTGTGGCATGCAGTACGGGTAATTGGAGGCCTAAAAAGTCCGACAACTTCGATATCGCTAGTGGGTTTGTGAAGGTGCAGTTGCTTCGCGGGAAATATCGCGGTTTGGGTGTTTTGTAGTTAGACTGAAAGTTATCCCTGAGTTGGGAAACGGCTCGAAGGAGGTTTAATAATAATGTGTGGTCCACGTCACTAGTAGCCCTTATAAAGAAGACATTTTTTTAATAAAAAAAAATCATTTATAGAAACTAATATAATCACTAGTAGCCCTTATAAAGAAGACATTTTTTGAATAAAAAAAATCATTTATAGAAACTAATATATATCCTCGCACGTATTATGAAAGATTTTTTATTTTTATGAATGATAGGCTCCACGTTTAACCTCTATCTCATCTGGTCGTAAGTGACGATATTTCGGATAATATCAGCCAAATTATCCACTCATGAGCTCACGTCAGTCACGATATGTAAAATTTCATTGGAATGTAACTTATGGGTTTTGCGTCAGCTTTGGACTTAAAAAAAAACAAAAAACCGATATGATATCAATCAAAAATTTTAATAAATGTCTAATTCGAATTTCTAACTTTTAATTATTATAAGAAGGTATATGTTTTTTTATACTTCCCGTAGTATACTTCCGAAGGGTAGGCTAGGCAGATATGTATTATGACACTGAAATATTTTTCGAGCCCACGTAATCAAGGCTAGTCTATTATCGTCAATCAGGTACTTTTGTCAAGCTCCGAGCTACTGACAATTTCCAGGCATGAAACCTGGGACTAGCTCTTGTCCATACATTTTTTCTAAGTACTTCAATACACTGAACACACACAGTTTTTGCTTGCACATTGATTCATAACCTTAACATGGGATAAGTGTGGTTAATAATTGTTCATTGTCTCGAATATTTCAAGGATTATAACACAGTCATTATGACGTACTTAAAATGCTTTCCTTAAGTTATTGTATGTTATACAATGGTTAACGAAGCACGAAAAGAAAATACTTAAATAATCTACAAATAAATAGAAAAGGTCACGAGAACGGTATGTCATAGTTTGCGTCATACCTTTCAATGTAGTTACAGTTCACATAACGTTCACAAATATATTACAACTGATAGTTATCAGTTGTAATGTATTTGAGCTGAGTGAGACGAAGTCGAGCGAAAGCTCCTCATACCAGACTTCGGGATTTTCTTTGTCACAGATCTCCTCCTAAACTACTAATCCAATAAGAACCAAATGTGGCATGATTAAAGAGGTCAATTAGAGGAAGATTTATGGATATATTTTGAAAAAATTAATGCTACCACAGAGGAATAATCACCGTTAAAAAAAATCCAGATGGAATTACATAATAACCGCTCGAGACACTGTGACCAAACTTTACACGCTCAGAAAGCATGTCCAGAGTTGTGACTTTCAAAAAGAATTTTCAAAATCGGACTTGCCACGGAGGAATGATCACTGTTCAAAATTTTCAAAATCTGATTCCGCAATAGCGGTCAAATCTATTGGACAAGTTTTGGCGCCAAAACAGTCGTCCAAAACTCCCGAATAACTATCAAAAACAATATTCAAAATCGGACTTGCCGAAAAAAAGCTATCTATCTTGCGAATTTATATCACGATGTCTCACTCAGCTCAACATTGCAAGCAGCGATTCGCCTTGCAGACCTAGTTGTAATACGTTATGTGAACTATCAAATAAATTGTTGGTATGCAAGCACATTCAGAATTTACAAATTCAGAATGTCACAGACATTCTTTTATAATTCCTGTGGTGGTATTCTGTTAAGAGTGTTTATAAATCTCGACAGGTGAATCCGAGGTGATAAGAAATTTGATATTCACCGCGGATACAACTATCGAGATACATAAAAGTTCTTACAGAATAGCATGGCTGATCAATATTTAATTTATCAATTCTATAATAAATTATAAAACGTAAAGTTCATATTATACTGTTTATATAATATCACCAATGACGTCAGATAAAACCTTGAAGATAAAATATTTTTAAATGATAACTGCCTATTATTTAAATGAAACTCGTTTCTAGTTAAAGCAGCTTTCTTTACTGTATTTAGTAATTTCGTCAACAGGTACCTACAGGTCCTACCCACCGACGCTAAACTATTACACAAATATTGTACTAAACTACGGTTATTACTCGTTTCTTGCTCATTAAGTAAAAGTTGCTAATACGTTATCACTCATCAGCAGTTGATGTAGACAAAACAAAAACCTAAGTAACAATAAATTTTCATGGATAGGTTCCTTTTTAGGGTTCCGTTGCCAAATAGCAAAAAACGGAACCCCTATAGATTCGTCATGTCTGTCTGTCTGTCCGTCCGTATGTCACAGCCACTTTTTTCCGAAACTATAAGAACTATGCTGTTGAAACTTGGTAAGTAGATGTATTCTGTGAACCGCATTAAGATTTTCACACAGAAATAGAAAAAAAAAACCAATAAATTTTGGGGGTCCCCATACTTAGAACAGAATCACAAAATTTTTTTTTTTCATCGAAGCCATATGAGGTATCTATAGGTAGTTCTTCAAAAATGATATTGAGGGTTCTAATATCATTTTTTTCTAAGCTGAATAGTTTGCGCGGGAGACACTCCCAAAGTGGTAAAATGTGTCCCCCCCCCCCTGTAACTTCTAAAATAAGCGAATGATAAAACTAAAAAAAAATATATGATGTACATTACCATGTAAACTTCCAACGATAATTGGTTTGAACGAGATCTAGTAAGTAGTTTTTTTTAATACGTCATAAGTCGTAAACCGCAATTTACCTTTCATTCAATCAACTCAAATATATAAATTTAAAAATAAACATTATGTTACTTGCTGCTACGGAACCCTTAATGGGCGAGTCCGACTCGCACTTGGCCGCTTTTTTTTTTTTTTTCGTGCGCAAATCCCTTCAGATGCCTCCCCGCCGGCCAGTGGGGTTGATTTTGTCACATTTGAACAGACTAAAACTGCACGCCGCCCGTCTCGGCTCCTCTGATAATGGTGTAAGGTAGCTAATAAGGCATTTCCCTCACACCCCGGCTGTTCCTAGGTACCCATCGATAGGGGTGTGTGTTGGGTGGGGTGTGTGTTGGGTAACCTCCTCGAGTGTCGCTCCGATTCCGATCCCGCTGCAGTCCGGGGGGAGCGGAATCGGAGCGGCCTTTACACCCTGGGCGGCGGTCAACGGCTTCCCCTTCACCCCTTCATAGGGTTGGCATTGATCGTCGGCCAATACCCAACGTGGCGGGAACACATCACTCTCCGTACTCCTCTGCTTTCAGAGGAGACAGGATGAGCGATGCTGTTAGTGGTGAGATGGCCCAGGGTCAGTCGAGGTGCGAGGGATGTGCTCTATGGGTAACCTTACACCCCGGCGTCTGAAGACCCGAGACGGCGTGCGGTTTTAGTCGGTGCAAGCCCGACATAACCGCCCCGCTGGCCTGCGGGGGGGTATCCGAAGGGATTTCCGCACGATAAAAAAAAAAAAAAAAAGGTACCCATCGATAATAATATATATTTATCTGTTGCCAGCAGTCACAGCCTTGAGTGGGTGTGTTTTAGTTATAAATCATATTAATTTGTTACTATAAATTTATAATAAATATTTATATAATGTAATTATCTTCTATTAATTCAAGACTATTAATTAATAATAATTAATAAAAAAATGTATACCACTCAGGTGGATAGCCAGCACACGGTCCACCTGATGGGATGCGGGTGCCACCGTCTAAATCTTAGTGGATGTCGTTTTACGATTTTTTTTTAAATATTTATGACACGTCAATTTGACTGCACCTCGCATGATGGTAAGCTGAAGGTAAAGTCTCAGGAAAGAGGGTCACCATTACATACACGTACCATGTAAACAATTGTGGCACTCAGCTGGACGGCCTCGTCAGAAGAGGATTGTCGTCGCAGCACCGCGTGACACCCACCGGTCCCACTAGTGCTGCGACCACAATCCCCCTGCTCGGCTATGCACTTGCTGACCCCTGAACGCAATCAAACCGAAATTGGATTACTATGGAGGGTTTTTCGCAATCGTGCATGGTGGTACCCACCCGGCCGAATTTTGTGACAAATTTGTGTCATCAAATTTCTACCACTAAAGATGAACTAAAGTATAGAATAATTTTTAATTCATTGAATAGGAATCATCAAGCGAATCACCCCGCTCCCGACATGTTAGTTTGTTGTTTCGTAAGGAGCTTAGTTTGTAATAACTACACAAAGGAGTGACAGAAACTAGGTCGCTTGGCTTCGTTGAGTAGAAGTATTGGAAGGTAGTGTAGGCACAAATGTATATTAATTACGTAGAACAGGAAGGATACTTCACAGGATTTTCCGAATTTGTGTACTGTACATAACAGAAGTTTTGGTTCAGTATATGACACTAAATTAATTGGCAATGATAATTAAATGTAAATAGATTATAATAATATTAAACAAATGAAATTACATGTAACAATAGAAGCAAAAGGTTTATGTCGAGACCATATATTTCCACTTGCAGCAATCCTTTTTTCTTTTTTAAAAAAAAAGCATTGCTGCAAGTGGAAATATATGGTATCTGCCTACCCTATTGGGTAAAAGGCGTGACTATATGTATGTATGTATCATTCATTACTTGTATTTTATATGTCGAATGATTATATAAAATATAATCATTCGATATTTAATATTAGTATCATGGAAGACAATATTCTGAGAAAATCGGTCGCAGCGGGATTCCCTGTCATATCCTGGGTCTGGGGAGGTACTTCCTTTATTATGAGTGGTATAATATACCGGGTGTAAGTGAAACAATCCCAAAATGATGACAGGCGATAGTACCGAACAGAAAGGCGTCGCACTTTTTTTAATCATCATTTGTATCGCTTGTATTCATTTTCAAGAACGTTTTCCTAACATCCGGTATAGACGTTCCTATTACGTTTACATTTCGTTATTGACTCAAAAGTAAACTTCTCTTACGTATTTGATTTTGAATATCCAAATGGGCGTACGGGCCTTGATATCGAACTTGAACATGAGACCGTGGAGTGTTTAAAAATAAAAGTCATTTTAAAAATAGCATATCTATTCGTTTTATTTTAGGAATAAATATTGGTTAAGTTTCAATTTATACCTAGCTATATGAACGATGGATTTCTGGTTAGTTGATGATCATACTTAATATTTATATGTGTAAGTTTGTAATGATGTTTGGATGTTGGTTATTGTTACTCAATCACGCCCTATAGGCTCATCGGATCTGGCTGAAATTTGGTACGGCGATAGATTATAGCCTGGATTAACACATAGGCTACTTAGCCCTGGTATAGGTTCCCATTGGTTGCGGGAATGGTAACAGAATTCCACGCAGGCGTAGGTAAACGAATAGTTTGATTATAATAATAATAGTATGGCGATCGGCTCACCCGTCTAGCTTGTTTTGTACGTAATACGGTTCTACTACAGAAAATAATATATAATTTTATCTGAGGCATTCATAGTACCCAAGATAAATATATCACATTGACGAACCTACATAACGAATATTATTTTTGAACGGTCACTAATATAAATGAACACAACAAATTATTGTGATAGTTTATTAAAAAAATATATATAATTATGCGGGTAATTTTTTCTTTTGTTGGGAAAACTCAAAAATCAATCTTGTATGATGTACGTGCGAACATAGAGCACCTATGATCAACTGACTTACCTCAAATGGTACACGTACCCCACTTTGAGAAACCCGGATCAGTAAAATGCAAACAAAAATCGCTGATGCGAACATATAATATTAGTTATTGTTTATACGGGACTTAATCGCGTTAATAAATATATAATGGTATATATTTACCTCGACGTTTCGGACGCGATGTTGCGCCCATGGTCGCGAGTAGGTAACATGTAGCGAGTAGGTATGGTAACATCGCGTCCGAAACGTCGAGGTAAATATATACCATTATATATTTATTAACGCGATTAAGTCCCGTATAAACAATAATTATGTGTGAAAATCGTGTAAGTTTAAATCAATATATAATATTAGGATAAAAAACATGCATTGAACCATTGATTGCGCGTTGTTTGTAATGTCCCCCATATACTATATAATGGACCCCAAATATCAACAGCAATGAATTCGTAATTTAACATACATTTAATGTATGATTTTTAATGGAACAGTTGGGTAATATATTCCCACTTTATAATTTACATTTTCTGCCACAAAAGTATTTTCAGTCAGTTTTACGTATCTTCTTGATTAACACAATATCAATAATGTATACTATTATAAAATTGTAGATTTGTTGTGTCATTGGAAATATTTATATTTCGAATATTTTTTGAATTTTTTATCTGTTTTTTCACGGTGGATGCCAAAAGCGATTAAATGGATTTTGATACAGTTTTTTTTTTTCATTTAAAAGGTCTTGGTCAGACTTAAAATCTGCTGTTTGTTTGATTGCAATTAGTTAAGTAAAACCGGAGATATGAACAAAAAGCGATAACCGAAATCCGCGCGAGCCAAAAAGTAAAAAAAGAAATACGAGTAAAAATTTACCAACGCGAGTCGACGCGTGGGGTCTTTCAGAGCCTTGCGCTGAAATACACGTCTGTATCTAACGGTGTGAGTGCACGAGATGAGTTGTACTGATGTGAGCATCAAGTATAACCCTTTACCCAGTGTTAGGGACCAGTGGGAACATTTAAAAAATATTTATTTTGCAATTATGTAAGGGCTGGGCTTTTGAAGACCCCACGCGGCGGGTCGAGGGATAACTTTGATCACGCCCACTCTTCACCTTGAACATTCCATGTTAGTTTTGTATTATCTTGCATGTTTTAATCTCAATGGGTAAATGACGATTAGGTACAGTATTATTCGGGTGTGTGTTGGGTAACCTCCTCGAGTGTCGCTCCGATTCCGATCCCGCTGCAGTCCGGGGGGAACGGAATCGGAGCGGCCGGTACACCCTGGGCGGCGGTCAATGGCTTCCCCTTCACCCCTTCATAGGGTTGGCATTGATCGTCGGCCAATACCCAACGTGGCGGGAACACATCGCTCTCCGTACTCCTCTGCTTTCAGAGGAGACAGGATGAGCGATGCTGTTAGTGGTGAGATGGCCCAGGGTCAGCCGGGGTGCGAGGGATATGCTCTATGAGTAACCTTACACCCCGGCGTCTGAAGACCCGAGACGGCGTGCGGTTTTAGTCGGTGCAAGCCCGACATAACCGCCCCTGCTGGTCGGCGGGGGGGTATCCGAAGGGATTTCCGCACGATAAAAAAAAAAAAAAAAAAAAAAAAAAAAAGGTACAGTATTATTGATACATACGTCATCCTGAAACTAATAAGGAGGGTGTGTTTGTAGGTAGGTAATATCTACTATTTTCCTCCTACGCTTATTACTTTTTCAGTGAAAAATACCATACGAGTAGGTATATTTTTATCGGTTCTATTAATACGTTAAGCAAAAGTTTGGTAGCCTTTTTTCCTCGGTTTGTCAAACGATTTTCTTCCTTTTTACTTAGATGAGCTATGAATAAATGTAATGAGTGTTATTATGAATGAATAAAATTGAAAATAGTTTTTTTTATCAACTCAATCATTGTTATGACCAATGGGAACTGGTCCCATTGGTCATAACAATGATTAAATAATATATCGGAAAAATATTGTTTTGTTAATTTAGATAGGTACTGTCTAAAATTAAAACATTCATTACGTACGTCAATGGAATAAAATTATAAGTACCTAGTCCCTACATGTACATAGTTTCTAATATAATATTTTGTACGTGTACATGTTTCCAAAAATAGAAATGTACATTGTACGATAAAAGTGGCTTAATAAACAATATCTAAGTATGTTTATCTTGGTTCTAGAACAGCTAATACAACACTACAAAAAAACTACAAGTACAGTATTTATTATACTTTGCTACAAGCTATGCTTTATTTGGGTCTAGTTAGCGCTGTGTAATATTGTACTAGAATATTTATAACTAGCTGGCCGTCCCCGGCTTCGCCCGCGGCGTATTCCGAACCCTCGTTGCAATCTTTAACCCATATAACATAACATAAAAACATAACTTCACGCCTGTATCCCCGAAGGGGTAGGCAGAGGTTTATATATGCCTGTAATTGATTAATGTTCATGTAATGTATGGGAATCTGCCGGATTTGTTGGCATTTAATAGGTGAAACGTTCTATCGACGAATCTCTCAAAAACGAAACGTCCGGTGATCAGTCCAAAGGAGAAACGACTGTCGGCGAACATTTGCAGACCCTATGATTACTGTTCCTCTCGCTTGAATAGTAACGTGATAGTATCTAGCCTATGACAATCACACATATATGACTTTCTATTAGTAAAAGAATTTTCAAATTCGGTTTAGTAGATCCAGAGATTACTACAACCTCACAAACTTTACCTAGGTACATCTTTATAATATAATATCAGCACAGTCGAACTAAGTCTTTTTGACCGCCTTCAAAAACGTCGTTCAACGGAGCCGTCTAGACAGAGCAATCGTGTGGGATAAGCGGGACGCGTCATCATCACGTCCTCCATCCGATGATGATGATGATGACGATAACCATCATATATGTTTGTATTATTTGTTACTAGCTGTTGCCCGCGGTTTCACCCAAGTGGAATTCGGATCCCGTTACCACAACCCATGGGAACATTTTCCAGGGATAAAAGTAGTATAATGTGTTATTCCAGACTATAATCGATCCCTGTACCAAGGTGTATACGTTAAATAAATATTCCATAAATTAAATAAAAAACAAAAAGTAATGTGTCACCCCTGGAACAATTGTTTATGTCTGGACAGAGGAGGTATTTCGCGAGACATTAAAGGCGATGGACCACTGTATGCAGTTCCATTGTGATATTAGTATAGATTATAATTTACATACTACAGGAGTACACTGTTCACGGAGGCGCTAGTCAAAAATATCTCTTGGTGCACCCTGGATACCGAAAGCATCAACAACCTGTTTTTATAAGGAAGGCGTACCTTTTTTTTTTTTCGTGCGGAAATCCCCTCGGATACCCCCCCGCCGGCCAGCGGTATCAAACAGATCTGGGCGCTATTGCCACTTCGGCTGGGTGCTCTAAGATATTAAATTTGTATATTACAGAATAGAACTGCAGCCTGGTAATTATTACAAAACAAACAAAATCAATATATATAGTATAATGAATGATAATATAACCGATATTTTGAAATGAGGTTATTAACCTACAAAGGTTGTAGTTCTTGAAATTTAACCGGGTGGCAACAACTCGTCCTTCGTAACCGGTTTCTTTAGGTTTTAGAACTATATCATGCGATTTCCTTATTAACAGACACGATATGGGTACGTAGTATTATATTAAAAATGTATAATTCAAAAAATATTAAATTTGCATAGACCAGTAAAACGGCACTTCAAGTCAATTAAAATTTGTTTCGCTTTGTGAACCGGTGGTGGTCTATTTGATAAACATTAGATAGTTATTGATTACCAAATGGACTACTGGCTCATAACGCAGCCCCGTGGCCCCGTCCTGAACCAGTTCCGATGAATAATTTCAGTATCTTTAAAAAGTGACTTATAGATAAGTGAGTATTGTATATCTAGGTCAGTACAAATGTATGCCCGGGAAATGGATATAACTAGTCTGGCCATAAATACTGTTACATCAAAACTTTTCTTTCTTTTTCAACTTTTTAAGTATTTTGAATTTGGAACACGTATATTATTTCTTTTAAATCTTTCGATTTCGCGCCATTTCACATATTTTTTCGTTTTCATTATCGAATTACAATATGGAATGGGCTGTTAAAGAAAATAGGATTTCAGTGATCGCCTTGCACAAAGTGGGTATGGAGCCGTCGGTCATATTCCAGACACTTCAAAAACTTGGTATCAGCCGTATGTTCGTATATCGTACTATCAATAGATACAACAACACTTCGTCTGTCGAAGACCAGAAAGGAAGGGGGGTGGCCGCGTGCTGTTGGAACTACAAAGTCTATTAATCCTATTGAAGCCAGAATTCGTCGAAACCCCATAAGGAAGCAAAAAATCTTATCGCGAGAAATGGAGATTCCCGCTAGGACTCTGTCACGTATTATAAAACAAGACCTGAAGCTCAGTGCTTATCGTCGATATACAGGACATGCCCTAAATCAATCTTTACGATTAAAGAGAGTCAATCAATCAAAGCGCCTTCTGTGTTTCACCTGCGTATCGCGACACAGGTGAAAGGCTCAGAAATATCCTCTTTACCGATGAAAAAAAAATCACAATTGAAGAACACTACAATAAGCAAAATGATAAAGTGTACGCTCACAGTTTTAAGGAAGCTGCTCAAGTGGTGGGAAAGTCGCCGCAGGATGATGACCACGTTGTACGTGGTCATCATCCTGCGGCAGTGATGGTTTGGTCAGTCAGTGGTTGTCACAAAGCTACATTTTTGTGAAAAAGGAGTGAAAACTTCAGCCAAAGTTTATCAAGATACTGTCTTGGATCATGTTGTAAAACACCTCAGCATTACACTTTTTAAAAATATACCGTGGACTTTCCAGCAGGAATCTGCTCCTGGTCACAAGGCACGAACTACCCAAGCCTGGCTAGAAACCAACGTTCCGGACTTTATAAGAGCTGAAGAGTGGCCCTTATCTAGCCCAGACCTTTAGACTACATATTATATAATAACAGTGTGTAAATCCATACATTCGTGACCAAACATATTAAAGGCCAAATATATATAAGGCTGTATAAAAGCCAAAGGTGGCCATTTCGAATAAAATATATTTTTATTTTTGCTAAGACTTTAATAAATATGTAGGTATAAATTTTAAAATTATTACATTAATTCATTTAAAAAATATTGCATTTTCATGTGCAACAAAACTTATGGCTGGACTAGGCACAGATTGGAAATTAGCCTGAAGACGACCATGATATACCTATGCTTCTTGTTCAGTGCGTGAACCGAGCGAGCGCAGTAATAAAAAAAAAACAATTAACAGCCCTGCTACCAGTCTCCTTTAACCCGGAGACAAGGGTGAGGAGTGAAACCACGAGCAGGGAGAATTCAAGCCGTAGCCCCACCACTCACTTTCACGCAATCACTACTTCGTTCCGAAGCGTGATCTAAAGCCGACAGTGGAAACGCAAATAAAACTAAAACTTAATATCTAACTAAAATAAAGTGTCTAATGATCCGGATCTACACCAAGGTGCAGTCATCAAACGGTACAAAATCATTAATCGCACACTTACCGCAATTTTATAAAAACCGGTTAACCGAACCTACTAAAGCCGCACGAAGCATCAAACACAGGAAGTCGGCACGAATATAAAATGGTTCAAATAATAAAATACCGCAATTTTAAAAAAAACCGGTTACCGAACCTACTAAAACCGCACGTATAAAAACAAATCAAATCATACATTACTTTTAATTTTATAGCAAGTAAACTCAAATGAATATCTATTCAGACCTCCCGGCGGGTCCAATCAAACATGAATAAACAACAATTCAAATTTAAACAGAGTTTTAACACGTACTTGTTTCAATAATCAAAAAAAGCCGCAATTGACAGCAAATATTTCAACTTTAAGAGTGAAAATAGTCAAATTCAATTGCACCAAAAGGCAAAATAGCAATGATAAATTAACAATAATATTTTATGATTTGGTATCGCTAATGACCAAAGTGCCAAGTGTAAGCGCCAAATGAAATTATTCAAAAGACTTCACTTTCGCTTTATCGCCAAAATATCAATGTAAAGAAATCATTCACCAATTTGCTGCTGATCTAACATCCTACCATTCATCACTATCATCATTCGAGCTCCAAGTTCGCTGGGGTCCGTTTTATCACCGATTATTCTTGTACCGGTTAATCTTGACTTTTATGGGAGGACTTTTAAAGGAATTCCTGCGCCAGTGGCTCATCCGTCGGTCAGCAGGTGTACCGGCTTACAGGTGAGTTTGGGAGTACGGGTGGAGTTCCATACACCCATACTAATATCATACCAATCATTTTTTTTTCTTTAACACGATCGGATAGGTGAAAAGCTCGCACTAGGTAGGCACCCTGTAGCTGAACTAGATAGCGTGTTGATGTAAAGCAGTTTACGCGAAATATTTTTAGTCTACTATTTGGAACATATCGCAGACAACAAAACTCTGTGTGGGTGTGTATTGTTTACAGGTTTAAAATAGGGATTTCCTTTGTCTTCAATTAAAATGGTTTTTCCATTCCATCTGAATTGAAACCAATCCTGCCGTTAGGTATTGGTTGGATCACCTCCAAGTTTGGTGCACCCTGGGCAACGTGGGCGATGACGCATCATTGATTGCTCCTCTGGAGTAGCTGGCGTCAACGTCAATGGTCAAGAGTCTGACCAACCGGTCCTTTTCAGGGCCAGCTGACCCCATTGCACGAGGGGGTCGGGGCATGGCGGGCCTGCAAGGCCCGCGGGGAGGGGTGGTCGCTCCAGGTACCCCTCTGCTGTTACCAGAGGGGACACTGCGGTCCGAGTGCGAGGGATATGCTCTATGGGTAACCTTACACTCGGGCGTCTGTAGACCCGAGACGGCGTGCGGTTTTAGTCGGTTCAAGCCCGACATAACCGCCCCCGCTGATCGGCGGGAGGGTATCCGAAGGGATTTCCGCACAATAATAAAAAAAAAAGGAATTCATAGCAAACATATAAAATAAATAAGTATTCTGGGACAATACTACACAGCGCTATTAGAACCAAACTAACGCAGCTTGTAATATGGGTTCTAGAATGCGGGTAAACATACTTTACTAAGATATATTTTTTCATAAATACACTAGCATAGCAACTCGGTTTCACCCGCGTAAATCCTAATCCAGTCGGAATATCGGGATAAAAAGTAGCCTATGTAGCAATAATTATTGAATTCGGTCCAGTAGTTTCAAAGTCTATTCAATACAAACAAACAAACAATCGAATCTTTCCTCTTAATTATATTTGTATAAATACATATTATAGGTACGAAGAAACACCCAGAACAATGCATAAATATATTTTGACTGAGTGGGAATCAAACGAGCGACCTCTGACGCAACAATCGAATGCTTCACATTAATAAATCATTAGCACCGCCGTAGCCTTTGATCAGGGAAGAGTGACATTCGTCTTTCAGCGCCCTTTGGCCCATTTCACTCCCCCGCCTCTCAAAAACGCCTTCAAAATTGATTGACGCGTACTATTATCCATTGTGTGATTGTGTGCTGCTTGTCGGTATTATAACTTCGGAAATTAGATACTGTAAGTAGGTAATCTGTGCTATAACCTACTTGACAATGAACACTTACCTACGGTTTAGTATTCCTGCCAACCAACTCAACTAAGTTTAATAGCTAGTGTCATGATTTATTTAACATAACAGTAGTAATAAATTTAATTCCCGGATAACTGGTGGCTACTGTAGGTTATATATTACCTGTACTAGGTACTGGCCACCAGGATTCCACTTTAACACAGTGACGAACTACAACATAATGCTGAAAAGGCAATTAACAGGAAATCGGTTTTAACTTGAAAGTTCTGGAATCAGAATAAAACTAATTTAAACGAATTATTATATCGCAATATATAATTTTACCGGCGATAGCCCGGTGGCGTACGTAACGGACTGCTGAGACGAGGTCTCGAGTTCGATCCCCAGTCGGCCCGGGTACACACCTCTGACTTTTCGTAGTTATGTGTGCATTAATAAATGTTAATTATCGCTCGCTTAATAATGTGCCCGGTAGATGGCAATAGACTCGCCCCCTATTACATTGGGAGCTTAACATAACTGGCGAATCGTGGGTGTGTAATACACCTCTGCCTACCCCTTCGGGGATACAGGCGTGAAGTTATGTTATGTTTTATGTTTATATAATTTTACTAGCTGTGGCCCCCGCTTCGCCCGTGGGATACTTCGCTCTGTGAGCGTGATGATGATATATAGCCTATAGGCTTCCTCGATAAATAGGCTATCCAACAAAAAAAAAACATTTTTCAATTCGAATCAGTACTTCCTGAGATCAGTGCGTAAAACCAATCAAAAAAAAACAAAGTCTTCAGCTTTATAATATGTATTAGTATAGATAAACTATTGACATTAAAAACCATCCTAATTTCAGAAGCGAAAATGCTTGGAACGTACCACGAACTTAGGACCCAGTAAATTAAGGTGACATATATATACATTTATAATTAATCTTTTATTCTCAATCTAATCTCAGTATATGTAAGTAACTAAGTCTATATGTAAGTAACAGATAGCTTTGATGTTCTAAACTTACCTAATTGCAAGTGTGATTAATTATAAAAGTGATTTAAATAAATGGTTCTTATGTTGTACCTTGACTCCCTCAATTAACTACGCACATTGAACTTGGCGAAGGTACATCGCATTGGGTTAATTGAATTGAAAACTATTTCGTAGACAGTACTATATTTCTATATATTAAAAAATAAATATATAATAATAATAATAATAATTTCCACATCCTGCTGGTGTCTATCTTCATTTAACCCAGTATGTCCAACAAAACTGGTACGGTTCAATGCCCATCACGTCTGTTGTACCCTGGACAGTTATCCCTTTATTTTTCTCGTGCCCAGTTAATGAATTAAATCCACAGATTTTATTATTGAATTATGTTGTTTAACAACTGATCTTTCTATTAATGTTTATTTGACAGGTCTATTCTCAACATTTATGAAAAAAAATACGAATGCATAAAACTGGCCTAAATTGAACAGGTTCCCCTACTCGACACTTAGTTAACTCTATTAAGGAGTCGTCATCACCCTGCTAACGAGTATTTGTTTATTAATTTCATAAAAGATCTTAAACCATGAAACTGGAATCAGCGGAATCGGCATCACATCACCATCAGTCTGAATCTAGGTTGATTGATTTAAAAGTGGCCTCATGGCTGCAATTTAGCTTATCGGGTTACTGCAGTATCCAAATGGAAAGTGGATCGACTGTTGCTGTTGTGGCGCACGACTCGACCCACATAGAGTGGTCGGTGTTCAATGACGTCATTGCGAAAATTTGGGTCATGAGGGCGCGCTTTCCGAGGCACCGCAGCCGCCGCGCTTCTCCGTTTGAGGAGAGATCGGCCCGAATACAGAACATATTGCATCAACTGTATAACTAACACTAGATTACATAATACTTTCCTATTCTATAGCCTCTTACAGACTGTACGAAAGCAAATACTTCAACACTAATCTCTGTTAGATCAACAGTACTGCTTCACGTATCTGTGTGACATTCAGTTACTAACAAGCAGTAGGTATTTCAATTACATCAACCGTATAAGTAACATTTTTTTCTTGATTTCACATTGCGACAAAAGTATAGAAGGTCGCAAGTGGATTATAGATATTACTCTATGACGTTCAAGATAACCTGATTCAGTTTCACTGCCTTGAACACTCGAATAGGCAGACACAGAATATTACCTTGTCACACGAATATTACATACTGATATGGAATTGAAAGTTATAAGCAATTTATTATTGATTAGTAACTGCTATGTGTGGAGGCATATGTGTACATTGGTGTATAGTGTTATCTGTTTGAAAATCGAAAGATGAGGCTGAAACATAGGTGAAATTACCGAGCGACGGTTTTAGGAAGGAAGTGCTGATGGGCCGCCGTGAAGCTCGAATATGTAAATAAGAACTTAACCCACTATTGGTGACGTCAATTTAACTAACATTGTTCACCAACTAGGATTTTCCTGCATACATATATATATATATATATATATATTATACTTATACTTGCTTTAGTGCTAATCAAATATGTATACCTAAACCAAAATTGCAATTAGGATACTTTAATGACTTAAATCATCCTTTTTCAGTCTGATGACATTAGAAACTCTTGTAAAATTAACATCCATATATCCATCGAACAAAAATTAACACAAATGCCACTCACAAATTACACTTCCTGCGCGGTCGCCTGCAACAAGGTACGAGTACAATATTTCTTTACGGTCAAATATTCTTTGACTTTCGCCATCCGCACTCGAAGCATCGACCGTCACATATAGGACCATTAGTTCCAGGTACACAATTCTTTACGTAAGACATGCTGAAAAAAGATTAAGATACTGATCAAATAAGAAGTTAGTTATGAGGTAGGTACCTATATGAATATAGTATTTATATAAAATATCATCAAATTCATGCGAAAAAACTCACTGAAAATGTAGAAACCGTAAATAACCATTTAAACAAATCTTTGGTACGAATAATATCTGTTACAATAAAGATTTATGTACCCACCACGCTGCTGCGGACGGAACTGAAGGTGGGGGGGACGTGCAATAAGGCATCATTCATCAGATTAAATCAAAATCGCAACGCGAACCAATTACGAGCAAAAAGTCATTCCGTTTTCTTTTGGTACTCGGTCTAAACAGACATATATGTCACCAATGCTGCAATGGCGGGTTAAGAACACATTAAAAATGGTCGATTCCTTCAAGGTACAAATGTATTGAGAACCTATAAAATGCATCCTCTAATAAGAAGTAAGTTTTATTCTGAACCTAGATATAACTTCTATTGGTACTTTGAAACGTACAGCTAAATAATAATATCATCATCCTCATAGCGATTACCCAGTTACCTCTAAAGTTTGCACTTTGAAGCCCGAAGCCCGCTCATTGTTTTAGATCCAAATAATACTAATACGAGTATAACCGATTGTAAACATCAAATAATACGGTATTGATTAAAAGTATGAATATCTTCATAAAACAAACTAGTTAACCATACATTTAGTGGTCTCCCAACATGATGGTTGAGTAGCTAGTAGAATAGTACTTTTTTTTTTTCGTGCGGAAATCCCTTCGAATAACCCCCCGCTGGCCACCGGGGGCAGTTATGTCGGGCTTGAACCGACTAAAACCGCACGCCGTCTCGGGTCTTAAGACGCCGGGGTGTAAGGTTGCCCATAGAGCATATCCCTCGCACCCCGACTGACCCTTGGCCATCTCCGGTTTCGAGATGGCCCCCTCTGGTTTGGGAACCACGGTGTTCCCGTCTTGCCCCGGTTTGGGGGAGGGGCGCTAGCCGCCCCACCGCCCCGGCCTGCTTCTGCTGGGGTGACAGGCGGACCCCCAGGCCTCGATAAGCAACCTCCGGCGCATGAGTCGCCTGCGACGCGCAGCGAGCATGTTGCTCGGCGGGGAGAGTTCTAAATCTCTCCCAGGCGCGCTCCGCCATCTCCTTAGCGAGCATTACATGCTCGTAGAAGGACGAGTAGAATAGTACCTATTATGTGATTAATTACTTTAAAAATACATTTTGGTCACAAAAAAACTGTGTAGGTTACCTACTTGCTTAAATTATGTGCCATCTGTGTTTTATGTAACTTTTATTGATAACATTATGTTGTCATAGAATAACAGCTATAAATCCATTAATAAATTTGTGTCGTAAGTAGGTAGGTGCCTGCTCTAATCGTAAAATTATTATCGTAGGTATGCTGACTGAATGATGTAAGTATGACTAAAGTCAGTTCATTGGAAACGGTATTAGATGCCAGAAGTCTATAAAAATCATTAAGACAGGAAAACGGAAAGGAAATGAATGAACTGCACAATTGACGATTCGTCATGGTATGTTGATAATTTAACGGGAAGTGTTCGAAGAATGTGGGTTTGTGGTCTATGCTCTAATAAGCCTATTTTATAGGTAGGTGCATAGGTATAAAGCATTATTAACATAATTATTGAATATTGTTTACTAAATGCCAGCAAATCAACTTTGATTGGTGTAAACGCATATCTAGGCATTGTTTATGCTAATAAATAACATATCATCACGCATATGGATGCGGCAAGCTGAAGACAGGGCGCTATGGCGCTTATTAGGGGAGACCTATGTCCAGCAGTGGACTAGAATAGGTTGATGATGATGATGATGATGAATAAGATCTTTTCCTCTCCTATTAGATAGTTGTTACATTTCTTCAGTCCCAGGGGCTCCTGTCGGGTTTGGCGATACAGGTCCGCAGATTGGGATGAGATGCGATCCTTCATCACATCTTACCCTTGGCAGCCTGCATGCTTCTCTTCTACTGATCCATCCGTCAGCGCGGACGCTGTGGTGAATGTTTTGCGGTAGGGAATGGAGTATTACATTCCGTTTTCTGTCGTAGACATGTATGGCGTGGCTCGACCATGGTTTGGCGCCAAATGCGGTCGTGCCGAAGCACTCAAGCATGCGGCTTACTTGGCTTGGGTCAATGCCCGCAACCGCGGGGTGGAGGACGTATCTCAAAAGAAGAGAGCCTTTAACAGGGCTGCCATGTTTTGCAAGAAGAGTTTGCGAAAGGGCCGCTTTGACCATATTGACCGTATTGGAAACAAACTTGCTTTGTATCCAGCGGGCAGTAAAGCGTTTTGGGCCCTAGGAAAGTCGGTTGAGTCCAAGTTCTGCCGCCCCTCACTGCCTCCACTGAGGAAGCCTGACGGGAAACTGGCCCACTCCGCTGAGGAAAAAGCAAATTTATTTGCTTCACTTTTTGCTTAGTCTTCGCGTCTAGATGCCGGAACGACGAAGCCTACTGCTCCTCCTGTCAGATATGGGACGCGCATGGCAGATATCAGCATTGGACAGAGAGATGTACGTAGGGTGCTAAGTAATCTGGACGTGAATAAGGCCAATGGACCCGATTGGATTCCAGTGCTCAGGACTTGTGCACCTGAGTTGTTTCCTATTTTGACACGCCTGTTTCGTCTCTCTTATGGGACCGGCCAAGTGCCGAAGGCTTGAAAGTGAGCCAACGTGCAACCTGTGCCCAAAAAGGGCAGCCGGGCGGACCCTGTCAATTCAGACCAATTTCAGTAACGTCCATTCTCGGTAAGTCTATGGAACCTGTACTGAATAAAAAGCTCCTGGCATACCTCGAAGCGAACGAACTCCTCAGTGATCGGCAATATGGCTTTCGCCAAAACCGTTCCACTGGGGACCTTCTTGTGTATGCCACCTTACATTTGGAGTGAGGCCATCGAGAGGCACGGAGAGGCAGTTGCCGTTTCTCTCGATATCTCGAAGGTTTTTGACAGGGTCACACCATGGCCTAATTGGCAAGCTTCCTTCCTACGTCCCTGGCTTATGTATCTGGATCAGCGCCTTGCTGAGGAATCGGTCTATCCATGTGGTCGGTGACGGCTGCACATCCGACCGATTAGCAATCAACGCTGGGTTTCCTCAGGGGTCAATACTCTCGGCTACATTATTCCTGCTGCACATAAACGACCTGCTCAAACCTGGTACTTTTGGGTACACAGACGACAGCACAGTAGTCGAGAGTTACGAGTCCAACATCCAAGCCAGCGTGGGACAGATCCGGTCTCTCCGAGAGGCTATGGTTGAGCGTTTGAATTTGTCCTTGAAAGCGGTCTCCGATTGGGGTGATACTAACTTGGTCAAATTCAACGTTACTAAGACCTAGGCGTGTCTTTTTCTCCGTCAAACGAAGTCAATTTCAGCCAAACCCCACATTCCGAAATGCATCCGTGCCGATAACCGACCGCCTCGACCTTCTTGGCGTTACTTTAACATCCACCCTCAATTTTGGGTCTTACATTGAGGGTAAACCTCAAGTGCCTGCTAAAAAGCTGGGTATTCTGTCGAAAGTGCGACAGTACAGGTTGTTGTACAGGTTCAGCAACTGTTCCGGTGTGAACCGGAACAGTTGTTCAACCTGTACCAAGCGCAGGTTCGCTCCTGTATGGAGTACTGCTCCTATCTGTGTGCTGGCTCAGCTAAATACCATCTAGAAGCGCTAGAGACAGTAGAGAGACGGGCCAAGAGGCTCATTAACAACGATGAACTCGAAAGAAAAGGCTTCAGAGCCTTGAACATCGACGCAAAGTTGCAGGCCTACCGGTGTTTGTGGCGCTGGAATTGCGCCTTATTGGGTCACCTAACACTCAGCACATGAGATTCGAGACGGCGTGCAGTTTTAGTCGGTTCGAGTTCGACATAACCACACCCCCCTGACTGGCGGCGGGTGAGGGTTTCCATGGGAATTTGCGCACTAGAAGAAGGTACATTAAATATACTATAATGCCGAATATCATCATAGTGAACTTCCTCTTCCTTTGATTTGTGTTTGTTTGCACTAGATATGCCCATGACATTATCTCAAAATAAAACATCTTTCCTTGTGTCAACAAATCTTTTGAATGAGAGGATTGATTAAGATTAAATTCTATATTAGGTTGAACCAATCAATACAGACGGCACAATGTCGGGCGGCAACGCGTGAGGGTTATTATGTGACCGCGTGGAATAGTCCTGTGCATCACAATAGTAGATATAATTAAATGTTGTCCAGACTATGACCAGATATACGAAAGTGAAACGTACATCGTACACATTCAATTCTTTTTTCATTATGCTATACTCGTAATTAAACGGTTACTCATAACAATAACCATGTTGAAGAAGACTTTGTTTATGGGCTTTGGCCCATAAACAAAGTCCATAAAAGAAGTCGGGGGGAGGCGCTGTTAGCTGAAATACAGGTACAAAGCCTAGTTCAGCAGCAGATGCTAATACCAGACACAAAGTGTAAAACTTAATTCTAACATTATCAACCATAAATTGTATTATTATGTCGAATTTCTTTTGGTTAAATAAAAATTATTAATTATTATACATTTTTATAACTACAGTAACAAGATTCACTCCTATTAGGTATCGGTGGATGTCAATTTAGTATAAAAATAAATTAACCTGTAACTGTAACCTACCATAGATTGTTTACTCAGTTACTTCAGACAGCTTTCACATGCAAACGCATGTGAAATCTTATTTGATTATATTCGTAACTCAGATTATTTGATAATGATTGATAATGATTATATAGGTACAGAATTCTTTACGACATCTTACAGCTTTTTTTTTTATCGTGCGGAAATCCCTTCGGATACCCCCCCGCCGGCCAGCGGGGGTGGTTATGTCGTGTCTCGACTAAAACCGCACGGTGTCCTCCCCAAGTGTTCGTTGCCGGGCACCCCGGGTAAGCCCTCGAAAGGATAACCCCAGGGTTGCCGGCGGACTTTGGCCGCCACCGCGGCCTCGCCTGGTTTGAATTGCTGAAAAAATATGGTACTGCTGAAAAAACGTGATTTAAAAAAAAAAAAATCTTTGCAATGGTGACACTGCAGTCACTGTTACAACTGGTTGTTGTTACGCACAGTTCGTTGACGTCATTTCGGTGGTGATCTCTTTTCAAGTTCCGGATCCGAAGACAACAGTAAGAGTTTTTGTCCGTGAATCATGGGATTTCGGAATCCAAACAAATTAACGTATTTGACAATAGTATACAAACAAAGCAACAAAAGTCTAAAAGTCAACTTAACGCTTGTTATTAATAATGCGCTGGCGTCAATCTATTTATCATTCACGCTTATAGTTGCTGAACATCGACTGACTTTTGCATGGACACTAACAGTTTGTATTGGTTGAAAAATAAATATACCCCCACCCATTTTATCATTTCAGATACTGTCTGTAGTTAATATTTATTTTTTACATAATAGATTGCTGCATCACAATAGTAGATTATAACTAAATGTTGTCCAGACTATGTAGATATAAGAAAGTGAAACGTACAAGCAGAGTAACAAAAGTCTATAAGTCAACTTAACGGTTGTTATTAATAATGCTCTGGCGTCAATAAATTTCTCATTCACGCTTATAGTTGCTGACCATCGACTGACTTTTGCATGGAGACTAACAGTTTGTATTGGTAGAAAAAAAATATACCTCACATATTTTATCATTTCAGATACTGTCTGTAGTTAATATTTATTTTATACATAACAGATTGCTGCACCTTAAATTGTCTGCATTTATTTATAATGACTGAATCTCCCACGTATATTATATCACACCCTAAATAAGGATCATTGTGACTGTTTTTAGTACGCGATCACATGTTCGTTGAAACATTCAGTTAGGTATACACAATCCAAATTGCTCGTTATTTCTATTATGCATTTTTGAAATTGCTTTAACTTTCGACTGCTCATTTATTTCAGTCGTCTCTGGACGGGATGCCTTAAGCAATTGCTTAAATAGCTTATAGGCCAATCCAGGACTGATCGCTATTCAGCAAACGGTAGGTGGGACATCCCCCAGCCAGCTGATGGACTGATTACCTGAAAAAGGTAACTGGGATAGACTGGATGCAGAAAGCGGAGGATCGGTAGGGTCAGTCGGGGTGCGAGGGATATACTCTATGGGCAACCTTACACCCCGGCGTCTGAAGACCCGAGACGGCGTGCGGTTTTAGTCGGTTCAAGCCCGACATAACCGCCCCCGCTGGCCGGCGGGGGGGTATCCGAAGGGATTTCCGCACGAAAAAAAAAAAGGTATGGCGTAGGTACATTGGGAGAGACCTATGTCCAGCAGTTGACTAATTGATTAATTGACTAAGAAATACCTTACAGAAAACCTCAATAATATTTTTTGCCCGACCCGGTAGTCGACCCGAGACCTCATTGCACATAAGTCGCACTCTATACCGAGATGAATAAATATAGTGTTAGATATTATACAAATTTTAAATAATATACTTTTTTCCAAAATAAAATATGTAGAAAACGGAACCCTTATAGATTCGTCATGTCTGTCTGTCTGTCCGTCCAATCTATAAGAACTATGCTATTTAAACTTGGTAAGTAGATGTATTTTGTGAACCGCATTAAGATTGTCAAATAAAAATAGAAAAAAAAACACTACCCCTTACTAACTGAAACTGAAAAAAAAAATTCTCATTTAACCCATACGTATGGATAATGGACGTCTTCAAAAATGATATTGAAGTTACTATCATCAAATATCAAATCAAATATCATTTTTTTCTAAACTGAATAGTTTGCGTGAGAGACACTTCCAAAGTGGTAAAATGTGTCCCCCGCCCCCCTGTGTCTTCTAAAATAAGAGAATGATAAAACTAAAAAAAATATATGATGTACAACATGGTAATCATGTAAAAATTGGTTTGAACGAGATCTAGTAAGTAGTTTTTTTTTAATACGTCATGAATCGTAAACCGCAATTTTCCTTTCATTCTATTAATTCACATATTTTTTTTTTAAATCATAATTATTATACTTGCTGCTACGGAACCCTTCATGGGCGGTCTTTACATGGCCGGCGGGGTTTACGAGAGGATTGTCACACGAAAAAAAAATTGGCTGTTTTTGAATGATCTCTGATACGATAATGTTGATACCTTCACTTTTTGATTCGTAAATCAACAATCAACAAATGCAGAAAAGGTAATTTACAGGTAAGAAATTGCATTGAAAAATTTCAGTAGTAGTAAGGATGCCTATAGGTAGGTACCCTAAATGATCTCTGATACGATAATGTTGATACCTTCACTTTTTGATTCGTAAATCAACAATCAACAAATGCAGAAAAGGTAATTTACAGGTAAGAAATTGCATTGAAAAATTTTGAGTAGTAGTAAGGATGCCTATAGGTAGGTACCCTAAATGATCTCTGATACGATAATGTTGATACCTTCACTTTTTGATTCGTAAATCAACAATCAACAAATGCAGAAAAGGTAATTTACAGGTAAGAAATTGCATTGAAAAATTTCAGTAGTAGTAAGGATGCCTATAGGTAGGTACCCTACCTAGTCTCTATTCTAAGCGGCTTTTTTTTTAGGATTAACTTTGCTCAACTTTATGTATCAATATTTGTTAGCCATTAACAGTACATAACAGTCTTATGTAAGCTGGATTTCAAGAAAGTTATATTTTTAAACGGATTTTTACTGGTACTTATAGAACTGGCGCAACCATAGATTGATAGGCTTTACTTAAACCTTGTACGGTTAAGTACCTACTCTTTTGAAAGGTTCGTCTTTCGCCACTGATTAAGGATGATTATAATTTTATAAGTCCAATTCTTAGTTTGTTTATATGAGTGGTGTTTTCTGTTAATTGGTAGGTGTTCAGTTCATTGATAATCAACAGAGTTTACAAGGTATGTTTCTGTAATTGTAAAAAGAGTTCCTCTTTTCAAAGCAAGTGTAAGATGCTCCGTATTATTTTATTTTACAATAAGAGTATATTGCTCGTTAATTGCCGACTTTGCCGAGCCCCGCCAACACAGAATACTATGGGTAGGTAATAAATATCCAAATAATAACTAATGTTCATTGTTCATAGTTACGTTATTGAGTTACGTTGCGAGGTCGATTAAAGTCAGTAAATGTTTCTCTATGGTAGTGTCTTTAACCTCTGTAACGTAATAATCAACCTTTGTAATGTGGTTTAGTATAACCGCGTAAGTTGAACTGGCCTGCATCTATAAATATATAGGTGTGGGCGTTACTTATCTCTAATTTCGATGAGAATTATCTTAACTATTTATAAAAAATAAAAATGTTCTGCAAAAGCACGCAGTGAAAAGCGAAATGAAAACTGACCTTAACGTTTTCGAGAGCTCACCACGTACAGAATAGCTATGTTAGTTAAAATGGGTGTGCCTATGAAACTGAACAGGTACGGGCTTATCAACCCGCCGTCCCGGCCTGCTTCTTGTTGTACCTATAGATTAGAAGTCAATATCACTGTAAACAATTGACGTATAAATTGATCGATTCTATTGATAACTTTGCATACTCATAGCTATCACAATACATACTTTCGTGTTTACGTATTCATCACGTTCTACACGTGGGTTTCTTTATTTTATAAGGTAAGCCGTAATACACGTACATTGTTCGCAGGTAGGTCGTTTTACTACAACTCTGTAAAGTAAAACATTAATCGTTTCGATTGAAAACGAGTTTTTATCACTCGATTGTTTATCTCTATGGGGCTCTACTTGATTGTTTTTCTGGCAGGATGTGAACGTTAAAAGTTATTTATAATCTAAATAAATAAATAATTACTTGTTCAGTTTCAATAAGTTATAACTCAGTTAACATCATTTAAATACAAAGTAGACTTTCTTTCGAACATCTTCAGCTCTCCCCAGTACCAACTTGTGTACTTAGGTACTTACTCACTTACAGTAAATGTATTATGTAAATAATCGTTCTCTGCGTCATACATACATACACATTTATATGACTTTTGATAAGGCTTTAAAAGTTAGTATTTTCCATTCGTTTGTAAACATGATATGGCGTTATAAAGGTTTCTGTGGACTTACGAAATATTCAGCAGAACTTTGATCAGCAAGAGATGGTGAAAGTAGACAGCCTGGAGAAGGTGGCGCCGTAGCGGCTGCAGGCGGTGGCGCCAGCGATAGTAATTCTCCAGCAGAAGCTGACATACTTCCCGCTGCTGCAAGGCTCCTCAAGCGGTCAGCTAAATCTGTGTGACCGCTATTAAAAAATTTACTAACGTTCCCATCCTTATCATCATTTGTATTTAAGTTATTTATGATGCGCGGCCTTCGTAATTTCCGTGAAGCTGCGCGCCACCGTCTTAGCCGGCAGGCAGCATTATTTAACACATCCTCGGTTTCACGGCACTGGGGTTGCTCCTCGTCAGACTGCGTGTCATTGTCGTCTTCAATATGCTCATCTATGAAAGGTAATGCCTGCCCCAGCGAAGAAGGCGAGGGCTCTCCATCGCTAACTGTTGTACTTGGTGGACTTAGAAAATCCCTTAAAGCAAAAGCCAGCCGTTGGTCAGCATTAAGCCCTCCTGGCGCATTATTGCGAGCCGAGAGGAACTGGTTCTCATCGGTCTTGCCATCTTTGGCGTTAGTCTTCAAGGCACCGTTTTCATTAGAATTTAGGTCCATATTGATTTCTTGATTAAACGAAGGCATACTTAAAAATCGGCATTTAACAAAATTCATTTATAAGTTTAAATGTCGCACTGAGGGCATGGATTTTTATATAAGGTTTGAACATATTTTTTAACTTTCGTCAAACAATTATTATTTGACGCTTGAGAGAACCAGAACTTGTAACACGGAACAATCCACACATTTTTGGCATTAACGTAGACGAAACACCAATTTGAACTTTATATATATACACTTCAGGTAGACAGGCACAGTTAATTGAAAGGACTGATAATGTTTAATCACTGTACTAATTGTCAGCACTCAACTCGTGAGGATATCAAATGAATCTGACATTACTAAAACTCGCGGTATTATTAAAAATATATTAAGAATTGCGTTCACATTCACACGATCAGCCTCGAATTAAACAAGCAGTCTAGGCTGAGCGACGCACTACTGGTCGCTGCTATCATCCTAAGTATACATTATATACGTGACGTTCTCAATACTACAGTGTTCTGTTTGTATTGACGTATAGCCGCCTTGCGCAAAACAGAACTTGCAGTAGCGCCACCTAACGTGACTGCAGAGTTAAAATTAACATTTCAGACGCCATCTATATCGTTCTGTACGGTAACTTGAGAATCAAACAACGACAGTACTGTTGTTGGATTAGCCAGTATAAGGCATTTTCGGCAGGTGGCGATTTTACAAATTGTCTTGGTATAATTTGAACAAACCATAATTCCTATAGTTTTCCTTAATCGTGCGATTTGTAGGACTGTAATATTCCGGTAAATTATTAAATTTTAATAAGTTCAACTGACACTCTTGTAAGCCTACGCTTACGTTACGCGAAGCCGTTTATGATGGAAGCTATATATAGAATATATTTGATAAAAATTGCTGTCAGATGTAAGATCACTGCGAGTTGCAGTAAAAGTGGAATACTTTTGTAAATGTTAAAAGTGAACCCGGGGCTCCAAGGTGTAGGCCTCGAATGCAGTCGGAAAACAACGTTGACATGATGATATGACTTTTGTATATATTAAATCGTTTTCAAGATTACACTACACGTACACGTTATCTATTCGATTAACCTAATTCTATTTGTAAGAAAGATATTGTTCACGCCATTAGGTCTTCTCTTCTTAAACTGCCGTGCTGGTACGGGCTGAGACTGATATATCCGAGACGCGTCACTGATTAACCAGGTAAACCCGACTACACAGATCTACTCTTGTCACGTATATGTGGGAGCTACTTGACAGTAAATTAATCAGGACCCACCATCTTAACAACAAAATAGATAAAGCTATGCCAATATCGTAGAATGATAGACAGAAATAACATAGAAACCGAGATCTTAAATCGCTCTGTGGCTCTGTCAAGCAGTACTCAAACTCATTATCATTATGAAGCGATACTGGGGATTGCCAGCATTGGGCCATGAACGAGATTGGCCACTGTCGATAGTAAACTGCAGAGATTCTAAAATCTAGCTCACCTGGTGACCACAAGCGGGATGAGGCTAAAACCACAAGCCATGAAACACCTGCTACTAATCATCTTCGTAATGCAGGAGGCGAAGGCCACGGCGATCAGACTCGAATGCTTTGTAAACCTATAGAAAGCATAAATAAACTAGAAGGTTCGTTTATATTTGTTATACACATAAGTATATAAGGAAATGTAAACAATCAAAGATACGATACCCAAATAGTCCCTTTTCGATAAAAAATACAAAACAAACTACAAGTGACTAGTGAGCCCCCGCAGAGAACTCTCGTCAAAGAAAATAATATTTACAAACTGAGTAGGCCACTGGAGAAACCTTCTCTAAAGACATGAATATGGATATCCTGGAATACTGTGCACTCGCATAGGTATAATCAAAGCAATTGAGGCTATCAAATCTACGACGATATAAGACCGACGCATCCATAAACTAAATGTAATAAATAGCAGATCAGTATTACAAGCTATCCCAGAGATATCGCCGAGACCCCGACCGGCGTCGGTTGCCAGCGCTGGCGACCCTGACGCGTTGTTGGGGATCTAATTCCTCCTTCCCTTAAGAGAAAACATAACATAACCTGTTTTTACAGGGTCGGCAGCGCGAGTGGATGCCCCTGGTGTAGCACACGTCCATAGGCCACGCTAACCGCTTCCCATCAGGTGGGCCGTGAGCTTGTCTGCCACCTGAGTTGTATAAAAAACAAAAAAGAAGAGTAGCTCGCGCGGAAACACCTAACCCATTCTCTGGATGAATAATACCTCATCATCTGCTGAAGCAGTAGGTTTAATTAAAGGTCGTTAGGGAAACTAGTGTTGCCAATGTTAGTAGGTATAGTCAATTGCGTTGCGAGTAAAGTGACCATCTCTTCAGCATTGTGACACACAAGTGATAGCTGCCGAGCGTTTCCTCTTTATTTTATACTCCGTGATTAAACACATATATTCATTAACAATTAAATAAAGTTGACACATGTATGATAAATTTGTGCATTTTCTATGAAGCTATTTCATATACGTCCTTGCCACGATAACAATAAAGTTACGCGACAACAAAGTCGTTTTACAAAATATTAGAAGCATAGTAATGAGACCGTAGCGCAGGCAAAATAAATAGACCGTCATAATATACCTAGGTACAAAAGCATGACGCACTAGGGTAACCATTTAATCGAAAAATGATTGGATAGAGTTATATCAGTCAATAGCGCGTTAATAACGCTAAAAACGTGCTCCCCAAACATACTAGAAGCACAGAATACATAAAGGCGCGTGTCCTGCGCACGTTTTATTTTAAACTACATAAATCATATTTTATTGACATACACATTCAGTCTCCTGCAGTTTTTTTTTCTTGGCCACAGATAAGTAATAAAGTAATTTACATATGAAATCTATATTATGCTGCGTTTTCGTCATTTAGTCACATTCAAGGTCAAGTGAAGTCCTTCGTAGTCCTATCCAAGTCAAAGTCTTGCCCTAGTACAGTAGCGAAGGCTTTACTAGGGGCTTCTGTGGATATTTGGAAACAATACGGAAAATCAAAATAACTGTATTACTGTTATTCATGCTAGATTGTCTTTAAACTTAACGTTGGTGTATAATAAAGAGTTATCTATCTATCTATCAAAATTCACGGTAAATATGCCACTTTCCCACACTTGTACGTATTGTCGACGAATTTATGCCTAAAAAGCGGCCAAGTGCGAGTCGGACTAACCCATGAAGGGTTCCGTAGCAGCAAGTAACATAATAATGCTTTTTTTTATTTTATATTTGAGTTGATTGAATGAAAGGTAAATTGCGGTTTAGCATTTATGACATATTAAAAAAAACTACTCTAGATCTCGTTCACGGTGGAAGTTTACATGGTATGATTTACATCATAATTTTTTTTTAGTTTTATCATTCTTTTATTTTAGAAATTACAGGGTGGGGCACATTTTACCACTTTGGAAGTGTCTCTCGCGCAAACTATTCAGTTTAGAGAAAAATTTCTACACATAAAATACTTTGCCTCTATGTGTCTTTTCCCGCGTTGGCACCAAAACTCCTTCTGCAGTTTGATATAAACAAAGGTTTGAAAACTTTTGGTGTCAAAAAGCCAAATAACTTTTTTGCTGTCAAAAAGCCAAATTCTGTTTTTAATATTTCAAGGATGACATATTAATAATCTAAGGATAGACAGTTCCGAGTTTTTAGGTCCCTTTGGTGGTGAGCGCGGAGCGCGACGACGGAGGCGCGCTAACAAACCAATCATAGATAATATATAAAACTAATCACAGGCTCAAAGAGCTCGCGTCATTAGTTGATAAATCCTTTTATAGGCTTTCAGTCCTAATACGCTGTTAGTTACTTTCAAATCAAATTACATGACATGACGTTACTATACCCTTCACCCGCGCGGCGGGAAATGTGTAGATGTTTTCCATTGGCCGCGTAAAGCAAAATCATTGCTAATACCTAAAATGTGTTGCGAAAACCCTATGTTTTTCTACAGTAAAGAACGAAAACGTGTTTTGTGTAGACCTTTTTGGGTGTGCAGGAGACGGGACTTTAAATACACTTATCTATTGACTAGCTGATGATAGCAACTCCGCCCGCGCTGAGGTTGGTTATTATTTTTTGGTCATATCTCCGGTTGTACTTAACCAATTGCAATCAAACATACGGCAGATTTGAAGTCTGACCAAGACTTTTCTGATGCTGCGTCCATAGTACGGCGGTAATTATCACGATAATCAATGCCCATCCTTGTCAACAAAATTTGGCGTTAACCCTAAAAAACAGTCCCACGGCCTCTGCGGCTGACGTTGTTACTAAAATTCGTAAAAAATACGACATGGAAATGAAACAAGAATAAATAAGATAATAAAAACTTTAATTACATATTTTAAAAGTAATAGTTACATTTTTTGACTATAACAGATTATGTTATAATGAAAACTATTATTTCAAACACAAGGCACATTTTGTACTTGCATTAGAATTTTTGATAATTGCCGCTTAAGGGACAGCTTCAATTAGTAAAATACTTTTTTAACTCTTTTATTTTACAACATAACGTTGGAATGTTTATTCTCTCTTTGAGAGGGAGAGCATCAGCCATTTTCAAAACAATGTCATGTCAAAACAGTCAGTTGATGCTCTTCTTCTACTAAGTTATCTTCTGACTCATATGAATCGATTATTATGTAAGAAATAGAGAATTAATCTCCATTTAAAACACAAAAGGTGTACCAACATTACTGAAGCCTAAGCCAACCTCACCTGTTAAACAACGGATGAAACTCTGGAGCAGGCATTCCTCTCACCTCTTTCCGGGAGCGTCTGTCAGACGGCCGAAGCTCCTGGAAATGCCAATCAAACACAATAAGCGGATTTCAGGCTCCAAAGTGCAAACTTTGGACACAACTGGGAAATCGCTATTAGCATGATGAAGCAGTAATCAGTATAAAATATTAATAAATAAAATTTAAAAACATGTATATCTTTGCTTAACAGTCACGTAAACACTAAACTTTCGTAAATTTTACGACACCGACACAGATAAGTCAATATACAGAATGACTTGCAATCACGTAGATGGGTCTAATTAGGAAGGTACTGTCAAGTGAGGGTGCAGCAATTATGCGAACATTGTTTTTTCCAGGAATCATAATTTTGCAGTCGTAATTTTTACGATAGTTATGTACCTTTCGTGAAAAGTGATTTAAGTCAAACACCTAACTTAAAATGATGACTCATAAACAGTTCAGTTTAGGAGCAATTCAATACAAGTTTTTAAACTGAATTGTTATGATTCATACTATGGCATGCTTAAACTGAAACGCGTTCGCGTTTGGTTCATTTGTTGACGTTTTCAACGTGAAACTGAACGTAAGTCGTTCAGTTACGTTACTCCACGCTTTTTAAAAAATAAAATACATTTTTTTTATTTACACTATTATTAATTTAAGGTGAGGGGGGTAAGTCGGAATGGATTTTTGATCAGAAAAACAGTGTTGATTTGAAACTGTTGTGAAACAAAGGGATTTAAGTCAAATGCATAAAATGATGTTTTGGGTAAAAAAGTATAGTCAACTTGTTTCTATAATATTGACAGCAATCTTTTTGAAACAAAATTTTATGAAAAAAACGTTAGTAAAATTGGTATTAAGAAAAAAAATATGTAGGGGAAAGATGAAACGCTGAAGGGGTAAGATTGAAATAGTGACTAAAATCGTATTCATGGTCATTATGCTTGTGTGGTGATCACTAAACCTTCTGCTTCAATAACCCAAATAACTTGAAAATCAGTTACATTCAAAATTCGCATTCTAAATGCAAGAAAAAATTATTTATCAAATAAAATATATCGATCTTACCCCGTTGAAACGGCTGGCAGTCAGGGGTTCTCAACATGTTATGGATATTAAAGGAATTAAATAATCAATGCTCATGCATGACTGTCAAGTCTAACTCGGGTCGATAAATTTTAATAAAACACACGTTTTCATTTAGTACCACGTAACGTACATTATAATTATGTATTTTTATAAAATAAACCACGACAGCAGAATACAATTAAACATTATTAAAAATATTATTTCAAAGGAGGTAATACCTAAACATCACAGTTAAATAAAATCAGTCGGTTATAAGTACTACTTACTTTTAAAATTAAAAATAACCTCTTATCAAAAATATAAAATTTGGCTTTATCAGATCAGTTGGTAATTCCGCAAAGCAGAAGTAACTATAATATAAAAAATCACGTACTCGTATTTTTGCGTCCCTTAATAATTAATACTAGTAATTAATAAAAAAACAACAAAAGTAGGCACTCTTGCCTTTATAAACGTTAGAAAACAGTACTAATATAATCACTGCCAAATTGACATTAAAATTCTAGATAATTGTAAAAAACACCGTTCTTGCGTTCATCAGAACGCGAAAAATCACTGAAAACTGAAGAACTAAAAAAAATACAAGGTTATTGGTGAAACACTAACAACCTCTCAGGACTGAATTGCTAGGATCATAAACTGAAACTTTTGTTCTATGACCTTTAATAATTCATTACATTTTAATTTATTTTACACTTTAATACGTTTAAAAACGAACTTTACGTTTAGCTAAGGAAGGCACTAGACACGTTCTGAGTTCGGAACATTTAGAGTGTTGTACATAAAAATTTTTTGCATGAAAGAAAGTCTGACGAATTAAAATCTAATGAATTATTGAAAGTCATACTTAGAACAAAAGTTATTGTTTATGATCCTAGTAATACGATCCTGAGAGGTTGTTAGTGTTTCACCAATAACTCTGTTTAATAATATAAAACAACGTAAGAATTACAAAATATTACTGGATATTATATTTATTGAGATCAACGTTAAATATTAGTTGACCGCGTCGAGAAATAACGGGCTGAGGTAAAACACAAATTATATCTGCTTTAGATTTAATAACACAGATATTTTCTACAATAGGATAACTAAACGTTGTTTCAGATTTTGACTGTTTTACCTTTCGTACAAATTTTACAACTGGTATTTTATCATCAATCGATAAAATTCTACCTATGAAATGTTTGACACTTTTTTTCGTTGTGAACTGAACTACAAGCCAGTCTTCTTTTTTTAATTGTAACGAACTTTCGTCATAAAATTTTATGTCGCTTAAGCCAAAAGGCAGTTTTGCGTCTGGTTCAATGTTTTCTTCATCTTCTTGGATTTTCAGGCATTGTTCTAAGTAGTCGTCCATATTTTCATATTCAGAATCGGTATCTACAGTCATAAACTCTGTTTCGCTATTGGAACTTTCTGTGTCGGTACTTAACGTTAATTTAGTTTTCTTTTTTTTCTTTTGGTTACCATCCTTTTTATCAGCTCTTTTCTTAGCTATCTGTTTTTTAGTCTTACTTGTCTCTCTACTTATCTTTTTTTTCTGATTATACGCATTTATTTCCTTAAGTACTGTATCTTCATTATTTCTTTTCACTTTCTTCCTTGGTAGTCTGTGTGTTTCAATCTCAGTATTAGTTTTATTTTGAATCAAAGACTCCGTTATTACCTCAGCCCCCATTGCCACCCGTTTCTTCTTTATTTTGATATTAGTTCGTGGACTTTGTTGAACCTTTTGAAGTAAGAGGTCTTCAAAACTATAAGGGTAGTTAACTACCTCATTAGAAATAATCTTAATTTTAGACTCCGCACTAGTTATGGGTTTTGTTTGAATATTAGATAGGCAAATCGGTAAATCATTTTGGTTGTTTACCACAAATGATGACGCCTGCTCTTCATGCTTTGTCACATTTACCAGCAAGTGGACTGATTGAGAAGTTTCAGGAAGCATAAATGAAGACTGTGGGCTAGGCTTGCCAAAAATGATGACGCCTGCTCTTCATGTTTTGCCACATCTACCAGCAAGTGGACTGTTTCAGAAGTTTCAGGAAACAAAAATGAAGACTGTGTACCTTCAAGGTCGTAAATTGTCCCATCGTCACATATCCATCTATTAATTACATTAAGGACAAGTTCAAGTAACGACACGGGAGAGTTAACATCTGACTGAAGAACAGGTTGTGGAGGCTGAAATACGTTTTCCATTTTATGCTTTTCTATCCAGCGCTTGTAAGATCTTGGATCATACTTATCGACTGAAATTACATCTGAATTAAAAGGACATATTCTTGTTTTTATAAAGCCGTTGATAATAGTTTCAGATTTTGTATTATTCCATACTTCTGCAAATAAGTTAGAAAACACTTTTTTAGGTAGCTTCACACCAACGTTATATCGCTGCCATTCAACTAACTTGGCATCCCAGCTAGATTTGAAAGATTTAAATACAGCTACATCCAGTGGCTGTAAAAGATGAGACGTATGTGGGGGTAATTTTAATATTGTGACATTATGTTTTCGTGCCAACTCAACCACTTTTATATCAACATGAGTGCTATGACCGTCGTAGACTACCAGAACTGGCCTTTTTTCGCCGAGTCCTGGAATAAATACTTTTTCCATGTAATTGTGAAATATTTCTGTCTCCATCCATCCTCTTTTACTAGCTGCGTAAGATAACTCTAAATTACGTGTGTCAGCCATCCAGGTGTCCCATACATATTTACCTTTAAATATGATTAAAGGAGTCAGTTTCTGTCCGCCGGCACTTACTGCTGTTAGAACTGTTATATGTTCTTTGCCTGTACCGTGAGTTGTTCGAGAGCATGGCGCACCCTTTCGCCCAACTACTTTGGTTTTAGAGGGATCCAAACTAACGGAAGTCTCATCAAGGTTCCAGATGAGTTCTGGCCTTTGTTCAAGACCTAATGTCTTTAGAGTAGCCTGCAATAGACTAAAATATTCACCCACGATGAACGGATCTGTATTCTTTCGTCTGACATGCTCAATAGGTTGAGCCTTTTTTAATGATTATCTATGTCGTTTTCTAAAATTTGTAAACCAATCTAGTCCTGGAAATCCACTATTAAATGGTGTTGATATCCCATTCAATTGAACGAATTCCCTTACAAGTGAAAACACTTCCTTTCTGGACAATCCAAATCCCCATTTTTCTAATACTGCAAGTCCGTTAGCCAACTGGGTTTCCATTTCAAGAGGCAAAACCGGTGGACGCCCTAGAGTACTGCTTTTTATTCCAGTTTTTTTATGTAAGCGATTGTGCAGCGTAGCGATAGGTATGTTATATAACTTAGCTGCTGCGTACATGGTTAATTCTTTATTCTCCACTCTCTGTATTGCAATCGCTAAGTCCTCAGGAGTATAACAAGTTGCCCGTAACGATTTCCTAATATAGTTACGAGGCATATTGATCCTAAAACCAAAATAAAAAGTTATCTATACAAGTTGAAATTGTCTATTTAGTGTTCCATATCGTAGATGATTTACAGATCGCAAATAAAGGTCTCTTTGATATTTATGTATAAAAAACAGAAATATGAAAGAAGCATACCTACCTAAGCACAGATACATTAACACAGTAATCAGCATAACATGCCTGTATTCCCCGGAGGGTAAGGCAGAGGTGTATCTTTTTATCATGTTGATCAATGGCATTAATTTTTTTCTAGACACTGGTCTATAAAAAAATGTTCTGGTTTGTGAGGCAATGTACTGACTTCACCACACAAACCAGAAGTGTATAGTATGCTAATATTTTGCCAGCTATGTGTAAGTATAGAAGATAATCCGTGCATTAATCCAGACTCCCGGCTCTTATAGACAGATTCCCAATGGGAAATCAAAGACACAGCCTGACCTGGGCATCGAACCCAAGACCTCATGCACAGCAGCTGCGCTTGCGACGACCATCGAGGCAAATTGTGGTTAAGAATTTCCGTACCAAATGATATTATTAGACAAAATTAACAAGACCCTAACAGTAGGTATCCCTAATTAGTTTAAATAAGTGACCACAGTGGTTTTCGGATGATTAGAATAGAACATACATCAGAATGAAAACTTTAACCATGGATTCAGTAGGTACATAATTCTAGACACCTTAACGTAGAATTTATTCATCTGCTTAAAAAATCAGCTGTATACACTGGTACATTTCAATCGTGTAGGTATTGCACTTATGTAGAGAGCATCTGAATTTTTTTAAGCCGACAAGCGGTTTAGCACTAGAGAGTCTAGAATTATATACTAATTTCATGATACAAGTTTTTGATACGATGTTGTGGAAGGGATACCACCGAGTATTTCAGATTGAGAACCCCTGACCTTTTGTAGGAGTTTCATAAACGGCGTAAGGTTTTATATTATCATCTTACTCCATTAAATTTTGCAGGGGAAAGTTTGAAAGGTGCCATAAATCTTAAAATACGTGAAATATACTAATCAAGACATTATAGAGCATATTACATTTCAAATCTAACTACGAATGTCAAAACAAAATTTTTGTTACTTACCTGTGTAAGGAGATACAGCGAACGGGGTAAGATTGAAAAACTCAATTTTACGCGGGAAATGTAATCTACGGAAAAATTACAAATAACACACACGCACCCTCACTTAGCGACTGACGCAGACTGCGGGGCGGGGCAAGACAAAATGGTGTTCACAACAATACTGCCGTGCTTATAAAAAACGCATTAACTAGGATTTGGACACTTTCGAGAAAACCGCGCCTAAAGTTTTTATTTTTATTTTTGCTGTAACTTCAAAACTATTTGTCCGATAAGCATATGATCTATGTACCAAATAAAGAACAAATTGTCAAAAATGTGTTTATGGAAACATATATTCAAATTATAGTAAGGTTTAGCATATAATTTGAAAAAGGTACTTATCGTTAGCAGCCTCTAATTCGAAGAACTTACGTCGACTAGTCAAAAACGCATTAACTAGCATACTTGATGCATATATGCTTAGTAAAACAATATAATGCGATTTTCTGTAGTCATTGTTACTCCAACCCTTCATTTATTACACCCTATAGGTGCATCAACATCATCACTTGATGCGTTTATGTTATGCGGAATTTTAGAATTAGAGTAATAATAAAAAACAATTAATTTTATAATGTTGTTTATTTGAGAACTTTTTATATCTAATAATCGTAGTAAAATAATAACAATCAAAAGTGAGCACTTCTTCGTAAAATATTATGAATTAAAATATAAAACTTGACTCAAATTAAACAAAATAGCAACTTCAAGGCACATTAATTATAGTTTTTATGTATAAAACTATGGCACAGATTCATTTAAAATACTAAAATAATAGTAAAACATCTATAAGGCAATAACATCGTTAAGGAAAACATCTACATCAAGTATAAAACACAATATTGCAGATTTGTTTATCTAAAATAGAAACTTTACTTATCTTAATTACTTTATCTTTTATAACTCTAAATAATTAGGTTAAACCATAATTATAGATTTACACAGTTGTAGTACGAGTACGAGTATCACACTAAAGCAGTCAAAATACTTAATTAAGTTCTTAAAATTATTAAAAGAGATCAAACATTTACTTTATTGTGATAATATCACAGTGCTAAATTATTTTAGGCACTTACCATCACAGTTAGGTCATTGAGTTGACATAAAATTATCTTAATATCTATATTATTAATTAAATTAAATTAAATCTTAATTCTATATCTATATTTATAAAAACACAGTCTCACTTTCATTATCTAAACCTTATTAACTAAACTATTAATTTTCGATTTCTAAATCATCGACTGAATCAGAGACCGGCAATGCATTCCAGAAGTGTCGCCTAGTTTCTGGCATTAAAGGTAATAGTTTGGCTATTATTTCGGCTTTTCTTTCTTTGCTGACCCCTCTAACCGACATTTTACTTCTGACTTCCGGAAAAGATTTATTTTTAATTATTTTCATTTTAAGGAAGTCCAGAATTTTCCACTCTGCTTGATGACTGTCTTTGTACTTTATTGAGAATTCACCTTTCTCAGCTTTGACTGACATCACATCTTTCAAATATACTCTGGGCACTGTGTTTTTTATCTTATGTTGAGACGACACGTCGGTAAAATTAAAAAAATCTTCTACATTCATAGTTTTCACGGTATATCTAGCATTGGATCTTTTAACAGAATCTACAAAATCATCATAATCATAAATTTTCTTGTTTTTCATAGTCATTTCCACCTGATGGTGAAAGTGATCCGCCGACATAAAAGTGTGTCCTGGCTCAAAATATTTTATTGTTCTGGTTTCTGTGGCAATGGTCACGCTATTAACCATGTAAACTAGAAAACACAGAAATGCCCTGTTTATTTTGGGCTGCGCAATTATCAGTCCATATAATTATATTTTTTACATCTCGTTTACTTTTAAAAAAAGCATTAAATGCGGACATAATATCTTCTTGGCGGCGTCCAGAAATAGATTCATTCCATATTACTGCATATGGTATATTATTGTCATTCTTAGCTTTACCGAGGGGAACGAAACTTTCGTTGAAAACTATTATCCTGGGGCAAAAAATAGCATTTTTGTACTGATCCATTCGCGGAAGCATAATGACTTTTTGCAGATCAGCAGAGAAATAAATGGAATCTTTATCAGTTGCAGATAGTTCAACTGCATCCCTTTGATATTCTGCCCTAGAGGTGGTGTATCGTTCTTTATGCAATTTATATCGAATGCATATTTCGCAGGATGCCTCTAGGTTGCATTCGGTATTTTTTGCATGCAACTCGTATATAGCGCATGCTTCGCACTCTTCATGGCCCAGGTGAGCAAATGAAATGTTCATACCTCTCAATGTTTTGCGATACGTTTCAAACGATACGGTCATGGTAGGATTTTTAGACATGAAGTTTTGATACATTATTGTAATATTAATATCACTGGGCAGATAATACTTTTTCGGCGCATGCTCTCGACGATAGTGGGAAATCATTGGCCTATAACTTTGAATATGGGCTTTGATGACATCTTTGTCTATGAGATCTGTACGCACGTAACTCCCTCGTCTGTCTTTCTGTTCATGTAGTTCTTTGTGTAGCGCAGTATAAATTCGCCTATTATTGGTAGCGTTATAGCCGAGTGTCGTTAAAAAATATTTTATACATACCTCAATTTTAACATCGTTGGCAGTAAAATAGTATCTGTAAGATAGCCCTCTTTTAGAATTTCCATCCTCAGATGAAACTGTCTTTGTTTTTGGCTTATACGACTCTACCGTGCTTTTAAAATAAACCCCTCTTGTTTCATAGCTTAAATTTATGTACTGATTATGAATAATTTGTCTTTCTTGGTCTGTTATTTTAGACGTACACTTTCTTCGACATTTATCATCACATGGAGGCTTGAGCGATAGTTTTTCGTCATCATTTTCTTTTTTAAGTTTTACACGTTCTGAAAAGGGGAGCTCAAACTTGCGTCTTTTAGAGGGTAAACCTAATTTAGTTAATCCTTTGTCATTTACAGACGTTGTCGCAGATGGTGTAGACGTTGCCTCTTTATTAGAAGTAACAGCCGCCTCCGACTCTTGGATTTCCATTAAAAGTGGGGAGTTCAATACGCTTATTTCATCGGTAGGCTGAGGTTTTACAAGCATACTAGAACTAGTCTGATCGCAGGCATGTGTTGACGTACTTGTAACATTATGAATTACAGAACAAATTGTTCTGTAATCGGACTACAAGTAACTTGTTCTATGTCGAAGATGGCAAAGGTATCTTTGGTCTTTTTTATCACGCTTTCAGGCACATAATCTTTGTCCATGACGCTATCATCGCTGTCATAGTCCATAAAGCTTGCATCCAAGTCCGGTTCTTCAGGCATAATTTCGTAGCATTTCAAAGAAGGACGCGTACGAGGTGGTGTTATTTCTTGCGCTCGCATATCAAATAACTGTGTAGTGTTGATTTCTTGCACAGTTGGTATGAAGCTACCATATTCATTCTTAAAATCAAATATGCTCTGGAAGTCATTGAAATCTAGTGAACGCGACCATAATCTGTCTATATCTGTAGAGACTGGTTCTTTTTGTGTTGTCTTGCAAGTCGGACTCTGGGAATTCACAGTTTGTAACTTTTTAGTAGTTGATAAATCAGGCTCGTTCCTCTTATAGCTTTTATTGATAGCCATAGCTATTATTTTATCTTTTCTACTCGTCATGTTTACCTGAAATAAGAATATTCTATATTTATTTTCTAAATAAATAAACAGTTTTTATAAAGTAGGCTATTATGGAAACCATCCAAATCGGTTCCTGCGTTTCGAAGAAACGTAGTACACAGACGGACAGACAGTGTGTGTCTGTCCGTCTGTGTACACGAACGAGCTACATATACACTCACACAAAAAAAACGCATGCGCATGTACGCTCATACTTATACGCACTAACAACAATATTATCAATGATTTACATAAATAAGTAACAATAATATTAACATACATAAAACAATCAGGTTAGCAAAGTACTAAATTATAGATATTTTAAATAACTTACCGCGTATTTTTTTGAATGAACAAACGTTGGTCCAGCTTGGTGGTAGCGCCGCGACTGCGGGTCGACACCCGAACTGTCCTTACCCTTCCCCGCTAACACCCGTGCACGGTAACAAGCCGTTAAAATAAACGCACTAAAACCCGACGCGACGTACATGATACTTAGTATAAACGCACTATCTTGTAAAATTAGTGCGCTTTATTATGTACGGGAATTAAATCTAGTCGTGTAATCCTAATAATAAATGCATTATCTCAAATTAATGCAATTATTATAAGTATGCCGCCAATATTGATCCCTTCGATTGCTAACAATAAACGCATCAACTTAAAGATAATGCATTTATGACTAGTCAACCTATCACTATTAGTATAAAGCTTGTTCTATCTATAGTTAATGCATTATTCAGAAGTAAAACTGTTATAAAAGGTTAAGATAATGCGTTTATAAAATCTGAAAAACCGGGATACTATTAATTTAACAAAAAGTTACTTAAGCAAAGTTGTAGATCTCGTTTTACTGATTTCAAATATGTATAGAACTCATTTTACTCAAAAATCGAGTTGATGCGTTTTTCATAAGCACGGCAGAATATTGCCAGCATTTAAAAAAATCCCTGGTATTAGGCGTTATTATATTTTTTTTATCTTTCCCCGTTTTTTATCTTACCCCCCCCCCCCAGTCACCTTATATTTATTGAAATTGTTAACACTATTCTTAATTTAAATTTATTGAAACTTATTTTCAATTTTTTTAGTTCGGTTTTCTATAAAAAGCGTGTTTTTTAGCATTTTTAAACTATTTTTTTTTTCAAAAAATGGCAAAACTGATATTGTGGTAGCATTGGGAGCATTTTTTTTTACAATAATGCAATACACTAAGTTTTTCTTTGGTGCCAGTTGATATAAATATATTTTACTTTTAACCTATACTTATATATTTTTTGCGTTATAATTTAGTATCTATTGAAAATTTCTAGAATTAAAAAGCATAATTTTTTATGATGTTTCAACTGAAAACAAGGAATTTTAATTAACAACAAAAATATTGACTCAGATTACTTGACCAAGATAATCTGTTAAATTGGTGGCTATTAAGGTACTTATGAATATTTAAACCAATTAATAATAATGTCTAATGTGAACAGAGAAACAGAGAAGTATTTAAAAAAAAAACATTTCAGAATCGTTCATTTTAACATAACTCATTTTTTTTTAAATACTTTAATAATGTACAGACACTACTAATTTTCAGTTATTAAAAGACTTCAATAAGGACTATGTTCGTCTATATCTACTTTTTTTAAATTTATTTTCATCGTTTCCGTTCTTGTATGAACAGATTTTATAAATTCTTTTTGCGTTGAGTTTGGTTTAACTCCAACATGGTCCCATATACATTTCGTTAGTTTTGGACCTTAAACTCTGGAGATACAGCAGGAAACTCCTCAAAATCAAATTGAATATGTGAAATTATCAAGTATATGATCGAAAATGACATCAAATGTCAAATGTCTTATGCTTGGAATTTTGAAAAACAAATTTTTTATAAGCCCGTATTAATTGTTGCTGATTCTGCTTGTATAAAACTCTCTAAACTAGACTAGTTATCTTTTTAATGAAATATAGATTTAAACCACGGCACGCAACAATATATCGAAATTCAAATGAAATAGTTTTAGAGATAGTTTAGTTTAGTCAGATGAGCAACAGAATTAACACCATTTTGTGAATTCAATAGCAAATAAGAGATTTGTACTAAGGTGCTACCTCACCGCCAACATTCACATGTAAAGGAGTTGAGCGGAGAGGAGCGGAGTGGAGTGGAGCGGAGTGGAGAGTAAAATGAAGTTACCAAAACAGCGCATCCCGTCACGGATAGATTATATACCCTTCGTGTTAGGTTACTTGTTACAAATCACGAAGAAATAAGGGGCACCGTTTACATCATACGTGACACATAAGACTTTTCTAATAAAGACGGTGCCAAGTCCAAAACACAAGGTTATAAAGCATCACAAGTATACTCGCATGTGATCGGTTGTATTTTACTGGAGAGGTGGATACCTCACTCACGCTTACACATTTTATCGCTTGCACGCGGCGACTCATGATGTGGCGGATGTAGACCTATTTACCAAACTTATTCCTATTTGGCTTAGCACGCAGTTCAATAGAAAGTCTTACGTGTTTTATTTATCGTCAGTACAATTCAATCTGTAATTCAGTTATTTCACACTTTCCGATGCCATTTTGGTTATTAAAGTCGGAAATAGAATAGTAGTATAGAAGTAAAGATGTGCCAAAAGTAGATTGTTTAGTCTGAGTGAGACTCGATATCGCATTTATCAAACAGTAGCACTACTGATGTTGATATTTGTTTTTGGGTTAATTTAATTAATTATTTATTTCTAGTAACGTGAATTATACACTACAATTATTGCAATTAAGCAATGTAGTTAGCAGTGGGATCTTGCCTATTGATTGCTGCTCGGGATTTGAACCTGTAACCTATTGATAGCGAGTCATATTCCTATTACAAATCGACGCGGTGCCGTACATTAATGGACTGGTTTCCTCAGGCACCGATTTCCAAATAACACCCACTTATGACACTTATGACTTGTTGAATGAGGTGACATAACAAATGTTTATTATTTTCAAATTTTAAAAATGATTACAACACTTCCAGCCAACAATGGGTTACCACAATATACTTGCTATATGTATAATCGTCATAATGATACAGCGAATAAATTGTTGCAATTAATGAACATAAAATATGTTTATAACACCATGAAGGCTGAAGTTAGGAAAACACCACAAATACTCGTATATTTAATAATTAGCTTTATTCCTGCAACCACATCAAACACTGTTCGACTGTGGTAGAGTACGCATTATAGAATAACGTTTTGCTTTTTAAATGTGTCTGTGGATATTAACAGCATGCCTGGGGCTGCTACCAGGAAATCCCTCACCAGCTGTGATTGTGCCTGGCATACCCTCGCCTATAATTGTACCAACAGCAGCGCCAACAACTACTACAACTACGACAACTACAACAACGACTACTACAACAACAACAGCACGGCCAACAACTCCCAGTACTGTGACTGTTGCTCCTACCACCACGCCTATACCGACGACCGTAACAACTCCCCCAACAACTACGCAGGCGACAATTCAGCCAGCAGCTAGTGGCATCCTAGTACCACTTGTGATTTGTTCTAATCCTACAGCTGTGTGTCAGACTTATGCCCCTACCACCACTCCTATACCGACGACCGTAACAACTCCCCCGACAACTACTACGACAACAACTGTGGCACCAACTACCACTCTTCCTCCGCCACCACCAGTGACGACAGTTCAGCCAGCAGCTAGTGGCATCCTAGTACCACTTGTGATTTGTTCTAATCCTACAGCTGTGTGTCTTTTTAACCCTAATGAACCCTCAATAGCAGGACCACTCCCTATCGATCCCCGGCTCGGCACTACTCCACCACCTCCAGCCGCGATAAAAATGCCATATATTAGTGGTTACAGTGCACAAATACCACTATATGATACCGCCGTAAAGTTTCCCAGGTCGCGTAGGAATGTAAATCGTAAATACATTAAAGAATTAGCAGATACATTAAATAATATACAAGAAAAAGATGATACACACCATATTATGAAAAGACAAAGTTGTGGCTGTGTACTTGCTGGAACTTGTATTCGAAATCTGATAAATATCAGAACTGTTAATTTAATAGATGTCAGAATCGTTACTCCACCGGTTAGTATCTTATGAAATATTTGTACTTTAATAAATAAAAATATATCATTTCCAAATACTGATATACTATAATCATTTCTTTGTGAATGTTCAGATGCAGTGTTCTACCGGACAAGAATATTGTTGTGGCAACTCTACAGGTGGCGACACACCGAGTACACAGACAATTAGTTGTGGTGTAACACAACCTGTTCCTCCTTCATCTGTAACACCAGCACCTGGTCAGGCCAGCTTTGGTGAAATGCCTTGGCAGGTATACATAATAATTGTGAGACATTTCTTAAATGTTTTTATATATAAAATAAATCGAACTAATATATTTCATGGTTCATTTTCAGGGACTAGTTATAACGCCGACGAATTATTATGGTGGAGGTGTACTGATAGATGGATTAAATGTGTTAACGGTTGCTCATAATTACAAGTAAGTGTACTTTAATAATTTAGCTTGTTGCCGGTAATTAAATTATGTGATTACATTAATGAGCGTGGTTATTGATAGTTTTTCAGACGTACCTGTAAATTTAACAGTTAGATTAGGTGAATGGGATGGATCTCGGCCCGACCCAATACCCTACCAAGATTATTTAGTTTCCAAAGTAATTAAACATCCTTCGTATAATTCCAATACACTGCAGAACGATATCGCAGTATTGAGATTGGCTTCAGCAGTCCCGTTCACTCCAACCGTGGGAGCATCTACGATTATTAATAGAGCATGTCTACCACCATCAGCATCCACTGTTTATACAGGACAAAGGTATGTACTTATTTTTAATATGAGTAGGTATTTATAATTATGTAAACTAAGACTCGGTAAATTTTCTGTGGCCTAACCACTAGGCACAATATAATGTTCTCAGTGATTCATGCTAAGATCCTATTTTTGGAACAAAGCTATCGATAATTTTCATACGATACCTAGCACTACAATAGAGGGGGACTTGAGAACTTAGCCAATATACGTGGTTATCTAAGAATTTGAACCTCTAAAACCACACAGTATCAGATTCTGTTGTCATTAGACTTGACCGGATTGCCCATCGTGCGAAAGAACTACCAGTGTTTGCAAACTCCAACAACATTTATATCGACTCCGTCCATTTCGAGCTAAGCAAACTTTCTTCAATTAAAGCACGCGCGAGACTGGCGCGTCCTCTAGTCCATTAATCGAGTAACTTTATTCAAAGGTTTTCTTGAATAGCTGGAATAGTTAATACCTATATTAAATACCTATACATTATAATTAGGCTAATGATCGGCAAATCTGATGATCTGAATGAAGGCAATCGGCCCCCCTTTGCAGTTTTATTAATATTGTTTGATGAGGACATGCATTTTCTCCATTTATCTGAGTCCACGTTCGAGGATGTAAATTAAACTAGGTACATAATCTTCTGAACTGGTTTCAACACTATTGCTCGGTCTGGATGCTCTTTTCATTGTAATAGTGACATTTACTAATATGACTTTAAATAAAGTTACTGCCGACTTTCATAGCTATATCGATAAATTATTGTTGTAGATGTAAAGTAGCCGGTTGGGGCCAACAGGTGTTCGGTCCAAGTGGTAAGGTCCAGGCAATAATAAAGAAGGTGGACGTGCCCATAATAGACCCGAAAACATGTCAGTCACTGCTGCAAGGAGCCCGGCTTGGGTCTAACTTTACATTAGATACTTTTACATTCATATGCGCTGGAGGAGAAGCGAATAAGGATGCATGTACGGTAAGTTTGCAGTGGTGGCAGCTTTAGAAAATCAAGCAGCCCCTGTCCCTCCTGAGAGTATCGGTGCCAGTTAAGGGATCTCTCAAGCGTAGAATTTTCAAAACATAAACAGTTGGCATACCGCACGTGGATCAGGGCCCGCACTATACAAAGACGGTCACCAACAAATGCAAGAGGATTTACTTCAAAATGAACGCCTAGCAACTAAAATATCTCATACCATGGGCAGCCGTGGTTACTTTTTTATTTTTTTTTCACGTGCGGAAATCCCTTCGGATACCCCCCCGCTGGCCAGCGGGGGTGGTTATGTCGTGTCTCGACTAAAATCACACGGTGTCCTCCCCAAATGTCCGTTGCCGGGCACCCCGGGTAAGCCCTCGAAAGGATAACCCCAGGGTTGCCGGCGGACTTTGGCCGCCACCGCGGCCTCGCCTGGTGGGGTCGGGTTTTATCCCGCTTCGGTGAGTTGGCAGGCGTGTGTAGGGCACACACGACACGCCTCCGCCACGGCCTGCTTCTGTAAGGATGGCGAGTCGGCCAACTGCCGTCCTCAGGCCCCGATCATGGAGGTCGGTAGTCCCGGGCGTAGATGAGTCTGCGGCGTCCTCGCCGCAGACTGCGAAACTCGGGGGGCAGGGTTCTCTCCCGCTCCCTCTCCGCCGTCTCTTTCTCGCGAGCCGTGGTTACTGATCAAACATTACTAACTAACTTTACTAGCATTCGCCGCTTCTATTATTGCTGTATTAGATAGCTGGACTGTGATGCATAAGGAAAAGATGATTTACTAGTGAATCTTTAATAATTAAATTACTTAAAATAATTGTTGATGACTTCAATAATTACCAACCGGTTTCACTCAATGCTTGATATCCAAATTGATTATTGCGCCGTTCGTAAGATTCTGTAGTTACTCGATGCCCGGAAAGTGATTAGTCCTGGCGGCATTTCACGGTGGTTCCACTGTTTAGGGTGAACCGGCCCTGGGTTATCCAGGGTGCGGGGGAAATGCCTTATAAGCCCCTTACACCCACATCTGAAGACCCGAGACGGCGTGCGGTTTTAGTCGGTTCGAGTCTGGGGTATCCAAGATGATTTCCGCACGGAAAAAAAAGACGAACCGGCCACCGAGTGATTGTTTAGTGTACATCGCTTACTTATGGGATGAGACAATGGCATAGGGTGAATATTTCATTTCATGCATATTTGTAGTTTTGAAAAAAAAAAGCGCCTAGTCATTTTCTTTATGTATTCTTCATGAAGTATTTAATAGTTACATCTGAATTATATCGAAGGCACAGTATTGACATTTGTTTATTTCATAAAATAGAAATGAGACTGAGAGGTAATTCGATCTCAAGCTACGGTAATGTGATAAAGTAAAATGGTAATTAGGAATAAAACATAAAATTGATTAATTAGCGTTTTACTGAGCAATTAGTTACCTAAACTTACAAAATTCGGATTTTTTAAATCAAAGACGAATTTTAAATGAAATGAAGAGAGAGGGAGAGACAGATCGTCGCTCCCTCTCTCTTCACTTTTACGCTATCACTATCACACTCACTCACTCTCACCCGCACGGTGTTACCGCTGTGTACGAGTAAACAAATATTGTTCTTTAAACAAATAACGTATTGTTGAGTACACCAAATATATTATATGTTAGACATGTAAAGAAGGTACGTTAAGAATTAATAGATAGAAAATAATTATAACTGACGTTCCTTTTTGAATGGTAATTCGATTTTCAAGTATTCTTGATAAATATATCTTCTTTCTTTTTGTCTTTTGAATAGGTAACGACTTATAAGTTTAAAAGCATATATAATGATTTAAATTGAATATAATCAGCAAATAATTTTATAAAAAGCATGGTATAATTAATTACCTTTCTAAACACGAAGGGTATTTAGAAAAATTATGAACCACTTAATGTTTCGCACTGGGTAACTTGAAATTATGTAGCCAAAATTACTCTTTAGATATGATTCTGGTACGGCTGTGAAGCGGTGACTGTCTGTGAACATTTTAGGTGTAGTCTAGTGCACAGTGGTGTGTAATTACGATGATATCGTCTCAAGAATGTCGTCGAATGGTAATTAGGTATCGTCGGCCGCGTAATATGTTATGCACGAAATGAAATATTCACCCAAAAGCGTAGCGGGTCACTTTTCACAATTTTACCGCATCTATAATGATGAGTGTTCTGACGACCCTTTTTAGGGAAGTCTGTCTGTCTGTCCGTCCGTATTTCACAGCCACTATTTTTCGAAACTATAAGAACTATGCTGTTGAAACTTGGTAAGTAGATGTATTCTGTGAACTGCATTAAGGTTTTCACACAAAAATAGAAAAAAAAGACAATAAATTTTGGGCTCTCCTCATACTCCAAATTAAAACACCAAATTTCCAAAAAATATATATGATGTACATTACCATGCAAACTTCCACCGAAAATTGGTTTGAACGAGATCTAGTAAGTAGTTTTTTTTAATACGTCATAAATCGTAAACCGCAATTTACCTTTCATTCAATCAACAGAAATATAAAATAAATAAAAACGACGGGTTGCACTCTGGGAGTGCCGTCAGAAGTGAAAACTCGAATATTTACATTTTTGATATTTTGCAATGGTTAGGGAATAATTTTGCACGATTTGCTTTAATTATCAGTATAAAAGTACTATCATTTATGTGGTAACATACAATATTCATTTATTGCGCTATCGTACACAAACATGACAATTTATATTATATTAAAAACTAGTATTTTGCGCGGTGCGCGAGCTGCAAGCAGCTCGCGAGTGTTAAATAAAAAAATCGATTCGCCATCTTGGATTTTCAACTTTTTTTTTCAAAAATTCAAAATCAGAAGCTTCGATTTACTCAAAAATGATACCCATGTTGCCGTGTCATCAAAGATGGCGGAGAAACGACCACCATGTTGACCGCCGTCTTGAATATTTGACATTTCGGATTTTTCCCATAGTCACCTCAGCTCTCTCTACATTTTTCCCATACATCATCCATATCCAGAACATCATATCTACAACAATGAATTTTCGTCCTTTATACGAAAGCATCAGGGAAAAAAATTACAGCAGAGGTGAACCAAAACACAATTCATCCATCTTCAATACTTTCTGAGAGAGACACCCATGACATTTGTGTTGACGCCATCTTGAATCCGCCATTTTGGATTTATTTTCATCTCCCTGCCAATTGGATGCGGTTCCGAGTATTTTTTGTTTGAGCAGCCCTCACCTATCTTTAATACCCTGGCCATGCTCCTCACCCAAATCAATCAAAATCTCCACATTTCTGACTGAGAGTTCTTCCATAAAAACATTCTGAAAAGGAACCATATCAAAGTCTTGCATAGTTCCCAACTTGCAGTCTCTTCAATATTCTCCATATATTTTGTATGGAAAAATAAATTCCGCCATCTTGAATTTTGTTTCTATTCATTGAGTAGACCTTTAGGTCCTGATCATCTTTTGCTAAGAAACCACTCTGCTATCTTTTATACTCTCCGAGATAGACACCGACGAAATTTGTATGGCGGCCATATTTTTTTCTCCATTTTGATTTTTTTTTTCAGCTCAATGCCAATTGGACGAGGTTCCAAGTATTTTTAGTTTGAGCAGCCCTCACCTATGTTTAATACCCTGGCCGTGCTCCTCACCCATCTTCCACACCCTCGATCATCATCTATCTACATATTTCTGACTAAGAGTTCTTCCACAAAAACATTTTAAAAAGAAACCATAAATCAAAGTCTTGCATAGTTCAAAACTTGTAGTCTATTCAATATTCGCCATACATTTTCTATAGAAAAATAAATTCCGCCATCTTGAATTTTTTTTCTATTCATCGAGTAGACCTTTGGATCCTGATCATCTTTTGCGAAGAAACTGCTCTTCCATCTTTTATACTCTCCGAGATGGACACCGACGAAATTTGTATGGCGGCCATTTTTTTTTCGCCATTTTAAATTTTTTTTCAGGTCACTGGCAATTGAATGACGTTTCGAGTGACATTTGCTCAAGCATCATCAATACCTTAAGCGTGCTCTTCACCCGTCTCCGAAATCCTCAATCTCTCTAGCTCTCGCCATATTTTTCCTCCGAATGAATTTTTATCCTCTATACGAAACCATCAGTGAAAAAAAAAAATTTCATACAAAATTGTTCAGGAGAGGTGATCAATGAGTGAGTGAGTGAGTCAGTGAATCAGCACAACACAACACACAGAACGATATATATATATTAATTTAACACTTCAGAACTGTTCCAAATAATTTACCTTAAAAAAGTTTATCTCTCAGAAAAATCAACTTCCATACATAATTTCAACGACTTTTTCACCATCATTATTACCAGAAATATTTATAAAGTACTCACTCATTTTCTTTCGCTATTTCTTCGTCACTTTTTTCATTAATAGATGCACTTGGTTTAATTTCCATTTTATATCAATAGATTTATTCGCGGTTATTCGGTATATTGGCGGCGGATTAGTCGCGGTCGCGGGTTCAAGTCTCGTTCTATTTGTTCTCTTTTTAGAACATACAAAATGCTTAAAAAATTAATTGAATTAATTAGGCGGAGTCATCATGTTTAAAAATTACTGTAAAGTTATTCATTGTTTCCGTAGTTCGCAAAAATTACGGTAGATGGCTCCAGCGTCGCCTTAAGACGTATATAATATATCGGAAAATTTCTAATATCTGGGACGTGTCTAGATAGCTCAGCTGGTCAGAGCATTCCCCCTGTAAGGGACTGGTCGCGAGTTCAAGTAAATCTATAGATTTATGGCACAAAATAGAATAAATATTATGAAAAGTATTACAAAAATGTTCTTGGGTCTCGGTCGGAATCGATCTCAGTCTTGACGAAGTCAACGACCACTCATTAGACGAACGCGCCACCAAAGTTGTTAAGTACAGTGTGAAATTAGCACTTCTATATTTGTTGTCTTACGATCAGGTCACGTGATTACTGACACGAGATTTACCTTTTTTACCCATTACAAAAAAGTGCACAACGCCGCTAAAGAAGTTTTCACTTCAAAAAAAGTATTATTATGTTACTTCCTGCTATGGAACCCTTCATGGGCGAGTCCGACTCGCTCTTGGCCGCTTTTTACTTATACAAAGCAACATGAGGTATCAGCCTTATCGGGGTGTGTGTTGGGTAACCTCCTCGAGTGTCGTTCCGATTCCGATCCCGCTGCAGTCCGGGGGGAATGGAACCGGAGCGGCCGGTACACCCTGGGCGGCGGTCAATGGCTTCCCCTTCATGGGGTTGGCATTGATCGTCGGCGAATACCCAACGTGGCGGGAACACATCGCTCTCCGTACTCCTCTGCTTTCAGAGGAGACAGGATGAGCGATGGTGTTTGTGGCTGAGGCCACCATGGGGTCCTGGGGGATCCAGGGGCGGGTTGGCCCACTGCTAACGCAGGGGCCGACGGGCACTTGTGCCGCCGCCGGTGAGAGAGGACTAGCCATCCTCTCGCGTTCCGTAATCGGCAGGTGATCAGCAACGACCTGACTGGTGGCTCCAGAAGGGTACGCTGTGAACTTGCTGACCGGAGGGCTTGCCTTTATTGGCCGGCCCACGACAAGGAAAAGTCTATAACACCCGACAGCCAAGTCGTAAAAACCTATGGATACCAGCCGACCTCCATAGTATATAGGCTTATCCAGGTGCAGGGGGCACCGCCTGGATGGACCACCTTTCCCCCATACTCGTGGGATATGCTATGGACATTAACCAACCAATTCATAATAAACCGGATCGATTAAAAAACAAAGACAATGGCAACGAAATAAAGGACAACGAGAATGACGGAGTCTGCGCGGAAGTCGCGCAGCACTCAGGCGTGGAGGGGACGCCAAACACCTCGGCGGTGTCGGAGAAATTCGACACCGCCAACGAGCGAAGCCGGGCGAGCAGCCCGTCGGGTCTGGGCGTACAGCGGACCCGTAAGCGCAGACGGCGCGCAAAGGCCCGGCTGGGGGAGGACGTATCGGATGAGGACTGCACCCTCACCGGGACGACCTCCTCCAGCAGTGACGAGGCGTCAAAGCCTGCGTCAAAGGTGGCAGCAGGCCGCCGAGAAGCGCGAGGTGGAACGAGGGCTGGGCAATCCACCCGAGTCTCCTCGGCCCCTGAGAGGGCCGCGGGCAAGTCTCCGCCGAGGCCTTCCACCTCGGCGGTGTCGGAACCAAGTGGGAAGACGCGGTCTCTGATGGAGAAACTCCAGCAAGTGACCGCGTCTTTCCGGGGGTCTCCGAACCCCGATCAGGAGGCGATGCTGCACATTGTGCTTAGCATCGCCTCCGAAAATGAGGCCCTCGCGGCGCAGCTGGCCGAGTCCCGTCGGGAGACGGCTCGACTAGCTGCAGCCGTCGAGGAGCTGAGGAGCGGGATGGTGCGCCCGACTCAACCGGCGCAACCGGTGCAGCGAGCGCAACCGGCGGAGCCGGCGCGCATGACTCGCTCGTCCGCGAGGCAGTCGGCGCAGCAGGCGCTGTCGCCGCAGCAGCCGCTGTCGGCGCAGCTGGAGCGGCCGGTGCAACCGGTGCAGCAGCCGGCACAGCCGGCTCGCCCACCGGCACCGCAGAGAGTACCACCGGCGGAGCCTTGGTTCGCGTACGTGGAGGCGCTAGAGGAGCGTATGATGAGTCGGATGGAGGCCCTAATGGACTCCATCCGCCGTCCGCCTCTGGCGCCACCGGTGGCCGGCTACGCGACTGCAGCCCGGAAGGGTAATACCCGCCCGGCTGCAGTGGAGGCTCTGCCGGAGCCGGCTCGTCGCCCCGCTCCCGCTCAGGGCCCCGCTCCCACTCAAGGGAAGGGAAAGGGGAAGGGCAAGGGCAAGGGGAAGACGTCCCCAGCCCAGACCTCAGCCCCAGCCCCAGTCGCGGCTCCGGTAACCCCCACTAGAACCCCCTTGGAAGGGGGTTGGGAGGTGGCTGGAGCCAACAAAAAGAGGCGGAAGGCCGCAAAGAAGGCCGCCAAGAAGGCCAGGAGGGCCGCGGCCGCCGCGAAAGCAGCGCCGGGGAAGCTCCGTGCCCCCCGCACTACGGCCGTCGTCGTCACCCTGACGGCGGAGGCAGCGGGGAAAGGCATGGGGTATGCCGAGGTGTTGGCCAAGGTGAAGGCCAACGTCGACCTCAAGGCCCTCGAGATCCCGGGCGTCCGGTGCAAGAGCACACGGACAGGAGCCCGACTTCTCGAGGTCCCTGGCGCCGCCAGTGGCCCCAAGGCCGACGCCCTAGGGGCTCGGCTGAGGGAGTCGCTGGACGCAGCCGGCGTCCGGGTGTCCAGGCCCATTAAATGCGCAGAAGTGCGCATCACGGGCCTGGACGACTCCGTCACGGCTGAGGAGCTTAGGCTCGCCGTGGCGGAGGCCGGGGACTGCTCCCCGGACACAGTGAAGTCCGGAGCTATACGCTTCGGCCGCGGTGGACAGGGGGCAGCAGTTGTCGGCTGCCCTATCGCGGCGGCCCAAAAGGTCGCTGACGGGCGGAGCCTCCTGGTAGGAGGCTTCCTGAGGGCGCAGGTACGGCTCCTGCAGGCCCGACCGGCTAGGTGCTTTAGGTGCCTGTCGGTGGGCCATGTGGGGGTGCACTGCACGGCGGAAGTGACGGCGGGTGACCGTTGCTTCCGCTGTGACCAACCCGGTCACAAGGCCGGCGGCACGTGCGATGCCCCGCTGCACTGCTTTAGGTGTGCAGCGGGAGGCAAGCCGGCCGACCACAGGGTTGGAAGCAAGGCCTGCGCCGAAGGGGAGCCGAAGCCGGGAGGCCGGCCTTCCGCCTCCAGTTCACAGCGGGATGCGGAGATGGGGGTTCCATAATGGATCCTCAACTCCGCATCCTGCAGGTGAACGTTGGCCACGGTGCCCATGCTCAGGACCTTCTGCGCCAGAGCATGGCACAGTGGGCCATAAATGTCGCCGCTGTCGCCGACCCATACACCCACCGGTTCCTCGGGCCTACCTGGGAAACCGCGCTGGATGGGTCGGCGGCACTGGTGCACAACCCTGCCGCCGGCAGCCCCCCTCTTGCCGTCGTTGCAAGGGGACCCGGCTGCGTGGCGGCGGCGGTTGGGGATATAGCGGTCGTGGCCGCTTATATCACGCTGAACCGAGACCAAGCTGCATATGAGCAATGGCTCCGTCAGCTGGCCGTCGTCGTCAATGCCTGCCAGCCCCGTCCGGTCCTTGTGCTCGGGGACTTCAACGCCTGGTCGTATGCCTGGGGTTCCCAACACGAAAGGGGCGCGACGGGGCATAGAGGCAGGGCACTGGTGGACTGGGCCGCACGACTCGGCCTAGTCCTCCTAAATCGGGGAGCCGTGGACACGTTCGTAACCTCGAGGGGTAGCTCCATCGTGGACCTATCGTTCACGAGCCCCTCGTTGGCGCGACGTGTTCAGGGCTGGCACGTCGTTTTGGGGGAGGACACAAGTTCGGATCACCGATACATTCGGTTTGACGTGTCCCCCCCTGCGAGCGACGCGCCGGCTGCACCGGCTCCACCCGAGCCACGTTGGGCGCTTAAGCGACTTGATCGGGAGCTCCTCCTGGAAGCCGCTATCGTACAGGCCTGGGCCCCTGCGCCGGACAGGCCTGTCTGCATAGACGATGAGGCGGAGTGGTTCCGGGAGGCCATGACCCGTGTCTGTGACGCGGCGATGCCTAGGGCTCCGCCCTATAATCCGAGGGGTCAGGTCTACTGGTGGTCGTCGGAGATCGCGCAGCTCAGACGGGGCTGCGTGATCACGCACCGCCGGTGGGCCCGATTCCGTAGGAGGCGTCGCCGCCCCGCAGATGCGGAGGCCCGAGAGGCGGAGTTGTACGAGGGATACAGGGAGGCCAGACGAGCCCTCCGAGCGGAGATAAGGCGTTCCGAACGGGACGCCTTCCGCGAGCTGCTGGAGACGCTGGAGCGGGACCCTTGGGGGCGGCCCTACCGGATGGTGAGGGGCAAGCTGCGCCCCAAGGCCCCGCCGTTAACCCGGTGTCTCCAGCAGGATCTGCTCGGAGGAGTTGCTGGCTCCCTGTTCCCAGCGCGGGCGGTGGAACATGTTCCACCGCAGATGACTCCGCCTCGGTTGCGCATGGCGCCCGACGTGGAAGACGACGACGTGCCCGAGTTCACTTGGGTAGAACTAGAGCTGGCGGTGAGAAGGCTAAGAGCCAAACACACCGCCCCGGGACCCGACGGCATTCCAGGCCGAGCGCGGGTCCTAGCTCTAGTCGACGACGCTCTCGAGCCCCGACTGAGAGAGCTTCTCAGCGCATGTTTGGAGCGGGGCCAGTTTCCGAAATTGTGGAAGACGGGGAAACTGGTCCTCATCCGAAAGGAGGGGCGCCCGGCGGACTCGCCGTCCGCCTACCGGCCCATAGTGTTGCTCGACGAGGTGTCTGAAAGGTCCGCCTACCGGCCCATAGTGTTGCTCGACCACGGTCTTTGAAAGAGTAATTGCGAAGCGCCTCGTCGAGCACCTCTCAAGAGTGGGGCCGGACCTGGCGGATGGCCAATATGGCTTCCGCCAGAGGCGCTCCACCGTGGATGCCATCATGCGCGTGAGGGCTCTGGCGGAGGATGCAGTAGCCCGGGGTGAGGTGATGTTGGCGGTGTCCCTGGACATCGCCAACGCGTTCAACACCTTGCCCTGGAGTTGCATTAGGGAGGCGCTCGTGTATCACGAAGTGCCTCTCTACCTCCGCCGCATAGTCGGGGCGTATTTGACGGAGAGAGACGTCATCTACCCAACCGTGACCGGTCTCGGTCGGCGTGAAATGTCGTGCGGTGTTCGACAGGGATCGGTCCTGGGGCCGCTCCTGTGGAACATCGGATACGGCTGGGTGCTTCGCGGTGAGCTCGTAGGCGGTGCCGCCGTCACGTGCTACGCGGACGACACGCTCGTGACGGCGTGCGGGGCGACGTACCGCGAAGCGACCCGAAAGGCCACGACCGCGGTTGCCCAAGTCGTTAGGCGGATCCGGCGGCTGGGTCTCGAGGTGGCCCTGCATAAAACCGAGGCCCTGTTCTTCCATGGGCCTCGGAGCAAGCCACCCGAGGGATCCAGTCTCATCGTGGGAGGAAATCGCATCGGCATCAAGCCCCAAATGAAATATTTGGGGCTCGTGCTCGACGGCCGATGGGACTTCGGAGAGCACATCCGAAGTCTGGCCCCCAAATTGAAGGGCACAGCTCTTGCTCTGGCTCGGCTGTTGCCCAACATGAGGGGGCCCGATGACTCCTGCAGGAGACTCTTCGCGGGGATCGTGCGGTCCATGGCCCTGTATGGGTGCCCAATATGGGCGGAGGCCCTGAGGACCAGAACTGTGCAGATGCTGCGCGCTCCGCAGCGGGTTCTGGCCATCAGGGTCATCCGAGGGTACCGCACGATCTCCTTCGAGGCGGCGAGTCTCCTTGCCGGAACTCCGCCATGGGACCTGGAAGCGAGAGCCCTTTCGCAACTGTACCAGTGGCGAAAGGAGGCGCGGGAGCAGGGATGGAACCCCGAGCCTCGAGAAATCGAGGCCGTGCAGTCCCAGCTCCGCCAGGCCATCGTGGTGGAGTGGAAGGAACGACTTGGGCAACCAAGCGCAGGGCACGCCGCAATAGCAGCGGTAAGGCCCATCATGGAGGATTGGCTGGAGAGGCGACACGGAAGCCTCTCCTACCGACTGACGCAGGTGATCTCCGGGAAGGGGTGCTTCGGGGACCACCTGCATCGGATCAGGAAGGAGCCAACGCCTGAGTGTCATCACTGCGACGCGAGCGAGGACTCAGGGCTGCACACGCTGGCCGACTGCCCGGCGTGGGAGGCGCCGAGGCGTGACCTCGTGGCAGCCATCGGGGTGGGAGTCCTCTCGCTCGGCAGCATGATTGCGGCAATGGTACGGAGCGCGAGCGCGTGGGCCGCCGCTGCCTCCTTCTGCGAGCATGTAATGCTCGCGAAGGAGGTGGCGGAGCGCGCCCGGGAGAGACTTAGAACTCTCCCGGTCCGCCGAGCCCGCAACTTGCTCGCCGCGCGTCGCAGGCAACTCAGGCGCCGGAGGTCGCTTAACGACCTCCGTCCTCCATGAGCGCAGGCCTGGGGGTGGCGGGTGAGGCGACCTGTCACCCCAGCAGAAGCAGGCCGGGACGGTGGGGCAACTAGCGCCCCTCCCCCAAACCGGGGCAAGACGGGGACACCGTGGTTCCCAAACCCGACGGGGCCATCTCGGAACCGGAGATGGCCCAGGGTCAGTCGGGGTGCGAGGGATATGCTCTATGGGCAACCTTACACCCCGGCGTCTGTCGACCCGAGACGGCGTGCGGTTTTAGTCGGTTCAAGCCCGACATAACCGCTGGCACGCAGGGGGGTATCCGAAGGGATTTACGCACGATAAAAAAAAAAAAAAAAAAAGGTATCAGCCTTATCATTCGCTGCAAATAATTCCATCTCGAGCCAAACTCCAGCGCATCTCTTTACTTTTCTATACCATATTGCCACTTGGGATTCTTTACCAACAAATGTGTGTCTCTCTTCCTGCAATCTCTGATTCAGAAAGTATAATTATAAAGCCTAATAGTGTGTATATATCATCACTACATATTAAAAAAGAAAATCCTCCGCTGCGTCGGTCGGTTCACGATAAATTCAAAATCTACTGCACTGATTTTCATGCTGTTTTCACCAATGGATGGTTTCAGTATATAATTTGTCAAGTATTTGTATACATTGGCTAAAATATAATGATAGTTGTTGGAGGTGTCGGAAAAGAATAAGTCATCTGGGAGATTTTAACGAAAACACTGCCTAAACCTTTTGAGATACAACAATATGATGTATGGTGGAATTGTGTTTCTTATATCGGTTTAGGTGGTGGAATAGGGTCCCAAGGGTAGCGGGCAGAATTCCACGCGGGTGAAGCGCGTGGAAGTGTGGTAAGTGGAAACAACAGTTAGTGTATTATTAAATATTAATTTCTAAAATTGTAATATCTTTTACACAATGACATTATGAAGACATCAACCATCAGTCTGCGCTGTATTGATATAAAATGTAATCTATCTTTAGGGTGACGGCGGCTCGGGACTCGTGTGTCAAGTGGATGGAAAGTGGGTACTAGTGGGCCTAGTTGCATGGGGTCTTGGCTGCGGCAGCGCAAATGTACCTGGAGTTTACGTCAACGTGGCCTCTTTCCTGCCCTGGATACAGAGTCAAATCACCGCTTCTTGAATGTTTTAATTTTCTTAATGTTTTTCTTGACATTATTTTATGTAGTGTAACTTTTGATTTGATGTTTATTTTGAAATTATAACTGCCATAGTGGATCGTACAATATGCCTAGTCGAAGGGAGCATGCACTACATATGTAGGAACAGTATACCCTGTGTGAAGTGAACTGGTAAATTAATCAGCAAGGTATATATGTGATTTTTTCTATATAGAATGTTACTGATTGCCCACCGGACACCGGCAAATCAAAAAGACTATTAACAAGTTTTTTATTTTTGTAACAGAGTGTTAGAATGTAATAAAATAAATTCGATATGAAAACTAAAACATTATTTCATTGTTTTAAGAGGCAGGTCGTTTCAACAACCCTTGATACTCAAACATAAGAGCCTTGAGGTCCTGCGCTTAAAAAAGGAAGCTAAAGTCTACCGGCATTACAAGGCTAGGTGTAGCCTTAGGTTATAATCTGGGCTTCCGGTAATATTCCGTGACGGAGCCTCGTGTGGAAATTTTTGTCAGGTGGTTTCCGACATAGTCACTTCGCCAAACTAGTTATTTTCTCTCTAGTTCAACAGTGGCCAGTTCTAAGGATTTTTAGTTTGATCTATCATATTTTGTTCTTCAAGGTCTAAATAAGTACGTACCCGTAACGGTGACCATAAAGCAGCCTGTGTGTGTTTGCCACCTTTGAAGTACAATCTTGGTCTCAATCTGAAACTATGAACACAATTAACATTTGCATTCCTAAAGCCTAATTGCTACTTAACTATTGGTTAAGTAACAAAATCATTGTCTGTGTACATATAATAATACAATGTTTCGTTATAATATTGATCATTTGTAGCGTAGATAAAAATACTCTACACTGGATAATTTCCGATCAAAAAAAAGTGGAGGCTATTAAGAGAAAGAACTCGTAGAGAATACTATTTATACTGTTGATTGATGGCACTTGATGGAACTTGCTACACATATTGAAACAAATGTATCACTTGTACTTTTCCACAATTATTTATTGTGGAAAAGTAAATTCTGCGTACTTTGAGTGCCGGAAATCGAGAAAACAACATAGGAAATACTTATAAATACTTACATTATTATACCTACGTGCATTTTATATTCCTAATTTCATTTTATTTCCTAAATTCCTTAAACAGCTATATTACAATATCTACGGCATAAAATCGATTATTCCGCACCTGACCCGGTCGCCGGTTAGGTTAGAAACTTGAAAAAAAAATGTAATATTTGTTCCGAACGTAATCCTCTTCCTAACCTGACCCAACGACGTCTCGTTCTTATCAGAACCAGAATTTCGCAGTTTGGTCATTCTCTCTAATCTTTCTCAAAATAAACAGTACATATGTGTCAAATCAGTATTTAATATTTAGTATCCGACTTGGATAGGTTAGGTTAGATGGCTAATGCGGGAGCGGAGCGGAGGCGAGCGTAGCTCCCGCATTAAGCCTTCGTGGCTATTTTTTTTATATCAATCGTAATAAAATATTGTATCTTATTTTTGTAGACTTAAAAACTCATTGTCTAGAATATTCCAGCATATTCCTCCTCTAGAATACAGAGACAAACAATTATCTCTATATATATATTATATATATTATATAAGTATGTTTATCCGCATTCTGGAACCCATAACACAAGCTAGTTAAACTATGCTTACTTTGGGTCTAGACAGCACTGTGTAGAATGTCGTAGAATATTTATTATTTATTATTATTATTATATATATATAACTCAACATAATCGCGCCTAAAGTCTATTTTACCGTGTCGCATGTACATATATATGAATACGAATATTTCAATCTCTTAATGAAAATGCTGTGTAACTGTTAAGTATGCTCTATTAAAATATTTTTCAATTTCGATTGAAATATTAATTATTTTCATTCAGGTTTTTAAATTTGAAATCTGTTCATTGATCATCAGCTCTTGACGCTGACATGCACACTTAAGTCATAAACTAACCTAAACCATTAACTATGCTTACTCTTGGTGTCTGTTTATTACCACTATTCAAGCTCGCGTGTTCACGACACCGCACCCCTGTGTACCTACACGGACAACGCGACCACGCCGCAGAACTTTTGCCTTTTGCTTTCAAGCCACATTGAAATTAGCCTATGTTCTTCTTCGGTAAATCAGATAAGTACCTATATTCTATTCTGTTACTTTGTTGCATGACGCGAGTAGGTATATTATACGCGTGCTACTGACGCGTATTGAAGACCCCAGATAGCGTGCGGCTTAAGTCGTTTCGATTCAGACATAACCTCCCCCGCTGACCGGGGGTATCCGCACGGAAAAAGAAGAAGGTAAAACTAAACTAACTATTGGTATACTATAAGTACTATAACATACCATCATGTATTGGATTACTATAAGACTATATATATATATATATATGTTAGAAGGACAAGGTTTTAGCAAAAAAATATTTTCGATAGGTCAGATATCTCTGCTTGTTCATTACAAAGGTTCTTCTGATAATCATTTAAAGTGAAACTTTTATTCCATCCACTCAAATTTGTTCGTCCATCTATCACTTGTCGCTTTTGGATATATACGCTATTTTGGATATTTATAATTTATTGATTATTGGTATGATATTTATAAGGACTGCAATACGTCCATTACTTCGATATTATCACATTTTTTTACTTTTCATTTGATTACATGTGAAGTTGAATAATCTGGGATATTAACGTCACTTATTGGCGACCGCGCGGAACAAACTCGTTGGATGACTCCATGTATCTGACGAATGATACTATCAGAACCAAATTATGCGTAATTTGTAGTAGCAATATAAAAACTCACTTGTCTACAATTCAAGACGTTTTTACTGAAAATAAATTTGAGTACTGTCACTACAAAATGACAAATTCTAACATAAAAGATCGCTTATGTGGCATAGAAGATAAGTTGAGAGGTTTCACCTTGAAGGACTACTGCATTATTATTCTGGGAGAGAATGATCTCAAGAAGGAGACCCACATTATATACTTAGTAAATACCATAAAGCATTCCTTACAAAACCATCATACACACTAACAAAATCATCTGTGCACCTACCTATGTAACAGGAGCTCTAATGTATAACTACAGGGTGGAAATGTTTAACGGTCTGTTATCTATGGACATACAAAATAATAACTATGGATATTTTTTTTACAGTAATGTAACTCTAACTCATGACATGTTTACATATAGTATAGTCTGATCAGACAGCATGTCATTGATATGCAGGAGGAACAAGGTACAGGGGATATATATATATTCCTAATTACAAACAAGCCACATATTTTACAAGGAAATCTAGAAATGGCGGTTCCTGTATAATGGTTAGGACTGGAATTAAGTACAAAGTTATTGATGGTATTATGGATCTAATATTATCGAATGCTGTGGAATTGAGCTTACTGAGCTTAATATTATAGTTATATGTATATGTTAGTGTAAAAACCCGAACTACGGTAAATCCTAACATTTTCCGGTAAATCTTAGGATTTACCAACATGAGTTGGTAAATGTTATATTTTTATTATACAAATCAATTCCGCTGCCTCGGCACGCTCGCTACGCTCGCTCGGCTCGTGGTCTGTTGGGGTCAGTATTTTCTAAGATCTTCGAAAAGGTGATCCATGACGGGAGAATAAATGTATCAATGTTGCCATATATGACTTTTTAAATACAATTCTTTTTAGAATGGATAAAAGACTGCCAGTCCAAGCACTGTATATGGACATGACCAAGGCATTCGATTTTGTGGACCATTAAATATTAATTGACAAATGAAATGCCTATGGTATTCGTCGGTATTCGAAATGTCTCTAAATTACTCGAATCGTACCTTAAAACCCGTCAACAAATTACAGTAATAAATAAAATATGCAACAAAACTAAGACTGATACTAGAATCATAAGTTACGGAGTGCCACAGGGAAGTATACTTGGGCCACTTTTGTTCATTATTTATATTAATGACTTCCCATCAGTCACATCATTTCCAATGATTATGTACACCGATGACAGTACAGTGCAGTACTGACAGTACACAGTTGTATTCGATAGTGATAATCTTGATGAAAAATCTGACGTCTTTAATTGGTTGGGTGGAGATACACAATCTCAAAATTAACTTAGTTAAAACTAATATAATGAATTTTAACCATAGAGAAAACGCAACAAATTTAGAAATTAAATATAATGATAAGAAAATAAATGACATTAACGTAACTAATTTTTTAGGCCTACAAATCGAAAGCACTTTACAGTGGAATACACAAATTGAAATATTGAGCACTAAAATACTCCAATATGCATATGCACTGTACATGCTAGGTAAAATAGTGAACAAAGATACAGTACTAACAGCATATTTTGGATTAGTTGCTTCTACTTTGAGGTATGGAATCATATTTTGGGGCAATGCAACTGGTAAAGAATTTGTTTTTAAAGCACAAAAGTTGCATTAGAACCATATGTAAGATTAGAACCACTGATACATGTAAGCCATACTTCATTAGCCTGAGGATACTGACGATGCCATGTATGTATATATTTGAGACATTTATGTTTGTTAAGTAGAAATGGGAGAAATTCTCAGTTGTAGCAGCCGCAGATCTGACAAGCTATGTTTGGAGCCAGCCAAAACTGCCCCTCTACAGAAAAGTATGTTTGTAATGGCACCCAAGATATACAACAAACTGCCAAAAGCTATAAAATCTTGTGAAATATTACTTATTTTAAAAAAGAACTACAAACATTTCTGCTAAATAAAGCTTATTATTCGATAGATGATTATCTTACTGACAAAAGAATTGAATTGAATTTATAGACTCAATTCCAGAATTAATTTAATTTCCTTTGACAAATCTTTGAATTTTATTGTTTGTACGGGTTATTAGTATAGTTATAGTTATTATATATTTTATTAGTATAGTATAGTTATAGTTATACGGGATATTAGTATAGTATAGTTATAATTATAGTTATTTATATACGGTATAACCCGTATATATATGTTATAATTCAATTTAATTGACTGTGTGTAATACAATATAATATATTGTTTTACATATATATATATATCATATACATATATATATATATATATATAGGAACCTATTCTAGGGATAAAAAGTTAAATAATTGAGTTTTGTAAATAATTGTCAGTTAAGATTTATAACATAACATAATTTCACACCTGTATCCACAAAGGAGTAGGCGGAGGTGTATTACACACCCACGATTCGCCAGTTATGTTTAGGTCCCAATGTAATAGGGGGCGAGCTTATTATCATCTACCGGGCACAATCCTCATTTTTAATACACACATAACTACGAAAAGTCAGAGGAACATTTATTATATTACCTTTTAAATACAACTCTTTCTTCTAAGAGTTGTAATTATTTGTATTTTTAACACCCTTGCTCGTAAAGCTGATGTAATTCCACCGGTTTAAAATATGTAAAGCGGGTCATAACAAACGCGCGTATTACCAAAGCAAATGGTTAAGTTATAGTCCATACAAATTCCATAACAGTATTATTTGCCATTTCAAATATGGAACTGATCGCCGCCGCACGACTCCAGCTAGTGAGCAGCGCGCTGTTGCTATTCAAATTTCGAACTAATCGCCGAGCGGCGCCAGTCAGTAGGCAGCGCTAACTGTTGCAATAATTTAAAATGAACAAAATATAAAAAAATTTTTTTTCTGTTTCCTCGCAAATGTGTTAAAAAACGTCGTACGATATACGTGCGTATTGGTTATAACTTGCTCTGCTCAATTACGCCCTCGCCTTCGGCTCGGGCTGAAATTCCGCCTCGCATGTTATAACCATCTTAACGCACTAATATCGTAATGTACTATTACGTCTAAAAACTGTAATAGAAGAAAGAAAACTGATTCCCAATTACCAATTCGGTTTCAGAGTAAAACATTCCGCAACAGAACAAGAACATAGAATTGCAAACGTAATATAAAAACCCTAGAAGAAAAATATTATGATAAGGTGTGGCATAAAGGTCTTATACGAGTATATAAGTTAAGGAAAATAATAACAAAACAATTTGCAGTTGTTTTAGAATCCTACCTAACAGAGAAAACATTTAGAGCGATACATGAAGATGCTTACTCTGATCTCAAACAAATAAAGCTGGAGCGGCAACCAACTTTTTTTTACTGAACAACTGTTTTTCTTTGAATTACAACCAGTTGAAAATCACGCTAAAATTTGGAATTATTTTTATTACCTTCAATATTTGTGTCAAGATTATTTTGACTCAAGGTGACTACAGTATTTTAGTTTTCAAATTATAACATCTATTACAACATTTGTCAGGTAACAAAAGATTAACATAATTTATGCGCATAACACCATGAAGCCTGTGATCAGTAGGGCAATAGCAGCAATCATGACATTAAAAACGTATTTAATGATTAGTATAGTGTTTCATCCCTTGAACCATATCAAATGCTGAACAACCGTGGAGAAGTGCGTTTCAAAATATCAGTATCAGTTATATTTAATGTGTCTGTGGATTTTAACAGCATGTCTGGGTCTACTACCAGGAAATCCTTCACCCATCATTATACCTACTGCAGCACCTGCCACAACTCTAGCGATGGCACCAACAACAACCAGTATGCCGCCAGTCACGCCTGCTGCCCCTACGATGCCTCCTGTGACGACCCTGTCCACACCAATGCCAACTCTTCCCCCACAAACGATTATGTCCACAATAGTTACAACACTTCCTCCTACAACGGTGAAATCATCCCTTGTACCCCTTATAATTTGTTCCAATCCTGAAATTGTATGTGTCTATAATCCTAATGATATAACCGCCCGCTCGCAAGTGGTGATGAATATGCCACCAATTATTGGTTATAGTGCACAGTTGCCTTCGTATGATACCGCCGTCAAATTTCCCAGGTCCCGAAGGAGTATAAACCGGCAGTATATTGAAAATGTAGATTCCATAAATAATATTAAAAAAACCCACGGTGAACACCATGTTATGAAGCAACAGAACTGTACCTGTGGAACTTATTTTGAAAAAAAAGTAGCTGATAAAAATAATACTGCTTTGGTAAGTGATAATAAAACTTTTAACAAAAAATTCAACCGCCGAAAAAATTAAAAAGCTTAAAATAACGAATGTAATTAGACCTTTTTTTTTTTCGTGCGGAAATCCCTTCGGATACCCCCCCCCCCCCGCCGGCCAGCGGGGGCGGTTATGTCGGGCTTGAACCGACTAAAACCACATGCCGTCTCGGGTCTACAGACGCCGCAGTAATTTTGAGTCGGCGCCACACAGCAATCCGAACGTTATTGCGAATGGTCATGTGGAGAGTGCATTTTTTTTAATGTTGTTTATCGACATAGATTTTTACGTTGCATTGTTAATTCATGTTGTCAATGTTCATTTGGTTATTTCTTCAAATGTAAAGTAATTTTGCGAGCTTCGTTTATTGATTGTTTGGCGCCGACTCAAAATTACTTAGCTATACTCACATTAGTTTAAGAACTTAGTTATGAAGGTTAAATAAAAAAGGTTTTCTATTTCTAGTTTTTTTGTTAATGTTAAAAGTTTTATTTTAATATTTGTATAATTGTATTATATTTGAATTTTAATATTCTAATACACAACTAATCCACTAATTAATACATGCTTAATTGTAATAGGTACACAACTCAGCATTAAAACTTGTTACCCCTATTTTGCCCCCCTTAAAGTAGGATTTTGTTTCTCGAGTTTGTATGGGACCAACTTCGAGGTATAGTCTATCTAATTAAAAAAGAATGATCAAAATCGGACTACTCTGTAAAAAGTTGTGCGTGGTCATACATTACAATCAGTGAGTGAATATCAATCAATCAAAAGACAGGGGCTTTTTCTACATTATTTTTTCCAAATAGACACGGGATCAATTTCCGGGTATACCTTTTCCAATAAAAAAAGAAATATTAAAATCGGATAAGTCTGTACAAAGCTATGCGTGATAATACATTTAAAAAAATCGCGTCGTCATGAGAACCTCCTCCGTTTTTTTCGTCAGTTTAATATTGATCTATTGAGATACGTTGATTTTAGAACAGCTACTTGCCCTCTTTATTTTTCGGTATAAAAGAAACTGTTCCTCTGTTGCGTGCGATTATAAGTGCAAGTGCTTTATGGAATATGAAATCGGATAGTACCAGCAGAAAGCGGTTAGATCTTGCCCGCTCGAGAGGACATGGTACATCCAGCGCGTGAGTTGGAGGTAAAACTGGGACGGCCTAGCCCATGTAACACGTTTTCATCATTCCCACCTGATCTTATTTATTTTACTAGGTAACCTCGGTTCTCTTTTGTGTAACGTAATTTTCTTATCCATAATCTAAAGTGCTATTTTTTGTCCTAATCAATATTTGTCCGAATGGTAACTTGTGGGATACCAATGTTACTTTGGTCAATAATTATCGCGATAATCAATGTTCATTCTTGTAAATAAAATGGGTTGTAAAAACCCTAGAAAACTGTCATGCGGCACATGTGGGTGACGTTGTTACTAAAAAATCGTAAAAATACGACATGGAAATGCGACGCGAATAAAAAAGATGATAAAAACTATATTAAAAGTAATAGTTATTTTTTTAACTATGAGAGATTATGTTATAATGAAAACTATATTTATTCATATATTCCACACAGTTGAAACACATGTTCAGCTTACGCACTATATAAATGACTCTTTTGCATTTCATGCAAAAGTTGATTGTTGCCGCTTCAACTCTTTTCTTTTACGACACAAAGTTGTAATATTTATTCTCTCTTTAAGGTGGAGAACTCTGTAAAGAACATCAGCCAATTACAAAACAAAGTCATATCAAAATAGTCAGCTGATGCTCTTCCTTTTTTAAGTTATCTTCTGACTCACTCAGTAAGTCTAACTGTTCTGCACACTTCTCATTATTATCATCATGAATTACCGCGTGAAATGGGTGACTAATTTCATCGTTTTCGAGTATTTGAGGCATCTAAAATAATATTATGAATATATATAAATATTAATGGAATATTATATAACAAATAGTAATGAATATACTAAACATGTGAAACACAAAAGGTGTAGCGGGTACCAACATCTCTGAGGCCCAAGTCAACTTTCCTGCAAGTGGTGCACCTATTGAACAACAGACGAGGCTCTTTCGCAGGCTTTCCTTTCACGATTGAGAGCTCAGCGGGCAGTCACTCCCGGAAAAGCTAATCAAATATAATAAGCCGATCTCGGACTACAAAGTGCAAACTTTGTATGCCACTGGGAAATCGCTATGAGGATGAGGAAGCAGTAATCAATATAAAATATTTATAAATAAATGATAAAATCATATACACAATAAGTTTAGTTTGTAATTGTTGAGCAATGGTAACATTGCTCAACAATTACGTGAACACCAAACTTTCGTAAATTTTACGATACCTACCGTGACTAAAAGTTGTATACGAAATGACATCCAATCACACAGATGGAACTAATTAGGATAATTAGGGTACTGTAAAGTGAAGGTGCAGGAATGATGTTTTTTCTAGGAATCATAATTTTACCGTCGTAATTTTTACGATAGTTCTGTACCTTTAGTGAAAGTGATTTAAAACAAAAACCTAGTTTAAAGTTTGAAAAATTATAATGAAATTCAATGAAAACATTTTCGTTTAACAAGGCTTTCTCATTTTAAAATTACGGGTTTTTTTTTAATGATAAACAACAAGTTGTAGCATATGAAAATATTTTTTTGCAATAATATTATTACACTTTTTTTTTCGTGCGAAAACCCCCTCGGGCTTCACCTCACCGGAGCTAACGTTCAGGTGGGCGTGTCGGATTCGAACCGACTAAAACCGCACGGTGTTTCGTCACATCGGCCTGCGTGGCCGGGGAACTTGGTGTGCCCTAGAAAGGATATCCCAGAGACCCCGACCGTCCCGGCCGCCGGTAGTGGCGACCCCGACGCGATGTAAGGGATCTAAATCCCCCCTAGAGAAGCGCGCGCGGAAACACAACGCGCCGCTACCCTGGGCCTGCTTCTGCTAAGGTGACGACTAGTCCCAACCGTCACCCCCAGGCCCGCGCTCATGGAGGACGGAGATCGTTCTGCGATCTCCACCGCCCGGTGCGCCTTCGACGGCACGGGAGAGTGCTAGACCTCTCCCGTACCTTTTCTGCCGCCTCTTTTGCGCGCATCACTGCCTCGTAGAAGGCGGCAGCGTTCCACACACTTTCGCTGCCGACCATGGCCAGCACCAGGGTCTGCAGCGTGAGGCTTCCCGCTCCGACAGCTGCTTCGAGGACATGTTGCCGCTCCATCCACTCTGGGCACTCGCCAGTGTGTGGAGCGGTGTGTCCACGGAGCAGCCCCGGCAATGGTGGCACTCGGGCGTCGGCTCCCGGCCTAAACGATGCAGGAACTCACCGAAACAACCATGTCCGGTGAGCACCTGCGTCAGTCGGTAGGAGAGGCCACCGTGGCGCCTCTCCAGCTAATCCTCCATGGCGGGTCTTACCGCCACAATCGCGATGTACCCTGCACTTGGTTGCCCAAGTCATTCTTTCCATTCTTCCATGAGCACCTGGAGGAGCTGTTATCGCTGCCCCTCGGTTTCTCGTGGGCCAGGCCTCAAATATCGCTCCAGCGTCTCCTTGCGCCACTGGTACAGTGCCGCAAGGGCCCTCGCTTCTAGGTCCCATGGAGGCGTCCCGGCTAGTTAGGCAGCAATTGCGCGAGCGCAACCGCCACCCTCTTTAGCTTGGAAGCCAGACTTCGGAAGCGATATCCGAAGTCCCACCGCCCATCGAGTACGAGCCCCAAATACCTCATCGAAGGCTCGATGGCGATTCGTACACCTCCTATGACAAGACTGGATCCCTCTGGTGGCCGATTCCGACTCCGGGGCCCATAAAAAAAGAGAGCCTTGGATTTGTGAAGGGCCACCTCGAGACCCAGCCGCCGAATACGTCCAACGACTTGGGCAACTCCGACTGTGGCCCTGGATGCTTCACGGTAAGGCACTTCGTGATACACAAGTGCCTCTCTGATGCAACTCCAGGCTAAGGTGTTAAAAGCGTTGGCAATGTCAAGAGACACCACCAACGCCACCTCGCCCTAGACTACTGCTGCCTCCACCAGGGCTTTCACGCGCATGATCGCATCCACGGTGGAGCGCCCGCATCGAAAACCAAACTGGAAGTCCGACAAATCCGGCCCCTTTTCCGTAAGGTGCTCGACGAGGCGCTTCGCTATGATTCGCTCAAAGAGCTTGCACACCTCGTAGAGCAACACAATGGGCCGGTAGGCGGACGGTGAGTCCGCAGGACGCCCCTCCTTGCGGATGAGGACCAGTTTCCCCGTGTTCCATAATTTTTGACAACCGGCCTTGCTCGATACATGCGCTAAAGAGCCCTACTAGTCGGGGTGCGAGAGCACTAGAGCCAGGAACCATGCTCGGCCTGGAATGCCATCAGGTCTCGGAGCGGTGTTTTTGGCTTTGAGCCGTAACACCGCAACCTCTATCTCTGCCCAAGTAACTTCCACGTTGAGCGCTTGAGACGGAGCCATCAATGATGGAGTATGCTCCACCACCCTCGCAGGGAACAAGGCACCTACGACCTCTTGAAGTAGCTCCGGCTGGAGACTCCGAGTTAGTGGGGGCGCCCGTGGGCGTAGCTTGCCTCTCACCATGAGATAAGGACGCCCCCACGGATCACGCTCAAAAGTCTCCAGCAATTCCAGGCGGGCCTCTTTTTTAGCCCGCTTTACGGCTACATCAAGAGTCCGCTTGGCAGTCCTGTACCTGTTGTTTAAGCGCCCAATGTGGTTCGGGTGGCACCGCTCTGACCGGCATCGCAGAGGTCTGGGCGGAGGTATCAAACCGGTGATCGGATCTAGTCTCCACCCCCTTTACAATGCATCAGCCTTGTACGCGGCGTGCTAGTGTGAGGACCACACCGCCATGCTTTGGAGCAGAAGATCTTTAGCACTAGCGCAGTGGTTTATATTCGCCTGCAGGATGCGGAGGTGCGGATCCATTATTACCCCTATCTCCGCCTCCCGCCGCGAACTAGACCGCCCTTCGGAAGCACCCACAAGTCTATCCCCATGCCGTTCCTCACGCTCTCGCACAGAGGCGGCGCAGGTCTTGGTGCCAACCCGGTGATCCGTAGGCTTGCCCTCCGCTACGCATTTAAAGCAGCGGAGCGGGGCGCTACAACCGTAGGCTTTGTGGCTGGGTTGGCCACAGCGGAAGCGCCGATCTTCCACAGTAACTTCCGCTGTACACTGGACGCCCACATGCCCAACCGATAAGCACCGGAAGCACCTTGCCGGCCGGGGTGGTAGAAGCTAGCTGCGCCTTGAAGAAGTCGCTGCAACAGGGCAGATGACAACAACTGACCCCAGACCACCTGGGCCAAAACGTATTACTCCGGCCCTTACCTGGTCCATGGGGCAGCCCCCGACCTCTGCCAAAGCGGAGGTGATTTCCTCCGCCGTGACAGCATATTATTAGACGCTAAGTTTAACTATGGTATCTTTTAATTTTGGCCTATATATTTTTTTTGCTTTATAATTTAGTATTAAAGAGTTCTATAATTAAAAGCATTGTTCTTATGATCTTTCTACTGAAAGAATGTTTTTTAATTAATAACAAAACATTAACTTAAATTATTTAATCAAGAAAATAATACACCGTTGAATTAAGTGGATATTGATATATCTATTTGAAACCTATAAACGAGCAATTCTTGTATATATTATATAATCTGAATCTCAGAAACGGCAGCAACGATTTTCATGAAATTTAGTATGCAGGTAGTTTCAGGGGCAATAAATCGATCTAGCCAAGTTTCATTTTTAGCATTTCATTTCCAGCTTATTGTCTATTTAAACCAATTAAAATTCTTAATGATTTTAGGCCCTATTAATATAACTTATTTTTAGTTTTTATGATTCGGACAGATTCTGTTATTTTTAAAATAATTTTTTACCTCTTCACTCAGGTGGCAGACAAGCACACGGCCCACCTGACGTGAAGTGGTTATCGCGGCCTACGGACGAGTGCAACACCAGGGGAGTCACACTCGCGGTTTCGGCCCTGTAAAAACCTTCTAATGGCCTTCTGGAAGAACCCCATATTGTAGTTGTTTGGGAAAACCATAGCATGGAGATCATTCTATAGACTGAGGGTGCGAGGAAAAAGTGTCTTTCATACCTCACTGTACGCACCGTGTGAGGTTGAATTCCCTCACGCGTAAACATATAACGCACATAAGGGAAAATTTCATCTAAAGCTGAGTGGTTCTACACAGTATGTAAGTATGGGATTGTCGACGTTCCTCAGCTGGTATTCAAGTGGAGTACTTGAATACCAGCTGAGGGTAAAAACATGACAGCGATACTCTATCATGGACTTAAAATTGAAAAATAACTGAATTACATATTCAATTCAAAATACAAAAAACGCTCATATACTTTCCGGTTGAAGTCGGTGCCAAACCAAAGAGGTATTAGGACTATTAGGTAGAAATGTAGGGATGGGGTGTGTGTTGGGTAACCTCCTCGAGTGTCGCTCCGATTCCGATCCCGCTGCAGTCCGGGGGGAACGGAATCGGAGCGGCCGGTACACCCTGGGCGGCGGTCAATGGCTTCCCCTTCACCCCTTCATAGAGTTGGCATTGATCGTCGGCCAATACCCAACGTGGCGGGAACACATCGCTCTCCGTACTCCTCTGCTTTTAGAGGAGACAGGATGAGCGATGCTGTTAGTGGTGAGATGGCCCAGGGTCAGCCGGGGTGCGAGGGATATGCTCTATGGGTAACCTTACACCCCGGCGTCTGAAGACCCGAGACGGCGTGCGGTTTTAGTCGGTGCAAGCCCGACATAACCGCCCCCGCTGGCCGGCGGGGGGGGGTATCCGAAGGGATTTCCGCACGATAAAAAAAAAAAAAAAAAAAAAGGTAGAAATGTAGGGAAGACCCGTGACTCACTCGTGAGGTCCTGTCACATTATGGGTCTCCCCGCGGCATTTAATACAATGTGTAACTATAGTGACACAATACATGTGTCAACCCACATGTATCGTGTCTCCATGGATTTGGCATCGACTTCAACCGGAAAGTCTTATTAGCGTTTTTGTCATTTGAAATAAATATGTAACTCAGATATTTTTCACTTTTTAGCCCCTTCTTGTTTATACACCGAGATTTTATATTAAGGTGAAACATATGGGCTGTTCCCGGCCATCTTCTCGCTAGATGGCGCTGAATTTCAAAAATTACAGTTTATTTCGTTTCTTTCGTAATTTCAGCATTATTAAGTCGAAGAAGAGGTATCGGCGACACTAGGATATGCCACTTTATAACCTCACGCCTGTATCCCCGAAGTGGTAGGCAGAGGTGTATTACACACCCACGATTCGCCAGTTATGTTTTTAGGTCCCAATGTAATAGGGGGGGAACCTATTGCCATCTACTAGGCACATTACTTAGCGAGCGATAATTAACATTTTTAATTACTCACATAACTACGGAAAGTCAGAGGTGTGCGCCCGGGGCGACTGGGGATCGAACTCGAGACCTCGTCTCAGTATCTTAGTTACTAGGGCGGGCGATTTTTTGTCAAATTTCGCAAATTCCTCAGACAGTACAAGTCCCAGAGGGACGGTTGAGGCATCGGGAAACGCACGTCGTCAGCGTGCTTACAATGGTGTTATTCACTATATGGACCTCGATACAGAAAATTTAAGAAAACTGTGAAAAACTAAATTTTGAATCCAACAAACTGACTTTAACTGTAGCTACTGTCGCGACTATGCGTCCCAGCTCGACGGGGAAGGTGGCGTTCGGAGCGGGGCCCCCGTCCGTTCCTAAAAAAGCGAGAAGAACGATAGTCGCCTATAGAAATTTTTTGAAAAATTTATAAAAAATATTTTTTTTGGTAATTCGCGTGGAAATGTGTGAATTTACGTGCGGAAATCCCTTCGGATCCCCCTGCCGGCCAGCGGGGGTGGTCATGTCGGGCATGAACCGACTAAAACCGCAAGGTGTCCTCCTCAAGTGTCCATTGCCTTTGTGTCACTTAGGTCGTTTTAGAATGCGCAGAAACACGAATTTCGCGAATTCCTCAGAAAGTACAAGTAAGAAGTTCCAATTGCACTGATGTTGTTGTTTATAGTAGCCAAACTCGAGTCGAAATCACTTCAAAATGATTTCAAGGTATTCCTAAGCTCGGCAGCCATTGAGTCTAATTCATCAGTAATTGAGCATTCGACGTGTTTACGTTTTCCACATATAAAAAAGGGTCAATTTCCGTAGTTGATCTTAGATGACTTGTCAGAGAACTTGTCTTATTAGGTGATTGAAACATTTTTTGTACCTTTTTTTTTTTTTTTTTTTTTTTTTTTTTAATCCAAAACCCTCCAAATAAAACAAAAAAAAATTAGAGAGGATTAAAATTTCTAACAAAGAAAAAAAAAAAAAGTTATTGTTACTATTTCGTGGTGCAGGTCAAAAAATGTTATATGTGGAACAATGGTATACCAAGCAAACTGTCACTCAATTATCGCTCCTACTCGCAGTACCGGTCGTATCTACGCTGTATCACTGTGTAGTTATCGATGGTATATTTCCACGAAGGCAGCCCAAACCAGTTGTATGCCTACAACAAAGAGATAATACAAGAAGTCCAAGCTAGTGCCGCCGTCGTCGCTTACGGACTGCGGGTTGCCATAGGTTAGTTTTCGGTAATAGATTTTAGGGTAGATTTATAGAATGCACTTCAAATACTGTTTGTTTCTACACTCTTAACCACAATTTCGCAGGTTTTCACTGAAGTTAATTACTTATTAACATAGTACAGCACTGTAGCAAGATGATATGCACATATTAGATCGTTGAATTTGAGTTTAATCACTGTTCATCTATTTTTTTATTGAGCGTGACTAAGTAGTGACTATGCCGTATGTATGTATGGTCCGTATGTTATAATATTGTTTAATTGTATTCATCATCATCAACCTATTCTAGTCCACTGCTGGACATAGGTCTCCCCTAATGAGCGCCATAGCGCCCTGGCTTCAGCTTGCCGCATCCAGCATCTGCCCTCAGTCTTTCGCAGATCGTCATCCCACCTGGCCGGAGGGCGTCCTACACTACGTTTGCCGAGTCGCGGTCTCCACTCAAGAACACGTTTACCCCAGCGGTTGTCGAATCCCATTGTTGTATATAGTTGGTACATTTAATGCTTTTTATAAATTTATTATATCGCTTGCACGCCATCTAGGGTAAAATTTCTAATGTTACGTAACTAGATGTTTAAAAAACTAGGTGTTTAAAGCTTTTACTGCTAGATGGCGTCCTTCACGGCGCCATGATGGCTGTCAAAACACACTCACACTACGAAGCAAATCTCAAATTTCGCTCGATTTCTACAATCGTTTTTCTCAATAAATCATGCAAGTTGTTACCAAAAACTTCAACTTGCGCGCCTATCTATTGTAGAAAAGTGATAAAATGAATAGTCATATGGAAAAAAGTGTCTATGTTTAGAAAAAAGATGTTGAGTAAAATGTATGGAAGGGCCGGTCGGAGCAACCACCTTAAGGTTTATATTTAAGGTTAAGTAATTTTGGAACGAAATATTTTGGGAACAGTTTCGATAACATTTAAGCCTGGAAGTATTTATTTGATAAACAAAATTTTATTTTTTTATAAAAGGTCAAAATTCAGGTCGTTTGCACAAATCAAATGAGAACTCGTGGTAACTCCTTTCAATTACACGTAATACACTTACTACGTTTTACTACGATTATTTTCATTCAACATTTCCGCATTCGGTATCCATCCAATCAGAAGCCCAGTCTCAGCGCCAGTGGAAACTTGTCATGAGTCGGACCGCTGTCAGCGGCGTACGCGCCTACTTCCCGCCCGGTGCCCTCTTCAGTCGGATCTCGCTCGAGTGTCTGTGCGATTTGTGCTGATATTATTAACGATCAATTATTAGGGCCCGTCTGTTGAGGTCATCTCACTGGTAGTTCGTAAATTATATACGAACTATCAGTGAGCATTTATACTCGTTATACTCGTGAATTCGAAACTCGTGATGAGTTATGCAGTGGTGGTCGGTAGGACGTCTTGTAACTGTAACTGTAACTTCTTAAATATAACCGTTTTCCCCCAAAGGGTAAAAAACAGATATTTAGGTTTCAGCCGAAGCTTGAACCACCTTTGAGATTATATCTTCATATTTCATTGTCAACCTACCCACATTTAGCTCTCAAAGATCCCCTACTCTTGACAGCGCTGGTATTAGCTGTCTCTTTCTAACGTGTGCGAGGCATCGTGCGGCTGTTCGTTCTTCAGTACCTTAAAGCCGGCTAGGCATTCAGTGGTGGTTCAAGCTTCGGCTGAAACCTAAATATCCGTTTTTGACCCTTTGGGGGAAAAACGGTTCTATTTAGGTGTTCGAGCCTTCGCTTGAACCACCTTTGAGATATGTTTACCTGCTGCCGGCGCTGCTATTATGCGTACTGTGATTATAGGGGAGAGGTGTATCTTATAAAAATGCATGAAAAACAGTGCTGCCTTGGTAGAAATTTGATGACACAAATTTGTCACAAATTTCGGCCGGGTAGGTACCACCGTGCACGATTGCGAAAAACCATCCATAGTAATCCAATTTCGGTTTGATTGCGTTCAGGGGTCAGCAAGTGCATAAAACGGAACAGATTTTCTTATTTTGATTAAAATCTAAATTTATATTGGAATGAAGGAATCAACTAAAGTGTTACTGATGTCACCTGATTGCCTTAAATAATGTTTTAAGAAGGTATTTCTGCCGCGCCAATTTCCTCTCTTTAATACCTCGTCAATATCGAAGCGGTTACTTGTACAGATGTCAGTGGCCACTGCGGCTCTAAAGCTACCTGCGGAGGCATCAATACCTGCTTCCTTAAAAAGAGATCTAATCCAGCCCGCTAAGATGGCACGGGAAGCATTCTTGACAGCTCCTCTCGTTGTAATAAATAAGTTATGAATTTCCTTGCTACCCCGGCGGTGCGATGAGGCGTCAATCAATTTTCTTATCCAAAATACCAAGTCTAACCGATTTTCTTCACCTTCTCCGGATTTTAGCGACCATCCCGATTGTCTGTAGGAAAATGTGTCTGTTTTAGACCCTTATCTTCAAATGAATCTTCTTTGATGCTCAAAAGCGTCAGGTCATGTACTTTTGTACCAGTTGCCAGTAATAATAGAACACATGTGTGCCTGGATATACCGAATAAGCCGTACACGTCGAAACTATAATATTTAAGATAATTCAATAGATCTTCAATTTTCCAGGACAAGAATTTCTTCTGTGGTGGGTCTCTTGCAAATATTCCCTTAAGAACCTGTTTTACTAGCGGGTGTGAGCTCAGCACTGTATATTGAACAGGGTTTGCGAAAGTTGCCACGACTGTTTTATGTAGGGCTATAGTTCTTGGTGCTAGCTTTTCATGGATGAAAAGGTGACACAAGTATTTAGCCAGTGATTCCTCCAATTCCCAATTCCTCCATCTAGTCCAGACTGGTTTGTACGTTCTTAAATCGACGCTCTCCACGAGCTCTCTAGTAAGTTGACTTCTAACTTCGACCAACCATCTAGCTGACTCATCCAGCCTGAACCTTCCATACCACTAAATTCAATTTGTCTACCTCTGGTGGTGGCCGGTTGGTTCGTAGATCGACCAGGTTCGCATGAAGATCCGGGATCTTCAGTGGAGATCTCAAGGCACGACTGCGTATTTCCGGTTCCCAGAACGCTCGTGATCAGATTGGAGTTACAATCAGGTACTGACCTTTGGACGTTTTCAAATGACGTAGCACTTGGGGAATTAATGCTGGTGAAGGAAAGATCCAACCCAACTTGCACTGCCATGTCCTACTGAAGGCGTCCGTAAATTGACTCTGTTTGTCCATGGAGTCCTCGCTGACATAAGCTGGCACCACTACTGATATTCTCGAAGCAAACAGATCTATGTCCGGTTGACCTAGCTCTTGGAAGATCATTCCTAAAGCATTCTTGCTCAAGTGCCATTCTGGGAGAGCTCTTGCTCTGGACAGACCGTCCGCGATTCCGTTGTATTGACCGGATATATAACGAGCAGATGTGGCAATGTAGCTTCTGACAGAGTTCCAGTATTTTCGTCGCCGTTTTTAATAGCGTCAGGGATCGTGTACTGCCTTGTTTCATTATAAATGTCACACTCATGCGATTGTCGGTTTGTAACGTTACCGATGTGCCTTGAATTTCGGAACCCAGTTGATTTAATACTTCGTAAACAGTCATGAGTCTTTCTGATTGCAGTGCCATTTTTGTTGGCTGAGAGACCACGATCCCCAAAGACAACGACTGTTTGCTATTGCTCTCTATCCACGATCGGCAGCATCGGTTGTTATAAAAAGTGTTGACTGGGCGTAATGAATTGGGGATTTCCGATGTGCGTTTTCTAGCCACCAGTTCAACTCGGCCAGAGCTGCTTCTACGAGTGGGACTTTCCTGTAACAGTCGTTTTTTGGCAGGCGGTTTGCTAGCCTCTGGAGGATCCTGCAGTGCAGACGTCCTAGTTGCACTACGAATGATGCAAAGTTGAGTTTTCCTAGAATCACTTTTGCATCGTACCAACTCCAGCGACCCTTGCGTATCAGGTCCCTCACGTGCTCTTTCAGCTGCTTTGTCTTTCTGGTGTCAATATTTTTCTCGTTCTTCTCCGTATTCCATATGATTCCCAGGTACTCTAGCTCTCTGGATGGTATTGCCGACGACTTTTAAACGTTTATCTGCCACCCTAATTCTTCTAAGTACCTTGTACCTTCTTCATTTGTTCTAATAGGGTCCGATAATCCTGATGCATGAGTAGGAAATCGTCCAGATATACCACGACTTTCAAGCCTTTTTGCCGCAGTTCGTGTGCAATCCAATTTGTTATTTTTGCAAACGCCGCTGGTGCGCTGGCAAGCTCGAATGGTAAGCAGGTCATCTGATACATTTGTTCTTCGTACACTAACGACAAGAAGCGACGATGACTGTGCTAGACTAGACGTTTGTAAATATGCCTCCGAGATGTCTATCTTCATCATGTAATCGTTCCTTTCTAAATGTGAAGGAATTTTTTGATGATTCACCAGTCGGAACTTGGGAGCAGAGACGTAATGATTTAGTCGTTTCAGATTGAATATTGGCCTGTTTGTGCCGTCTCCTTTTTTCCGTATGAAAAATATTGACAGGAAGTCCGATTTCTGATTGGAATATTCTATTGCTGATGATTTTACCATGTCTTTTATTTCTTTTGTCATTTCTGGAGATGATTTCGTTTGGAATGTCCGTTCTGTTTTCATAGAAAATATTTTTAATATTGGTCTCATACGAAAGGGGATTTTGTATCCTTTTATTATATTTAAAATATAGATAGGAGCTTGACTTGAGCTTTGAATGCGTAATTTTTTGTCTCCTCCCCCTTTTTTCTTAGACTTATAAACTTGCGATCGACTTGTGATGTTCCCATTTTTTCCTTTGAAAGATGTATTCTTTTGGTGATTGTCGTTGTTGTACTTATTTTCTTCCAGGCGATGCTGTTCGAGGCGGCTTTTGTGGTATCTCTTTTTCCGCTTCCGTCGTGACTGGGTTTATCGGTATGCCAAGCCTGCTTCCCCCTGTTCTTCCCCTGTTCTTTGACGGTCTCCGCCAATTCCTTGTCTGCAAATAGGTGACTCTCGGAGGGAGGTATGTCATGCAATATTTGCTTCATCATTCGGTTTATGGGACGATATGATTCCCGCCTTTACTTATTCTGCACGACGTCCACACACATACTGTAATAAATTGTCAGACACCTTTTTGAAATTTGAGTTTGCATCCAAAAACTCCTTGCCGACGTGCAGTCTTATGTCCCTTGGCATTTTATCCAGTAGCTCTTGGAAGTATTGCCTTTGTTGAAGCTATCCGTTAATTACTGCCCCTAATGTCATGTCAAAGTTTTCTAGGATAGCCACTGATTTGTAATTGGGCGTTGCTCCCGGCAGTATATTATTCGGCTTCAAAGAACAAAAAGCTGGGGCAGCTTGAAACATTGTTTGTGTGTCTGCGTATCTCACATTTCGCCATCCTTCTTGACCGAAACGTTGACAGCTAATCCCCTGCTTCAATAGCTCTGCGTCTGCCTTAGCTATTTTCGGTTCTTTCTTAATGGTGAATGGAGAAAAATCAAACGTAGGTTCTAATGCCGCTTCTGAATTCTCACTATTTTGAAGAGCTGCTAGTTTGCGTTGTGCTTTTAAAATTTGATTTCTCAGTAACTGTTCCTCCGAGGTCGAGTCTACACTACTTTAGGATGTTGAGCATGAGGCCATCTCTATTTCGTCATCATTTTGTGTACTGTCTGGTGCAGATTCAAAGGATGCATTCATATCTACCGCTTTAACACTTCTTGATTCATCCCGGTCGAGTAGTTTTTTGATATTTTCATTCTGTTCCGTGGACACACTTAGCAATTTGTTGAACATTTCCACCTGTTTATTAAGGACATCCGCCAACAGAAAATCATTTTCAGGCCGGGCTGTAGCAGTACGTTTCGGAGACGAGCAGGCGCCCATGAAAGTACTGGTATTTGACCTTTTCCTAATTGTAGAGTAGATACTGCCTTGGAGAGAAACATCTGAGTCCTGAGATTGAGGAAGTTCCCGCTGCTGAGATGACTCTCTGAGTTGGGATGAGGCTCGGTGTCTGTTGACCAAATTTGGGTTTTAGTTCTCGAACAGCGTTTATAAAAACACTGTAATCGGAAGCGTGGATTTTTTCCATTATCGCATGTGGAGCGTAAAGCAAAGCCCGGCCTAAAGGCTATTCCAGTATTTTGGTCTTGATGCTTCTGAAACGCCTTTCAGATAGAAATGACGTAGACGAGTCGAACGCTCTTACTATGTCGCTAAGGGGTAAAGCGAACCTCAGTTTGGAGTCAGTTTTTTGTGAGATATTTTCGCCAAAAACTTCGTTAAAAGAGTAGTTGTGCACGTGCCAAGACCGCCAACTTGCAGGAAAGTTCTTGTCGATTACCGAGACTCTAGCTCTGAACGCTTCGGCGTCCTCTCCTTGACAAGGCAAGTAAGCCAACCCCCATGGTTATTTGTTCTATCGTATTTGCAAAAGCAATTTTTTGGTAATGGAAAAACCAAATAATGTGGTGCTCATAATATAAGGTCGAGTCACCATGCGTCGAGTAATAATGCTGCGACGTATAATTAATTTGACGTCAAGTATTTGATACGACGTCGAATCCTTAGCTCGACGTCGAGTAATTGATGCGACTTCGAATAGTTAATTCGACGTCGTTTAACTGATACGACGACAAGTCCTAAATGCGACGTCAATCGAGAATAGTTGAGTAATTCACTCGACATGCGTGGCGCCATAAAAACTGCGGATACGTTTCGTAACGGTAGCAGTAGGATAACTCCTAGTCGTCGCTGGCTTCAGAGGCGCCGAGCAGAATTTTCTGGCTGACCGCGCATTCCAAATATAAAATACAAAATAATGTGACTTACCGATCTATTCTTGATAACACGGTAAGCACAAGTTGACTATACGAATATTGAACGCGTAGAACGAACAGCCACACGCTGCCTCGCACACGTTAGAAAGAGACAGCAAATACCAGCGATGTCAAGAGTGGGGGAGCTTTGAAAGCTAAATGTGGGTAGGTTGACAACGAAATATGAAGGTGTAATCTCAAAGGTGGTTCTAAATAAGAGAATGATAAAAGTAAAAAAAATATATGATGTAGTAAACTGCCACCGGAAAATTGGTTTGAACGAGATCTAGTAAGTAGTTTTTTTTTAATACGCCAGAAATCTAAAACCGCAATTCACCTTTTCATTCAATCAACTCAAATATAAAAATTTTACTTGCTGCTACGGAACCCTTTATGGGCGAGTCCGACTCGCACTTGGCCGGTTTTTTTTTTTTAGTCGGTTTAGTATACGAACGACGTATTTGTTAAATTCTGAAGCAGGTTGCTCCAGAGTGTAACAAATCCGTTTTTGATGAAAACCGCATAAAAATCAGTTCATCCAAGTTCGAGATACTTACTCACGGACTAACATACCTCCGTTTTTGTAAGTCGGTTAAAAATGTAACAAGTACTTTTTTGAAAACTGTAATTAGTTCAACCAAATATAAATATATAATATAATAAAAGCTTCTCCTGAACGTAAGAAATACTTTTCATACAACATACAGGTCAAACAGTGAATCTCCTTTTGAAGTCGGTTAATTAGAGCGGGTTAAATCTAAACTAGTCGGCCTAAACTAGTAACAGATGTTTGAAATAAAAATAAAATGGTCCCAGGAATGTCATGTACCACAGGACATTACCGGAACCATTATCTTGAAAATAACCTATTTGAAAATTGGTAGGTAATGGGCATCATTTCTATTCCTATAGGTATTCAATAGCAGATTGGGACCAACGGGGCCAGATATTCAGTCCAAAATAATAATAATAATAATTTCTTTATTGACACAAAAATACAGTCGACAGTAAATATGAATTCCCTGGTCCCCAAACTAGTGTGAACTGTATTTCAGGGACCAGTGCCTTCACCTATTTAGCAGTTTCAATTTGATGCCAATAGACAAGCGGAAAAAAAAAAACTAAACATAATAAAATAAAAATAAAAATAGTGAATACAGAAAACAATTACTAAATTAACAGTATTATCTTATTTTAGCTTTTAGTTACTAGCGAAAATCCCGAACAAACGTGAGAAAGCTTGCGCATACGCTTTGCGCAACTCGAGTACATTGTCGAGATTGTTGCCCATGATTGTAGTACATACAAAATTTAAGTTTATGCTTAGTTGTGCGAGTACATTGTGTGTATGTAGATGAGGGTGTGTGTGTGTGTGTGTGTGTGCGTGTGTGTGTGTGTATGTGTGTGTAAGGGTGTGTGTAAAGGGTGAGGGTGGGAGTATTTGTATATATGTGTGTGCGAGGGTTACCTATTTGTGATCATGTTTTCAATTTCACCGTAATTATGTTGCCATAACCACTCCCGTAGTATTTTTTTAAATTGATTGTTGGTGAATTTGTTACATTCTTTGTGTAACTTTAATAGCTTATTGTAAATAGATGGAGCAAGAACATCAAAGTGACGTTGGGCAAAAGTTGTTCGTACTCGAGGTACTGTAGTTCGGACCACCCGTTTAGTTCTTTCAGATGGGCTAAGTAAGGTCTGTTTGTGGTACTTTCTTAGTATTTCGAATATAAAAATTTTCCTAACTGAGAGAACATGTGCTCGTTCATATACGTCTGCTGTTGGATGACGGTAGGGTAGATAAAGCAAAACCTTTAACACAGCACGCTGTGCTCTTTCAATTTCTATAAAGGATGTTTCGCATGCTCCCCCCCATGCACAGATGCAGTATCTGGCAAAGCACTCGCATAGCGCTCGGTATGTATTTATTAGGGTATTTTTGTTAGCAACATTTCGTAAGATTTTGAAAATATGTATCATTTTCCTAATCCTGGAGGTCATTGTCGCTATCTGAGCGCTCCAATCGAGCCTTTCGTCTATTATTGTGCCTAAATATTTAATTGATGGGGTGCGAGATAATGAGTCGCAGGCACAGTTACGTCGGTTTGTAGTGCGATTGCATGGAAACATATGAATTTTGATTTGAAAATTGTGACCTGGGTTTGTTATGTAGGATTTATGGAAGCATACAAAGTTAGTTTTGGAAGTATTGAGTGAAAGTAGACTGTTTTCCAACCAGTGAGTAACTTTAGCTAGTCCACTCTCAGCCACTCGGGTGATCTTATCCCATGAATTACCGTGGAATAAAATGACGGTATCGTCCGCAAACATCAAAAGTTCCGCGCTCTCTAAAGGAACGTTAAATAGGTCGTTTATATAAACTAAGAATAAGGTTGGAGAGAGTGCACTGCCCTGAGGTACACCGAAACTACAGACGGCACTGTCACTCTCCTGATCGCCCACCCGAACAGTCTGCACTCGATTTGTAAGGTAGTCTCTAAACCATTCCAGAGCAATGCCCCGTATTCCCACATTCTCTAATCTCGCCAATAGGATCTTTATGGAGACCGTATCGAAAGCTTTCTGAAGGTCAAGGAAGACTCCAGCACATCTCTCTCTTTTATCCAAGTAGGTAGTTATGGAGGTAGTGAGCCTTAGAACAGCATCTTCAGTGGATTTTCCCTCTCTGAATCCAAATTGGTGATTGCTGATGCGTTTGTTAGTCTCTAGGAACGATACCAGTCTCTTGTTGACAATTTTCTCTAAAAGTTTAGCTAGTGTTGAGAGTAGGGAGATTGGTCTGTAATTAGCAGGGCTTTCTTTATTACCTGCTTTGTAAATTGGGCATACAATGGCTCTTTTAAATATGCAAGGGAAAGTTCCTGATTCAAGACTGAGGTTACAGATATGGGAGAGCGGAGAGGCTAGAGTAGTGATATTTTGCTTAAGGATATCGGTGGTAATTTTATCTACACCCGGTGAACTGTGAGACCGCATCCCATGCACAATATTTATGATTTCTTGGGGATCAGTTGGGTAAAATGCCATTGAGTCCCTAGGCGAATTTTGAGTACTTGCCAGAGATGCCAGGTCTTGTTCGGATTTATTAATCTTGTGCAATAATTTATGTGCTAGGGTACCTCCAATTGACGTGAAATATTCATTAACTGTATTCAGAGAGTCTATTGGTGAGTTATTTATTTTCAATAGTTCTAATGAGATACCCTTTTTTTGATCAAGATTACAGACTTCTTTTATGATTTTCCATGTCTGCTTAATGTTTCTCTCGCTTTGGACTAGCTTATCTTGATAAAATCTTTTTTTAAGATCTTTTATTAGTTTATTTAAGGTATTTCTGTAATTAAGGTATTGTTGTTTAAGGGTTCCATTGTTAGGTGCTTTTTTAACTTGTGAGTGCATTCGATCTTTCTTCCTAATTACTTTTACAACCCCTTCAGAAATCCATGGCTTAAGTGGTTGGTGACGCTTGGTTATTAATTTGGCCTGAGTATTTTCTGCAATAATCTTAGTTAGTGTATTTGTGAATATTTCCGCAGCAGTGTTGGCATCTCTGGTTTCGTAGATACCATGCCATGATTCCTTCAAAAGTGCAGATTTGATGGATTCGGTGTTAATTATCACTCTTCTGTGGGTGTTAGATTTTTTATTAATTGAAGCCTTGCTGATATATAGCAAAATAGGTCTATGGTCAGTAAGCTGCTGCTCAAACACAATCGTTTTCCAGGGGTTACATGTGTTGACCATAAAGTGGTCTAGACATGTTTCCAGCCTGGTAGGTTTTGTGATTCCTAGCTTAAGCCCGTGCATGGCCATAAGATTTAGGTAATCCGACGACTCCCCTGTGTCCATTAGGGTGTTTATGTTAATATCTCCAGTAAGTATAACATTTTTAGTGTGTACGTTACGTAGTATTTGGTCAAGTGAACGAAGGTAACATAATGGGTTACTGAAACATGGTGGACGGTATGAGCATATTATGGTGTAATCAGAGTGAATATCAACGACAAGACAGTTTCCTTCGGGACAGAGAGGCTCGTTCGCCTGGGCATCTATTTCCTCACGTATGTATACCACTACCCCGTCGTTCTGGTTGATGACCTTTCTTGTCCAAAACAGATCGTAGCCTCCCATGGAAGGGGGGGGATTATGCTCATCAGTCCTACATTCGGTAAGCACAAAAATGTCTATGGGAAAAGAGAGCGCAGAAACAAATGACAAAAACTGGTCCAAATTACAGTGTATACTTCTGATGTTTTGTGTAACAACACACAGGGAATCTTTTCCATCATTAGCGAAATTTAATATTTGTGAGCAGAGTTTAGTTTCACCAATAGAAACACAATCTACGTGAAGTTTTGTGTTATCAATCTCCTTTACTAGAATGTTATTACAACGATCGAATTTTATATTAATGATTTGCGCAAGTAATAATAGCAATCGTTCCCTTCACATAGTAAGAATAGCAATCATCATCTTTGTGATGTTGAAAAAACGGTGAAATTTCTATAGTGTGAATTTTATAAGTTTGATATATTGGTCTCCCCATTGTGTACGTAATAGTGTTCTTGTTATGTCCAGTGAGTGTGTAAGGTATGTGTTGTGTTTGTGGGTTGTAATTTGTATCTAATGTAAGAGAATGTATGTATTTATAAGGTTGCAATGTGAGTATAACCAATTTCTTTGTTTTTACTTTATAAACTATGTATATTGTTAGGCAGGAGTAAGTAAAGTGAATTATTTCTAATATACTAATAATTAATAAGTGTAGCACAGAATGATTCATGCGAATGCGATATAAATAGTATAATCTATTCTTTCTTAAGTAGGTGTTTGAGACAATCACCTGAATGTACGGCGATAGCATCATCGCCTTCACGTTCCCTAACAAAAATTCTTCCGTTTTGAAACCAACAAAACCTATATTTATTCGTTTTACAAAAAATACGAGCTTCATGAAATACTTGTCGTATACTTCCTGGTAAGTGATCCGCAACATAGATTGGTGAAAAAGGGCCACTAATGCCAATATGACCAGTATTTAGCTTCTCTTGGGGTGGCAGACCCTTGTTAAAAGTGCGCGTAGCATTGAGTACTTGATTTTTTTGTAGCACGCTTGAAAATTCCACCACGATAGGCCTATTAGAGCCTTTCTTCCCCGGGAGGCGGTAAATGTCTCTTATTTCAGAAGATTTGACTGGAACCTGCACTGCGTTGCATGTTTGAACCACTACAGACGTAAGGTCACCCGTTGTTTCCTTGTCACTCTGTGGTATATTACGAATTTCTATTGTTGAGGAGCGGCTGCTTCGCTGGAGATCAGTGACCTTTCTCTCCAGTTCCAGTATATATTTGCGCTGTTCCATTTTTTCCTCTTCCAATTTTTCAACCGTTTTTTTCATAGATTCATACCCACTGCTCATAAATTCTATTGCCTTCTCTATTTCTGTGTTAGTCTTTTGAATTCCTAGGTTCTGTCGCTTCACCTCGGCTATATCCGTTGTTAATTTCTTAAGCAACACGTCTTGGTCCGATTTCCAAGAATTCAGCATGTCAGATATCTTATCTTCGAACGCTTTCCACTCATTAATTGGTGAAAAATCTGGGCGAAAACGCTTGCTGCATTTTTCAGGAGCATTTCGTATAAACATATCAGGTGTGCCCATGACATCCAGATTCTCGTCATCCTCTGTGTGCTGCGGAGTACCAATAGTTCTCGGCATCTTCGGAAATAAGTCAATGAAATGTAATAAAGCAATCTATATGTACTCAAATATTTATTTTGCAGCTGATTCAAGTTAATAGAATCAGTTGATTGAGAAATATTTTTATCGCACACTAATAATGGCCCACACACTAGGCGTTATTATAAATTTCTTAAAATCGCACACTAAAAAAGGCCCTCGTTTTGTTGGTCGAGGGTAAGAAAATAATTTTTGTTACTAGCTTGCAATCCAAGTGTTTTATTTAACTGTTTTTAAAATGTTTCCACTTCACTGACTGTTCAAAACAATACGTAGTCACTGTACAGGATTCCCACTTTGTTCAATATAGAGGGTTCAATGGTTGTTTGTGCATTTTGACCGGTTTACGAAAATATTTACTAGGAGTGACTTAATAATCGACCGCACGGAGCTAAAGTTGACACGATTGTACACGTAAAAGGAAAAATTCAAATGACAATCAAGAAATTGGACGTTTCAATGGCAGACCCTATGTTTCATTGATTATTGCAACGGATAAATCTTCTCGAACCCGACTTCACACTGGATCCGCTGGACCTCTCTACACGGGATTAATGTGACGGTGGGTCAATTTCAAAAACTTTTAAAATTATTTTAAATCCTTTTTTTTTTCATTTTAGTATTTAAATGTTTGGAAAGAAATATGTGCAGATATACAAAGTATGTTAAAAAATATAAGAAGAAAGCATGTATTAAGTGTAAGAAAAAAGTAATTATTTTAACTTTTTAGTAAATCAAAGTACCAACATTAGAGAAAGTTTGAAAGTAGCACCAATAACAGACAACTGTAGGGATGAAAGTAACATCGTAAAGAAAGCATTATGACATGAAAGACCTAAGAGGAGCATCTTTCACACAGTGCATCCATGGACTGTGTGAAAGATGATATGGCATGAAAGGGAGTCAATGATGAGATGACTGCAAGCAGAGTTGAATGGAAAAAGCACACACGTTGCTATCACCCAACTAAATATGGGAAAAGGGCAGGAGGATGATTACTAAATTGAAGTATGTTTCATCACTGTTCTGCTGCGTCACATAAATATACATACCGTACGAGAATTGATGTCCGCAAAAGTCGACACACTGCATGGATCATAATAACCACTAGCTAATTATCTTATAAATTGAGCCTTTGTTCAATGCCTTTCAGTCTTTCTGAAACTTGAAAAATTCCTTTTAATAGGTACTTTATTTAGTACCTACATAACATGTACTCGTATACTTATCTTAATTTTATTTATTTTTAGGAATGTGGCGGCTGGGTCTTTTATTGACAGTAGATAGAACAGCCAATAGTAGCACTGAAACATTTTATATTTAATATAAATTATTTTGTTAACATGAATATCATTAATGAGATATATTATTATTAAATCATATTTATATAAAATGGTTTTTCATTAAAAACCTAATAGTTTAAGGATACAATGTTTCATTCTAGCAATAAAACAGTTCATTGAAAGCTTAGGCATCACCAAGACATTATAAGGTTTGGTAATTGTCACTCTGTATTGTTACAGAAACATGTAGGTACCTATATATATTCTAGCCTAGCTGTTGCCTGCGACTTTGTCCGCGTTAAGTTCGGAATATACATTTTGTTTTTTTTACGTGCGGAAATCCCTTCGGATACCCCCCCCCCGCCGGCCAGCGGGGGTGGTTATGTCGTGTATCGAGTAAAACCGCACGGTGTTCTCCCCAAGTGTCCGTTGCCGGGCACCCCGGGTAAGCCCTCGAAAGGATAACCCCAGGGTTGCCAGCGGACTTTGGCCGCCACCGCGGCCTCGCATGGTGGAGTCGGGTTTTATCCCGCTTCGGTGAGTTGGCAGGCGTGTCTAGGGCACACACGACACGCCTCCGCCACGGCCTGCTTCAGTAAGGACGGCGAGTCGACTAACTGCCGTCCCGATCATGGAGGTCGGTAGTCCCGGGCGTAGATGAGTCTGCGGCGTCCTCGCTGCAGACTGCGAAACTCGAGGTGCAGAGTTCTCTCCCGCTCCCTCTCCGCCGTCTCTTTCGCGAGCATTACCTGCTCGCAGAAAGAGGCGGCGACGTGCCACTTGCTCCCGTCAGAGACCACGGCCCTCACCATGGTCTCCAACGAGAGAACGTCCACGCCCAGGACCGCAACAAGATCCCGGCGTTGACTCGCCCACGCAGGGCACTCCACCAACGTGTGGAGCGCCGTGTCTTCGCCAGGATCCTCGCAGTGCTGGCACTGCGGCGTTGTCTCCCGGTGAATGCGCCACAGATACTTACCGAAACACCCGTGTCCGGTAACCATCTGGCACATTCGGTAGGAGAGGTCCCCATGGTCCCTCTCCAACCACTCCTTCATCATCGGTATCACCGCCGCAATGGTGGATTCCCCCCACCTTGGGTGCTCAAGTCGCACCCTCCATGTCTCCATGAGTTCTTGGCGGAGCAGGGACAGCTGAGCCCTGATTTCTCGGGACTTCGGCCTATGGCCCCGCTCCAGCGCCTCCTTGCGCCACTGGTACAGCAGCGCAAGGGGTCTTGCTTACAGGTCCCATGGAGAGGTCCCGGCTAGGAGACATGCCGCCTCGACGGAGATCGTGCGATACCCCCTGATGACTCTGACGGCCATCGCCTTTAACGGGCTGTTTAGAACAGCCACGTTGCGAGCCGCCAGAGTCTCCGCCCATACGGGGGCCCCGTATAGGGCCATGCTTCGCACGATCCCCAGGTACAGTCTCCTAGTGGGGGCGTTGGGTCCCTTAACGTTGGGCATCAGCCGCGATAGCGCGGCCGCAGCCCCCCTCAGTTTCGGGACCAGACTTCGGAGATGAGGTCCGAAGTCCCATCGGCTATGGAGTACGAGAACAAGTTACTTCATCGTGGTCTCGATGCCGATGCTTACGCCCCCTACGGTTATGCTGGTTCCCGCAGGTGGCCCGTGAAAACACATAGCCTCGGATTTGTGGAGACCCACCTCGAGTCCCAGCCGCCGTATTCGACCCACGACTTGAGCACCCCCTGCCGTGGCCTTTAGTGCCGCGCTTCGGTACGTTACTCCCCGCGCCATCACGAGGATGTCGTCAGCATAACAAACTATGCTGACACCCTCGAGCAACGCACCGCACAGCACCCAGTCGTATCCGATGTTCCACAGGAGTGGCCCTAGGACCGACCCCTGTGGAACACCGTACGACACTGCTCGCCGCCCTGGCCCTAGCCAGCTCGGGTAAACTATGGCCCTCTCTTATAGGTATGCCTCGACAACGCGGCGGAGGTAAGGAGGCACTCCGTGACACGCGAGAGCCTCCCTAACGCAGCTCTGGGGTAGGGTGTTGAAGGCGTTGGCGATGTCAAGAGACACCGCCACCACCACCCTACCCCGCGAGACTACTTCCTCCGCCAGGCGCCTAACGCGCATGATCGCTTCCACGGTGGAGCGCCCCCGGCGGAAACCGTACTGGTTATCCGCCAGATCTGGCCCCACGTTCGTGAGATGCTCGACGAGGCGCTCTGCAATAATCCGCTCAAAGAGCTTTCACACCTCGTCGAGCAGCACGGCCGATAACCGGATGGCTGATCCGCCGGCCGCCCCGCCTTCCGGATAAGGACCAATTTCCTCGTCTTCCAAGCCTTTGGAAACTGGCCCCTTTCGAGGCATGCGCTAAAGAGCGCCACCAGTCGAGGCCCTAGTTCCTCAAGGGCCAGGACCCATGCTCGGCCTGTAATGCCGTCGGGTCTGGGGGGGATCAAGGTACCTGATGTATGTTTACTTCGGCAGTAGGTATCGATTCCAACATTTGTAAGTTATTTTAAGTAGAAAAATTAAGTTTAAAGAACACATTAAAGCAATACAAATTAATTTTCGAAAGAATATTATAGACTAAAAGATTTTCACAAAAAAGGGGGCTCCCTCCCCCTTTTGCGTAAATCTTTTAATCAATTAAAATAGTACTGTTAAAACTAAAACAAAAAGCTTAGGCGTCAAGGAATTCCTCTCTATCGATGTCGACTGGTAACGTACCCAAAAGGCTGGCGGCATTGTCCCGTTAGATGGCAAAAAAGAGGCCAGCCCTATGATCACACGAAGGGTCGAGCAGTCGATTTGTGATTTCTTTATAAAGCGACCGTGAGCTCGGACCCCATGAACCCAAGTGTTCAACTAACTCAAACGGCTCAAAAATATAATTACTGATTATATTATTATAGTAATGTCATCATCATATTTTCAATTAAGTATGTATTTTCAGTTTTAAAGTTTCCAGTTGTAAATTACTCTGTATAATGAATACAAAAACCGGCATTATTGTTTTAAAGATAACATAAAAGTGTACACATTCGTCGACACAAAATTATAAACATCGAACTATTACTATTTTACTTACCGGCTTATTAAATTAGATATACCTACCTCTAGCCAGTAACATTTACACAATCACCTTTTAGCACCTTTTTCACTTTGTATGACAGCTCATTTGAAATAATTCAATCCAGGATGTCCTCTCCTCGTTAATTTAGCAAATAAATTATTTTGGTAAGTAATCATTGACCACGGCTGCCTATGACGTTATGTTAATTCCATTTTCCTTGCTGTAGCACACCGTAAATATTTTAACATTGTTGTAGTTCCGTATTATAAACTGTGATGAGATTACAACAATTTATTCGTTTTCAAACGAATGATAAACATTACGACATTTGCTCACCAACAAAAGATCAGTAATCAACATTTTGTTGATTGCTACGATTTGCCGCTATATGACCATGTGTATTATAGCATGAAGGTTGCAATTGTTAGGGGAATACCATCAATCGTAATTTTAAGGACGTATTTAATGTTTAGCACATCATTACATTAAACCATAACAAATACTAGTCGACCGCCGTGAAGTGTACTCCACTATATCTGAACGCTTTTGCTTTTGAATGTGTCTGTGGATTTTAACAGCATGCCTGGGACTATTGCCAGGAAATCCCTCACCCATCGTGATAGCACCTGGTGTTCCGTCGCCTATTATTGTACCTACAGTAGCACCAACGGCAGCACCAACGGCAGCACCAACGGCACCTCCAACCATTGGTAACGTGACTGCTGTACCTACGATACTTCCTGTGACACTTGCCCCTACAGCGGCGCCAACATTACCAACGACGACTATGCCTGTTATGACGACTGTAAGAAACTTACCACCGATGACTATGCCTCCAATGACTTCTCCTACAATGTTGACTGCAGCGCCGACTTTCACCTTACCAGTAGTGACTACCTTACAACCAACTATAGGTGGAATACTTGTACCACTTGTAATTTGTTCCAATCCTCAAGCTGTATGTATTTTTAATCCTAATGAATCCACTGCAGGTCCACTCCCGATCGATCCCCGGCTCGGTTCCACTGGAGCACCTTCAGCAGCGCTAAATATGCCACCTATTACCGGTTATAGTGCACAAGTGCCATCGTATAATTCTGCCGTAAACTTTCCAAGAACACGAAGGAGTATACACCGTAATTACATCATGAATATAAGGTATTACTTAAATGACGATCAAAAAACAGAACGCAAACACAATATTGTGAAACGACAAAGCTGTGTATGTGTACCTACTGGAACTTGTATTCGCAATGCAGGAGCGGGTTTGATAGATGTCAGAATCGTTACACTGGTAAGTAATAGAGTAATAGACCAACTAATAGTATTATAGTTATAAACTTCATGAGTATTCTCAGACATTGGACGTCTGCTGCTGAATACAGATATCTCCCAAAGATTTTCAATAAGCGATTCTGAGTTGGTCTCCATTCAACGGCGCTTACCAATTTCACCAGATCTTCACTCCTTATAATGCCCGGTACTGTGCTTTCTAATCCAAGACGGCAGTAATAGTAGGTACAGTTATCATGGTATAGTAATATCATAATTGAGTTGAGTGAGACGAAGTCGAGCGAAAGCTCCTCATACCAGACTTCAGGATTTTCTTTGTCACAGGTCTCCTCCTAAACTACTAATCCAATCAGAACCAAATTTGGCATGATTAAAGAAGTCAATCAGAGGAAGGTTTATGGATATATTTTGAAAAAATTAATGCTACCACAGAGGAATGATCACCGTTAAAAAAATTCCAGATGGAATTACATAATAACCGCTCGTGACACAGTGACCAAACTTTACATGCTCAGAAAGCATGGTCAGAGTTGTTACTTTCAAAAAGAATTTTCAAAATCGGACTTGCCATGGAGGAATGATCACTGTTCAAAATTTTCAAAATCTAATTCACGATGTCTCACTCAGCTCAACATTGCAAGCAGCGATTCGCCTTGCAGACCTAGTATCATTCTAATCCACTCGTCTTCGTGCAAATATTTTTTTCATTAAATCTAAATCATATTCCAAAAGAACGTAATTTTAACTTTGTAATCTTTTGAATATTCAGACACAGTGTCCAACTGGACAGGAATATTGTTGTGGTGGTGCTACCACTCCTGTCACACCAATTAACTGTGGCTTAACACAGACTGTCCCAGCCACAGCTATAGCTCCAGCATTTGGTCAGGCTAATTTTGGAGAATTCCCATGGCAGGTACCTACTTCATATAAAATTTCCTATATTATTATAATTGAATCCTCACATTGGTGGTAATATATACTTACTTACATTTCAGGCAATAATATTAACGAGGCAGAATGATTATATTGCCGGTGGTGTACTAGTTGACAGCCGGAATATATTAACTGTAACTCACAGAATGGTACCATACGTGTGCGTACTTTTTAAAAACGACTTTAAACTTAAGTAACATGATTTTCACTGCTAATTAATCGTAAATATTGAAAAACCTACTTAACGTCAGTGTTGCAGGTACAGCTCCTAACGTAAAAGTCAGATTGGGTGAATGGGATGCAGCTGGCACTTATGAACCCGTACCTTACCAAGAATATACAGTATCCAAAGTGTTCAGTCATCCATCTTACAACGCTAACACTCTGCAATATGATATCATGATATTGAGATTAGCTTCAGCTGTGCCGTTTACACCCAGTATGGGAGCCGCAGTGACTATTAACAGAGCATGTCTCCCGCCGTCAGCAGCTACAGCTTATACAGGACAAAGGCATGCATATTTATTGTCACTATTACAATAGTCAATCGTAATACTAACACATATTTAGTTGTGTAGCTTACATTGTTCAACACAATAACAAAGAAATTATTATTACAACCTTTTTATGAAGCTGGTAAAACGGTGCGGTTCTCGGACCGTGGGTGTGGTAAAAGGCGACTATGGAATTAGCCTGTAATCCATCTTATAGGACATATAAACATACAGGCCATGAAAAAATATCTGGATGGTAGTAGGAGATGTTAATAATAAATAAATAATATAAATAAATAAATATTCTACGCCATTCTACACAGCGCTTTCTAGACCCAAAGTAAGCATAGTTTAACTAGCTTGTGTTATGGGTTCCAGAATGCAGATAAACATACTTATATACTTTTTTTTTATAAATACATACATATTATATATAGAAACACCCAGACCAATGCAAATAGACATATTCATGCATACAAATATTTGCACTGAGCGGGAATCGAACCCGCGCCCCCTGTCGTAGCAGTCGAATGCACTACCGCTACGCCACAGAGGCCGTCTATTTGGGAATAAATATAATTTTAAGAAAAATCAGAAAGAAGCAGGCTAATTATATCGAACTAAAGTAGGTACAATTAGAACTTGTATATGCTCAGGTAGTACCTATTAAGAGAAAAAACATAGAACTTAAGACAAGAACAATAATACTACTTACTGAATACTTACTTATAGTTTGATTACCATTTGAAGCCTAACAAATCTATTTTTAGATGCATGGTGTCAGGATGGGGCAAAAATAATTTCGGTTTGCAAGGGCAATATCAGCAAATACTGAAGAAAGTGGACGTGCCAATAGTGGCCCCAGCGACGTGTCAGGCGCAGTTGCAGGCAGCCCGCCTCGGAGCCAGTTATGTGCTAGACACTACCTCATTCATATGCGCCGGCGGAGAAGCAAATAAAGATTCCTGTACGGTAAGTTTATCTTTCTGGCGTACAAGTTCAAGTAGAAGTACAAGCTTTGGATGCAAACGGGATTGGCACTCGGATGATGATCCAATTATAATTACCTATCATTAGGCTACGAAGCCCCATAAATTAAGTTAACAGTACAAAATATCATACATTAATAACATTAGTGATAAAGTAACTATCCTTAATTCACTAGTAACACAATCAACTCTTGGATTAGGTCTAGAGAAGACAGTATCAATCATATGAAATTCCCTGTGTTTCAGGGCGACGGTGGATCGGGGCTAGTATGCCAAGTAAATGGACAATGGGTAGTGGTGGGTCTAGTTGCATGGGGTCTTGGCTGCGCTTCCGCTAACGTACCTGGTGTATACGTCAACGTAGCTGCCCTCTTGCCTTGGATACAGCAGCAAATAGCTACTCCTTAAATATTCAAAGGCATCAAAGGCGTCGGTTATTTGCGTATCAATTAATTTTTATAATGACTAGGTACGAACCTTACATTTGTCAACAAGAATTTAAAACTTTTTTATCTACTAGGGCAACAACGGAAAACAATAACCCAAATTCTGTTGTATATTTTAACTACAACTACTACAACTAAATCTCTAAATTTAAATTTCGATTTCATCTCGACAAGCACACTACCCACCTGATGGGAAGTGGTTACCGCGACCTTGCGGCCCGCGGTACTTGTGCAACACCAGTGGCGTCACACTTGTAAAGGAAAGGGGATGGGAAAATGTTCAACAGAATCGATACCAATATCTTATTTTTAGTGGATGTGCATTTAAAAGATTTTGTTTTTATGAATTTACATACTTACTTTTGATGATGATTTTGCTGACCAAAACTGTTATAAATGATTTCTTAATTTAACCCTTACGAATAAACGGTGGGTTTTATAAAGTTTTATTAGTTTTACAACATAAATGATACCTTATTTTAATTTTAGTTGTTAACCCTATTTTACTGAAATAAATTACGTATTAACAAATATTTGCAAGATTTTTTCTACCGCAATGTATAAAATTTCTCTTTACTAAATGTTCTACCTTTTTTTTTTTTTTTTTATCGTGCGGAAATCCCTTCGGATACCCCCCCGCGTGCCAGCGGGGGCGGTTATGTCGGGCTTGAACCGACTAAAACCGCACGCCGTCACGGGTCTACAGACGCCGGTGTGTAAGGTTGCCCATAGAGCATATCCCTCGCACCCCGACTGACCCTGGGCCATCTCCGGTTTCGAGATGGCCCCCTCGGGTTTGGTAACCACGGTGTCCCCGTCTTGCCCCGGTTTGGGGGAGGGGCGCTAGTCGCCCCACCGTCCCGGCCTGCTTCTGCTGGGGTGACAGGTGGCCTCACCCGCCACCCCCAGGCCTGCGCTCATGGAGGACGGAGGTCGTTAAGCGACCTCCGGCGCCTGAGTTGCCTGCGACGCGCGGCGAGCAAGTTGCGGGCTCGGCGGACCGGGAGAGTTCTAAGTCTCTCCCGGGCGCGCTCCGCCACCTCCTTCGCGAGCATTACATGCTCGCAGAAGGAGGCGGCGGCGGCCCACGCGCTCGCGCTCCGCACCATTGCCGCAATCATGCTGCCGAGCGAGAGGACTCCCACCCCGATGGCTGCCACGAGGTCACGCCTCGGCGCCTCCCACGGCGGGCAGTCCGCCAGCGTGTGCAGCCCTGAGTCCTCTACTAAATGTTCTACCTATAACATATGTAGTGTAGCAATTCAATCAATAAACATCACCCGAAATTGTATACAGCACTTCTTAGCATATTTTCTTAGTATCTCTTTCAGTATTACTATGGAGAAAGATATAAAAAGATAAGTCACTAAACGGGAGTACAATAAAACATAACTTTAATATTGAAGCTTAACATAATATATTAAGTTAACAGTATATACAAATAGCCATGTAAACATTATAAAACATACGTTTCCTACCCTACGTAAACAATAGATACGAACTACTTACAGAAAATACGGCGTTCTGAACGCATAACTTTAACGACTAACTTTTAACGAAAGTAATCACTTAAAATAGCTCGTACGGACGTAATCTAGTATTGCAGCGGGAAGGAGCCCGCGTCACGGACGATACATTACTTGGCGTATGCCCACGTACTTATTAAATAGTGAAACATCTTCATTTCACTCCTCGTCAGGTTTTTCTTGCTTAACGATAGGTTCAGGCGAAGTTGGTGCAGTGGGAGCAGATGGCGGTTGAGCTGGCGGTGGAGACGACACCTCAATATACTCATCGTTCTTTTCCTCCTTGATCTCCGGTTCCAGTTTCACTTCGCATGGAGGCGTAGAAGAACGTGGTGGTTCCGGTGGTGCTAACGCAGCCCAAGCCGTGGCTGCACCTCGAGCGTACGCCTCATAGAAAGCGCGTTGAGCTATCTCAGCCTCCTCAAGATGCACAAAAGCATGATTGTCCAGTTCAGCTCGGAAGAAGAACTTTAACCCGCAGCGCGCGCAGTCGTAAGGTCGTGGAGCTGATGCATGCTCTGGAAGATGACGTTGCAATCCTGCCGCACTTGTAAACACAGCCGAGCAAAGGTAGCAGGTGAACGCTCCAATACCGGCAAATGTGTGTTCAATAAGATGAGCTTGTAATCGAGTCGGTGAACCTAAAGCGCGTCGACATAAACGACAGTCGTGGTCTACCGGAGGCGGAGGTCGTGGAGCGGCGTGACGAGCGTAGCAGGCTGAACACGCCCGAGCACCTTCGCCAGCCTCTGCTTCGGGAAGTGCACGAAGGCATATTGCACATCTCTGTTCGTCATCTCCTGCTCGCAGATGAAAACGGGCATGGAGACGCGCTTCAGCCTCTGAAGCTAATGTTTGTCGGCACACGACGCACGGGGCTGGAAGTGCGGGATGATGTCGCGCCATGTGATTTAGAAACGATTCTTCTGACAATAACCTTGCGCGGCATCGAGCACAGGTGTCGCCTGAGACCACCTTAAAATGAGAGATTTGAAACATTAAAAACATAAAAAGAGTGAATGAATGGCGATGAGTGAAAATATATCAATTGGGATCATGAACAAATGTATATCGAGTTAATATTTTCTCTTATACATTCAGCGAAAAAAAAATGAATGAATCAGAAAAAGTATATTTTTTAATATCTCCAATCTACAGACACTACTAATTTACAATTTTTGATAGTATAGATTGATTTATTACAGTGCTGTAGAAGTAACGTACGTACATACATACACTTTCACTTTTGACGACCCCTGTGGCGTATCGGTAGTGCGTAGAACTGCGAAACGGGTTCGATTCCCGCTCAGTGTAAATATGTATATTTGGATTGGTCTGGGTGTTTCTATGTATAATATGTATTTATTTACAAAAAAAGTATTTATGTATGTTTATCCGCATTCTAGAACCCATATGACAAACTCTGCTTAGTTTGGGTCTAGATGGCGTTGTGCACTTTGTCCTACAATATTTATTTATTTAATATCATGTCATCGTTCGAATTCACATTTATAACGTTTGTAGGAAAAGGATTACTATGTGGTAGATAATAATCCAATAAGAATACACATTTATTTTAAACTAACAGCTATATTTTTTTCTATAATTCAACTTTATCGTTGAACCTCTATCATTAAGGTTCAACAGTTACTAATATTCTTTTAATAAATTAAAATACCCAATTATTTGCAAGACAGACATACATAAGTATTTCATGTTACTACAAATCTTACCTTGCAATGTGTAAGCTTATGTTCCGCGAGCACCGCAGCCGAAGGCAGTACTTCATCACAAATTAAGCACTTGTGTCGCGCTGCGGCAGACCCAGAGTGCGCTCGCGTATGCGCTTCAAGCTCTGCCCGACTTCGTGTGCGCTCACCACAATATGCGCATTGAAGAGCAACAGCACCGTTCTTACGACGACGTTCTTCACCAGCTGGTACGGCAACAGAGCCACCATTTTCCACTCCAGGAGTGCATGGTGATTGTTCTCCATCACCACCATCTCCCCCATTACTAGTGTCTATCCTTTTAGGTCTCGTAACTTCACCATTAATTACCTAGAAAACAAATAATATATATATAGGCCTTGAACTTGATTAGGCATTTTGGATACGGACGCGGTGCTTAGAAAGTGCAAATGAATTGTACTGTAATGCAATCTGTCCCTAAATAATTATTAGTTTCGGTGCTACGATGAAAGTTTACGATATACCTTAAACTGACACTAGTAGATATCATGAGAAAATCTAACCTAAAACCGAACAATAATATTATAAGTCATACTTGATATGGAGGTTTCGTCGTTATTATTGATTCAGTATGGAGTACCTACATTTTTTGCTAAGTGAAGCCTTAATATATCGCTGGCCCCGTGCGATAAAGCGGTAATATAAAAAATCTAAGTTGATAGGAGAAATAAAAGAAGCTAGAATTAATTTGTTTACAGTTCAACCTAAAGTGGTCCAAAACAAGAGTTAGAGTTTTTTCAGCAATTTAAAAATTCAAAAATAATTGTAATGATATAAATATTGAATGAAATAATAGAAAAATTATACAATACAACGTAATATCCACTAGAAGACTAGAAGCGTATCAGCCGATTACCCCCTTAGAACTTTGTTTTTGGATTACTTCGTATGAAGTGTTACAGTTTATTTATTTCTTATAAGATTATTTTAAAATTGCGATTAAATTTATTACTGTTCTTCTTTGTTTAGACCGGTTTTTTGTTTTATGTTTCTTAGAGATGTAAGCTGTTATTGCATTTATTTTAATGAAATATTAATGAAAAGAACTGAAAAAGTGGGAGTGATAGATTAAAAATTAGAGAAGTCAATAATCAAATAACAATAAAACGGGCGGAACCGGCGCTTACCAGCGATATGTTTTCATTTTCTGAATACTACATAGAAAAACAAAATACATTGAAAACATTTTTTTCCAGATTAATGTCTAAATAGTATCAGGTGAAGTGATCACAGTTAAATGTATAATATAGACATAATAGATAATAATATGCTCGAGGTTAGATAGTAGTTTGGTTATAAGCTCCCTCACCTGGTGAGGCATGGCGTGGTGCGCCTGCACGTGTCGCTCCAGCAAATATTGGACAGCAAAAGCATCGTTGCAGGCGGGCACAGGGCAACGGTAAGCACGGTGAGGGCGGGTTGGGCAGGGCGCCGCGCCGCTCGCCAACAGAGCGCCGCACGCGCATCGTGGTACGGCGGCCGCGTGACGTGTGCGCACGTGGGCGGCGCCCTCTGCCTCCGAGCGCAAAGCACCAGCCCCTGCCCCGCAGGAACGGCATACCCACACCTTGTTCTCACCGCTGTGAGCTACTGCGAAGTGCACCTAAAAAGGAATGAAAATTTGAAGTTACTGATTACTGAACCTAAAATGGAATAAACTAAAGATCACTAACTAATGTGTTCAATTTGTTGCAATTCCATACAGTTGAGGGGTTTGTTGGTAGTCGCATCCGTAAAAGCCAAAATTACCAAATTATGGAGGAGTAGAAGAGCGGACCCTGGGCTGGTAAAGGTACTATTGAATGTAACCGTGGTTGGCGCTCGGAAGAAGAGAAGAAAAAGGTACTTTTACCTTTTTATAGTGCAAATAGCCCTAGAGAACGTAATCAATAGGTACTTTTAGTTCGTAATAAACAACCAGCTTTTAGGGTTACATATCATTATAACTAAAGTTGTATTAACTATTTTCTAAATAATTACGGTCATATGACATACCGTTTAAATACCTACGGTCGTTTCACAGATTCACCAACAATAGAGGGGATCTGATGATCGTCGGACGCTACCGCGATACGTTCGGTCGCTTCGGTCGCCCGCCTTCGCGTTCTAACTGTTCTTACCTAACTTAAAATAAAATATCTATAATAATGAAATAACGAAATATCTAAATATCTCAAAAAAAAACCATTAGATGAAACGTGCAATTGATCTTAGTTCAATCAAACTTAGATAAATAGAACAGTAGTCGACTCAAGCAATATACTTTATGAACATAGGTGAATCAACCGTAGTTATATTGAAAATATTTAAAATAAGCGTAGTTGTAATGATACGTAACCGCTCATAGTTGGATCAAACATCGTTAAAGTCTTACCTGAATAGCAACTTTGGAGTCGAATACTTCTTTGCACAAAGCGCAACGATACAGATGATGTGCGTGTAGCTCCAGGAGATGCTTCTGCAAGTCATCTGGTGCAGAGAAACTCCTGGCACAACTATGACAGGTGTATTCACACGAAACGGCCAGGTAATGCGCTGTGAGATGTCGTTCAGAAGCAGCTGCGTCCGCGAATGTAGCACCACAATGAACACAAGGAGCGGGGCTTGAACGTCCCAGGTCACCGCCTTCCTCAAGGTGCCCTTTCAGATGGGCTCGGAATGCTTCGAAATCTGGTAAGGCAGCGTCACATTGGTTGCATAGTAATGTACTGGGTGATAATGTTGTCTGCGGTGTTCCAGAACCGGATCGCGGACGTTTTACTTGTGGACCATCATCCGCCGCTCGTCGACTGAGATCGGTCGGTGCGGGTTGATCAACAGATTGTATTAGAGGCTCGCCGTTCAATAATGCTGAATGTGTAGCTCGTACGTGTAGTTGTAGTTGCTCCATGCTAGTAAAAGTGTCCCGTGTACAGTAGATGCACGCGAGGAGGGTCGGCGGTGGCTGAGAGGCGACTCGACGAGGTGGTGTCATCGTAGCACGATCTGCTCCGTGCGCACTTACCATGTGTGCCTGAATAAGGAAAATGTAAAACAAGTAAGAGACGAAAGTATATTTTTCAGCATGAACAAGTAAGTCACGATCCTTTCACTAAAGATCGGTGTTATTACTGAAGCCTTTTAACCTTTACTTTTCATTTTTCCATTCCCTCCTCTTTCCCTAGGAAGGTGTCTATGGACGAGTAAACCGTCTGAAGTTGCCAGCGTTCATAGGCTGCTACAACATCTTACTATCAGATGGGCAGGTATTTGCTACCAATAGTAAAAAAAAGGTTGATTTTATCTAACTGGATCATCGAAGCTACAGGACTCTGAGGTGGAACTGGTGAGGAGATGAACTCTAAAAATCCATAATCTTACTACCTAGTTCAGGCGAGGGTCCCTGAGGAAGGGTGTTTTTAGTTTAAGATTTTGCGAAAATGACAAGTCCTTGTATTCTGAAAATCATAATATATGTTATTCTAAGCTATTCAAACTAGTATTTTCGGTTACCCGATATACGATGACTTTTACTTTACTCGATCGAATTTGCTTTCATAGATTGATCTAACCAAAAACGCATTCCACTTTGATTTGATTTGTTTTCTGGTTAGAAAAATAAAAAGCGGTAAAAATCGCGAGTCGGATTCGCCCGTTAAGGGTTCCGTAGCACCAAGTAACATAATATTTTATTTTTATATTTGAGTTGATTGAATGAAATATAAATTGCGGTTTACGATTTAAAACGTATTAAAAAAATACTACTAACTAGATCTCGTTCAAACCAAACCCATGTACATCAGTTACAGGGGGGGGGGGGGACATACACATTTTACCACTTTGGAAGTGTCTCTCGCGCAAACTATTCAGTTTAGAAAAAAATTATATTAGAAACCTCAATATCATTTTTGAAGACCTATCCATAGATACTACACACGTATGGGTATGACGAAAAAAAAATTTTTGAGTTTCAGTTTCTATGTATGGACCCCCAAAGCTTATTGCTTTTTTTCTATTTTTGTGTGAAAATCTTAATGCGGTTCACAGATTACATCTACTTACCAACTTTCCACAGCATAGTTCTTATAGTTTCGGAAAAAAGTGGCTGTGACATACGGACGGACAGACAGACATGACATGACGAATCTATTAGGGTTCCGTTTTTTGCCATTTGGCAACGGAACCCTAAAAATGATACCAAAATTAAGGTCATTGATAGGGGAATGAAAAACGGTTCTCAAGATATATAAATTCTGAATTAGCCTGAAAATTCAAAATACCTACGTTTTCTACCTATATGACGCGTCATTGGTACTAATAGACGTATATTGAATGGTGGTACTAAATATTAGGAACAGCATCTACCTATATAATAAAATAATAAAAACAATAGGTATTATTTAAACTGATCTCTTACATATCTTTCTGAACTTTTATTTTAAAGTGCAACTAGAAGATCTTCTATGTAAATAACAGTGTTGACACTAAAACACCACCTATTATTTTATTATTGCAATTGGGGACACCGGAAGCCGGACGGACGATCCACCCACGATGCTTGTGGGCCACTTCATCCATTTCCCCTGCCCTCCCGTTGGGGAGAGCGTGGTGTAAAACACCACCTAAGTTAACCTTCGTTATTTTTCTGTATATTGACGCAAAACACTGGACGCGTACCGCAAGCGCCTCGCTGTGGCGCAAAGTGGCAACTTTACTATGCCAAAAATACCTAACGTCGTCGAATACCCTCGCCTTAAGTAATATTATATACAGGTATATAAACATCAGTATCGTAAGAAACACTTACCTGCAACAAGTCAGGTCTTCGAAAGGCATCACCGCATCTCAAACACCTCAGAGCGCGCCGTCTGTCCGGTTCGCGTACTTCCCTATCACGTTTATGCCCCTGCATGTGTGATGTCAGAGCGGCTGCAGTATTGTACCCGCGGTTGCACACGGTACATTGGAAGGGCTTTTGATTATCGTGGGTCTTCATATGAATCTTTAAGTGGTCGCTGCAATGACAATATTTTTTTAAATTATAAACCTCGCCTTGTTTAGGTGGTGCAGCGGTAGCGAGTGTGCACGGTTCTTGGATGATTCACGGGTCCGGGAAAATGTTACTGGATTTTTTCCATAGGATATCTTCAGTAGCAACACGAAGTTAGGTAAAAGTGATCGATTGATAGCCATGGGCTCACCGCAATTAAAATGTGCTTATACCTACTACCGAATCTTCAAGATTATAAAGACCTATGACAAACGGGATTTCCTGTTTAAATTTTGATCTGTCCGACGGGAAAGTACCTACTTCCTCATTACAGAACGGAAAATTGAACTTAAACTAACAGTAACCTTTTAGCATAAGGTGGGCAAAGTGCTTATTTATTTGCCACCCTAGTATATAAATAAAACTTAGATTATATGTATAAACAGTGCTATACATATAATCTTAGTTATTAGGTGTTCATGATAAAATCACCTGGGTGCATTCTCACGCTGTGGTTAACTCGCTCAATGGTTTTTCGTTCAAATTGTATTCGCTTCTATCACTCTGTAGTTTGTGAATACCTTTTTTATTCGTGCGGAAATCCTACGCATACCCCCATGGTTCGACATGGTTATGTTATGTTTGTGAAAACCTCATTTGGTAAATATTACTAGGTATCGTTAGCATGCCAGTTATAGTGTCATGTGGGCATCGAACCCACAAAGCCCGATTGGCAAAGTGTCCACTTAAAAAAATTTCGTGAAGCAATTAATATTATTTTATATAGAGAACTACGGACTTTAAACAGTTTAATTTTTTTTTCTCGAAAACGGTAACTTTTAGCGAAAAACTTTACAAACATTTATTTTAGACTTAAAAATGGCCTATCGATATAAAATGTTTCCGGCAGCAAGAATGTTCACCGGTTAGAAGTTATGATTTTTTTCCCGAAATATTTTGGTTTTCCCACCTCCACTTTTAGTTAAAGTTTTAATCTTATAGGTTTATAATTAAAAGTTGTTGGTATTCATGTATACTATGGGATAAAATTAGAACGGTTCGAATATCTTTCATGGAACGTGAAATTTTGAGGAAAAACTGATTTCACAAAAAGTGAGGCCCTACCGTCCCCTTAGACCGGATTCCACCCGTTCACGAACTTAAACTAAGTTTACACCCAAGCAATTTTTGACCGCAGTTTGAAAGCGATCGGGACAAAAATGCGACCGTGAGAGTGCCGCAAATTTTGGGAAGTGGAACCATACATACATATATATATATATAAACTTTTTGACCAGTGGTCATTTCGGACTCAGGGGGTACTAACTAGACTTCCTATGAAGAAATTTTTTTAAATTCAACAGTAGTCAAGAAACCAATAGGTAGATCGATTTCATCGAAATCTACCTAAAACTATCTTATCAATACAGTAATAATGTTAAACATAACATAACTTCACGCCTGTATCCCCGAAGGGGTAGGTAGATGTGTATTACGTTAATGTAATGTTATTGTAGTGTTAAGTGAATAAATATTTTAAAATTCACAAATATATGAGACACAAGCCACGGCACATAAGCACTCTATCTACTATCTCCAGATGATTTCCAAAGGACATAAACAAGATGTTTTTTAAAATTTGAATGTAAAGTAAAAGTGTGCGTCTTCAAAACATCCGTATAAGGATTTTAAAATTGAGATAAATCGCCTTTGTGTGACCAAGCAGAGACAACAATTTGTCATATGAGACATAAGTACCCACATAAAGCACGGACCAAACAGAACTAACAAAGAATCTTTTCACGGCAAACTACAGAATAGAGGCGTTCGCCCAAACACCTCCGCTAATGGCCGCGTTTGCCGTACTCGTTTAGGTATGAGCCATTATTTCATTTTGTGAGACCCTCAACGTCATTTGTCAGCGCATCATCTCTTTTCACTCGTCGGCGGTTCGTTGGGCCGACAAATTGCGTGGAATTAGTCACGTGGTCGCGGTAAGGTGACGAAAAAGGTGACACGTCGCCTTGTGGCCGGTTCGAAGCCCGTGACTTACGGTGATCAATCTTACACGCAGCCTTTGTCACGCATTTCCTAAGCATTCTTTTAACCATTATATTAATCTTCAATGGCTTCGGATTAGACGCATTAGCATAATCTTTGTATAAACAGGTACATTTGTAGGAGCTAGCCATATTCACAGGTTAATAGGATTGCGTCGGCAGATGATTTGTTACTACACGAAAAAATACATGAATATTTTTTATTATACATACAGCACGTCAATATGACTTTACCTCGCCTAATAGTAAGCTAAAAGTGAATTCTAGGACATGAGGGTCACCATTATTGTCTTCAGCTTGACGGCCTCACCAGACTTTTACGCCCCGCTTAAAATAATCAAGATTGTGGGAAGAAGGAAACACTGGTGTTGGTAAAGAAATCCAAGTCTTTATGGCGCGGCAAAGAAAAGAGGTACCGAAATACTTGGTAGTGGATAGAATTGTTTGCATCATAATGATGGTGAGTCCTCAGCCCTGCACGTGTTGTGCTATTAGGTACTATTATCTGTTAAGATTTCAACTGAATCGTTAATTTCTTCTTACCTCCTGGAGAAGGCAGACTCGCAATGAGCACACCGATATTTGCGATCACCGGTGTGTAGCTTGACGTGTCGGTCACGGGAACGTTTGTGCTTGAACAGTCGCGAGCAGAACTCGCATCGAAACGGCATCTGATCGGAGTGTGTCTGGAACAAACAGTAAACTTGTGTTGATAAGACTTGACTGATTCAATCGACTTGAAATTTGCGTGCAATTTGTATCATCAATTAAACCCAATCTGTAACTTGATTTAAATTCACAGTGAAGAACTTTTATAGTGCCTGGTAATCAACAAATCAATTATAGAGGGAATGATGAAAATATGTACTCATTTAAGCCATACAATTAGTGAATCGAAATAACTTCGGGTGCATTGATCATAAAAACCATCGTGAGAACTGTCTGCGAACAATGGGTTGACTACCGCTGCGTCTGCGTGAGCTAGTCAGCTTACAATCTGGCGGCTTTCTGTGTCAATAAAGAGTTTAAAAAACACGCAGGACCCTGACGGTAAGCTCGTCGTGACGTCTGAGTGAGATATTAACCATTGGAAACCGCTGCTTCATCATTCAGATCGATTATATCTAACTGTTCAATTAATTATTTATTTATCTCTCCCTCTGATCTAAGTCCACCTAGACGCAGCAGTAGAAGTAGGGTTTAATTAAGCTCTTAAAAGCTTTACTTTCTAACCACCATTTTCTTTATACAATTTTAATTCCCACTATATTTTTTAAAACTTATTCGTTATTTTCCATTGAATTCAATTACACAATAAATCTAACGCAATAGTATAATGAATCGATACGCCCGATAAGTCCGATAACATTCCTGCGCGGGAGCATCGAGCTTATCACAATGGGATGGATTTGATCGGTAGTTCACCGAGTTGGCTATAAACAACAACTTCTCAGTTACCTCTTCTCGTAACGGTACATGAAACAGAAACTAATGGTTATACCAGTAGTACGTGTCTAGTAGTACTAGACTGGTTACGAAACATCGCAACGGTGATCCATGTAGGCGGTTTGCAGATTGCACCATTGCTCCTACTGCCCCTATATTATAACACAGACACAGTATCCTCGTGACATATACTTATTTGATTAGAAACTAGCCGCTCTGGTCCGGCGTCACCCGTGTGTAGAATTTGCTTTGATATGCACGGGAAATCTAGATATTTTTAAGATAAAGGGCTCTGTGATGTGCACTAGGAGGAGTCTTTGCCCAACAATGGATAACAATAGGTTGCTTTATCGAAAAATTTAGAAGGCACCTATTTGTTAAAATTATTATAGTTGAAAGTAATTTACTGACCAAATACAAATATTTCAGGCACGGACAGTCTGGTAATTATATCTTAAAAAAATATTAGCAACCATTTACACACTTATTTTGAGATGCATTGTTTCTATCTGTACGTTGAGCCGCCCAAGGATATCTTGTATTAACGTGACGAAATTCGTTTACTTGTAAAAAACAACTATTATTGGTTTCTCTCAATAGATTATTCATGAGTTAGGACATAATGAGGATGCTAATGTGGCGCATTTGAATAGCTTATGGCTGGGTGATAATGAGAACTGTCCGCGTACCGGCCTTCACACCACTGTGAACTGAAGCTGGGCCATCACATAATAGACTCCCAAACTGACAGCCAGTTCACGCTTTTACTAATTGACCACCTCCGCGACGTTCATTCACTGGGACTACACAAATGTTACGAATGATTGACTCGTTTCTATTCGACTTCAGGCAGCGTTTTTGCGCTAAACAAACAAAATAATAAAATTTAATTTTGAAGCGGAACGCCTGTTTTACATTTTCAGCATTGAGCTAAGGAATAATACAGGTACCAACCTATCGAATTACAAATAATTAAAATTAAGACGATATCATTTTCTTGTTTAGCTAAAGTTCTCGTGGCAATGAATTTGGCACTAAGTAGAGAGAGGCAAAGAATTTTTATTCAGTTAATAATTTATTGAGGCGGGAGTAGTTCACGTTTTTGTTTTCTCTGCGCATTTTCGTGATTAAAAGAAAGCAAGGGGTGAGTTCTCGCTGATGATCTATAATAAGAATTATTTCGGTTTTAATTTCTATAGCAGCTAAAGTGAGTAATTTCAATCGAAACGTAGAAAATTTACAAATTTTCTGTGAGATTTGTTATATATTTCACGGATATACTTTGTGGCCCTGGGTAGTGTGTTATAAGACATTGCAGAGTTTTCAAATCAACTAATGAATGTAGGAGCTTATTTACGAGTATATCCTAAAATTAGTCGATTTACAATTCCCACCATATTTAAGTATTAGCCACATATAGTACATAAATGAGAGAAGAAAACTAATGTGAGGTTTCTATAATCATGTGGTCAAAGGAAAATAATAGGTAAACTGTACTGACTCCACTAATGCAGTCAGTATAGGTGGTAGTCAGCTCAAATAATCCACATTCCTGCTAAAACGTTTGGATATAATGATTTTTTAATTGACCAGCCTTATATCTGAAGGCAATAGCATCATCGAATACGCCATTTCACAACAATCTATGGCGTGGACTTTGTTGCATGCAAACTACAAAATTAAATTTCTACTTTAAAAAAATCGTATGTAATGTAAAATTTTGTCTTTGGTTACCTCAACCCATTATGAATAGTAGGCAGCAGATTGATAAGTGCCTGGTATCTTGAGTCAAGAACCAATTATGATCCGCAGTCCATAGTAATTGGGTTAAGTGGAGAAGCTTCCGCCGACACACCACTTTCTTCTATCTCACAAATAATTGCTGTTTTATTATTATTTGATGACCAGTGTTCATCCTTATTTAATGCAATTTACCATATTTTTCCTAATTTAAACAGACTGTTATTACTTCCGTGTAAAATGCGTGTAAAATTATGAAAAATGATGAATCACAATAGCCTAAAAAGGGTATTTTCGGGGGAGGGTAAAGTCTTATTGCGTTTCTACATACATTCGCACCAACAAAGCATATAAATAATATTAACAGCCATGCTTACTATCTATCCAATAAATATAAGCACACAGTCTCCCAACACTTACAACACTGATTTTCCGATAATTGTGACATAATAAATAAATAAAATAAATATTGTAGGACAAAGTACACAACGCCATCTAGACCCAAACTAAGCAGAGCTTGTCATATGGGTTCTAGAATGCGGATAAACATACTTATATACTTTTTTTTGTAAATGAATACATATTATACATAGAAATACCCAGACCAGCGCAAATATACATTTTTGCACTGAGCGGGAATCGAACCCGCGACCCCTGGCTTAGCAGTCGAACGCACTACCACCACGCTACAGAGGTCGTCAAATATCAATAATATCTGCTGCGAGCGAGTCTATGATTTGGTTTTCCAGTTAGGATATTCCCGGTAGTAGCACAGATTGTTGAAAATGGCCAGTTGACTGCAATGTTACGTGGTACCGACAAATGTGAGCGTTTACAAAAAAACCTAACCTAAGCCTCTGTCTACTGTCTGCCCCTTTAAAATTAATTTGTACAGTATTTCTTAGTAACCTAACAAAAATATAGGTAGGTATGTAGATACTTAAGTACACAATTTTAAATTATTGAACACTATTTTATAAAAACATTATAAACTATAGTGTACGCATTTCATATAAAATTAAATCACAGTTGGTGACATGCGGTCGGTGACGGTGAGTGAAGCGCGAATTTTACCACCATGCGCCCGCGCCTGTACACCAGTGTACCTCGGTCTTGGTACAGCAACACATAAACATAACAGCGGCATGTTTACTCCACTCGCTTAATTGGAGCAATCGGCCCCTTGACAGAATTAATAAATTTGATCGTCCGTGCGCGATAAATCGCGCCCCGCTTCAACCAGCGCCCAAGCCCACGCACTCACTTAAGTTGATGCTACCCCCTGCTTTGGCCAATTAGACGATAGCGGGATTGACAATCTATTAATCTTCTACTGTTGTCTTTTTGCATAGCTTCTCTTAACAGTATTGATAATATATGTACTGACATGTTTATTTCAAAGTAAATGCTCAGGTTAATGACTCTGTTTTATAGATAAATAATACTAACTACTGCCCGCGGCTCCAGCCGCGTGGAATTCGGTTATCGCCCGTGGACGTCCATATCATCCTCTATACTTTCCCCCCACAGGTCAAAATTTCAATTCCCTATAGCATAATTATTTATTATCAAGTGCATATTATAATATAAAATTTCATGGCGATATATTCGAAAATGACGAACTTTCATCCATTATTTGAAGTTTCAACCCTTTTTTTTGTAGCTCATGTGCTTTCCCAAGTTCTAGTTCATCTCTGTACCAAATTTCATCAAAATCGGTTCAGTGGTTTAGGAGTGAAAGCGTAACAGACAGACAGCGTTACTTTCGCATTTATAATATTACGTTTATAATATATTAATATTATTATACGCATTAGTACATATAACCAAGCATACATATGCATCGACATTCCCACAGCCTATTTCAGCTCATTTCCCAGTTGCATCCAAAGTTTGCATTTCCAAGCCCGAGCTCCGCTTATTGGTTTTGATTGGTATGTCGAATTCTCCAAAAGAGACTTACCTAATTCTGACCTCCCAAACCTGAGAAAAAAGTCTGCGCCAGAGCCATCCTTTGTTTTGCAGGTGCATCGACTTGCAGGTGAGGTTGGCTTGGGCCTCAAGGATGTTTGTAGGGTAGGGCACTCTACAACCACACCAATCTAAAATTATCATGCATACAAATAGTTGCACTATCGGTCATCAAGCCTGCGACCTCTGACTTAGCAATCGAACGCTCTACCGCTACACCACTAAGTATTTACCTTTATTTTAGTATTGATTCGCGTGAGATTTTAATAAGAGAATCGTGTTCCTATCACGGCAGGAGTCCGGCCGCTGGGTGCACCGGGGAGTCCTGCTGTTGCGCCGCATGCTACCCCACCATGACACTAACCAAACGGTTCGCGGTTATCAGAAAAAGACACGCACTTATTATGTATCCCTATTCCTTATTTAAACCGTTAACATCAAAAAGATGTATTTACGTTGCACTATTTTGAAAAATAAAGACTTTGACTTTGACTTTAACAAATACCGTGAGACCGTAGATATTATACTCCTAATGGTGTTAGGCTTTCTGAGTAAAGCACACCACACATGTTTTAAACTAGTTTGAGGTGAACGTGATAGCCAATAAAAGCCCGAGAATGGGCAGCGGACGGCTACTGAGCGACTTTCTCGGATGAAATAACAGTGTGATACCGTCGGTTCACATGCCCAGGTGCCGGTGGCCCTCGAGGTCAATCGCCGAGCGACTGCTCAAAGTATTCAACATTCGACACCACCATTCGTCAGATACAACTCAAGTATCACTTAAATGACAACCTGTGTGGCGTGGCGGTAGAGCGTTCGACCGCTACGTCGGAGGTCACGGGTTCGATTCCCGCGCAGTGCAAATATTTGTATGCATGAATATGTCTTTTTGCATTGGTTCGGGCGTTTCTATGTATATTTATGTATTTTAACAGAAAATGCATCTTAGTATGTAAATCCGCATTCTAGAACCCATAACGCAAGCTAGTTAAGCTATGCTTACTTTGTGTCTAGATATTTTTCAAATGTATATACCTACGTGATTACTCCTGCCAGCTTTTACTAACTAAGTTGGCACTAAACTACGGCTAGTATTAATTCAAAAGTCTATGCATGCAGAAAACTGTTTGGCTTTATGATAAAAAATCTTAATATTCTCGGGAATCACAAGTTCTCCGAAACAGTAGCTCTACATCGTTGGTGCTCATACCAACTGTTAATAAAGATGTGTATCTCAGCTGACTCAATTTTTTCTGTTCATTTATGGAACTTATGCATAATAAGGTATGAAAAATAATTAAAGACTGGTGGCCCCGAACTGAATAATTCTGTTATATAATAAGTATTTTAAATAAGCAAAAATAAGTCAACAGTGAGCCTTGTAATAAGGCGAATGGAAAATTATGGGTCATATCCATGTGAATTTATTGTGTGTCCATGAATTCAGAATTAATAATACGTTAGTCAAGCAACAGTCATTTTGGCCGGTGCATGAATGGGCCGATTCGACCGGGGAAGCACCACCCTCTCACAGAATATCGACGCCAAGTAACAGTATTTGAACTATTGCGTTCCGTTTGGCGAGTGAGAGTGCCGGAGCCCAAACTCTTTTCCCATCCCCTCCCAAACTCCTTTCCCATCCCTTCCCAAACTCCTTTCCCATCCCCTTTCCTTTACAGGGTCGGCAGCACGAGTGTGACGCCACTGGTGTTGCACACGTCCATAGGCCGAGGTAACCGCTTCCCATCAGGTGGGCCGTGTGCTTGTCTGCCACCTTAGTGGTATAAAAAAAAAATTTAAAAAAAAGTTTTCTTCTTCAATTTGTGAAGATCTCTATGATACAAGCATACCCCTTCAGTACCTAATTTTAATTTCAACTAATTTTATTTTAACTAATTCATTAATTAAATCATCGGGGACCAAACCAACCTCAAGCCTATACGCCTACTCATTCATCGCTCGGACGATGATGATTATATTCCTATTATTAATGTTATAAAGTATCGGTTTAATTTTAGAAAAATAAAAAAGTGATCCTCGTCCCCACCTGAGTTAAACTAAATTCAATTTTTGAAATTTTATCCACATTTAACATATCGTATTTTACGAATAATACGTTAGTTTAAAATAAATAAAGATCGATATTAATTTAGGACCTACTTTTGAACGATTGGCGCTAGATATTATGGTCTATAATGTGACTGTATTTAATTACGACAATAATTGACCTACTGATAAGATTCCGCTCTATTTCTTAATGTCAGTGGCATGTCCACATACGTTCGATCAGCTTTACGATTTCCATTGATGTGGATGTATCCAACAAGTTAATTAAACAGGACAGACAAGAACCGTTACTTGCAGGCTATCAATTGTATTTCAGCTTTAAAGTAATATTTTCAATGAGACGTTTTACAGCTTTACGATTTCTCCGCAGGCGCAATGAGAACAAGATGAATGGCGGGTATTCGAGGACTCTGTAATTGATTTATTCTTATAATGATTGCCTTTCCCAAGCGGCGGCGGTTCGATGATAAAGGTGTGGCGAGCTAGACTAGGGAGTTGTTATCGTAAGTCTATTTCCGGCCGTCACCGCGCTGCTGTCGCGGTTCCACGACGCGATCATCGCCAGATACATTTGTCGGCACTAGCGTACACCGCACACCCGCCACCAGCAAAAGCTTGCACGATGCGTTGATCAATATCAGGCAGTCGCAACACAGACGGCAATTGCATACCGATAATCTAATGTAATCCTTTCTAGATATCAATTCGTTTATCTAAAATATGCGTGGGCTGGACCTCCCTATTTTCAATTTTGACTGAGGTGACGGTTTTGCCACTTGATGTGTACGTGCCGATCTATATCCGTACGTAGGTAAGCAGCTCGCGGCTGCATGCAAAGTGACGTTTCTATTTGTCCTATCTCAGCTAGATCTGTCTCGGTGTGTGTCGTAATCGTAACGCGGCGAGATCGGCGCAACACAAAGGAGCCGAGATGTACGACCGGCATAATGGCCAGGCACGTCACAGCCCTCAGTGCGAGCCTCGGTGCTCAGTGCAAGGCGAGCTCGATGCATATCTACGCACCGTCTCTGTAAATGGGCTGTTTTGGGTATCTACTTGCTAATGAAGCGAGGGCATGCATGGCGAAACTGGGTTGTGGATTCACAGATATGACTACAACAGCAGCCGTATTGTCTACGCTCAGTTAACTGCCTTGCTTTATGAAAATGATAGGACCGTCCGAGCGCTCTATTAGACTTTCAAGTATAACTTGTTTTGAAGTAGTTTCTCAGAGCTAGCCTTGACTTTCTTGATATGTCTATTTCGAATTTGAAAATGTTAATACATATTAAGGGATATTTTTCACAGTAAAAATACATTCACCGTTTTTCCGATGACATTAAACATACATCCTTCCCATCAAGTTATTGTTATGCTAAATAGTCTGCATGAAAACTTAAACAACGTCGTCCGCGACCGGAAGCCTTAAGGCTTGACTTGAATAGACTGCTGGAGTTGGGCTTTCAAAGAATCCAGTAATTGTAGTTATTATTTCTATATCCAAATTATCTTTATTTGCCGAATGGTTTAAAAACTGGCATTTGCGTAATATAAAACGAGGCAAGACAGCTACATAACCGAAGTTCTTTTCTAACTCGAAATTCTATAGGAAATCCGAGCTACCTTCATTTTCTTGTTTCATTTCATATTTTTTGAAAGAATTCTTATATGGAATTTATTCAGGATAGAGAGAGAAAGATGACTGAATCTGATGATAGGAAATTACTTCACCAAGACCACCTAATATTTTCTATAGGATTTACAAATATCAGGCTTCCCCATCCGAAATTGTATATTATTTTCTTCCCTAAATGCAGTTTCTGTCAAACTCTCTTTTTAACATCCGACGCAAAAACGACGGTGTGTTATATGTTTGACGTGTCTGTGGGTGTGTCTGTCTGTGGCATCGTAGCTCCCGAACGGATAAACAGACTTTGATGCGGATTTTTTATTTCGAATGCCGATATCATCGGAATGCTTGTTCGCTATAATTAAATTTGTGTTAGGAGTTATATTATTTTGAAATAAATGTTATTTACTTTTTATTCTGTTCGTATTTTATGCGCTGGTATAGTAAGATATTTTATTGTGAATGATCCCGTGCGATTCCACAACGGGTCAGTTATCAAAAAGATTTATCTATTTACTTACTCAATCATTGAATTTAATTAAACTTTAAAAATGATACAATTAGTTAAATGTCAGATTACCGCTATTAAAGCAGCCATCAGCACCTAGATTGCTTCTTTAATAGCTTGGTATAGTAATAAGTACAGTTTGATATAGTAATAATATATATAATTTCATTAATTGTACACATGTTTGTAATGTAATAACAAAGAAATACCTGTTCATGTTTCTTGAGATAAGAAAGTCGAGGGAAAGCCTTGTCACAGAATTGGCACTGATACGGTGTGTGCTCTGTGGCGCCGAGTGTGAAGGGCGGTTCGGCTTCAGCGTCGGCCGCATCGGCGGATGTCGGCGTAGAAGCTGGCGATGGCGACGGCTCCGGTGTCGATGACGGCCAAGAACTGCCCGCCGTGCTGCCCACGCTGCCCAGTGCTTCTGCACATAAATTGAAGATAAAAATTTTGGGGCAGTGTGGTATAGTTACATTGTTCCACCAATTCTAGATTTTTGGGATACAAAGTCATAAGACAGTAAGCAAATTAGGAAATAAAAGTATCTAACTATATGTAATAGTAATAGTAAAAGTAATACACCTCTGATTACCCCTTCGGGAAAATAGGTACCAGGGTCCAAGCGCCCCTCCCCCAAACCGGGGCAAGATGGGGACACCGTGGTTCCCAAACCCGAGGGGGCCATCTCGAAACCGGAGATAGCCCAGGGTCTGTCGGGGTGCGAGGGATATGCTTTATGGGCAACCTTACACCCCGGCGTCTGACGACCCGAGACGGCGTGCGGTTGTGCGGTTTTAGTCGGTTCAAGCCCGACATAACCTCCCCCCGGGTATCCGAGGGGATTTCCGCACGAAAAAAAAGGTCCCAGGGTCCATTTGTAGAAACATTTTAGCTTTTGTGACATTATATCACATATGTAGTAGTAGATGTGTCATAATATCAAGAATTATATCTAACAATAAATATAAATAGGTACTTTCGATATCGGCCCAGGGTCAGTCGGGGTGCGAAGGATATGCTCTAAGGTCAACCTTACACCCCAGCGTCTGTAGACACGAGACAGCGTGCGGTTTTAGCCGACATAACCGCCCCCGCTGGCCGGCAGGGGGGAATCCAAGGGGATTTCCGGATGAAAAAAAAGGTACTCTCGATATTCCCTTTTTTTTTTTTACCCTTATTTTTATATTATATATATTATCCACCAACCAGTTGCAGTATAACACCAGTTAATCTAAATTGCTTTAGAAGTGGGTTTACGTCAGTAGTGTACTCCCGACTTCTTAGCCATTAAGCTACCGACGCTAAGGTAACCTATAGATATTACTAATAGACAGTCAAATCCCCAGACACCATAATGATTATTATGGCATTTTACAGCGAGTATAAGGCACATTACGGGAGACAGTCACATCTCTCAGCTCTCGGATAAAGCCATCATAAATATCGGCAAGCCCCCATATTTCGGTGTTAGCTATAAAGGCAATATATTTGTGAGAGCACCTTGGAGTGGCGTGAAATATAAACAAATTGGACGAGCCGCAATGACGAGCGGCATCAGCGCAAATGATGAGTTATGTCGAAAGGCAAGACCGGGACGGAGCGCAAACTCGTTGAGCGCCTTCGTCATCCATCTTGAAGTATACGTACAGTCAGTAACAAAAGATGGTTAACACTCGTAAAAGAAGCTTTACCCCACAGAATACAAAATTAAGCGACAGTAAGCTTAAACCTCGATATAACGGCAAGTAGTGTTGCCAAGCTCCCACATGACGTGATTGGTCAGAATTTTCAGCAGAAAACAAGCCTAAACAAGAGATTATCACATTAAAATAAATCAATAGATAGACAAGATTTTATAAGTATTTCATGTTTGTTTGATATTTTATGTCTTACTTTAATTTAAGGTTTAGAGCTAAGGTGATCTTTAAATTGTAATGTGATAAGCTACTTCTGTTGCTGACTGTACTTATTTTAAACGCGATACAAGGCAAACCTACGTAGTTACTATCGTAAGAATTCACAGAAGCAAGAACCCGAGCCCCCGTAAAAGTCGTATAAACCAAACCAAAAGGAGGAGAAGAGTAAGCGGACCTAGGGCTCCGAAAGCCTCAGAAGCAACCGGGAACAACGCTAAATTGATGATGATGATAAAATCAATAAAAATCATAACAGTACAAAAAAAATCTGTGACTTTCCGGGAGTCCGGCGATAGCCTAGTGGCGTACGTATCGGACTACCGAGACGGGTTCTCTAGTTCAATCCCCATTGCAGTCGCCCCGGGCACACAACTCACTTTTTGTAGTTATGTGTGTATTAAAATTTTTAATTCGTAATGTGCCCGGTAGATGGCAATTCATAAATAATAATATATTGGGACCTAAACATAACTTGCAAATCGTGGGTGTGTAACACACCTCTGCCTACACTTCACAGGCGTGAAGTTATGAAGTTATGTTACCGGGAGTGCCGACAGAAGTGAAACCTTGAAAAATTACGTGTGTATATTTTGAATCCTCAGGAAATATTTACAGAGCCATCTATGTTGTTATGAATCAGCATGTCCATTATTATGAATCAGCTCGAAACTTCATCAAAGTCAGAACAAAATAATTTAATTAAGGTTCCAAACGAGTTCATTACCTACAAGTTGTTATAAATAAAGAAATTTTCACTTCATATTTATAGATATAGAAAGCGTTCGGTGACGATGACGCTAGTACCTTGATCTTTGCTCACCCAAAAAGTGCTCAACGCGCCTAAAGAAGTATTCACTTCTAAAACAGTTATTAGGTAAAGCGGTCGCTGAAGCTCGAGCGCGGCGGCCGCCCTCAGTTCTTAGATAGTTATAAAAGCGTTAAACAGTAATATAAATAATGTGAAAAAGAATGTATTAATGGCCATCATATGGAGGTTGTTATATGTGCAAACACCGAGGAAAGAGAAATAAAACGACTAAGTGTATTGCCACGTAGTATGTCCGTTTAAGGTGCACATTTAAATTGCTTAAGCAGGTACTTAATCTGATAGCAGCTACTTCATCACAGACCGGGCTATTTATTACATTTTTTGCAATATAACATTTCTTTTACGACTTGTTTCCCTTCCGTCTCGGCGCATTTAATAAGAGGAACTATTTATTTCAATCTGTCTCCCTCCACGCCCGGACTGTTGTTACGACTGATACTAATGGTCAAAATAATGATGTCTTAGAACGCACAATTTTATGGAATTTTAGTAATTTAAAATACAATAAAAGAAAGGTACAAACATGAAATCTATTGAACTAAATGGGTACTTTAATAAATCAATATTCTAGGACATTCTGCACAGCGCCGTCTAGACAAAAAATAAGCATGGCTTAACTAGCTTGTATTATGGATTCTAGAATGCGGATAATTAATTTGTTTTTGTAAGTCCATACATAGATAATATCTATGTATGGAATATATACTATACATAGAAACTACCAGACCAATACAAATATACAGAGAATTAAACCCGCGATCTCTGACTTAGTTGTCCAATAGCTCTACGGAGCGTTCGACGGCTCGGCTAAGCGTCGACAGCTTAGTGGTTAAGGAGTCAACCTTACGGTCGAGAGGTCCCGGGTTCGAATCCTGGCCATTACACTTCCGACGTGAACCCACTCCTAACACAAGCAATTTAGCTTAGCTGGAGGGGTTAGAGGGAATATCAGTAATTTCAGTTACTAATATTCTTTAAAAAAAAAAAGGTAAATTTAAACATCCGCACTTATAACAATATAGAAGAATGCCGTAAGTTCTGTAAGGTCTTCTGGAGTTAAATAGGCATGAAATAGTTATTGTAAAACATCTTCCGTATATTATATTCTCTATACTAGGTCAGTATCATTAATCCTAATTAGGTTTTCTCCTAAACTTTGCTACAATTTGTTACTTGGTCCGTAGTCCACCCGTATGGTTTACCTGGGTGGACAGTAGCAGAATGTAAGGTTAAAGATAATATTTAGATCATCATAACGACAGGGACAAACTATCGACCGCAGGTTTTCAAGTCATACCTACCAATATTTAACAATGACCAACAAGGACTTGTTGGAACTGGCAAGCTCATTTTTAAGCTAATTTAATAAGCAGGAGGTTTTCATTATCCTAGTCCGTGATTGTTACACAATGTTATGGCACGTGTACTTAGTCAATAATTGGTTGAAACAACATGATCATAGGTGCAAGAAAAGCAGTAAAAAGGCAGGGCCGAGTATAACAAGCACTTATAACGGGACTCGTGCAATTTTAGCAGTAACCGGTGGATGTGCCGGTCACTGAGGATACCCGTAATTAGCAGCGATTGCAAGCAATTCCTCGGCGGGTGACGGTGGCGCCGCCGAGCGTGGCCGCCGGTGGGCGGCGGAAGCACACTTCCTAATTGCGCCGTCTACGAGACACCTCAACCGGCGCCTCGGTAATCAACGCCAATCCCTAGTCGACTTGAAAAACCGACAAACCACTTTATGATGCTCTTGGACCTTGATTTCATAAATATAATGTTAATGAGATTAAGTAAATTTGCTAAGTTCTTTCATCTATCTCGTAACTTAATTAGCCAGCATATAACACGTTTTGATATCGAGAGGTAGTTATTGTTTTCACAGTGTCTATAGCTTTATGATGATTAGTTGAAGTAATGGAATTACCATATTCACGACGATAGGAACATCGAGCAGGTCGTGCACCAAGTACGTATCTAGTAGTAAAACGAAATGTATGAATATAATCAATCTGGCTGGCGAATCGAATTCGCACTTAAGAGGTCCCGATCATCGTTCAAAATATGACATTATGTCTGTGGTAATTAAAATCGAGCAAAAATGCAAAAAAATAAAGCACAAAAAACTACATTGACTTCAAGTTCTTTTTAAATTTCATTCATCGTCAACTTGCGTTGTTTCCGGTTGCAACTGTAGCTTTCACCTCGGAGCCCGAGGTCCACTTAATCCTTTTTCTTCTTTTGGTTTAGCTTATACGGCTTTCATGGGAGCGAATGCCGTCTGACCTCCCAACCCCTAGACGCCTATACCAGAGCCTCGACCATCAATCAGCTGGTGATCCGGCTTGCAGGCGAAGATGATTTGGCCCTGAAGGTCTTAGTGGGGCCACATTCACCCCAAAAGCTCAGAATTTGATACAGCACATAATTTAACAGAATAAGAGGCGAGGGGAAAGGCTACATAAGAACCACGCTGGGTGTAGGATGATAGCAAGTGTAAGTTTCGAGTTACGAGTTACCAGTTACGAGAGTCGGGTTTGTTAAAGATCAATCAATCTATCATTTATTTTAGAATTTTAGAGTATCACCATTAATCCACTATTACGCTATATATCTATATAGCATATTTTATCTTAACTGTTAATTTTATAAATTATACTACTTATAGTTCATAGACAAAGAAACCTTAGACAGGGTGTAAGGGGCCCACCAAGATCTTCGAACCTGCAAGCTGCTACGCTACTGCTATACCTGCCAATTGGACGAGCTCCTGGCGCAGGCTCTCCTCTCGGGTTTCGCGGTGGTCGTCGACAGAAAGACAGCAGTCGTTATATTAAAAGCCAATATAGTTACACCCATCCATAAGGAAATAAGGAACAGGAGAGCGTCCCCGGGTTGCAAAGTACAAGCTTTTATCCAACCTGACCAATTTCAAGACGAACTAAATTGTGTTACTTCCTGTTATCCAATGAATTACATTGAGTAAAACGTGAGAAATCAGTTTAGATGAACACATTTTCACCAGTAGAATCCGACAACCGACTAAAACCGCACGCCGTCTCAGGTCTTCAGGTGGCGCACATTAGGCATTTCTCTCGCACCCCGACTGAAGTAGAATCCAGCCTAAGATTAAATTTCACCATGAATAGGTACCGCGAGCAAGTCGAATTAAAAAAAATATCACTAGTGCAATCCAGCTGTAGGTTATACGCACCGTGTATATAAAGACGCTTCATTGATTTAAACCTTGTAAGCATATTTTACGCAATGAATTTCATTGAAAGCTTAAATTTATAGTTTCCTTTATGATATGAAATAATAAAACGTTCATATGGATAGAAAATACACACGACGACGCAATATTCAGTTATATGGTTGACATCAAGTATCAGCATATTTAGCTCTTAGGCACTAATTTAATTAGCTACTTAATCGGTTGCTATCATAATAAGTTTCACTGACAAGTGATGACTAAGGATTTAGACCATGCAATATAATTAAATAATGTCAGAGGGCAAGCCCAAATAAAATCAGGAGCCATAACACAAATAAATGAAATGTTAACATTGAGATGTCATTAATAAAAAAATTCAAATATCATAAATATTAGGTCCTTACATATGAAATTGACGTTTTGTCGTACTGGCGACTATGATCTCAAATATCTCCTCTTTGATCATGCTTTGTGTTTTGAAAACCGTAATTCATTTGTTTTTTCCTCTTTTGGTTTTTTCTTTGCGTCACTCAGTTTACAAAATGGAAAACTTGAAATATCGTGTTATTTACGAGTACGAGTTCCATCGTGGCACCAGTGCTGTAGAAACGGCTCGAAGGATTAATGATGTGTATGGCGGCGGTGTCGCAAAAGAAAACACAGTGCGTTTTTGGTTCCAACGTTTTCGTTCTGGATATTTCGACCTGAAGAAGCCCCGTGGCAAAGTTGTCAATGAAGAATTGAAGGCTATTGTGGAAGCGGATCCATCGCAAAACACGTTCGAGTTAGCTGCAGGCTGCGGTGTTAGTGATAAAACTGTTTTAATCCACTTGAAGCAAATTGGGAAGGTGAAAAAGCTTGAAAGGTGGGTACCTCATGAATTGAGTGCAGCAAACCGACAAACACGCGTCGACTGCTGCGTTACAGAACTTAACCGGTATAATAATGATGAGATTTTAAATCGAATCATGAACTGTGATGAAAAGTGAATCCTGTACGATAATCGGAAACGCTCATCACAATGGCTGAGCCCTGGCGGACCAGCCAAATCCTGCCCCAAGCGAAAATTGACTCAAAAAAAATTACTTGTGAGCATTTGGTGGACTAGTGCCGGTGTCGTTCACTACAGCTTTCTTAAATCTGGCCAGACGATTACGGCGAATGTCTATTGCCAGTTGCTGGCAAACCATGATGGAAAAGCTAGCTGCTAAACAACCGAGGCTTGTCAATCGCTCTAGACCACTACTGCTTCAGGACAACGCTAGACCACACACTGCACAACAGACGGCTACCAAATTGCAGGATCTTCAATTGGAATGTTTCAGACAAGACAAGACTTCTTCCGACCGCGGGCTTCAGCTAGTTCATACCAGATGAATTTCTGCAGCATTCAACTCAATGTAAAACTTTTATAAATAAATTATGATGTCATTATTGGGTCTTCATCGGTTCCTTGGCATAATTTATACTACCCTATCTTTCCTCACTCCGTGGTACTACTTCTATTAGGATATCTTTTCGTGCATATATTAATATAAAGAAAAAATGTAAGTTTGAACATTTAGTATGCCTTATCGATTTTAGTTAAGTTCTGAGTTTGAAGTTAAGTTTGGAGACGGCTCTCCCACTCTTTCTCTTGATTTGGCTCATTTTCGGGAGGGACCGTCTGACCCGAAAAACCACGGTTCCAGGCTCTCCTATACCATGGCTTCTTCCGTTACTCAGTAAGTATATCGGTTAACAAGTGAGACTTACTTGGGTCCCGAAGATCTTGGTTGGCCACCATACACCCTACTTATATCTTCGATTTGCATTAGCTCGGGGTTGCAAATAAATAATGTAAAATAAATATAAAATTATCTTGCATTTATATGTTGATATGAAGACAGCTGGAACTGTGATTGAATCAGATTTGTTTGGACGCAATTTTCAGGCTGATTACTCTCCGCGACACGGACCGAAGATTAACGAGTTGATTAAAGTTTAATTGCTGCGGCAACATGAGTTGTTAGAACCGTAACGCTTATCTTAAACCATTTTTTATTGCTGGCTAAGCCCTTCAGCGGTTAAAAATATCGGTTCTGCTTTGCGATGTATTGAACTAGTAGATTAGCAACCAGCGCGGTTAAGTATCCTGCACATGCCGATCCATAGATGGGTTATCGATTTGCGCCTTAGTGGCGCTACAGCACTAAAGGGAATCCATCTATATTACTCCAAATATGCCGTAATATCCCAAAGTATACCGCGACGTTCACTTATGTTATCATACCATTATGTTTCATTATTTTCATAGAATAAAATCCCTAGTTGTGCCGCCAGTCCTCAAAGCCTCGAAGGACCATTGCTGGTTGACAACAGGCCCTCCACTGGCATTAACATAAAGTAAGAGGTCGCCAATTTCGCCACCATTAGCATATCAGTATGACTTTTTTAAATAGTTATAATTATCGTCGAAATTCCACTGTTTCCGCCTAGATTGGAATAGAACTTAACAATATATCATCCAACTTCTTCAAATAACAGCTCTGCTCTGCCTTCAGAATATCAATATTTTTTTAAGTAGAAGTTAGCGTAATTCATTTTAGTAAATTATGTAACATAAATAATCGCAGAAAGTAGAAATATATAAATCTACAAAAAAATAAATATATTTTTCGGATACTCTTACCGTAGGTATAGTGTAGCTATACTCATTAGGTAATTCGTTTTCAGATAGGTACTGTTCAAACTTTATGTTCAATTGTTTAACAGACATAGAATAAAATAAACATACTTAACTAAAATAATGAAAAGCCAAGTAATTATTCACGTGTTTTTAACGCCAATGAATACGCACAATAATTATCATTAAATAAGAAACCAATCACTCGGGTAATTAGTTAAAGTGGGACTATTTCGTTCAGATTTAAAAGTGGATGGTTTTTGTTGAATGCCCTCTACAACTTCACAAAATAAGCACATCTTTAGCAGAATTTTCTATGCTTTCGAAAAAATTATGTTCATAAAACGTATATTTGTATTACTTAAATGTAAAGGTATTCTATGCAGTTATTTTATAAATATAATAAATAATAAAAGACACAGACTGAGATACCGATTCACCAACGCAGAGTCTAAACCACTGGTGCTATTTTACTTACAAACTTGAAATTTGGACTGTTAATGTTTTAAACATCTAGAAAGGTAGGGTTTTTGGCAATTTCTAAGGTGGTATAATAGAGAATGAACTGGTGTGTGTAAGACCGTAGTAATATCTAATTAAATTTTGTTGACTAAACCTCAGACTAATCATTAAGCAAATTTTGGTTGTGCAGTAGACTTTATTTGTCCAAGATAAGGCTTCAGTTTCCTTCAATGCGAGCTTTGATTAACTTGTTATGACGCGTTGGTTTTAAGTTATAATACTTATCTGGGTGACCGGTTTGTTTTTGCAACGTTTTCTAAAAATGACACCTAGTTAGATCGATGAGGCCCCTGTATACAAAATTTCATGAACATCATTGGAGCTATAAGTAATTATGGAAACTGATTCAGAAACTAATTCTGAACGTCGCCTTCAGAATTCTGTTTCAGGTTGTACGTTGCGCTATTAGTCTTTATACAAAGCTAGAAAACAATGTAAAAGTATTGTGTTGACATCGAAATGATGTAAAGAAATAAAAACGGCAGTAAAACGGGTGTAGCATAGACATAAATGTAAGTATGCTTTACATCTATTACATCATAATAAGAACAATAAAGACTCTTTCTTTGCATAAAAAGAGATGGAGCATTTTTTTTTAAATATTTAGGACACGTCAATTTGACTTCACCTCGCCTGATGGTAAGCTGAAGGTAAAGTCTCAGGAAAGAGGGTCATCATTTCATACACGTACCATGTTAACAATGGTGGCACTCAGCTTGACGGCCTCATCAGAAGAGGATTGTCGTAGCAGCACTGCGTGACACCCACCGGTCCCACTAGTGCAGCGACCACAATCCCCCTGCCCGGCTATGCACTTGCTGACCCCTGAACGGAATCAAACCGAAATTAGATTACTATGGAGTATTTTCCGCAATCGTACACGGGTACCACCGTGTACGATTGCGGAAAATACCACCCGGCCGAATTTTGTGACAAATTTGTGTCCTCAAATTTCTACCACCTGCAGTTTTGCTACCATCGACTTGTTAAATATACAAATATTACGATAAACAGATTAAAAAACATTCAGGTAGGTATTTTAAATGTTAATGTTTTACGTTAAAAATAATTGACTGGTTTTTCACAGAGATCAAAGAGATATAAGATTTTTGGAATCAACCAATTACATTTTGACGTATGTGTGTCTGTGTCTCTTCAAACAAAAGAAATGAACAGAATGTATTGGGATTTATCATTAACCACTCAAGAGTTTGACTATCATGATGAATTCACTACTGCGACTAGTGTTTATAAAATAATATCAGGAAAAGTAGGGTGTACAGAGTCTTGCCACCACTTAACACGTCTGGGTCCCCAAATCAACCTCACCTGCATTCAGTTTGATTTAGCTTTGAGATACTCTCATAGCAATTGTCTTGGTATTGGACCTTAGACTCCATATATTCACAAGAGAACTCCTCAAAATCAAATAGAAAATGTGAAATAATCGGAGTATTTTTAAATTTATGACCATACACGTACAGTCAAGGATAAAAGTAGCTTAATAAATTCTAATTTAATAAACGCCTTAGCTATTCAACCTTTCATAAAATAATAAACAAAACATGAAAGATAATAACTTTTGTCCTCTGGGGGTTATACAATTAGCTATTATTGGTATATACATGTATTCCAGTATAAAAAAGGTTTGTAAATAATTTACTTTTAATCAACTTTTGTCGTTGACTCTACTATGGTCAAGAACGTGCTGGAATTATCTAGACTTGGACTACGAAGGAAGATAACATAACTTCTTAACGATGCCTGAATGTCTCGTTACGTTGATGAGACTAATATGCCGATCCTATGAGGTAGAAGTACCTAACTATGGTTGCAGACATGCTGGATTAGACTAGACTTAGACTACGGAAGCAGGCAATGGAACTCCTTAACAAACATTACGAATGTCTCGTTTAGTTATTGAAGGAAAATTTTTGATCCTATAGGTACTGTAACTTTAACCGGATAGTTTTTCGTGTTTGTTTTGAAATAAATCACTAATTTAATTATTTTTCACTTCTTGTGCCTTTTTGAAGTAAATTTTTTTTTTATCAAAAAGTACTTATTAAATGCAAGCTCTTTATCGAGTCAAAACGCCTCTACAATTCTTCCATTCTTCTTATCAATTTAATTCATTCCAAAGATTTTAGATCGGAAAAGGAGAACATCTAGGACGGGACTTGAACCCGCGACCAGTCCCTTACAGGGGGAATGCTCTGACCAACTGAGCCACCTAGACACGTCCCAGATATTCGAATTTCTCCGATACATTATACGTCTTAAGGCGACGTTGGAGCCATCTACCGTAATTCTTGCGAACTACGGAAACAATGAATAACTTTACAGTCATTTTTAAACATTGTTTTTTGATGACGCCGCCTAATTAATTCAATTAAATTTTTAAGCATTTTTATGCTTACTTTTTTCTAAAGATTTTAGATCGGAAAAAGAGAACATCTAGGACGGGACTTGAACCCGCGACCAGTCCCTTACAGGGGGAATGCTCTGACCAACTGAGCCACCTAGACACGTCCCAGATATTCGAAATTCTCCGATACATTATACGTCTTAAGGCGACGTTGGAGCCATCTACCGTAATTCTTGCGAACTACGGAAACAATGAATAACTTTACAGTCATTTTTAAACATTGTTTTTTGATGACTCCGCCTAATTAATTCAATTAAATTTTTAAGCATTTTGTATGCTTACTTTTTTCTAAAGATTTTAGATAAAGTTATTCATTGTTTCCGTAGTTCGCAAGAATTACGGTAGATGGCTCCAACGTCGCCTTAAGACGTATAATGTATCGGAGAATTTCGAATATCTGGGACGTGTCTAGGTGGCTCAGTTGGTCAGAGCATTCCCCCTGTAAGGGACTGGTCGCGGGTTTAAGTCCCGTCCTAGATGTTCTCTTTTTCCGATCTAAAATCTTTAGAAAAAAGTAAGCATACAAAATGCTTAAAAATTTAATTGAATTAATTCAATCCAGTTTTCATCACCTACTTCAGTCTTCATAATAGCTTGAACGTATCATTTTGTATTATCTTGACTAATAGATACCTACTATGAAAACTTAAAAAGGTTTGAAATCAATGCAAAATAGTACTAAATAGAAATAAGAAGCTTTTTCGATGGTTAAGGCCAGCAACGCTTTCACGATAATTTCTTCAATAGAATATTGCTGATATTCGGAACTTAAATTGCAACCGTAAAAAGTATTTTCGCAAATGAGTCTGAAACGGACAGCCGTCCGTTACAAATGAATGCCTGCTAATTTATGTTAATTTTTTTATTATGCTGATGGTTTTCTTACAAATAAATGTTAAATCAGAATAAAATAACACAGCTTGAAAAATTAAAACACATACTTTTCATCAGACTCTCATTCCCTCACATCCCAAATTTACACGCTAAAATCAAAAAGTGAGACTGAACTCGACAGGTTTACTAATAGCCATTGAAGAGTCCCGTAGTATCCTTCTCAGTAAATCAGCTGGTCGATGTCAAATTATTATATAATAATTAGTGTATTGTTATCCGCTTGTCACATACAAAGTTTCAAATCGATAAGACAGTTTAGAATTAGATTAAAATCGACTTCCAAAATTTGTTCTATACTAACACGGCAAGTTAAATAATAGCTATTAATAACATAATTATATTATATGCAGTTAAATCTCTTTATTGCCTGTGGAACACCTTAAAGTATTTCTTCCAGTCTAAATAAAAGGCAAATTAAAATACAAAACGATTGTTTTGTCTCTACTAAAAGTGAGAAAATAAAATAAAATAAGTTTTAAAAACGGCTTAGGTTAGGTTACTCGGCAACTAGGGGAGTTGTGTCCTTTGATCTAATGTAGGAACCACAAATGGGCCAGTTAAACCCCTACAGTACAACTTGGAGTCAAGCGGTCCGCAGAGACAAGTTCTTATATGGATCTCGTAGTTGTGAAAGTTTTCAGTGTTCAAAATAATCAGGAGTTTGAATAACTCATATTATTTTCACAACTTCAAACAGATTTCAATAAAATAAGATATTATGACAAATTCACTCTCTCCGTTACAAGTTAAGATTGTTTACAAAATGCTCAGTTGACTATACTAAATTAGGGTATCATGAAAACCAGTTGTGCACACAGTATTTATCATTAACCAAATAAATAAAACCTAATAGGAAAGGTATCAAAATAACATTCTATTGTTTGTATAATTGGTACCTTTTTTTTTTTTTTTTTTTTTTATCGTGCGGAAATCCCTTCGGATACCCCCCCGCCGGCCAGCGGGGGTGGTTATGTCGGGCTTGCACCGACTAAAACCGCACGCCGTCTCGGGTCTTCAGACGCCGGGGTGTAAGGTTACCCATAGAGCATATCCCTCGCACCCCGGCTGACCCTGGGCCATCTCACCACTAACAGCATCGCTCATCCTGTCTCCTCTGAAAGCAGAGGAGTACGGAGAGCGATGTGTTCCCGCCACGTTGGGTATTGGCCGACGATCAATGCCAACCCTATGAAGGGGTGAAGGGGAAGCCATTGACCGCCGCCCAGGGTGTACCGGCCGCTCCGATTCCGTTCCCCCCGGACTGCAGCGGGATCGGAATCGGAGCGACACTCGAGGAGGTTACCCAACACACACCCCTGTATAATTGGTACCTGATGTTGGGTGTTTATGGCCCCACCAATGTCATCTGCTGATAGACAGACGAGACTCTGGCGAAGAATTTCCTTTCGAGGCTAGGGTCCAAATGGCAGTCGCTCTCGTAAAAACCAAATTATGGAACCCTTCCATAATTCGGTTTATCTTTGTTTAGGAGAGTGAGAACGGTCCCTGGGCCTCAGAGTACTAGTTTTGGATGTAATCGGGATTGGCGCTCGGGTGATGATGATGAATTGATAGGTAGGTACTATAAGTAGCCGTATGAACCTTTAGCCTAGAGCATTAAACGATCTCAATGAGCGTGGGCATTTTTACATACCACCTACCCACAACTTGAACTTTTTATTAAGAGTTCTATGACTATGCCCTAGAATCACACTGAACAACAATACTCCTGAAGAGTAGTGACCCACAAACACAAGGAACATGACACTAGGGGACTCCCTGGGAAAGACGAACGTTATTGGAACGAGCAACTTATCTGTTCAAGAATAGAGTTTGATATGTTAGAATCATATTCAATTCAAACAATCTACAAAGAAAGCATCACCCTTATGAGACTAGGTATGCCTATTTGATTTTAATAATGAAATTATTATTTTTTTCCCTCTACTTTCTTGACTTTTTACTGAGGTCTTGTAGAAAGCGTTTTATTCTTTAAAATTTATTTTTTGAACTATTATTACTTATTTCCTACTTTTTTTTTAATTTAAGGACACGTCAAAACAAATTAAACACTTTTTTAAATATTCTATTGTCGTTACTCCTTGTTAAATGCACGAAAATCCAATCCAACGTTTTCTAAAAATCAAGTTCAAAGATTCCATTACATACAAACATTCATGTGAAGCTAACAAAAGCGTGTTAATAATATAATTGTTAAATACTGAGCATATCGTTAAAAAATCTACTAGTAATATGGATCACCTATTACTAGTTTTTTTATTAAACCCCTTCAGTTAAGTTAGGAGAGGGTTCACCGGTTATCGGTGGTATACCTACTGGGTGTGGTTTGAACCCGCAACCACTTAATGGCAAGTTCAACGCCTTAGCCACGACACCGCTACTAGTTTGAACAATACTATATACCTAGGTACAAGAGGGAAATTTCTTTAGAACGTAAAAATAAAGACAGTAAGTATATCATATTATACAAAGAATGTTTTCGTATATTATATCCTAAGGTCCTAACATCAAGAGAAACATCACTGCGATTGAAAAGTTGAGGGTGAGCGCTCTAGATATCAAATGGATTAATTGGTTTTTACCAAGTATTAAATTTGCCTAAAGTAGATAATAACAATTCTTCTAGTACAAAAAAAACAAAAGGAGAAGGTTAAAAAATATATAGCTAACCTTTTATATCCTCCGAAGTAACGTCGTGGTTTTCTTTGTTCGCCTGAATCTTCTCTATGAGATGTTCCAGCCTACTACTGTTGCCTTTGAATAGCATGATCATATCTCCAAGTCGGCTGTCAGCCGTCTCCCGGTGCCGATGTGTTCGCTCACCCAACTCAAGCAATTCGGTAGTTCTGCGTCCGTCGCTGATTGCCGCAGGTGCATCGCATCAGTTCCAATTTATTTTGGCATTTTTTGCGGGTGCATTTATGTGAGTGCGAATTAATTCACGGCGCGTGGCCGACAGGTGCCGCTAATTGATGGGGCGCCCGTCGCGGGTTGCGCTTCATGCGCTTACTCCACGCCAATTATTTGGGTGTCTGCTGCCGGCTTAATTAGCGACAATCATTTGTGGCACGCACCTTTACTCCCGGAATACAGATGGTTTTAAGTACCGAAGGGAATTTTGTCGTCGGGCGGTTTAATGACGGAGTTTTGCGTCGTAAATGTTTCGAACTGCAGTGGTAGAACGGAACGCACGCTGAGTGCGGCGGGTACGGCGCGACTGCCAAGAGCGAAGCTCCAGTGGGCGAGTCGCGCCCGGCCGCAGCACCTCGGCGTGGCACCCTGCGCCCCGCCTGCCCGGCCCGCCCACACAACCTCCCTCTACTTGCACCCACTTCGCTTTTATACTTCTTTACGTGAAGCCTCATTGTGTCTCAATATACGACTATGAACATAACACGATTATCAGTATCTATTCATAGAATCCAAACGTTGAGTTCAAACCATCGTCGTTTCATTTTTATCTGGCAAGCATGTTATTGCTGACATAGATAGTAAACCTAATAGTTTCGTTATCCAAGCTTCTACAGGAACATACTTAATAATTAGTATTTGTCTTACACGGATATTTCTATTACGAGTAGTTATAGCAATTGTGATGGATCTAGTCTCTATAGCATCTAGTCTCTAGAGTTGAGGTTTGTAATATGGAATTTGTGAAGTTATTTCATATACATTTTTACCTATAAATTCTAAAAGAAATACGTTGACTGATTGTGAAGCTCATCGAACCACGGTTCAAGAAGCCCCTTGAGACAAAGTGTCACATATTTGACACGTCATACATTTCTGTGACAGTCGTAAATTCATTGTTGAATTTCGTATCCGCCTCAAGTAATGAGTCGGTTGACAGTAAGATGATGCTAAAAGCTTTTCAAATATAGAACGTGGAAAACTGGTTTTAGATTTTCCTCGACCCACCCACGGGCGGGGGCGCGGCCAATGGGCGCCAGCGCCCCGCGCGCCCGCTCACCCCGTGCCGCTTCACTAAACTTTACTACAATGCACTCCAGACACTTAGTTCTATTATTTCTCTATTATCTATACCTATTTAAAGTACAGCCTTTGTTTGATTCACAAAATGTCTGCCAACTCAAATCTAAAATGCCACTCATTTTCTTGGTGATAAGCTATCATCATTTACTTATATTGTAAACTTTAAAGCAAAGACTGGTTATGTGCATTGAATATTAAGTTTACATATAGGACAATGAAGACTTTGTGCCCATATCCAATGTGCCTGCGATATAGCTTAATTCTAATATGGCTCAAAATATAGTTTAAAACGAGTGGTCGCGTTGGTCACCCGCCGCGGTCCGCGGATCACACCTGAGGGGGCGATAACGCGCGGCCTCCGCGGTGTTGCCTTTTAGTTGTGCATATATTAGTGGGATTACAGGCCTGCGACACAGCTGCTGTAATTTCACGTATAAACTCCAAAAGTATCTGCATGTAAAATTATGTCATGATTTGTATCAGGCTGGCATTTGCTATCTATATCATTAAACAATGTACTTACGTTAACTTGTCTCGTGTTCTGCATACCTACTATATGAACATCAGAAAATGCCTCTAAAAAGAGCATATTAAAGAAGTACTTTTTTGAGAAGTTGCCAGGTGATACGTTGTCGTGATAAGTGACTTTTATTACAACCTGTGCCACAACCGTAGTGTCACCCCAGTAGAAGCAGGCCGGGACGGTTGGGCGACTAGCGCCCCTCCCCCATACCGGGGCAAGACGGGGACACCGTGGTTCTCAAACCCGAGGGGGTCATCTCGAAACCGGAGATGGCCCAGGGTCAGTCAGGGTGCGAGGGATATGCTCTATGGGCAACCTTACACCCCGGCGTCTGTAGACCCGAGACGGCGTGCGGTTTTAGTCCGTTCAAGCCCGACATAACCGCCCCCGCTGGCTAGCGGGGGGTATCCGAAGGGATTTCCGCACGAGAAAAAAAATAAAAAAAGGTACACTCTTAGACTTGCCGCAAAATTTCCATTCAATTGCCACAGAGGAAAATCACAAAACTGAAGATAACTTCTTAGGATACCTACTTACCTACTTATCTCTCTATCTCCTCCTAAATATGTCGTCTCTTCTTCTTCGTCCGAGCGTTAATTCCGGTTGTATCCAATTGTGCACTTTGGAGCCCGGAGTCTACTCTCTCCTCCTCCTTGCCATGATTTGGTTTGGTTGGCTTGGAGTAACTGCCATGTGATTCCCCAATTCCTAGAGGAAAACCTGTGCCAGAGCCTCGCCCGTCGGTCAGCAGGTGAACCGACTTGTAGGTAAGGTTGGGTTAGCTTCAAACATCTTGATGTGGCCCCATACACCCCAGTGGACACAACCAGAGGCCACAACTACGTTCCTTATTTAAACTTCTATTAATCTTATACCTTTTTTTTTTTTTTTTTTATCGTGCGGAAATCCCTTCGGATACCCCCCCGCCGGCCAGCGGGGGCGGTTATGTCGGGCTTGCACCGACTAAAACCGCACGCCGTCTCGGGTCTTCAGACGCCCGGGTGTAAGGTTACCCATAGAGCATATCCCTCGCACCCCGGCTGACCCTGGGCCATCTCACCACTAACAGCATCGCTCATCCTGTCTCCTCTGAAAGCAGAGGAGTACGGAGAGCGATGTGTTCCCGCCACGTTGGGTATTGGCCGACGATCAATGCCAACCCTATGAAGGGGTGAAGGGGAAGCCATTGACCGCCGCCCAGGGTGTACCGGCCGCTCCGATTCCGTTCCCCCCGGACTACAGCGGGATCGGAATCGGAGCGACACTCGAGGAGGTTACCCAACACACACCCCTATTAATCTTATACCTATATCAAAAAGTCGTGTTAGTGATGACCGGGATAAATTCAAGAACAGGAGGACCAATTTCCATAATCTTTGATTTTTAGATCTGTCACCGCCTATTTGTCCTCCGCCTGTGCCTTTTTGTGGCGGAAATTGCCACGGTTACTCCCTCGCCGGCCAGTGGGGGTGGTTATGTCGGACTCGAACCGACAAAAACCTCACGTCGACTCGAGTTTTTAATACCGGGGTGCATTCACGAAATAAATTCAGCTGATTAGGTAGTGAACATTACTTGATTCTAAGGTGGAACGAAGTTTGCCGGGTCAACTAGTTTAATATAAGTATTTCTCAGTGCGATATCAATTAAATTGTCAAAGAGGATTTTCACAAATAGAAGATAACTTAGGTACTAAGACACACCTAGTTACCTTTTTTCTTAGCTTGTCATCTGCCCTACACTAAACATTTAACTCATGCATTTCATGTGAATAACAGGAACTTGACAAATTAATGAACATCAAATATGTAGGAGACGTTCGCCAAATGGGATTGACATCGAGTTGTCGGGCGCTTGATGCAAAAGGGTTACATTAATACTTAACGCGCCCACCTCACTCCTGACGCGGACGATTACACTGTCACAGAGCTAAATCTCCAGCCCTGAATAAAGTATTATGAAAAAGTGTTTCTTATCTACGGCCGACATTGCTAACGGACCATAGCTCGTCTTGATGAGGGTCGGAATATTTTGCCGGCTGCTATTGTGTGTTTTTGCATCATAGGTCTCAATGGTAGTATGACTGTAATATAGTGTTATAATCAAATATACAGAATATGACTATGAGAAGTACCTACTCGGTTTTTGATTTGCACGTAACGTCTGGCATTGGCTTGCTTTAGTTTTGTAGAGCGTTCTTTCTATCGTACATCGGAATGATACATTTTAAACCTTTATACAGTAGAGAAAACCGTTTGTCATCATCATGATAGCGATTTCCCAGTTGTGACTATGGAAACCGAGGTCCGCTTATTGTTTTCGATTGGTTTTTCCGGAAGCGACCGCCATCCGATCTCCTAACCCTGAGAGAAAAGCGTGCGGTAGAACCTCGTCCGTTGTTAAACAGGTGCACCGACTAGCAGGTGAAGTTGGCTTAGGCCTCAAGGATGTTTGTAAGACTCTAGGTATGCACAGAGGTAAAACCGTTTGTATTTATAAAATATTTAAACTATAACTTCGGTTTTAAATACTCTAAACGATATTTAAATGCAGAACGGTTCGGTTTTTCAAAACCGAAGCATGCTGATCTTGGCCGAACTCTCAATCTTCTTCCTGAAGTACTAAAGCAAAAGCCGGGAACACTTATCTGTATTATTATGTTTCGTAGTTATCTATTGGAATATTTTGATAGTGTTGATGCAGTGGCTCGTGAACCTGTAGCTTTTGAATTACTGAACTACAATTGAAAATATAACTAAAAATAACATACTAATCCATCGGTTGAGATAATTCTTACGACAACAGGCATTTACTTCCAAAAATATCGAAAACAAAAATGGCCTAGATATACCCCAGTGTCTATGAAACTTATTGTGCACCTATGAAGTGTATGTAGGTATGTACTTATCATTTTAATCCATAGCAGATTTCAGTTTTCTGGTAGGTATCAAATCAAATATCTTGAATCATGTAGGTCACAAAGTAACACTTATGAACGTCAAGATTGTTGCTTCTACGTTTACAGTCAGATTCGTAAGGCATCCAAGAAAAGAATCTGCCAACTAAAACTCACAGCCACTCTTTTCTAGTCGCCGCCGGTAACAACATAGATTTTGTTAACAAACTTTATCTATGAGTAAAGGACCACTTGGTGCTAATAATTATGTACGAATGATAATTTAATGTATTTTAAAATGTATAAGTAGATTAGAGTTTGTCGGCTTATAGAACTTTGAAGACTTTCTGAAAAATTATTGAAAAGACAATTTTTTTTTTCATACCTACTACATAGATACTTTAATACAGAGTGCTTAAAAAGTACTAGTATAATTTTCACCTGAGCGCTAATCCCGGTTGCATTTGGCAAATTGTTTTGTTTTGTGTAGTTTTGTAGGCCGAAGTCCTCTCTACTTCTCCAGCGTTCTATAGTTTGGTCTGGTTGTGTTTTGCGGGAGCGATTACTGTCCAGCCTTATCCGTCAAATAGTAGGTGTATTGGATTGTAACTGAGGTTGGTTTGGACCTCAATGAGCTCCATACATCCTTAAAAATACTGAGTAGTATTATGGTAAGATTATAATTTATTGCTGTGCCAGATAAACAGAAAATAAACATTTTTTAATAATAATCGTAATTGAATATGGGTTGTAGTGTTCGTTTATGTACATTACTCTACGCACTTCGCAGTAAATGTTAATCATTTCAACGTCCATGAAGTGTAACAACAACTGAAAGATTTTACATTCATTGGACTTCTTATACTCTGATTCAATTGTCACTTAACAAATTCCCAAATACGAAGTTTAAACACGGCAACAAGAAGTTTTGAATATTTGATGCACTAGCCTGGCTCTTGACTGAGCACCCCTACTCCTTGTGAAGTAACTATAATGTTCAACCCTTTGGTTTGGATGTTACGATTACGAGGTATCGAAGAATCTATTCGCTATTGCTTCATTAAACTTTCATCCTTTGTTTGGCTACACACTTTATAGAACAACGCGTTGCTTCTGTGACAATGATTTTGCGAAATGAGGTTAATTAGCTACCTATTGCACTAAGACTACTGTAATTTTGTTAATAAAAGGACTTCTTTAAGTTGGTAATCACTTTTATTGTAATAATATATTTAAGCCAGATGAATGACTTACTTTGCATTTCCCACATTCCACACTGCATACCCTAGAGTGTTGCCATAGATATTTAATCTATTACACCTCCCTTTTCTTCAGATGGAAAGTTATTATTATAATTGTATACTATAGCCATACAACTCAACTATTTATTACACACACATATATATATATATATATATATATATGTGTGTAATAAATAGTTGAGTTGAGTTGTATGTATATATATATATATATATATATATATATATATATATATATATATATATATACATATGTATATATATAACAAGCACAATTAATGTACATTTAATTTTGTATATCCTCTACTAGTAACAATCTCCAGCAATGCAATATGCAATGAAGTAAACACAATCTTTAGAGACAAGTAAACTATACATAGTTACACAAATAACTAGGTTTTCTTACATCTCTACCTGATCTAGTTCCATAACTGTTATCTGTATTTTCATTAATTTTACTTTCAGATGTTACATCTGTAACTTCTGGATTATTACCGTTATCTATGCTATCATCAATATTACAATCATTATTACTTTCATCTATCTCTACCTCTTTATTTATAATAAATTTATCAGTATTCTTACTCTCTGTTAAGTCCCTTCTATTTCTGCCTAACTTTTTTCCTTTCTCAGTCAAAACTGTATAAGAATTCGGACGATCATTCCTGTGTAAAACTTGAGCATATGCTAATGGTTTTTGGCTTCTTTCATCCGATATAAGAACTTTTTGATCTTTAGCTAAAGGCTTCATCATAGGTTCTTTACTGTTATTCTTTCTAAATCTGTCACATACAGAACATTCCAAAACACATTTTTCAATATCTCTACTCATTTTAGGCCAGTAAATACATTCCCTTGCTCTTGATTTACACTTTTCTATGCCTAGATGGTTGTCATGGATTCTTTGTAACATATTATTTCTCAGAGACATTGGTACCACTAAACAATTATTTTTTTAAATTAAATTGTCATAAACAAATAGCTGTTCCTGAAAATTAAAATATGGTTTTAGAGGTTCTGGTATTTTGTGTATTCTATTTGGCCACCCATTATTTATATATTCTATTAATAATTGTAAATCTTTATCTTTTCCAACTTCTTTTTTAAATAGATCATATTTATAGTTAGATATACTTAAATTAGTTTTCACCATACTAACCTGGCATTCATACATATCTTCAATTACAGTATTTTCCTCTGATATATTATTCACATCTCTAGACAATGTATCTGCCAAGAGTAATTATTTACTTGGCTTATATTTTACAATTAAATCATATTTTTGTAATTGCATTCTCATCCTTTGTAAACGTAATGGTATTTCACACAGGGGTTTATTAAATATGGACTCTAATGGCCTATGGTCGGTTTGTACTTGCACAGTTTTACCATAAATGAATTGATGAAAACGGGTGCAACCGAAGACTATAGCCAGCAGTTCCTTTTCAATCTGAGCATAGTTCTTTTGAGTATTGGTCATAGCTTTGGAAGCATATGCTACTGGCAGGTTACTTTGTAACAACACTGCTCCTAATGCGTCTTTTGAAGCATCCACAGAGACTACGCACATTTTATCTGGTTTCTAAAATTGTAACACTGACTCAGATGTCAATGTTTTCTTAAGTTCACAAAATGCCTCATCATGTTCCCTAGTCCAATTAAACTCTGAACCTTTTTTAATTAATTGTCTTAATGGGTTACACACTTGAGACATGGACGGAATAAACTTGGCAATGTAGGTTATCATCCCTAATATCCTTTGAAGTTCTTTAGCATTTTTAGGTTTTTCTAAATTTAATATACTTACTATTTTCTTTGAATCCGGTTTTATTCCTTCCTGGCTCAATATGTGACCAAGATGTAATTTCAGACACTCCAAGTTGACATTTACTTAAGTTTAATTGAATACAATTTTCTTTTGCTATTTCTAGTACTTGTCTAAGTATTCTATCGTGTGACTTCATATTTTCTGCATATACAACAATATCGTCAATAAATACCTCACAACCTTCAATTGACTCAAATACCTGGCTATATTGCCTATGAAAAATCTCTGGTGCGGATGACAGGCCATAAGGTGGTCTCTTGAAGGAATACCTACCAGAAGGTGTACAGAAAGTACAAAGCCTTGAACTATCTTCATTTAATTTCACATGAAAAAATGCTGTTGAAGCATCTAATTTACTAAATATTGTGGCCCCTGTCATCTTAGCAGACACCTCATCAAAAGCAGGCAATTTAAAGTGTTCCCGTTTAATACAATTATTTAAAGTACTAGATCTAAACATAGACGGATTTGACCATTTGGCTTTTTGACTATTACAATGTTACTGACAAATTCTATAGGTTCAGTGACTTTTTCTATGACACCTAACTTTTCTAATTTTAATAGTTCGTTTTTTAGAGGTTTATGTAATGCTATTGGTATACTTCTTGGTGGAAAAATTCTTCCTATACTATTTTCGTTTAATTTTATAGAATATTCCACTCCCTTCAAGGCATCAATTTTATTTTCATCAAATAAATATTTATACTCATTAATCATCTCACTGTAGTTACTATCATATTATTGCTTCTTTTTAATTTTACTCAAATATTTTCTCTCTAAAAAACCTAATTTTAGTGATGTTGATGGCCAAGATTGTTTATTATTTACTACAAAGAACATTAGTGTCACATTCTTATTATTAATTAACTTACATTTCAAGAAAATAGTACCAACACAGTTTATTAAAGAACCATCATAGTTGTACAACTTATTCCAATTATCTTTAATCATGCCCTTGCAATTCAATTTTTCCACATAACTCAATGGTAGCACATCACAGTCACTTCCTGTATCTATTTTAAAGTCTATAATTTTGTTATTAATCTGAAGGGCTTCCGTTAAACATTTGGTGACACTACCTACCATGATACTACCTAACACATGATCATCATCAGACTCACTTTCACTATTTTTATTAATTGTTTTTACTTTTTTATTTTTACACATTTTTGCATAATGCCCATATCCATTGCAGAATTTACACTGAGCTTTGTAGGCTGGACACCTAAAACCATGGTTGTAGCCACACCTGTAACAGGATTTTTCTTCTCTGGACGTTGACGGCTGCTGCTTATCATCTAATTTAGTACCTTGCTGTATCTCTTGAGTATTCTTCTTTGCTTTTCTATTATATTTCACTATTCCCACTGTATTTTCTTCCTCTTGTAGCTGTTTCACTTGTATGTTAGCCATTTCTGAGGATTTGCATATTTGTATACATTTCTTTAAGTCCAGATACTGTTCTTTGAGTAGTCTCTCTGCGACTTTGGCGTTTCTAATGCCTCTAACTATTTGGTCTCTTATGAGACTTTCTTTTAGTTCCCCAAAACAGCAATCCATTGAGAGCGACTTCAGAGATGTCACAAACTCGTCAAACGTTTCATTATCTTTCTTTTCCCTTTTGAAGAATGTATGTCTTACCATCGTTTCATTTTGAAATGGTGTACAGTAGGACTCAAACTTTTACAGTACCCATTCCAGCGTCTCCTCTTTTTCCGACTCCTTTTCAAACGTGTTGTATACCTCTAAACCTTCATCACCTATTCTGTGCAATAGGAGTGCTACTTTTTGGTCGTTGGTAATGTTTTTTCTATTGACATATCCACTAGCCTTATAGTAAAGCATAAGTTTTTTGCTTGAACCTTTTCCAATTTTCCTTTAGTTCACCATGAAATTGCAATGGCGAAGGCTGTTGAAGGTTTTCCATTTTTACGGTGACGCTAGTATTTTATTGTAGGTTACGTTACATAATTTGTCACTTACCGACTGCGCCATGTAATTTTGTTAATAAAAGGACTTCTTTAAGTTGGTAATCACTTTTATTGTAATAATATATTTAAGCCAGATGGATGACATACTTTGCATTTCCCACATTCCACACTGCATACCCTAGAGTGTTGCCATAGACATTTAATCTATTACAACTACTAGTAACTAATATTTTTATTCGTCCCTCTAGCAAACCTAAATTACTAATAATAGGAACGGGTTCACGCCGGTAGTTTACCTGCCAGTGTACAGTAGTAGTACCTGTAGTAACGCGCCTCACATGTCACTTTTTATTAATTGATGAACTGTTAGATAGTCCATCATCGTAATTGATACAGAATTTAAAACCAACTGTTACTAGTACTAACATTCTCAGGAGGTAAGCTTATTGTGACTGGCGAACATGATCTTCCCAGATCGTGTATATATGTCACAAAAAACTTAACTTACAGAGTTCTGTTGCAGAGATCTCACTGCCATAAGGCTGCATACACAGCTGGACGTCGAGGACAACGTGATCATCCTCGCCTCAGCCTACATGCCCGAAAAGGAGGAGCTGGCCCCGCAAGACCTCACCCGGCTGGTGGACCACTGCGAAAGGGAAAGGGTAGAGGTCATAATTGGGGCCGACACCAATGCTCATCATCCGCTATGGAGCATGAGCACTCAAAACGACAGAGGTAAGTCCCTTGTTGAATATCTTTTCACTACAAACCTTTCCTTACTAAACACCGGCTCTGAACCGACCTTCGTCACCAAAAAGAGCCGTACGATTATGGATTTAACACTAGCTACTGAAAACGCAGCGGAAGCCATCATGGGCTGGCACGTCTCCAAGGAGGCATCCTGCTCAGACCACAGGTGGATTCGCTTCGATCTACAGGCGGGGACACTACAAACTCTGCCAAAACGCAACCCCAGGAAAACCGATAAGGTCAAATTTGAGCAGCACCTAGCAAATAGACTTGCTCAACAGCGCTCCCCACTGACCCTCGACAACATCATACAGATTGAGGAACAGGTAAACCACCTAACCAAATCTATAATAGACAGCTACCACACAGCATGCCCAGGAACCCTACCTCCCAAAAAACCCCAGGCAAACAGCCATGGTGGGGCCCAGAGCTAGAGCGCAAGCGAAGGAAGGTTAGAAGGGCTGTCAACAAGGCTATGAATACTTGTGCAGATGAAGACTGGGACGCCTATCGTTCAGCCAAATCCAGCTACAAAAAATGTATTAGATACCCAAGCAAACAGGGATGGTGAAAATTCTGTGGGAACATAGAATCATGCCAACAAGCAAACAGGGTAAGGATAGTCCTAGCACAGACAAAACCGATGGCACTGACCGCCCTTAGAAAACAGGACAACACACTCACAACAAGAATCTAGACGCGTACTCATCGAAACCCACTTCCCTGGATGCGTCTTCACGACGACAATCAACTGGCATGATGAAACCATAACACCTACTGCCCGAGACTGGTAGTACGCAAACAAAGTGGTCACACTGGAAAAAGTCCAGTGGGTCATCAGTAGTTTTCACCCTTATAAGGCAGCTGGCCCCGACCGAATCATCCCTGCTATGCTACAGTGGGGCGACAAACTAGTCGCAAGCAGACTGGAGCGTATCTTTAAAGCCTGTCTGGCACACAGATACGTTCCGAAGGGATGGCGGGAAGTAGGAGTAATTTTCACCCCGAAGCCAGGAAAGGGTGATTACACGAATCCCAAAGCACATCGACCAATCAGTCTGACCTCCTTCATGCTAAAGACCATGGAACGCCTATGCGAGAGGGAGCTGAGAGATGGTGCACTAAAACAGCTACCCCTACATGCAAACCAGCACGCATACAGCTCCGGTAAGTCTACGGAATCAGCCCTCCATCTGGTAGTCAGCCGGATAGAGGAAGCGATCGAACAAAAAGGCTTCTGCCTAGGAACGTTCATTGACATCGAATCTGTGGAATTTAGTGATAGACGACCTAATCACAAGGCTGAACAAAAACCGCGACTACACAATAGGCTACGCCGACGACCTAACAATCCTTATCTCAGGGAAGGTAGCGGGAACGGTCTGTAACCGTAGAAAAATGGTGCGGGGAATTCGAAATAACGGTGAATCCGAATAAAACCGAGTTAGTCATGTTTACGAACAAAAGGGTATTAGGCGAATACCGATTACCCAAACTCTTTGACACGGAACTCCAACTGTCAAAAGAGGTAAAATACCTTGCCGTTATTCTTGACAGCAAGTTAAAATGGAGTAGCCACCTAGACAATAAATTACAAAAGGCCGGGATTACCTTCTGGCAGTGCAGAAGAATGATTGGTAAAAAATGGGGGCTAACTCCGAAAATCATCCTGTGGCTTTACGGAACAGTAATCCGCCCCATGATAGCGTATGGCGCTATCGTCTGGTGGCCAAGGACCGAAAACAGCACAATAGCGGCTAAACTACAACGGACCCAAAGACTAGCCTGGCAACCACTGGATGCATGAAATCTACCCCCACCGCGGCAATGGAAGCCATGCTCGGACTCCCACCCTTGGATCTGTTCATCCGTCAAGAAGCAACAGCTGCGGCTATACGCCTAAGGGCACTCAACCTATGGAGCGAGAGAAACACGCGACACACCTCACTGCTCACAGATCTCATAAAGGAGATACCCATGATAGGAGCAATGAATGATCGTGTACCCAAACAACACGTATTCGACAAAAAATACAAGATCCAACTTCATGAGGACCACCGCTGTGAGGCTTTATGCCCAACGGAATTACGCATCTTCACAAATGGATCAAAAACTGGTACAGGCACCGCGGCCGGCGTTTTATCGGAGGACCTTAATGTATCCATTTCAACACCGCTGGGGACCCACAACACAGTATTTCAAGCTGAATGCATGGGGATTACCCTGGCAGCTTCAGCGGTAATGGCCAGGAGAGTGGAAGGCCATCTGACATGGTGGTAATGGGACTGAGCCCATAATACCGATCCCTTTGCCTACCTACGAACCATTGTAAACAAACGAACGAGAGATCAACACAACAGCTATTGGATAAATCTGGAAGTTTGCAGACAGGCGAGCGCAGCACTCCCCGTGCTTGAAAATAGACTGACCAGGCGTCTTCGACAACTGACCAAACAGCAACTGCGCACGGCCACAGCTGCCATCACGGGGCACGGCTCCTTCAATAAACACCTTTATATTTTAGGAATCACCGACAGCCCTCTCTGCAGAGCCTGCATGAGAGAGGAAGAAACAGCGGCACACGTGCTCCTACACTGCCCTGTAACCGCCACATACAGGGTTCAGTAGTTTAAATAAGTTTCATTTCATAACATATTACATGAATTAAAATTGAAAGTCATTCTGTTCACTATCGCGAAGAATTAAAGTTAAGTTTCATGTCATATACAAAAAAAAAGGATCCATAATTATTAAATTTTACCAACAAAACTCACAACACCCTAAAATATTTTATCAGTATTTAAATATTTATTTCCGACCATGACATTGCGTTGTCAACAAACACCCAAATATTTTTTGTCCCTACCTGAGTCCCTAATCTCGAGGGGCGCGCCGCCGCCGTAGCAGAATGGAACACAGGCACACGTCTGTTCACGTCCTAATAAATCAAAGGGACAGACGTCATTCCACTGGATTAGGCACGTCTCTGTTCCTCTTTTTGCGTCACTTTTTGCGTGATACGCCTTTCCTATAACTCTATCACAGCCATATTTCTGTAATGACTTTTTTAACATAATGTTAAAAATTATGGTAAAATGATTCTATTCTCATTTACAAACGTTCATTCATATCATTTTGGGATACTGGTTAGAAGCTATAAAAGGTGTCTTAAATAAATATTTGATTAATTATGGCCCATCAACAGTTTCTATAGTGACATGTACGTCTATTAACACACACTAAAGAATTTTTAGGGATTTTATAGGGTCTGTGACGCGCGCTTAATCGCCTAGTGCTCAGACTGAAAGGATTATTTTAGTCTCAGACTAAAAGAATCCTTTCAGCCTAGTGCTGGAAACACCCATAGGCTATGGTGACCACTTTCTATCCCGCGGGCTTGTTTATACGCAGGTTTAGTCATGTTAATATAACAAACCGAAAGTGGTTACGTCACTTTCGCGGTTTTAGTAATTAGTGTTAGGTTGATAATGAATGATTAAATATTACCCTCCTATCCCCTCGGAAGAGACTCACGTCCGCCCCGTCGCCTCTTTCTCGAGCATTACTTGCTCGCAGAAGGAGGCAGAATTTATCCTTCTACCTAACATCTTCAGTATAAAGTTCAGTAAAAAGATTTTAAAAAGTTGTTTCCTATCTATTTTTTGCGCCTCTTTAATTATAATACAAAACGTAGTTCATGGTTTATTTCATAAATAATTCGTGATTTTTCACAGTTTCGAAAGAGCGTAAAATGAAGGCCACACAGGACAACAAATCGATGGGGGTGACGTTTTTTGTATTGTATAGATTGCGGTGCAAGATAGTGGCGGCAGGGTGGTCTGTTACGCATTATACCACTTCACCCAAAACACTCGGTTTTTTCAATAGAACTCTAAATTAGACTAATTGTTTGTTTTTGGCTATTAAGCAAATATTTGGTGGAACAAAAAACTCGGCTGTGTGTCATTTTCTTAATTAGATATAAAATATTTAAGTATGTAGCAGTTTAATTTTTTTCCTGAATGTCTCCTATTTTTAATCATCCTAATTGCTAGTATAGGCATAGTATCCCAAGAGGGCCACCCTAAAGGCATAAATGGCCCAGGTTCAGCTGGGATGCGAGAGAATATCCTTAGGGCCATCTAAAGGTCTATCCACATACATCAGCGCCGTGACCGGGACGTTCCGGACCGTGGCTGGCGGCGTCGTCGGCTGGAAGCTCCGTCGCCGGCCCGGGTACGGACGTGTGTGAACGAGTTCACATAAAATGAACATAACTATATTTTTAGAGCTCCTGACGGGACACGGCCTAACGTGAAAGTTTTAGTAGAGTCCAAATATTCGTTTTCTCTAGAAAGATGTAAGATGCATTGCCGCATGCTATACTACTTTATCAATTTTCGTAAAAAGAAATTAGCATTGTCATTCAACGTAACAGAACTGTCAGCATTATAAGCAAAATGAATAATTATGCTCTTCGTAAAACATTACTTATAACATTGCATAACTGTCATAGAATCGATGTCTTTAGGTAGGTATTTATTTATTATTTTGTTTGTTTTGAAACAGTAATTATAACAGAAGCTATATATAGTTTTCTTTTATCATTACTAATCCAAGGTACAAAATGGGGTGACCGAAATATTACGGTGTCTAAACATAAATACCGAGATTCCAACACGAGCTTGTAATACATGTAATAAACACTTCGTCCACAAAATGTGCCTTGATATCATCAACCGCACGGGCGTGTTGTCCTGCGATCGTTCATGGGTTTTTACTTTTACGGATTCACGCTTCTTCCACAAATACCTACTTAATACCATGTAATAATTAATTTAAAAATGCATATATCTCAACGGGATATATGTACATATTTAATCACTTATTCTTATTTTAAATTTCTTATAATGCAATCTCTGTCTGTGATAAGCATATTTATTATGGTTACTATAAAAAGTAATTAATGACTTGTCATACTTTAGAATCAAGGCCATACATGTTTACAATATTATCAAATACATACTAAGGCTTACATTGAGAAGTTGGTATATCTAATATACAAGCTTTATTATAATCGATGCAGCAGTTTCAATTTGAAGCTCCAACAAATTAATACACAAACAGACTTTAACGGTTTTGTAATAACTAATAACATAGAAGATAGAAAGAAGAGAGACACAGTCACAATTGGTCACAATAATATCTCATACACATCCTACTCATAGATTCCAACAAGCGTCTTACAATAGACAAGCTGAATGTCAAATTACGTGTAACCTGGCTGGATGAAATGACAGTTGAACAAGCGATAGGCGGAGTCACGTCCCGCGGCGATGGTATCCCTGACGCGGTCTCTGTGAGCGCAACATCTTACACGAAATGGATCAATTAAGACGTGGGAGTGGAGCCACACATGACCGTAACGCCTGATCGCTATATATGATATAACGCCGTGCTACCTTTCACGCCTTTAGTATCGTAAACAGCTATCTGCCACGATCTCGTATCTGTTTCACTTGTATGTGAGCGAGATTTAAAATATATCGTATGCTTACCGCGCCGATATTTAAGCAATTTTATTTGGGTGGTTAAATACCTTACTTAATCGCTTGTCGTCCATTAATTTCCCCATTTGGATAAAGGGGCTCTTCGGTAAATACAAATGGGCGTGAACCCTAAATCACTGCCAATTGCCAGCAACAATAAATGATGAAAGCTTTGCTGTACCAACCTTTCCAAACTAGTGAGCACTTTTACTACTTTTGTAACCAAAATAAGAAACTGCAAATTTTACATTGCCAAATAATGTTACCATTTTAAAGATAATAGAGTGATCTTTTTTAACCAGAACGTTTCTTTAGTGGCAACAAATAAGGTAGTATTCCGTGGGAAACTGTTCCGCAGTAACACTGCAACAAAACATTTAGTCGGTCGGCATGAGCGTGAGCGCGGTGGAACGAACCGAGACGCATGCCCGGCTTGGTGGTAGTTCCGCGCAGCGTCAGCGCCTACTACACCGAGGTCACCTCACCGCCCGAAACTACTGTAACCAGCTCTACTATTATAAAATCAAAGTTTTCATTAAACTATACGGCCATGAACCAAGTGATCGCTGTGAAACTTTTTTTTGATAATTTCATAGGTACTTTGCGTTGGGGTGTGTGTTGGGTAACCTCCTCGAGTGTCGCTCCGATTCCGATCCCGCTGCAGTCCGGGGGGAACGGAATCGGAGCGGCCGGTACACACTGGGCGGCGGTCAATGGCTTCCCCTTCACCCCTTCATAGGGTTGGCATTGATCGTCGGCCAATACCCAACGTGGCGGGAACACATCGCTCTCCGTACTCCTCTGCTTTCAGAGGAGACAGGATGAGCGATGCTGATAGTGGTGAGATGGCCCAGGGTCAGCCGAGGTGCGAGGGATATGCTCTATGGGTAACCTTACACCCCGGCGTCTGAAGACCCGAGACGGCGTGCGGTTTTAGTCGGTGCAAGCCCGACATAACCGCCCCCGCTGGCCGGCGGGGGGGTATCCGAAGGGATTTCCGCACGATAAAAAAAAAAAAAAAAAAAAGATACTTTGCGTTATGGTATGATTACATGTGGTCATGACATGAGGTCACCATTGCTTGTGTCACTAATTGTACTTATAACATCGCGATAAAAATGTATAATAATATGATCCGTTAACGGTTGCTTTGTATTTTAAATTGGACCCGATAAATTTAAATCTAAATTCTAAAAAACTGCCTATCGCTTTTAAATATTTACCGTTATAAAAAATATATTAATTATTATTGTAAGTCCGATTAAACTCCTTTTTTTAACGTGTGGAAACCCCCACGGGCTTCACCCCATCGGTGCCGACAATGGGGTGGGCCTGTCGGAATCGGACCGACTAAAACCACACGGTGTCCTCCCCAAGTGTCCATTGCCGGGCACCCCGGGTAAGCCCTCGAAAGGATAACCCCAGGGAAAGGATAACCCCAGGGCGATTAAACTACTAGCAAACATTAGCAGCAACACGCTATCTTTCTTCATAATGACTAATGCTTAAGGTGTTTCAGTTCTTGTATCAGAACTGAAAAAAATTACATAAAAACTGTAAAACCTAAAACATTAATAATATTATGCAGCCAACTTTAGACTTTTAGACGTATTATTACTATCCTAAAAATAAACTGCACGTCTTGACATGCCAATATCAAAAATATTAAATCAAATCATGGAACGGCATCTTGGAACTATCAAATAAACACTTCCTTGTTACGTTATACTTTGCGAAGCTTTCAAGTGAATACATAATCAATTTCATTGTAAAGCCAGAATATCTATTAAATATTTATCGCTTAGTCACAGTAGTGACAATAACGAATCTGCAACAAATACAGTTGTTTCCTTCGGCCATGGTGCGTTCGTGATTCCTAATTGTCACGCCGCGTTGCAAGACTTTTTATCACCTCTTGGTGAGTTATGCTGTGTTACCCTCAGTAACCCGAGTATCACGCTCTTGAATACTGTAATTTTACTATAGTTTTTATAATCATCGTATAATAAAGCTACACATCGTTCAGGTACCCACTATTGGCACGAGCGCGCCCGGGAGAGATTTAGAACTCTCCCGGCCCGCCGAGTCCGCAACTTGCTCGCCGCGCGTCGCAGGCGACTCAGGCGCCGGAGGTCGCTTAACGACCTCCCTCCTCCATGAGAGCAGGCCTGGGGGGGGGGCAGGTAAGGCCGCATGTCACCCCAGCAGAAGAAGGCCGGGCGGTGGGGCGACTAGCGCCCCTCCCCCAAACCGGGGCAAGACGGGGACACCGTGGTTCCCAAACCCGAGGGGGCCATCTCGAAACCGGAGATGACCCAGGGCCAGTCGGGGTGCGAGGGATATGCTCTATGGGCAACCTTACACCCCGGCGTATTAAGACCCGAGACGGCGTGCGGTTTTAGTCGGTTCAAGCCCGACATAACCGCCCCCGCTGGCCGGCGGCGGGAGGGTATCCGAAGGGATTTCCGCACGAAAAAAAAAAAAAAAGGTACCTACTATGCTTGATTGAAGAGGATTTTTTTCTTTAATCAACAGATCAACAGCAGTTAATGTTGGACCAGATACTTGATTTCATAAGGTCACGTCTATGTGAAATTCATAACTTCTAAATATTATTCTACTACTTACAAGGACATACTATGGGAGATAACTCGTTAGTAACGCTGCGAGCACTGCTGCTTCGAAGGCAAAAAAAAATCGTAGACAGTTATAACAAAAACTAAACTAGTTCGCCGGAACTGAAATATGTCTCCATCTCTTTTTCTGACAAAGATAAGACAAAGAACTGGAAACAGTTTAGTCATATCAAAATCGTTTGGTTAAAGTTTGTTACAATAGATTCAGTAGGTACAAATATCTACGGAACGGAATTGGTTTTATGTGATATATATAAACACTGAAGCCACGTTCATTAGCAAACAAGATTAAAAAGTCGACATGCTAGGTGATTTTTACCGATTAGGATTATCGATGCGTAGAGCGCAGGTGCCGGGGCTCACCGTGAAGCGCGACCGCAGCATCACCTGCGCCCGCGCCGCGACTAGCTGCCGGAACTACGTGCCGATTCGCCTGTCGACGCGCAGCTACCATCCACCTCAAATGTACTTACATATTGGCATAAACCTATAGGTACAGGTACATAACCACTTTAGCAAATATTCTCTGGAGGCAATTTTTATATCTAACTATGCTGCTGTAAATATATCTATCTATACTATTATAACATTGTAATTCAGTTATGTCTGTACATTGGAGATATTTAAAAAATACTCGGGTTATGTTAAATGAGCTATTCTGAACGCAAAAACATATTTGTCTGTTTGTTTGCGATGGACGCAAAAACTACTGAACGGATTACTTATTGTCCATTTTATTCTATTTTACTTATTTTTGTCCATTGTGTCATTCCGAACCACATAGAATTCGACATAGACCTACCAGAAGAGTTTTTTTCACTTGGTACGTATAGCAATTTCTCAGCCCAAGTGAACAAACTCCTCTGAAGCCATTATGCAGGAACTTGCCTAACCACCAAACCTTTAAAAAAATGTTGAGAAAGTTGCCTCACCACGCACCCTCAGTTTGTAAGTGCCAACGTTCGCAACTGTATAAACCTAAAAAATAGATAAACGCAAACCGTACATCTGAAATTAAATAAAGAGCTTGCTTATCAAAGGTTAAGTTTTTACGTTTATTTTTTTTACGTTTATTAAGTTGGGTACACCTTCAAAATATGAAATCTTTCGAGTGAAATTTCGATACTAGTATCTCTACATGACACATCTGCAAGACCCTTTGCCAGAGAATGAGCTCATTGTGATTGAATGACAAACAGAGGGTGCGTACTGGGTTCTGTTCCTCAAATTTAATTTTACAATGTATTTCAGCCAAGTAGCGCCTAATTCGAATTGTTCGAAACTTGAAGCGAAGCTCAAGAAACAATAAAGAGCATTTTCTTGAACCCAAGTTATTTGCATAAGTTGAGGTTAAGTTGCCCTACGGTCCGCACAGGAAGCTTGGCCCTCGTAACTGGGCGGCAGTGGGCCGTGCGTCCGGTTGACTCGCCGAGTCGCTACACTCGAGACCACGACTAGATGGACTTCCGCCTTTTAACTGTTCTTACCAGACTGGGGCCATTTCATTTATTTATTTAATGTACAGAGGAATCTCGTAAATCAGACGTGATTTACTGTGCCTATATTCAACCATTGTTTAACAGCTCATAATTTTATGAAACGCAGTGGAATTCGTCTCTATAGCACCGCTCATGCAGTCAATCATTATGTTGCAAGTGCGAATAAAATTTAAACAAAAGTAATCTGGTTCATGACAACTATTGAAATATTTTTCTGAATTTTCAGGCTACTTGCTTAGGATTCTATAAAGTTAAATTGGACAAATCAACATTTAGAATTAGACACGAATCCGTGACAGTACTAAACCAAGATATTATTCTACTGGCATCATAACTAATAAGTAAGTAAGAATTATCATTTCAAAGCGGCATAACGTGGAAAACATACGTATATTTTGTTATGCTCAAAGATTCCTAATACAAAAATACAAATATATGATAGGTCTTTACCTATGTAATTGCCGTTCTGCAGTACAGGCCATTTCAAATGAAAATAATATAATTTTTGTTTGGCTAAGAATTCTAATTTCAAATTAATTTCATTTTAAAAACATGGAATTCATTTTCCAAAAGTAGTCATTTGTTTATTGATTAGTGTTACGTTTTCATCGCATTTCAATCTTTTTCGTCATCATGGATACGTTAAAAATTCGAGTAATTATGGAATATGAGTATCGTCGTGGCAGCAACGCGGCACAAGCGGCACGCAACATCAACGACGTTTACGGAGCTAACAATACAAACCAACGCACCGCCTATTATTGGTTTGCTCGCTTCCGTTCTGGAAATTTCGACCTGAAAAATGAACCTCGCGGTCATCCGAAGACTTTGGTCGATAATGACGAATTAAAGGTGACTGTGGAAGCCAATGATACACAATGTACGGCTGAATTAGCAGCAGCTTTCGACGTTAGCGTCATAACAATATTGGTCCATTTGCGTCAAATTGGCAAGGTAAAAAAGCTTGACAAATGGGTGCCCCACGAACTCAATGATCGCCAGCGCGAAGTACGCGTCGAGACATGCCTTGCGTTGCTCAACAGACACACAAATGAAGGAATTTTGGAACGCATTGTGATGAGATACGCAATGCGATGAAACATGGATTCTGTTTGATAACCACGAGCGCTCAGCAAGTTGGTTGGATCCTGGTTCAGCACCTAAACAATGCCCTAAACGAAAACTTACCCCTGGAAAAGTGATGGTCACTGTTTGGTGGTCTAGCGCCGGTGTGATTCATCACAGCTTCTTACCAAACGGGGTGAGCATTACTGCAGATGTGTACTGTGAAGAACTGAACACAATGATGGAGAAGCTGGCACTGCACGACAATGCGCGACCTCATACTGCACAGCAGACGGTCTCCAGGTTGCAAGAACTGAGGTTGGAAGCTCTCCGTCATCCGCCATACTCACCAGACCTTGCGCCTACAGACTACAACTTTTTCCAGTATTTGGATAACTTCTTGGCGGGAAAGAAATTCAATACCCGAGAGGCAGTACAAAATGCCTTTGAAGAATTTGTCCAGCTGATTTCTTTAAGAAGGGTATCAATAAACTGCCGCTGCGTTGGCAAAGATGCATTAATTGCATGGGTAATTACTTCGATTAATACAAATAAAAAATACATGAAAAAAAATTGTTTTTTTTTTTTTCATACATAACGGCAATTTCATAGGTAAAGACCTAATATATAAATATTATATTTATAGATTGTGCATAATATATATAGAATCGAGGTTTCCAATATGGTAGTAGGTGTTCACTCTGTGATATAGTCCAGTAAAGATCTAATTTCAGTTTTGTTACAACTGTCACTTGATATCATCATAATGTAGGTATATGAAAATCTTGATAAAAACAATAGAAACGTAGACATTGTAAAAAAAACTTAGTCAACACACCGGAACTAAACAAGTAGATACCTACATTACACTTAGAATTTCAAACTATAAACCAACTGAACTGGTACTTGTGAGCGACTGCACACTTAAACAATATCAACAATAGACGTAGGATCGGCAGGAAATGCCGGGGAAGCCAAGATGTGGATAGAAACTACTACGCACAATGACAATAACAAACAAAGGAATCGCTAAGACGATTCAAGACCAACCATAACAACCATACAACTCTAAACATCTTTAGAATTTACTAATTAAGTACAAGTTTACGTGCCAAAGATGATCAATTGCTAATTATCTTATGCCAAATCAAATAATTGGTTACAGCTGCAGCTTAATATTATCCAATGACACACGGCCTTCACTTGTAGAATTTTGATCATAAAAAGCACCGACACAAAATACTTAATTTAACACCATCCATTTAGTGTTGTAATAAAAAACAAGGAAGTAACTGTGATTGCCACACAGACTATATGATAGCTTACTAATCGAAACGTGGTGAAATAATATAAAAGTTTAAATTGTTTCACATTGGGGGTGAAAGGAGATTAGTTGCGCACGCACCGATGAAGTCGTCACTGTATCATTTAACCGATCACCTGTCTGATGATTGTTAACGCCGCATTCACCTGGCTAAAACGATTGCGGTTAGCGAACGAGGATACTCTTTGATTGCACATTACTACCAATTTGAAATCTCAAACTATGAAATTGTTGACATAATTCTGTGAAATCGAATTTAATAGATCAATTTTACGGCGTTGTACCTTTCATATACCTAGGGTAAGTAAATATAATTTAGTATACCTAATAAAGAACCGTTTATGTTTTCATAGTTATACAGTTTTTAACCCCTGTTAATTTCACCGAAGTTATTAATTAATTTAATTAATTATATTTTTTTCGCATGGTCCTGCCATAATAAGTTACAACAGTTGGTGATGTTTTGAACTAAAGAGCAGATCCGAAATTAAGTTGGTTACTCATATGTAAGTACGAACTTATTAACACCAAATGTTTCACGAAATATATTGAATACTTAATTAATAGCTTTTGAAAATCAAGTTTACAGTAGGTATCTACGAAATAATGACCGCGTCTTGCTGAGACTGAATCCGTACAACTAAGATTTGACTGCCACTTATTGCCACTGTTGACAGTGTACAAAATTAAAAACTATAAATATTATTATACGCTCTTTTTTTTTTTTTACGTGCGGAAATCCCTCAACTAATATTTAAACCTAACACATTAAATTGACATAGGAGAAGCTTAAAAGTTCTCACGCCCCATTATGACTCATACTTATATTGCTCAAGTATAATCAAAGATATAATCATTTTCAACCTGTCCCCCATTCTGAGAACTATATCTACGGGCATTATGATGATATTAACTTCAGTTTACACTGTATTTCAAATATATTTAGAAACACAATAACAGTAGGTAATACTTCGGATCTAACAGTGAACTTAATCTCGGCCGGAGTCGGAATCTTGGTCGGGGTTATAAATATGAATACGGTAATTTTCCACCATTGAGTGGTAGAAACGTGACTGGAACGTTTGGTGTCACCACAGCACCACGAACCACAGTAATTATGTGTTAAATGTGTTTATGTGTTCCCATAAAATCGTCTCTGAATGCTTCCTTGATGATGTTTGTCGCATGCCAGCACTAGTACAGTCAATGACCAAAGTTGATATACGCTGAAATATTTACAAATCTTTTATTCCATTGGAATACATGTCCCAATATTTGATGTATAATTAGTTTTATAATCCACAGAAGACAAAGTTAATATAATTCAGGTTTTGGTTATTATTCTATGAAAGGTTTAAGAGCTTAGGTGATCAATAAATTAGAATTTGTTAAGCTACTTTTGTCGTTGACTGTACCAACACCTTATTTGCGCCGTTACATATATTACACACTTTGACACTTCACATTAAAACCGCAAAATTATGAGGTGGTTACCTACCCACATTTGTACAAATTACCTGCTTAATTATGCGTATAAATGAACGCAGGGTGATCTCACTGATAAGCAAAGTCAGCTTTTAGTATAGTACTTATTATAGGGATAAGGAGGCAGCGCCTTCATCCTAAAAAAAAATTTAAATTGCAAGTTGAGGCATGGAGCAAAATTAACAATTCTGATAGTTTTTAATAGAAGGGCAGTTATTTAAACAATAGGAGTCCATACTGCAATGTTTAAATACCAGAATAAAATTGTTTTTTATTAGGTAACTCAAAATCCTTAATTGGACGAAAGTACGCAAGTACCTACATAATGCATGAGGAGAGGCGACGGAAACTGGAACCGGAATTTGAGATTTGCACTGGTTCTTTTTATTTTTAAATTTCTTCAACCTCGGAATACAGACTTTGTAAAACCTTTGAAAAGAATACAGATGCTTTGAAATAAAACTATTTTTAATGAAAAGCAACCGAAACGTCGAGATCAGTGTAAATCATAAATTAACACCATATAAATAACGATAGAATTCGTTAAAAATACTTTTATTTCAATGTGTGATGATACTCGCGTAAACTTCAGATAAGTAATACCAAATACAGATAATTAACGAAAAATAGACGTAGGTAGTGAATACTACCTATTTTTGATTTTCTTTTCACTAAACTAGCACCCAACTTGCTAGCCCCTATAGCGACTCGTGGTCGGATCCCGACGGATGAACATCCTACTTTTGGGTGGTCGGACCGATGTAGTTCATTTCACGCATTTTAAGTAGATTGAACCATTACGTCCCTAATTTATGAGCTGCTACAACCGAATAAACAAAGTTATTTGTAAGTTTATTAAAATAATTACTAAATTTTATTATTGAAAACACTTCATCAAATTCCAAAAGGTGTGTCACAGCCCTGCTAATGTTGAAGTATAGGCCGAAGCTTTTCGACCTCATGGATGAGTAGAACTAACTTAGTGTTGCATTTCTATAGTGGGTGTATTTTGCAAACCATCGTATTGGGGCGGAGTAATATGAACTGATTGAATTGCCTTTTCCTGATAAGGTCAGCTTTGCAACTCATAAGAGGTCTGTTCTTACAAAGAGCCATTCGTCGACTCGGTAGCGTAATATCGCAGTCAGAGAAGATTATTTTTATATAACACAGAATTGAACCTTAAATAATTAAAGTAAACGTGTATTATACTACTAAAGTATTAAACAAGCATACCTGTCACCTAATAGTAAGCGGTTATCTATGCCAGTGAACACTTGTTTAGCATGTAAATACTTAGTAGTAAAAAAAAACAGTAGCTATCAGTAAATACCTTCTCTCCCAGCCTATTAGTATTGTATGTTTATAGGATAATCTACAAAATGCCCTAAATTGTATTTATCTTAGACTCTATATTTCCTGGGGTTATCCTTTCGAGGGCTTACCCGGGGTGCCCGACAACGAACACTTGGGGAGGACACCGTGCGGCTTTAGTCGATACACAACATAACCACCCCCGCTGGCCGACGTGGGGGTATCCGAAGGGATTTCCGCAAGTAAAAAAAAAGACTCTATATTTCGTACATTTTAGCAGTTACGAGATCCACCTCAATAAATATTTTCTTTTAGATTCGCCAAATGTCTAAATTAGTTCCCTGGGTTAAATACAATGCTAAGTCCCAGATATGTGGTATTGGCAAGATCATTCTCCTTACAGTCATTGTTAAATGGTCCCACTATTCCAAGGATTATGGGTGCCGATGCCGGCTGGGTGCTCACGTGGGTGCAGCGGGCGGGGCGTGAGACCGCCCACGCTACGCCCATCGCGCCACGCCCTGTTGCATCTCGACGTTTAAAATCACCGAATTAATATAAAGTATGATATAATGTATAGATTAACAAGTCAGGTCATAAGTAAGAAACTTTAAGAAGGCTATGTTTCGATAGTTACTTCAAATTCATCTACGACTGTAAAGTGACCGCTCACGCTCGGTGAGTCACCCGCACTCCTTAGAACCGGACAGATTTCATAGAGATTTCCTCACGATGACTGAAATTCCTGCACTGATTTCGACATACCAGCTACAAATAATGACAAAATCTGTACATTTTATTATATTTTCGAACCTTCGTAGCTTTCATCTAGAAATAACAGGAATACCAAATTTTACAATTAATCTAATTTACTTTACGTAAGAAGCTAAGCGCCCTCTCGTTGGCTTGCCTGGTCAGCGTATGGGGATGTTGTTGAAGAAGTTCGTATAATTTCTTAGTGCGCGTGCTTGTTACTACTTTTTGTGTGTACATTGCCTCTTTTTACTGATTCTACCTTGACGAGTATTTGAATAAACTCTGCAATTATTCCCATTCTCTCCTATCTTCCCCAGTAGGGTGTAAACATTTATATCTGGAACTAAACAGTTCAGCACGTCTTTTCTATGTCCACTATTAAGATTTGGAATCTTTACCAACACATGTGTTTTCCTCCTCTAGCAATTCTGTTTTTTCTGAGCTTTCCTCGAGGCAGTCAGATAGTTTAGCTTTATTGGTCGGACGGTTACTTTTGTATACTTAATCTACCCAAGTATTGAAAAGAATGACTTATATATCTCGCTTTTAAACAATTCAAGTATTATAATAACTTGGAAACTAAGTCGTGTTGTTCTATACATCCATCTTCTATGAAAATATTACATTTTAAGGTATCAAATCAGTCTCATTAGGTGCCATTAATCCGAATACACGTTTTGAATTTAGGAAGCTGTTCATCCACACCTCCGGGGTCCGCTTTTCATTTCAGGTGTGACTAATTTGGGCTATTACGGGAAATCCTGCCTGCATATGAAATGGCATCATCGGTCACGCTTACCTACTACCCTAGTTTATGAAATTTTAGCTTAGCACTTCCTAAGAGAGAGGGACCATGGGGACCTCTCCTACCGGATGTGCCAGATGGTTACCGGACACGGGTGTTTCGGTAAGTATCTGTGGCGCATCCACCGGGAGACAACGCCGCAGTGCCAGCACTGCGAGGATCCTGGCGAAGACACGGCGCTCCACACGTTGGTGGAGTGCCCTGCGTGGGCGAGTCAACGCCGGGATCTCGTTGCGGTCCTGGGCGTGGACGTTCTCTCGTTGGAGACCATGGTGAGGGCCGTGGTCTCCGACGGGAGCAAGTGGCACGCCGCCGCCTCTTTCTGCGAGCAGGTAATGCGCGCGAAAGAGACGGCGGAGAGGGAGCGGGAGAGAACCCTGCCCCCCGAGTTTCGTAGTCTGCGGCGAGAACGCCGCAGACTCATCTACGCCCGGGACTACCATCCTCCATGATCGGGGCCTGAGGACGGCAGTTGGCCGACTCGCCGTCCTTACAGAAGCAGGCCGTGGCGGAGGCGTGTCGTGTGTGCCCCACACACGCCTGCCAACTCACCGAAGCGGGATAAAACCCGACCCCACCAGGCGAGGCCGCGGTGGCGGCCGAAGTCCGCCGGCAACCCTGGGGTTATCCTTTCGAGGGCTTACCCGAGGTGCCCGGCAACTGACACTTGGGGAGGACACCGTGCGGTTTTAGTCGAGACACGACATAACCACCCCCGCTGGCCGGCGGGGGGATATCCGAAGGGATTTCCGCAATTTAAAAAAAAAAAAAAAAAAAGCAGTTCCTAAGATAAAGTCTAAATAAAAATTCATTTATTCATTAAAACCCCACTCACGAGACGTCAATTAAAAAAGTTAAACTAAAGTTTAGCAAACGAACCACCGGCTACCAAACGCGCCCTGTCCTGAGAAGACTCCGGCAAGAAACTCAGCGGTTTTTTTTTGGTCTATTTACAAACATGTTTACTTGATCTAATAACAACGTTTTTTGGAGTAGCATAGTAAGAGAGCAAACAGTTCATATCCAAGCTTGTTATTCGTCTAAAAAATCAATAGATACCAAGCTATCAATAGGTAGTTACTTAGGTACTCTAAAATTATATACTCGAAAGTAATAGCTGTAATCTAAAATCCTTCGTGAGACTTTAAGTTCCAATATGCAATTTCAAATTATACATGATCTCATTAAAAAGCGATATTCTACCTTTTTAGTTCTCGTTTTGAAATTAAATCTGTTATGAAGGTTTCCATTAGGATTAGTTTGCGAGGCTTCATATACCTCACAAATAAAAGTTCAACTTTCTCAGTCTGATGGCTTAACTTGCACCGGAAAGTTTAATCGAAGATGATGATGCAGAACGTCTATTTATTAATAAATTGAAGCGTTTATAAGGTACTGCAGTAGATCAAAAAATGTCTCATTAATGAAACTCCCATACCCACATTTTATATTTTTATTTCTTAACCTCTTTACCCATACTATTGTTATATTTTATCTATTGTAGAAACGTAGCGCTTCAACAAAATTGTAGAGTGTACTAAAGTATCCGAACAGCATTTGATATTCACACGAAATTCTGAGAACCTGAAGTTAAATCCTGCTAAACTTTTCCTCACTAACAGTCACTGCCGCACTTTGTTAGTAAGTTAATTCTATACTTTTTCGGTAGATGTCAGTGTTCAATGTTTGAGTTTTCGAAAGCTCCACCCTTGTTCAGAAACCTCCCCTCAGCTTGCACTTTCCTCCTTTGTCGGTAGAGCGCGCTATGGACATCGTTCTTCAGACTTGAGCTATATTATTTGACTAGTCCTTTATATGCCTACGTATTCTGAGTTTGAAAAGATTTTTATATTTTAGGTATTATTATGTAAACAGTAATTATTATTAATTCTTCGTAGTTTGTGACAATAAAGATAAAGCATTTAAATAAAACGATTAAAATCAAGAAAATTCAGTTAGTGAAGTGTCGAGATCTACGAGTGGTAAGCGGCGGCGGCGGCGGTAGGCCGCGGCGAGATGAAGGAGCGGTTGATATCATCAACCAAGCTTTGCAACATTTGCCGCCACTGCGCGCCACGCGCCTTGCATCAAATACCTGATAAAATACGTACGCACATCTTTAATTTCATCTTCAGAAAACCACATACTCAATTTTGATTAGTTATTTTAAATTAATTACCGATGGACAGGAATCTAGCCCAGTTAATATGGTTCCCACGCCAACGCCGAAGCCCGCTTTCCCCAGTTTCGTAGCCGCCCCGCTGCGATGCTTTTGTGAAAACCACAGCAATTCATTTTGTTTTTCGTACAAGTGTACTACTGTGATCATTCAAGCAACATTTCATAGCATAATCGGCGAGTACTGTTGTTCCGCTCTTGATCAAACAATATGCGCTGGCAAACGAATGATCGCTCAAGGTGAAAATCGACGTCTGCTATGATTTCATGGTGTTGGTATGATGAGGTTTATTTTTATTTTGTTTTGTGCCATGCAATACTTTTAGTACACAAAAGCATTTAGAGAGTTGATTCTAAGCTGAGATTATTGAGATTTAACTTTAGGTAGGTAATGCGATGGTACACTGATAAAATTGATGATTATTGTAAATAATTAGTTAAAAATATTTAAAAAAACAAGCTATTATTAAAAAAACCTGCTGCAATAAAACGAAAATAATAATTTTATATTTGTTGTTGTGTCTGTCTACACCGGAGTGAGAAAGGCGCAAGTATATTATGTATGTTCGTATTAGTTAGAAGTTTCTTTATTTAATACTAGCTTTTGCCCGCAGCTCCGCCCGCGTAGATGTCGGTTATCGCGACAAAACATAGCCTATGTCCTTTCCCAAGGTCTAATCTACCCCTGTACCAAATTTCAGCAAAATCGGTTCAGTGGTTTAGGCGTGAAAGCGTAACAGACAGACAGAGTTACTTTCACATTTATAATATTAGTAAGGATTATTACTCAAATAAGTCGGGTATCAGCTACAGGTAATTACTTTAAAATTGGTTTTGATACTTGGCAAAGGCGTATTCGGACATCCAGTATCACTATCCATGCATAGTTAAGTGCATTTGTGTCAAGTGTCGACGCAATATCGGCAGGTCCTGAGAGAATGGAAGTTGCCGATTTAACTTCTTGGCTGGGCGACGGCCACTCGCAGAACAAACAATCATGAGTCGGTTATGTTCACACTACACTGCAGAGCTGTTCATGCATATATAAAGAGGCTGTTGCGTCGTATGGACTTAGTCCCTGGAGTATGCCGCGTGTCTGGAGATATTACTTCTTTCGCCACCGCTGACAACTTTAAGACAAAATTCAATATGTTTTATTTAAAATCTTCATCGGAAATTAAAGTACTGAAGTTTCGCTACCTTTATTTGTGCGGAAATCCCTTCGGATACCCCCCCGCCGGCCAGCGGGGGTGGTTATGTCGGGTTTGAACCGACTAAAACCGCACGCCGTCTCGGGTCTACAGACGCCGGGGTGTAAGGTTACCCATAGAGCATATCCCTCGCACTCCAACTGACCCTGGGCCATTCGCAGTGTCCCCTCTGATAACAGCAGAGGGGTACCTGGAGCGACCACCCCCGCGGGCCTTGCAGGCCCGCCATACCTCGACCCCCTCGTGCAATGGGGTCAGCTGGCCCTGAAAAGGGCCGGTTGGTCAGACTCTTGGTCGTTGACGTAGACGCAAGCTACTCCAGAGGAGCAATCAATGATGCGTCATCGCCCACCTTGCCCAGGGTGCACCAAACTTGGAGGTGATCCAACCAGTCGCACCCCGAAGTTTCGCTACCCATAAGAAGTTAATGTAGGTGACGTTCACATAAGGTTTTTGTAACTATAAAAAGACACTCACCTTCTTCAGGGTGATATATTGATTAGATTGCGTTTACCATTCAAATAATACATAACATAACATAACATAAACTCACGCCTATATCCCCGAAGGGGTAGGCAGAGGTGCTAGCACCCACATTTAACCAGTTTATGTTTAGGTCCCAATGTAATAGGTGGCGAGCCTATTGCCATTAGCCGGGCACTTATAAGCCTGCGATAAATACACACATAACTTCGAAAAGCATCGAAAAGTCATTGGTGTGTGCCATGGTAAAACCTGGGATCGAGATAATGGACTGCTGAGACGAGGTCTCGGGCCTCGTCTCAGCAGTCCATTACCCATACCACTAGGCTACCGCGCCTAATTAACAAATAATAAGCATATGCAAATAATAGGCATAGATCGGTACAAACTCATCATCATCATCATCTTAGCGTTGTGTCCGAGGCTACATCTCGGAGCCCAGTGTCCCAGGTAACCCAGGTCGGTACAAACTATAAGACATCAATTAGTGATTTACTCGCACTTCTAAAAATTCGATAAGGTTATTAACGTTATACGTATATACATACATATACTCACGCCTACGGTATATGTAGTACTCTACATACACCGTAGGCGTGAGTATATGTATGTATACGAGTATACTATGTATGTATATGATAGTAGATGAATGACTACTGTCATTCATCTACTATCATTAACGTTTTTAACTGGGATATAGCATATAGATATAGGATAATAGGTATAGCAGCGTGAAGTTAATAAGAAGTGCCCAGTTGACAGGAATACGTTACTCTAGTACGTGGGTTCAAAAACCTAGCTCTAGTTAGTGTACTTGGATGTTTAGTCCATGGAAATGTTACAATTTAAGGACCTAATATTGCATTTATTACGAGGACACAATTTTATTTTTGGGACATTTGTGGATATATGTGTGTATATGTGGATAGAAATTTTCTCACTTTTTGCTTTTAAGTTTTTTAATTTTAAATTTAAGGCAAAAAGTTTTTGAAATTATTTGTAGGCAAAGCGATTTGCTACAAATTATGTCTTTACGATTTTTTTGCACGACGTAGTTCGCGAAAAAGGTGTTAGCACCCCTTTTTCCAAGATGGCGGCCCGGGGACAAGGGCGGCAACCCCACAAACTTGGGGTTAAGCTTCTATTGACACATGTCCCAAAAATAAAATTGCGTCCTCTAAAAAATGCAAAGCTCATGTAACATTTCAATGGACAAGTTGTATACTGTAATAATCGAGTAGGCAGTTCTTCAAACAGGAGGAGGTTCTTTGTTCGCCTGTATCAAATTTTTTATCTGACTTCAAAAGGGGTCGTACGGTCCATGGCCTATATGGGTCATGCGGTCTATATGGGTGCCCAATCTGGGCAAAGACCCTGATGGCCAAAAATGTGTGGATGCTGCGCCAACAGCCGGTGATGACCAACAGAGTCATTAGGGGGTCTCGGGGGGGGGGGGGAGGGCGCAGGATCTCCTTCGAGGCGGCGAGTCTCCTTGTTGGAACTCCACCATGGGACCTGGAGGCGAGAGGCCTTTCGCACATTTATCGGTGGCAAAAGGAGGCGCGGAAGCAGGGACGGGACCCTAAGCCTCGAGAAATCGAGGCCGTGCAGTCACAGCTCCGCCATGCCATCGTAGTGTAGTGGATGGAATGACTTGGGCAACCAAGCGCAGGGTACGCCGTAGTAACGGTGGTAAGGCCCATCATGTAAGACTGGCTAGAGAGGCGACGCAAGAGCCTCTCGTACCGGCTGACGCAGGTGATCTCTGGGGAAGGGTGCTTCGGGAACCACCTGTTGCGGATCAGGAAGGAGCCAATATCTGAGTGCAATTACTGTGATGCAAGCGTGGACTCAGGGCTGCACACGCTGGCGGAGTGCCCGGCGTGGGAGGTGCCGAGGCGGGCCCTCGTGGCTGCCCTTGCAGTGGGAGTCCTCTCGCTCGGCATCTTGCTCACAGCGATGGTGCGGAGCGCGAGTGCGTGGGCTGCCGCTGCCTCTTTCTGTGAGCAAGTTATGCTTGAGAAGGAGGCGTCGGAGCGAATACGGGAATATCTCCCGCGTTTGGTTGACCCGATTTATATAAAAAAAGGAGGTATGTCCGTGGTTTGTACAATATGTCGTCGTATGTTCTTCTTGTTTTCAGTGTCATTTCAGTCATTTTCAATAAATCACTTACGTTCATTAAAAACGAAGAAATAAAAAAACTTTTACCGACTCCGAAAACCAAGAAGGGACTGAAAGTGAAAAATATCGAATTACATATTTCATTCAAAAGAAGACTTTCCTGTTGAAGTCGGTGCCAAATACATGGAGACATCAACCCACATCAACCCACAATGCCCCGGGATGAGATGATGTGACCAGACTTCTAGAAGGTTCTATGTTCGCCTGTATCTACTTTTATAAATACTTATACCCATATAAGGGACTATCGAATTATCTAGTGTATTATCGAACATGACGTCAAATGTCTTTTGTTTGGAATACATATTTTGAAAAGCCGTATTTATTGATGTCGATTCTGTTGTTACAAAACTCTCGAAACTAGACTACCTTTTTAATAAAGCAAATATTGATTTAATCCGACGGGACATATAACAAAATTTCGAATTTCAAATAAAATAGTTTTAGAGATAGTTTAGTTTAGTGAGATGAGCAACAGAAATAATGCCATTTTTAACCGAGATCAGCCCATCACAGAAGCAAACACCAGATCTTGTTATCGACACGGAGTTCTGTGTTCGGTTACCACCCTTAATAAGCAAACTTTTAAAGTTGTTACTTACGAAAACGTTTGGTGAATTGATATAGAAAAGCACAGCAAATGCGTTTCTATCGCAACGCGTTATGCTTTATTATCGTTCATTTACTTAGCATACATAATATGCTTCGATACGATTTCGTTACTGAAATCACAAAACTAACAATTAAATTGTGCAATTGCGTCCACTTAGCAAAGATTTTCTGTATAACGTACTCAAATATCCCACACTGTACTAGGCTGGTTTTATAGAGATAAGCGGTTAAAATTATCTATAAAAATAATACTAAGAGGAAAGATTTGATTGTTTGTATTGAATAGGTTCCGAAACTACTGGACAGATTGAAAAAAAATCTTTATTCATTCGAATGCCACATTATCCCCGAGTAACTATAGGCTACTTTTTATCCCGATATACCCACGGGATCACGACTTACGTGGGTGAAACCACGCGGCGATGGTAGAAAATTAATAAAGTCTAACTGGTATGTCAACTTACCCATTTATATCCACATATGTCAGTCCTAAATCACTTATTTGAAACATCTTTAAATCTATTATTAGATTAATAAATTGAGTTTGTTTCTCTAGCGAATAAGCACTAACATTCAGCAGTGAACAATATCTACATTATGTATTAAGTGTCTATTGTATTTAGATTATTATTTGTTTGTCTATATTATGAACATAATCGTTCAATGTTCAGTAGGAGCTATGTGTTTGTAAACTCAGACGTCCCTGGACCGCCCGAACCCGCCTGCTCCGCATTATCTTTCTACGATCTCCAAGCACTAAACGTATGAATACACCGAATTCATTCATCTGCGCAATTCACCATAGAAACAATAAGCGTACCCTTCACCGCGCCCGCTTGAGATACTACAAAATGTAAAAGAAATATAGGTATTGCTTGGGAACCCTTTATTACTGGAGAGGGCAATCGAATGCTTAAAACATTGCAATAGAATACGAGCGGGGTGAATGGTGGCAGTCTGGCGGTACAATGAGGCGCGCAGCCCGCTGCCGCGGCTAGGTGTCGAATGTCGGACGCACGTCGCCCACGCCGCGCCACCGTGCCACCGCTCCTGCCGCACCTCTTACCACCGACATACGATATCGCCTTTTTATTTCATAATTTCTACACAATAGAATCGCTGCAAAGGCGTAGGGTGAAGACAATGATCCCGGAGGTAGAAAACGCTCGGAAACCCTTTATATCCAATTTATTGTCTCATAATAAAATCGGGTGCAAATTAAAATGTGTATTGAGCCGTACAACCGGTATCACCAAGGCATTTTTAAACGTCTTTTGATGCTTTAAGCATAAATAATAGATAATACTGAGGTATACGTACGATAAACTGCCAAAAGTTTACTGAACACGAATGTGGGGATCGTAGCGGACACAGATGCGGCGCAGACTTTTGAAAAGAAATGTGAAGGATGTAAAAACAAAGGGTGCTTAAGAATGTGAGAGCTGTTTGTTTTCTTTTTACGCTATCAGACATAAGGCAATTCAGTTTCATATAGTTAATGTGATAAGAGCCGAAAACAACTCGTCAGCGGCCGCTAATAAATTGAAGGGGGGGCTTATCGAGATTGGCGATCCGGTGTAATGTGTGTGTTTGGGTAATCAGATGTGAGCCATCCAACTTTTAATTCCCCGAGATCCAGGCTGGTACGGGGTAGAGGGGGTCCGGCCACCGCCGATATCGCATATAAAAAGGTTGCGGATCGCTCGCTCCTCCATCCAGCGATTGGCTAGGCGGCGCCCGCTGCTCCCCGGGGCCCTATACGAGAAGCGAAATGGGCCCCAGAACACCCATAAGAGAGCGACCCCGCCCGCCACGGCCGAATAATTAGGGCTCTTTGTTTAGATAGCGGCAATTTTATTTGGGAGCGAGCGGGCGCTGGGGACGTCTTCGGCCATTCCAACCGCCTGATATTAATAAGAAACGTGTGTGCCGCTGCCGACTAAAACCATCGCTGAATGAAAATGTTCCTTCGATTTTATTTTTCCTCAGTTGAACAACGCGTTCTTCGTTCCTCGAGTACCTTATTTAAATATTGTTCACACTTTATATTACAGCAAACGTATTATTGAAATGCCAGTTTATAAGATGTTACACTAAATGAATTGCAAATTTAGACAGTCGGTCTTAATTGCTTTTATGTTTTAAGATAGGTACCTACTGTGTGTGCGAGGGATATGCTCTACGGGCAACCTTACACCCCGGCGTATTAAGACCCGAGACGGCGTGCGGTTTTAGTCGGTTCAAGCCCGACATAACCGCCCCCGCTGGCTGGCGGGGGGGTATCCGAAGGGATTTCCGCACGAAAAAAAAATAGGTACCTACTGTGTTTCTACTTCTCAACGTTTTGATTGAATTTCACCCAGAGATGGATATGGGTATATAGGTAATATATATATAATAGATAGGTAGGTACTTAGAACTTGTTCAGTAGGTTGGCGATAGAGAATTTTTTTGTAAGAAATATGATTATCAGAGATTTTACCGAATAAAAACAAGCAGTATTTTTGTATTGATAGCAAAAGTTGTTGAAAGTGTGAATTACAACCACAAGTTCATAGCAAAGAAAAGGGGACCGTTGACAGCGGCAGGCAATATCAAATAAATAATGCAGAAAGCAAAATTGGGATTTTGATTTGTTTTGTTCCTAACTTTTATTTGTCTTTAGCTAGAATGGTAAACACAAAGGTACGGTATTCACCTTCAACTGTGATTTTCTCAAACTTTCGAATTTAAATTTCGATTAAGCATTTCTGTTAATGAAGCGGAAAATTTAATGACTATCAGTAGAGGTAAAGGTGAATTCTTTCCTCTTTGTAAATCTACAACTATACATTATTTTTAAATAAAATAATAAATTTACTGTCAGTAACGAAAGTAGCCTTACATATTTTAATTTACTTTGCCATCAAATACAAGCAAAATATCAAATAATAAAATTATTTATACAAAAATTCTTAAACATTTATTTAAAAAATTTCGTGTAGGATGCCTTTTGTAGATTTATGAGAATTTGACTTACGGCCGGTTTCAATAATCCATCTATCCTTTACAGCAGTTAAAATAGCTACCATTAGTATCTATCGGGGATTTTTTCTGTTTCAATAAACAAAGATAAGCAGAAAACGACATTTTTAATATTGAAACCGCAGTTACAGATAGATTAATGTTGACATGTTTATCTGGGATAGCTTCTACCTTAAACTTCTTCTTCGAAACTTCTGAATTAAGTATAATATGTATTTTACAAAAAAAAAGTATATAAGTATGTTTATCCGCATTCTGGAACCCATAACACAAGCTAGTTAAACTATGCTTACTTTGGGACTAGAAAGCGCTGTGTAGAATGAAAAAAAAAGCGGCCAAGTGCGAGTTGGACTCGCCCATGAAGGGTTCCGTAGCAGTAAGTAACATAATAATGTTTTTTTTTTAATTCTATATTTGAGTTGATTGAATGATAGGTAAATTGCGTTTTACAATTTATGACGTATTAAAAAAAACTACTTACTACTTCAAGCCAATTTTCGGTGGAAGTTTATATGGTAATGTACTTAAATCATATATTTTTTTAGTTTTATCATTCTCTTATTTTAGAAGTTACAGGGGGGGGACACATTTTACCACTTTAAAAATATCTCTCGCGCAAACTATTCAGTTTAGAGTAAAATTATATTAGAAACCTCAATATCATTTTTGAAGATCTATCCATAGATACCTACCTCACACGTATGGCTTAGATGAAAAAAAGAATTTTAAGTTTCAGTTTCAAGTATGGGGAGCCCCCAAAATTTATTGTTTTTTTCTATTTTTGTGTGAAAATCTTAATGCGGTTCACAGAAAACATCTACTTACCAAGTTTCAACAGCATAGTTATTATAGTTTCGGAAAAAACTGGCTGTGACATACGGACGGACAGACAGACAGACAGACATTACGAATCTATAAGGGTTCCATTTTTTGCCATTTGGCAACAGAACCCTAAAAAGATAAAAATTACTAGAAAGCTTATTCTTAAAAAAGCGTTTTAAATTAATTATTTATTATATACGTCCTTAAATATAGAAAACACATACCTACAGTTGTATGTTAACGCAAGTGAGACAGCGGGCAAAAGCTAGTTTAAAATAAGGATCTCATAACGAGTCGCAGGTCGGTCACTGCATTATAGTAGAGATATGCATAGCACAGTGTAAGACGGCTTGTGACTGTAGCGCGCAGTTCCGTGGGGGCCTCCACTCCTGGCTTTGTCTCGTCCCCGCAAACTTGCCATAAATGTTAATATGGGATCTTCACACATTTGAATATCTATTTCTTCGCGAGGCCGGTTCGTTAACGCGGCCTTGAATTTTAAATTTTATCGCCGCACCGGGAGCGCCGCAGATGAGGTGCGCGCCTACGTGATCTCCCAGAGAAAATAACTGAATGAAACTTCTTTTTGTTTGTCTCCTTTATTTTTGCAAAGTGAAATAAATGATCTGAGAAAGATGAAAGTATTGCGATATAATGCCCTTGCATATATTTCAAATATTCGTATAATTTTACCAGAGCACCATTATATTTTATTTTCAAGTGCACTGGAATTCATTTTCAGCCTAGCCTACTCAAATGTACCTCTCTACTCTACCTACTCAGTACTTTGTAAGTTAAGTGTTGAATATAACTAAATTCTAAGTTTAAATTTTCCCTTTCATTAAATGGAAACTAGTTATCATTCCAACAACCATGTCGGCTGTCATCATAGTTTTTCTTGACGTTATAGAGAGGATTGACGGACCTATTTGATACAGTCATAGTCATAGTAGATAAGGGATGAAACTTCTTTGTCTTTTTTATCAGAGCATCAACTCATCTCAATGTATTTCTAATCATAAGGATCCTTTCTCTTTTTTAAAAACACCGTCATCAGTACTACCATCCACTTTAGATAAAGGGTAGTTGTCGTGATACAATGGTTGTTTTAGGGGCCACATGATGCTGATTGCTGGACAAGGTTCGAGCGCAGTTCCTCTCGGTGGTGTCAGGCGACAGTCGCTCCCATAATAGCCGTATAAACTAAACCAAAAGGAGGAGGAAGAGTAAGCGAACCTCGAGCTCCAAGATGACGGCCTCGGATGCAACCAGGAACAACGCTAAGATGATGATGATGATAACTACAAGTTAGCTGTCATGTCGGTATTTTTTTAAATTCTTGTCTATTTAGCAGAAACAACTGAACAGATTTTGATGCAGTTTTTTCGATTAGAAAGGTCTTGGTCAGATGAAAAATCTGCCATATGTTTGATTGCAATTGGTTAAGTAGAACTGGAGATATGACTAAAAAACGATAACCGACCTCCGTGCAGGCGGAGCTGCAGGCATTAGTTAGTTAGTTAGTTAGTTACTATTAGTTATATAATTATACAATATAGAAACAGTATAAGCAAACAAAAACTTAGTACAGCCCTACGCGTAGTGTCGCGTGATTTCCTTTACAAAATTGAACTTGCAGTAATGGAGTTGAGCTTTAGATGTCTCACAACGTAACATAGGTATCAGTAGAAACTACGGCTCAGTATGCTTAATTACTAATTATCTTGTTTCTATTTCGCGTACCTCACGTGAGACGTCACATAGACTTCCAAACCTCTCGTATAAGTTCCGACAAGCGACAGCGATGCGAACATAAAATATAAAGCCAAGTAGTGTTGTGAAGATCGGTAATTAGATATTCATGTTTGAAATCCCGAGCTATTTCGTTAGTGACAAAGCAAAAGAGCCAAACTATCATTGGTAAAAATGTCAAATTTTGATATTGGATGAAACGTTTTTGTGAGGCCTGTGGTTTCTAGCGTGAATCAAAAAACAGTAAGATAAAATGAGAGTTTTAACTAGGTCTGCATTTCATTCTGTTGTTGCAAAAATTGAGAGAAGCAATTTCACCAGGACTTTTTCTAACGGTGATAATTCCTCAATGTCAAGTCCGATTTTCGTTTTTCTTTTTTTTGTCTTGTGTATATGCACAAGTTACTTAATGTAATATGAATCGCGTGAATGAGGCTTTTTTGTTCATTAGGAAATCAGATTTCAAATTTTCTTTCCGGTGATTATTCCTCCTTGGTACACATGAATTTTTAGGGATTTCCTTTAGAAAAGCCGTATTGCTATCGAGTTGTCGTCGACGTCGTCGTTGCCAATTTTTTGTCACGGTTTTGGGCATGAAGGAGATGAGCTATCGAGTTGCTGTTTTCGGTAATAGATTCGTGCTGGGGTGAACCATTGCAAGATAAAGAAAAACATTTTTTTTTTAGTATTAAATGATATTGCTCTGCCTATGCTCGTTAGTTCAGACTTTCTGATAGACGATTCGGTGCTTTATTTCAAGAAGGTTGTTAGTCATTCTTTTCCTACTGACTTTTTAGGGATTTTCTTTAGAAAAGCCCTATTGCTATCGAGTTGTCGTCGACGTCATCGTTGCCAATTTTCTGTCACGGTTTTGGGTACGAAGGAGATGAGCTATCGAGTTGCTGTTTTCGGTAATAGATTCGTGCTGGGGCGAACCATTGCAAGATAAAGAAAAAGAAAAAAAGCCGTTGTATTCGGCTGAGCTCGTCTCAGGAATTCAACTTGTTAATTACATAGCCTATCCTTCCCATCAGTAACATCTTTGCTTGTGTGTAATTTCATTAGAATCGGTTCAGCCGTTTGGGAGGAGAGGTCTTACGAAACACATGAATCGTCTAAAAGAGAGCAAAGCTCTGACGAGTTTCGCTTGATTAGGAGTGCCTACCTAGTCCGTTATGTCTTCTTCCAGTTTTCATTTTTCAGAATAAGCCATGTAAAATATTTTATGAGCCGCGAATGTAGTGAATAACCGTCAGTACTCTTGGGACTAGCTGGTTGTTCGGTCCGGTCTGAATAGTCCACCAGGTCTCGTCGGTTGATCCGGTCTAAGACAGACGACACAAATTTGTCACAAAATTCGGCCGGGTGGGTACCACCGTGCACGATTGCAAAAAACCCTCCATAGTAATCCAATTTCGGTTTGATTGCGTTCAGGGGTCAGCAAGTGCATAGCCGGGCACGGGGATTGTGGTCGCAGCACTAGTGGGACCGGTGGGTGTCACGCGGTGCTGCGACGACAATCCTCTTCTGATGAGGCCGTCAAGCTGAGTGCCACCATTGTTAACATAGTACGTGTATGTAATGGTGACCCTCTTTCCTGAGACTTTACCTTCAGCTTACCATCAGGCGAGGTGAAGTCAAATTGACGTGTCCTAAATATAAAAAAAAAAAAAAGACGTCTCGTTATGAAAACAAAATTTAAAAATGAAGTCATCCATCTGTGTATTTCTTCAGCAGTATATTGTGTTGGGTAACCTCCTCGAGTGTCGCTCCGATTCCGATCCCGCTGCAGTCCGGGGGGAACGGAATCGGAGCGACCGGTACACCCTGGGCGGCGGTCAATGGCTTCCCCTTCACCCCTTCATAGGGTTGGCATTGATCGTCGGCCAATACCCAACGTGGCGGGAACACATCGCTCTCCGTACTCCTCTGCTTTCAGAGGAGACAGGATGAGCGATGCTGTTAGTGGTGAGATGGCCCAGGGTCAGCCGGGGTGCGAGGGATATGCTCTATGGGTAACCTTACACCCCGGCGTCTGAAGACCCGAGACGGCGTGCGGTTTTGGTCGGTGCAAGCCCGACATAACCGCCCCCGCTGGCCGGCGGGGGGGTATCCGAAGGGATTTCCGCACGATAAAAAAAAAAAAAAAAAAAAAAAGGTACGCACGGAGACCCGAAATATAGTATAATTCTATATACGAATTTAAAGTTAGCAACCCTATTATAGTATGATAGCTTTTACCCGTGGCTTCGCCCGTCCGTGGAGGTCGGATATCGTTTGTTGGTCATATCTCCGGTTTTACTTAACCAATTGTAATCAATTCTTAATTCTTTATTGTACACAAAAAAAAGATATAAATGTATTACAATTAAAATAAATTATGTACAAAGACGAGCTTAACTCTAAAAGAGTCATACCGCAGATTTCAAGTTTTTAAGAGTAGTTTTTAATGGTAAGAAACCGCATCAAAATCCGTTCAGTAGTTTTTTGCGTCCTTCGCGAACAAACAGAAAAGAAATCAAAAAAAAAAATTTTTGTTTTCAGAATCGTTCATTTAACATAACCCAAGTACGAGTATTTGTTTTAAAAATCTCCAATGTACAGATACAACTGGTTTACAATTTTATAATAGTAAGATACACCTCTTTCTAAGCCTTTGGGGATATGCAGGCATCATAATATTAAAAAAAAACAGTCACTTGAAAGTCTATAATATACTATTTTAGGAAAGTTGCATAGCTGCATCGTATATATATATATCTCAAACAGGCATTATTTTAGAAGAGTTTCGGGGTACATTAGTTCGCAAATCCAGCGCGGTGTTCACTGTCGCGACCGGTGACGATAGGAAAGTTTAGCTGCGAGTATTTTAATGCGCCCCTACCACCATTGCCACCCTGTCTGACCCTCAATTATTGAAAATGCATTTCTGTCCGCGCCCAGCGCCCGGTGCAACATACCACATTGCAAATGCACATTTTAAACTCCATCTGATTGCAAAGTCGTGTTACTATCCAGGGCTAAAAGTCGCCGGTTGCTTTATTTAAGCTTAAAATAGGCTTTATGTAGTGTAGGGCCTGCCCGTTATAACTCCGGGTCTAGCTTCCTTTGGTACCAGAATTATTTAATTGAAATTGGGATTTAGATATTTAGTCATTTCAAATAATGTTAACGTGACCTAACGCGATCATGTATAGGTATATATATATATATACATATATATATATACCTCAGTCGGGGTGCGAGGTCAGTCGGGGTGCGAGGGATATGCTCTTTGGGCAACCTTACACCCTTTTTTTTTTTTTTTTTTTTTTTTTTTCGTGCGGAAATCCCTTCGGATACCCCCCCGCGTGCCAGCGGGGGCGGTTATGTCGGGCTTGAACCGACTAAAACCGCACGCCGTCTCGGGTCTACAGACGCCGGGGGGGCAACCTTACACCCTGGCGTCTGTAGACGCGAGACGGCGTGCGGTTTTTGTCGGTTCAAGCCCGACTTAACCGCCCCGCTGGCCGGCGGGGGGGTATCCGAAGGGATTTCCGCACGAAAAAAAAGGTATATATACCTTTGGATTGCCTGACGTTTGCGATTATTGCGTTAATTCCCGTTAACATTATTGTATATATAGGTATCATGAAAAGCGAAAGTTTAAAAATCAGGTAATTTATTTTTCGAAAACTTTGTTGATCTCAATTTTGTGGTTTGTGGTAATTAATCGGTAAATTTTCCATTTATTTTAATACACAGTCTAGTGTTAATCGGTAAGATTTCTTTACTATTATGTGTAGTAGGTATGTATTATTACTGACCCCTATAGCTCTAAAACTTTGCATAAAATAATAAATAAATAATAGAAAATATTAAATGTCTCCTTCGAACATTAAAAAAATAATTTTACATTAATATATTTATTTGTTTATTGTAATGTAAAAATCGTTCGTAAATTTGTTATTGTTCAGCAACTTCTGAGGCATCTTCTTGAGATGACTTCTGTGAAATCATCATTGGGCGTAAATTATTAGTGTCACTTATATCATAATATCATATAATCATAGTTTCTTAATGAGAGAAAAATTTCAGATTTATCCACTTTACGAAAAAGTCTATTTATTGACCTTGCTTCTACTACTAATATAAATCCAACAAACTAAATTATAATAAATTAAGTAGAAGTACATATTTGACTGGGGTGCTTGGGGGACCTCCACGCGGTGCACCCTTGGCAACGGAGACAGCAGCGCCTCTCTCCTAGGGCGGGAGAGACGCTGCCGCCTACAGCCAACTCCGACCGAGGCGAGGACGGCCCAGTTGAGGGCTGTTCGGAAGCTTTCCACGTGTCCCTCTGATTAGCAGATGGCACAGTGGAGAGCAAGTAAGGGGGCCATCTCAAAACCGGAGATGGCCCGGGGTCAGTCGGGGTGAAAGGGATATGCTCTATGAGTAACCTTACACCCCGGCGTCTTAAGACCCGAGATGGCGTGCGGTTTTAGTCGGTTCAAGCCCGACATAACCGCCCCCGCTGGCCGGCGGGGAGTATACGAAGGGATTTCCGCACGAAAAAAAAAAGGTACATATTAGACTTATTTCAACTATTTAATAATAATTTTGACAAATTTTACATGTAGTGAGAAACCTTACAAATATTTACACAGTTTTCTTTTATGTTGTTATATTGAGATTATGAACTTAATTTTATTGTTTCAAGAGATATGTTGTGCTCAAAATGGTGTACTGAAATAGGTCCATTCACGTGAGTGGCTCTCCCCATTCATCGTGTACTAAGTGACGAACGTTGTATACAATTTCGGGCGTCGGTTTTAATTGTAAGTTCGGAAAGGCTAGCGTCCACAATGCAATTTTAGCCTCAACATTTTCCGTTTGAAATGTATTGCACTTAGGGCGAACTCTCCTTTTAGGGTGACATTTTTTTAAACTTCAAATTGGCTTAGAAGTTAGGATGACGGTATAAGCTATTAAATAAGTTTTGGTTCATGTAATGTATTACTTTCGGAGTTTGGGCCGTCGCACTGCCACATACAACTGAATATTTTAAAAAGTTGGCTAAGGCATGGAAATATGAGCTGACACCTAGAACGGCACTAGAGCCGAGTAGAACCATTCAGAAGATATATCCAGAAAGGAAGTCGATGGTAATCCTTTCCTAGGCCGCGGTAACCGCTTCCCATCAGGTGGGCTTGTCTGCCACCTTAGTAGGTATTTAAAAAAAATATATATCACTCTTTAGCCACCTCGCGTAATTAGCGACGAGTTATAGTACCAAAAGTGACTTAAGTCTTATATAAATTATTATTTTTAAAAGAATGGTATCTTTTGTGTATTTATCTTATTCGTTATTATCAACTTTTCTGAATTTAGATTAAAAAGTTGTCGAATGCCATTTTGAAAAGGTTGGTCCCCAAAATAACCGGGTTGAGCTTTGATGTTTTGTCCTTTTATGGAACAGTTGATTGAAGGTACATTTGTTCTCTATTTTACGAATAGGGGTTAGTAAAAAGACCAATCGCAATGTATAACATAATATGCAGATAATAAATAAATAAATAAACTATTTAAAAAAAAGAATATGCCTCCGAATCTATAACTTTTTAGAGTTGTTGAAACAGATAGTCAGTTTTAATCACTTTATCTCGAGACATTACACTAACTTAAATGCCTAGACCTAGACCTACTATTATGTATTTTGTACCTATATAGAGTCAAAGCGTTTATTCATTTGTTTCAATATTATTAGATAAGTACAAACTGTTGACCGCGTCTCCGCCTATGCGACATACTGATCCCGTTCCCGTGATCCAGAGAGATTAGTAGAACAAATAAATCTCACTAAAAATATTTTAATGTGAAATGACGCCAAGGCGAGTCGCCATATTACTTGCACTTTAAAAAGTTATCAGATCTTATGGAGAGCCAGGCTTCTAACTCTATACGCCCCTTTTTTTTATCGTGTGGAAACCCCCACGGGCTTCATCGGTGCCGACGATGGGGTGATCGTGTTGGAATCGGACCGACTAAAACCACACGGTGTCCTTCCCAAGTGTTCATTGCCGGGTACCCGGGGTATGCACTCGAAAAGATAACCCCAGGGTTACCGGCGGACTTTGGCCGCCACCGCCACTTTGGCCTCGCCTGGTGGGATCGGGTTTATCCCGCGTCGGTCAGTTGGCAGGCGTGTGTAGGACACACACGACACGTCTCCGCCACGGCCTGCTTCTGGAAGGACGGCGAGTCGGCCAACTGCCGTCCTCAGGCCCCGATCATGGAGATCGTCTACACGCCCTAACTAAATAGCTATGTATTTGAAACTTAGTATGTTTAATGAGTACTCTATTCGCATCATATTCTGAGAATTTGGACTTTCTAGCACTGACCAGATCGAATCTAGTAGGAAAGGTAGTTACTGCCCCTCTGCGCCAAGACGGGGACACCGTGGTTCCCAAATCCGAGGGTGCCATCTCGCAACTGGAGATGGCCCAGGGTCAGTCGGGGTGCGAGGGATATGCTCTATGGGCAACCTTACACCCCGGCGTCTGTAGACCCGAGACGGCGTGCGGTTTTAGTCGGTTCAAGCCCGACATAACCGCCCCCGCTGACGGGCGGGGGGGTATCCGAAGGGATTTCCGCACGAAAAAAAAAAAATGGTACTGCCCCTGCGCTCCGCTGTCTCGTCTTGGCGGGAGCACTTTTGTGCCCCCAGATATACTCTATGACTAACTCTAAATAAGCATATGTTATTATATATAGAAACATCCAACAAATGCAAATAGATATATTCATGCATACACATGTTTACACTCAGCGGCAGTCGAACCTACGACCTCCGACATAGCATTCAAACGCTCTACTGCTACGCCACACAGTTGCGCAATGAAGTTTAATGAGTAAAACATATTAACGCCGTTTAGCTCCACTTTATCGTGGTCTCTATCATTGGTGAAGTCCACTCTTAATCATAAACATTATTCCTGTCTCTCCTTCAGCTACAAGTGAAATATAGGTATGCTATTTAAAATGACAGGAACAACGAAAGCAACACATTTATTATTTTTATAAGTTATTACTTATTATTACTTATACTTTATTACTATTTATACTTTAATTTATCTATTTTCATTATAACTTATAAGTAGTCAGGACCACTTTCGCAAACTGCGTGTAGCAAATAGGCACGAGTACGTCGCTCGTCGCTCGGCACACGGTAGTCGTAGCCGGTTTAGTGTCGCCAGGAGAGAAACTACGATTCCTCTGAGCGAGAGTATCTGCTCCTCAACTTTATGTTCATTTTATCTTTTCGGCTGTATTGCGAAGCGGGGACTTCGAGAAAGGCCCTCTAGGGCTCCGTTAACGCCGCGGCCGGGCCCTATCACCTCCGACTTCAACACTTTTTCACACTCCTCTATTCAAATATTAATATGAGAGTTTCATCTCGTAGTTGTCCTCTAAGTTTAATTTTCTTTTTACGACAAATTTATTACGATCGTATTCTTTTACATTATAAGCATATTTTTTAAGTAGGTATTATATTTAAATATTTTACCTGATTCGAAGCTATCCATGCTCTCCGACTTGATATCTGTAACAAATTTATAATGTTTTTACTATGTTTAGGTTTACAGTTTACGATGAAATACACATCAATAGTAGCAGGTTGTTTTTAGAGTTCCGTACCTCAAAAAGAAAAAACGGAACGATCATAGAATAACTTCGGTCGGTCTGCCTGTCTGTCTGTCAAGGCCTTTTTCTCCGGAACACCAGGAGATATCAAGATGAAATTATTATCAAATACTCAGGTTTGCAGTACCTTGAACCTGCGAAAATATCAAACTTCGAAGTCAACGGAATCAAAAGATGCAGTCGTTTATGTAGTATATATAGACAATCGCAATTTACCGTCGCCATCTTAGCTGAGATCTTGATTGTATTCGAGGCATCACCTTAGAGTCCGGTCAAGTGTACCAGCTGATAGTTGAGATAGGCTTGGAGTCAATTCACCATCAACACCTACACATACACAGCGGTTTTCTCGTGTGTATACTTCTTAGCCTTGTGAACACTTGTGACTAAGGCCCACCGGTCACAATGTATCTAAGAAAAAATAAAAAAATATACAAAAGAGTACTATTGCCCCAGAGACTACCTACAATCATTCTCATTACAGGGCAGTGAAAATGATTTTCTATCTATGGGAGCCTGCGGGTGGCGACCACAGTAAAGTTGTCGCAGTAGAGGTCTGACTGCCCGAGGCGCGGTTGCCCGCGGTCGGTCGGGCGCTTCGCGCTGTATTGAGCACAACTGCGGTAATATACACACACTTTTCCTCTGTTTTAAATTTGGAATTTGAATAGGTGATCCTGTTTCAACTTTTAGTTTCATTTTGTAGTTCAGTCCCTTTAAGTATTTTGAATATAAATCGTATGTTGTAGTACTTAAATATTTTGAAAACTGAAGGAACATTTGTGCATATCATTTTATTAACAAGATTATTCATTTATCCATTTTAAACCCCGACAATACTGTACATCACCGTTAGTATTTATGGGTAATCGGTTTCAACATAAAACCAATAAAAGCCTTTTTTGTGAAGCAAGTGTCTTTCATCTACGTCCTGATACAGGTGTAAGACGTTGATTAGGCTAAATTAAAATTTCGCAAAGATAATACACCTGCCATTCTCATGTACACTCAGATTTGATCACTTAGGTAGGTACTCTTAGATACTATACCTACTACACAGAAGTTGTGAAACGCTACAAAATATTTATAATACTTCCTGCGTACATTCCATACACATCTAGTATATGAAGAAGCATAACAAGCCGGTAGGTTGGCCTGTCGGCCGTCCCAAGCCATGCGGTGACCCTAGGGACTTCGTTACAGCGACATGCAGCTGCTTACACACGATGACCTACCCTCCGGTTTTATTCAGGTGCGCAATGAGGCAAGTGTAGTAACTATAGTTAGGTAGTGATAGCAATTTTTCCATTTATCAGGATAACCTAAACTTTGTACTCCAATACTTGCTTGCTAACTAGAATTTATAATTTTAGTGCAGTTATTGGATTCATTTAAATCAATTATAATATTACAAATCTTAAAGCAGTTCAAAGATTTCACTGGATTTAATTGATGATTATTTACTGATGGAAAAGTAGCCTAATTCAGACATTATAATTGGAGAAAAATAACGTTTAGCTTCTAAGTTTTGCTAACGTAGCCAGTAAGTGGTTTTTTTTGTAGGTACCGGAATTTCATTTTATGTTCATATGATTATTTAAACGATTTGATAGAACGTATGAAACAACAAGAAGATGGGTTACAGGTTTATTTTATATAGGGTTCTCAAATGCAGCAGGAACAACAGCAGGATGCCTTTTGTTGATATTGACTGATCGTGACATGCCTAGACCATTGTAAGGTCTAGTCTAATAGGCCCACGTAGTTAAGCATTTAAACTTCTCAGCTTTGGTATCAGTTCAGTGCCTTTTTGTGCGTAGCTGATGTATAGGTTTGTATCGTCGAGCAAACCTCTACAGTTTAAGCGTAGTTAGAATAAAAAAGAGACCGTAATCTTAGCAATCCATGGATTCTCCGTGCGGGTGCCGGGTCCATCGCGTTGCTGAGTTGGGAACTCGGGACAGTGCCTGGGACTTGCGACCCAAGTGTAGGTTTAGAAGGGGCCCCTTTTGTTGATGTACATCAACACTCACCTTCACTACCCAAGTTCCCCTCCCTGCCTAACCAAATTTGATACGAACCTACTAGTGCCGCTTTAGACATTCGTCCTAGTAATGAGCTTATTGTAGCTCTCGATAGGCCTAGATCTTTAAGTAGGTTATAGAGAGATTTTGCTGGTATACCTCTCGCTCCCACTTCCACTGCATACAAATTAACCACGTAACCGTTTTTGATTAATTCGTTTGTGAGATCATAGTATTTATTTTTCTTTATTGTGTGGTCCTTCGGTATATTTGTTTCCCACGGTACAGTAAGTTCCCCAAGAACCACATGTTTTAACCTCTTAGAATATAGGAATATGTCAGGTCTAGATGACGAAACCCCAACATCCTCCGGAATTTTATAGTGCTTTTCATACGTGTCGATTAGGAGAGTCCAATCTGGGGCAGTATCTAAGATTGAATAAGGTTTGTTCCTGGGTGTTATGGATGAACCTTCAGACACAAAGTTGATATGACGTCTGTTAGTAGTCAATCCTTTTTGGGCTCTAGCTACTGCCAGACTCATTGCTTCACGTATGATGATAAGCACCTTATCGTGGCGGCGTGAGTAATGGCCTCTATCGAGAAGCACCCTACATCCTACTAATATGTGTCTAGCCGTCCCTATTGCCTCACCACAAGTATAACATTGTTTTTCTGTGGCCTTCCCCCACCTTACCAGATTACTCTGGTCTGGGAGGGTCATCTGAAAGGCGTTAAGATAAAATTTTAACAGGACCGGCGACCAGTCATAGATCAAGGTGCGCCACTTTAAGGCCATCGGTATGCAGAACTCTCCCATTGTCAACCATTCATTTTGGATTTCCAAATTCATCGCGTGCACTCGATATTTATCATTTTCGTCTTGTTTTAGAAAGGACTTAAGTATATCCTGGTCCCTTTCTGGCTCTCGTACTCCCAACCCCACTCTGTTTGACTGGGCCCCTATCATAAATCGTTTATGGAATAGAAGTCTAGATTCAAGCTCGGACGCGTTATTATCTTTCGGGAGGCCCTGATTGTGACATCTTGGGATTTTCCTAAGATGTGGGCTTTGGTAACTCTAAGATGTTTATAGAGCTCCGATGGTTTCTTAAGTTTCATCCCAAAATTATTTTGATCCCTAAATAGAGCAGAGGAATCAGCAGAGTGCGCTAGTCCAAGCCACGATTTTAGCGATTTTATGACAGTTGCATCTATTTTCGCCAGTAAGGTTTTACCGAATTCATACACCAGAAAAGGCCAAGTCAGACGTGATGTTAAGTAGTTGTCATATATCCAAGCTTTTTTGATATTGTTTAGTGGTATCTGATCTATCTTATTTAGGTCATTTATAAACGTATCGACAACTTCATCTAAGGATGGTGTGCGTCCTTTATAGTCTATCTTTCTCCCAAGAAATTTAAATGGCACCGATTCAGCAACTATGGAAACTGGTTTACCCCCAATGAAGAGTCCCGGGTCGTAAGAGGTAAATTTGGTGTCCCGTCTACCCAGACATAGACAGTGACACTTACTGGGCTTCGTCCTCAGTCCATTTGTCCACGAACAGAACTCATCGACTTCCTTTAATAGTTCCTGACTTTGTTTTGGATTGCGCGTCAGTATTGCGAGATCGTCAGCAAAAGCTAAGATGGACTCTGAGTATATGTTATTTACTTTAAAAGATCTGATAGAACGTGTAAAACAACAGAAGATGAAGACATTGGTAGTTCAGTGAATATACAGTAAAATTTGTTTTTCTTGATATGTTTCCTAGAGTCCACAGAACTCTACAATATGCAGGTAGCAGATCGACTATATTAAAGAGAACGGGCCACTTCTCCTAAAAACGATAGTTAAAAAAGGTGCCTGAATTCAAGGCTCTTAAAATGTAAACCTTGTTCTGAAAATTTATTAACATCTGGAACCATTATAATAATAATTTTACATTGCAAATGTAACTCTTCTGGTAAAATAACATTCAAAGTACTCAAAAGTAACATTTATTAATACAGTTTTCTAGTAGATGACCAAGAGTGTAATGAACTAGAGACAATATTGCCAGTAAGTCTTCAAATTTATTTTAAAAAAAATGATTGTGTCAGTTACCTAGAAATAAAAAGACAATTGCCTAATGTTATAAAATAAATACATAACGATAGTAAGAATAGAATGGTTCTAAGTTATAAAATAATAGAAGCTTGGTGCTTAGTCGTTGCAACATTAATGCGTGCAGGCACCTCGCATCGCTATTGGATCTTTTGAATTAGTAACCCCACTCGGGACCGCTCCTTGCCGATGCTAAATTAATCTGATAGGATATGTAACTAGCACTAAGTATCCCCCTGCACTGCATGGGTAATTGATCGATTATACTATTGTGATATATGGTTAATTAGCGATTATGATACGAACTTCAGTCCTTGTTAGCTATTTTTAAACTTTAGCTTGACACTTTCCAATGTAATGCTAACCTAATGCATCAGTAGACGTAATTTTTATAACAATTGATATGTCAACCACCATGCATAAAGCATTATCATTAATATTTCAATAAGAATGAGCATATTTTTTTTCATTTGTCGTGCATAGATATGCACGACCTAAACAAAACATAAAACATTATTTTATCAGGTAGACACTGTGACTAAGTTTACTTGCTAAAACAGGTTCCCATACTATAAAATTAGGCCTCAAACAATCGCAAACAGTGAGCAAGTTCACAAACATAGATGTTGGTCGTAGTGGCAACGTTAGTCGTCACCGTGAGCACAAGATATTAAATACATCCCGGTGGAGTGGGCGCGGCGCGTCGGGCCGGGCGGTCGACTCTAAAGCTGGCGCTAGATTTCCCGCGGGGGCACGTTAATTTTCTGCCGCCTTGAGCATACTGCCCCCTGGGGGCGCGCTACCTTTCGTGTAGCCATTCAGACTGAAGGTGTTATTCCGGTAACGCCACGGACTGATGTTGATATGCCTCTCATGAGAAAACTTTTTCACGCACTGAATTAAAATAACAAACGCATACTACTCGTACATTACTCGAATTATTTTATTTTAACTGTGTAAACGATGATTCGAAATAATGTTCAGATTCTCTTGTATCAAGGTTAGTGGTATCTAGTATAGAATCAAGTATAGAATATATCATTTTATCTGTGTGTGAAATATCTCCTAATTTAAAAGAAAAGGTTAAGACTGGTGGTTATTAGGTCATTTTAGCCATCCGGACACAACAGGTTGGACTTACTATCATGAGGCCGCGGATTCATACTCATCCAATACAAAACGTACTTGTTTTATTACTGGCCGCGTGCTTTCATACTACTTGGTAATAAATGAAACATGTCAGTAAGGTTTAATTCGCAGGGACGCATCACTACTTTCTGAATTAGAAATGTGACTTGTTTCTACTTGGTATTCATTTTATCCGCTATATGCTAAGATGTTTAAGAGATCTTTCACACTTGACAGCCCTTAGTCACTTGGAGGAACTGAGAACTGTTTTTTTAGCTTAAGGCTGCCTACACACCAAACCCGGCTACACCGGCTTGTGCCACCGGGCTTGTATTGCGTTTTGTTCCGGTACGATTAAACAAAAAATAAGCCCTGGGTTACAAGCCGCAATGCCGCCGGCTTGAGCCACCGGCTTTGATGTGTAGACAGCCTTATAAGATATGCCAGTAATGTCCAGAGAGCCTTCAAGGTCCTAAAAAGAGAGCTACAAAACAATAGTTCGTATAAAGCAGCCACAGTGATGTAAATTAGTTCTGTATATTTCTAATTCAACATTCCATAACAGAATTCAAGATTAGAACTTTTTTTATCTTTTCAGTTTTAATCTTTTATGTAGAAGTCCTTGTCTATCGGGGAAGATAAATAAAAGGATAGTTCTACACTGGTTGATTTATTTCACTGTTCACAATATTACTTGATTTCCGACATATGTTCCTTACACTAATTACACTTGACCTTGTTAACTAATCTATATGTTAACGCGACACAGGGTACACGACCGATGTATATCGGGAACGTGGTCTGACTAACTGGTAGCGGCGCGCTCGCAGTAAATTACGAATATTGCTGACGCAACATGGCCGCTACAGTACTCCCCCCCTATTTTGAAAAAGAAAATACACTGTTAAGAAAGGAAAGTTACCTAAGAATTCCAAAGTTTCATTACAACAACACATTCTAAGATTGAGCAACACTAGCCCGGCCTGTTATCTCGCTGACTCTAGCGTAATTGAATGCCGGCCACCTGACGATATTTGCGCTCCTGTTTCGCTAGTTACTATGCACTGTTATAAATATTCAAGTTTTAAGTCTTAAAATTACGCCTTTTTTACAGGGGGTTGGCGGAGTACTTAAGCTACTTAACCTAACTTATGGCTAACTTAAGCTATGCCTTTCATACTGTACTTAATGGTGGCTGTCATGACGACCCGTTCTGCAATATTTAATAACATCCCTTGGGACCCTCAACGTCCGTCACGACAGCGCCTGCAAATCCTTCCATTCATCACTACTCACATACTTCCTTCTGGCATACTTACATGAATGGGTACCTTAGTTGACGACTACATTGGAGAGTGGAATCGTTCTTGATAGGGTAGGAACTTGATTGATTGCTGGCAAGCTTGCGGCCAGCATTTGTTTACTAATCCAATTTTTAGTTCTTTTGTTACATTTGGTGTACACAAAATAGGCTATGATTATACTCAATATTACTAAAATTGCTAAAAGCACCATATTGAACCTTGATATTTGGATTTGCATATCTAGGTTATTTGCTCCCTCTTGAGCAATTATAACTTGCTCCTTACTTTGATTTTTGCCCATTTTAATTGATTAGGTGGTTGTGTGCTTTCTTAATTACGAAACGCGAATGAGCTGCTTATATGTACTTTGTGCCTGTATACTAAAAATTGATTATTAGCAATTCCACAATTCCAATTACAATTGTTGATCATACACAAAATTGTTTCATACTTTCTGACGTCAGACAACCTTGATCGGTTATGCGAATACTCGTTATGCGATACACTGTTATGTTGAAATACCTCATGGTTTGTTATTACATTATATATTAAACCTTACAGGCCGTCTTATCGTACGGCCACTGCGCGAGGTGCGAGTGCTAGCGTTTTCATACGCTTGGGCGGATTTGTTCACTAGTATTCCTTTTTTGGTGGGACCTGGCGTGGTTGCGTTTTCCGACCCTGGTTCTACCTCGTGATAGAGCTCTGGTAATTTACTGTGGCACGGTTCTTTAAGGTTTACGTCATCTGAATTCAGTAAGAAAGCTGGCTTGATTCTATCAATGGATATGTTACTAATCCTACCTGGCAACTGGATGGTGAATACTTTGTCACTACGCTTTATTACTCTATACGGGCCCTCGTAAGGAGGTTGCAATGTTTGTTTTTTGACGTCCCGTCTAATGAACACATGGCTGCAAACTTTTAGTTCCGGGTGTACAAATATGGTTCTAGAGTTTCTTTGCAAGTTGGGTTTGGGCTTTAAGCTACTTATTACTTCTCTTAAATGCTGCACATATTCCTGCGAGTCGTAAATTTTTTTTCTGTGTTGACGTAAAACTCCCCGGGTAAACGTATGGTGCAGCCATAGACTAATTGTGCCGCGCTTACACTTGTGTCGGCTCTCGGTGCCGCTCGCATGCCTAATAATATTGTAGGCAATTCGTCTAACCAGTTCTCATTGTTTAATTTTGCTCTGAGTGCCGCCTTCAAAGATCTGTGCATTCTTTCGCATGCGCCATTTGCCTGCGGATGGTAAGCCGTTGTGCGCAATTTCTCCGTACCTAAACATTGCATTAAGTGCCTAAATACATCGCTTTCGAACTGCCTGCCTTGATCGCTCGTTAACCTTAGTGGGCAGCCGAAACGGACTATCCAGTGTTCGAACACTGCTTTCGCTACTGATTTAGCTGAAATATCTGTCATGGGAATGATTTCTGGCCAACCGGTGGCCCTATCTATGATGGTCAACAAGTATCTGTGGCCTTCCTTGGAGATTGGCAACGCTCCTACTAGATCTACGTGCACGTGTTCGAAACGATCGCACTCTGGTAATTCCCCTAGTGCTGAGAATGTGTGACGGTGGACTTTTGCCTTTTGGCATCGAACTCAGGCTCTAGCCCAGTTGCTAATGTACTTATTCATGCCTGCCCAAAAGTATCGATCTGTTATCAAGCGTCTTGTCGTTCTCACGCCCGGGTGACTAAGGTTATGTACTAACTCAAATGCTTGCTTGCGAAATTCTAGAGGTAAGTACGGACGTGCCTTATCAGTTGACGTCTCACACACGACATTATTCTCGGGACCGGTACCGTCTAGATTGCGTTTCTGGAATATAAGACTACTGTTGTTTTGTTTCAATAATTCTGAGAGCTGCCTATCGGTTTCCTGTGCCCGGGCAAGTTCTGCTAAATTGATGCCGGATAAACAAGTGACTGTTTCTACTCGTGATAATGTATCCGTTACGATGTTGTCCTTGCCCTGGACATGCAAAATTTTATTTGTAAATTCACTAATAAACATGATTTGTCTAGCTCGCCTGGGTGTTGCATTACGGAGTCCAAAGGGGAGGCGACAGAATTCATACAACCCCATCGGTGTAATTACAGCTGTTTTCTCGATGTCCTCCTCGTGTACTGGTATGCAGTTGTACGCCCTATTAATATCTATGCTTGAAAAAAATTTCTTACCTGCAAGTAAGTACGTAAAATCCTGAAGTCTCGGTACCGGGTATCTGTCCGGCTTCGTTATCGCATTAAGTCTCCTATAGTCGCCGCAGGGCCTTATGTTACCATCTTTTTTCGGCACGATGTGTAACGGACTGGCCCAGGCGCTCTTGCTTGGTCTACAAATGCCTAAGTCTATCATGAGTTGAAATTCGTTCTTAGCCTTCTTATATCTATCTGGTGGCAACAGGCGTGCACGGGCATGCTCCGGTGGGCCAGTAGTTTCAATGTGATGACGTACGTTATGTTTGGGGGCTTCCTTAAATGAAAACGGCTTGGTGATGTTCGGAAATTTTGCTAAAATATCTATATAGGGGTGGTTGTCTGTCACAGTTTTGATTGTGGGTTGAGCATAATCGGAAATGCAACCAATCGCCATGAGATTCGTCTCTGTGTCTAACAATTTACGGCCACTAAGATCTATCAATAACTTATATTTTACTAGGAAATCCGCACCGATTATCGGTTGGCTTACGTCAGCTATGATAAAAATCCATTTAAAGGATCGGCGTAATTTACAATCTAAAATTTTTGTTAAATGTCCATAAGTCTTAATTCTAGTGCCGTTTGCCGCGAATAAACTATATTTACTTGACTCACTATCTTTGGATATATGCTTATCACTCACAAGGTTACGCGGATACACTGAGACGTTCGCACCACTATCTATTAGATAACGTGTACCTGTGTTTTGGTCCATAATGCTGAGGCGATGGTTCGACTGCGGTACGCAAGACTCGCCCACTTCTTGTACCGCTACTCGTTTCCCGCCTTTTTCCTGTTCCAGCTGCATGGCTCCTGGCATCTATTTGCGCGCCCTCGAAACCGGAAGTGGTAGTGACACAACCAATCTGGGTTCGATGCAGTGCGCAGTACAGGGAAAGTGTGAGCAGAATAGACCCACCGCCGGAGAGCTCAGGAAGAGAGCCTCCAAGTTTAGTGGAAGAGATCAGAAACATAAGTGAACGATTACGAGGTCTAGAATACCGGCAGCCCAGGCCGAGGTACAGCAGTAGAGGGGGGCCCAGATCAAGATACAGCTCCCCAGGACGCAGTTCATCCCGCAGGAAAAGTGTGAGCAGAATAGACCCACCGCTGTGGTTTCAAATATCCTATCGGCGACACTCCCGAGTATCCCGATGTCCTTGGATTGCGTGGCTGCCAATACTCCTCTGACAGTAGCTAGCAGGTGAGTCTGCCATAATATTATCAGGGTCTCGTCTGCAAGTTTGCCACGTGCTAGGTCCCTCATCCTTCGTAGTAGCTGGGAGGGTTTTTGGTCCCCCAGTACCGTTTCGCTGATGAGCCTTTGAATTTTCCTCTCGTCTGATTCAGCGTATATTTGGCAGAGTCGACTCTTTAGGGCTTGGTACTTACCAGATGGTGGAGGCGCTCGGAGGATGTCTGTGACTTGCGTTAACACCTCCTTGCCTAATTTGGAAATCACCACCTGGTACCTCGCCTCGTCGGATGCCCTCTGCGGGTCTAAAACTGCCTCCGCCTGTATGAACCAGAGTTCAGGTTCATCGCACCAAAAATCCGGTATCCGCGTGCTTAGTGATATGCTCGTAACTTGTTACTCCTCGCCCACGTGTTTTGTATCGTCGGGCATTTTGTTCGCTTGCTTGTATTTTTCCTAGAATCTTCCCACGCGCGTGTTCGGGGTCACCACTGTAGAAGTCCTTGTCTATCGGGGAAGATAAATAAAAGGATAGTTCTGCACTGGTTGATTTATTTCACTGTTCACAATATTACTTGATTTCCGACATATGTTCCTTACACTAATTACACTTGACCTTGTTAACTAATCTATATGTTAACGCGAGACAGGGTACACGACCGATGTATATCGGGAACGTGGTCTGACTAACTGGTAGCGGCGCGCTCGCAGTACATTACGAATATTGCTGACGCAACATGGCCGCTACATTTTATATAGCTTTTCGGTAACTTTGTATACTGGAACGTTACATCGAGTGTTGTGATCCAGATTGGTGAAATAGCAAAGGCGTGAGAGAGGTGGAAAGAATTGAGGGAGGCCTTTGCTAGCTAAGAGTGGAACAAAATGGGCTAAATGAAAAAGGCACAATCATATTACCATAAAGAAAACAACTGAACGCATTTATGAAATTGAATTCGTGAAATTGTGCAATTGAAATTATAGATATCCGCAGACAGTTGTTTCTGTACTAACCCAGTTACCTTTGCCTACCTTCATTGCGGTGAACTATAAAAACTATAGATAATAATAAGCACTTGTCTGTATATCAACAAAGAAAATACTGGCAATATTGCAGACTCCAATACCCAAATTATGTCATCTATTTAAAAAAATTGTATGTTTTACCCGCTATGAATATCAAGTAAAATACCTGTTTACTGAGTTCCACCCCAGTGGAGTTATTCAGCTCTTTCCAGAAGAAAAAATGATTCATCACATGTTAAAAGAATTTTCCTTTGGTCTCAATTAAAACAGTCAATATTTTTTCAAATATTTTATAGAAAGACTAGCTGACCCGGCAGACTTCGTACTGCCTCAATCGATAACAACTTCCATATTTATTCACCTTTTAAACCTTCTCTGGACCTCCACAAATAATTCAAGACCAAAATTAGCTAAACCGGTCCAGCCGTTCTCGAGTATTAGCGAGACTAACGAACAGCAATTCATTTTTATATATAAAGATACTTACATGAGAATAATAAGAAGCTCTTTATATTAGAACCAAACAGAAAACAATATATCTATGTATGTATAAGTTAACAAAAATATAACATACCATGAATAAAGGTCCATAATCACTATTCGATCTAAAATCCCCTAGTTAAGGAATCATCGACATTGTTTTTTTAAATTATATTTGTACACGTGTATGCGAATATTATTTTATTGGGAGTTAAAAGTTGATCGTACGGGTTGTGAAGGCAACATTGCCTGATACATAAACTTTTAGTTTGACTCGCATAACGGATTACACATTTCCAATATGAAAAGTTTTTATTTTATGGATGACTGATATTTTCATTAACCAAATTGATGATTTTCTGAAGAAAAAAAGAGTCCGAAGCATCTGTAATGAACGAGGCTGATATTTCTACCTTTCCCGAAGTGAGAAAGGAGGAGAAAGTCTAGGACAATAAAAATTAGAACTGCACCAATGTGTAATGCAATGTACTACACCAACAAACAAGATCTTTTTTTTGCGTGCGGAACCCCCTTCACGTTTTACCTAACAAACTACACCTTCTTTTTAGCGTGCAGAAACATCCTCGGGCTTCAGCTAACCTCACAAATTCATTTAAGTACCTATTATGGCGTAGTTGTATCAATGACGCAAGGAGGCACTGGAGCCGAGCTGGGGAACGGGGGGAAGGACACCGTGTGGTTTTGGTCGATCCAATTCCGATATACCCACCTCATCGCTGGCACTGGTGGGGTGAAGACCGTGGGAGTATCCACACGTAAAAAAGAAAATTAGTACCTATTATGAGAATCATGATTTTAAAACTCTTTGAGACGTAAATGATATTAACAGAACTGCTTCTGTCATGAGCAAGTAACTAACTTTTGTCATTATTCTTATTATTTTAATAATCTATCTATAGGTACTATTATCTTTATATGTATATTTCTTGTGTGCGTGTGTCTGTCACTGAACTCCTCCTAGACGGCTGGATTTTGATGAAATTTTTTGTGTGAGTTCAAGGGGATTCGAGGATGGTTTAGATTCACAATTTGGTCCACAAAAAATTAGGGTTCCGCGCAAAAGAACTAAAACCATAAAAATCGAAATCCACGCGGACGAAGTCGCGGGCACAGCTAGTAAAATTGTAAATTTGTTGTGTCTGAACAAAGGAGATTTTTAAAAATATACTGGGATTATGTTAAACGAATAATTCTAAACACAGATATATTCCAGAATAGCAAAAGAAAATTTTTGTGTTTAGATTCGTTCATTTACCATAACCCCAGTACTTCTTTTAAATATCTAACACATCTAATTTACAATTTTATTATAGTATAGATATTTATGAAATATATAAAAATCTCGTGTTTGTGGTAACACTCCTCCGAAGCTGCTCGACCGATTTTAATGTCTTTTTTTATATTTTTGGTAGGTATGAGAAAAGGTTGTTAATTCTTTTCAACCCGCCATCTCCACCTACCTTATTTTAATCGCGATTTTAGTATTTTTGTACGAACAATATAATTAAACGATGTGAAGTACAATACATGCGGGCTTCACTTTACATTTCATTCGGCATTTTTATACTTACGTTCGATTTCTGTGATAAATTTATATGGCAGAACAACGTTTACCAGGTCAGCTAGTACTAGGACGGTTACCAGCTTCGCAATCAACCCAAACTTAAGCGTAGCGAGATTTGTCTATCCAACAATAGGTCAACGTGACCGGTCGACTTTTTCCATTGATTTGGTTTTTCGGTGATTATTCCTCGATGGTAAGACCGATCTGGACATTCGACCCCTTACGACACTCAGTAATGTCTACTTGATCACCGTGGCAAATTTGGTCGAGATCGGTCAAACGGTCTCGGAGGAGTATCATTTGTTTGAAATGCAACTTTGAAAACAAAGACGCTTCGCTCGCCTTCGGCTCGCTACGCTTAATGATATAAATAAATACCCTATGGGTACGGCGATTCCCAAGGATCATAGAAATATTTATTTCAATGAAAGTATTATGTACCAAAATATTTTTATATTAAAACTGAAATATATTTATATGTACCCGGGGGAGGTGGAACGGCAATCAGTTCGTCTGCCCCGGGAGGCTGCATTAATCACGATCCGAGCCGCCGCGCGGCGCGCCGCACCGAGCCGAGGACGCGCACTACGCGTAATAAAGTACACCATGTTCAACCGTATTTAACTGCTAATTAGAAACATAGCTCTGAGATTAATGGTGATACACTATTTTGTACTGTGACGTAATTCTTTGATAATTTTATACCGTACTTTGATAATAGAATTATCAAATAATATATCGTAGAGGGTCTACGTATTCGTAGATTTCGCCGGTTTTTTTTTCAGTTTGATGTTACGGCTATTATATACCGATATTACGGCCGCAAATAGGTTACGGCTGAGAGTGAAGTTATCCCATGCTAGAATACATTCTTCTTTCCCAAGCTCGGTGGTGTGTACCCTACGCGACTATCAAACCTCCGGTCTATTTGATAGGCACATTTGTAAACTAGCACCCTATGAACTTTTAATAAAATTAGTAAGTAAAATAAAATGAGAAAGAATTAAGACGCTATGTAAACTGCATAGTTATTTAAAATAAAACAACGAAGGTTCAATATTTTATTAATCTGAAAAGTACTAGGATCTCTCTAATGTACTCGAGTACGACTCACACAGATATAGGTCGAGCTGTAAGTGTGTGCGAGATCGGGTCGAGGAGTACTCCCAAGAGACGGAAGAAAGTGTGGCCGGAGCGACGCCACCTGGGATCTGGGGCCGAGCGCGGAGGGGGGTGTGAGGGGAACATTAGAAAAGTAGTAGACATAAACGATGAACATTGGGCAACGTTCCGCTCGGCCGATGAGGAAATGATATCCTTGACGTGGATTATAATCTTATCCCTAGTGTAAACAACAAACACTTTAGTAATTAAGCATTGAAACAATGTTGGGCTCAGGTCGCGGGTCATCCCCTCGTGGCTGTTGATAATATCTAAATGCCTAATGGCTGCTGGGCCTGTGACGAATGTATCGGGCCACCGCGCGCCGCCCCTAGCACGCCCGCCCGCTTCTCCACTATGTGATAATTCCAAACGCTGCGGCCGCGCCACCTGGGATCTCACAGGGCCGAACTCTGCACTCAACTAATGGATAATTTTTATCATTTCAATCCTTGTAAATATCATTAACTGAGAAATAAATTCGAAGCATATATTCGTGTAACCACTAACCAACTAATTTATAGATTTTACACCATTATATTACCTACCATCAGTAAATCCTCAAAAATCAATGAGTTTTGTAATAATATTATTAATTCACTTATTTTCTTCGATGTTACACTTTCTTGACAAATATTATTAGTAATGCTGAACTATGTGTAAGAATTACGGTCACTGTACACCTTGATATTGTCAACTATATAATTATCAACTAATATTCTTCAGCAAAACTATGACTAATAAGGACCTACCTATATTTTTCTAACCCTTTTAGAACCGTCACGAAAAATTATCTGATTCGCAAATAACAAATAGCAATTTTAACCGGTTCCTTTTCATTATGTTTATATCATCAAAATAAAATATTGTTTCTAAGTTATGAAATTATTCGCGACAAATTTGTCAAATTCTGGTGGAAGCTCGTGAACAATTCAGGGACTAATGATGCAACATTAGATTGGCACGCGGTGCGGTGTCGGCGGAACGCGTGTCGCCGCCGCGTGAAATTCTCAATGCACCCCACTATAGACCCAAAACCCCGACAGTCGAACATCGGCATTTAATTAGCCACGTGCCTGACCGAGAGACAATCATACACGCGACCAAAATACCTCGCATAGTTGTCCGTCTAAGTTGACAGAATAACTTAGACAAATGTTTAGGATTATTAAATTGATACATTGTAGTGATACAACTTGATCATATCGCTAAGCATTTCTCTACCAAACTTAATATATACGTAGCTTTCGATTAGCCATGTTTAACCTGTGGTTGGTGAGAGTATAGTCTCGCTTTAGTACAGGTAGTAAAAGTTTCCATTGAAAGTAAGTATTCAGTTAAATAGAAAATCGTATAAAAGTTAAGTTTATCCACTCTAGATCCATGTATTAGGTAGATTTGGATGAAATCGATCTACTTGACTACTGTCGAATTTAAAAAAAAATTCTTCATAGGAGGTCTAGTTATGACCCCCTGAGTCCGAAATGACCACTGGTCAAAAAGTTTATATATATATATATATATATGTATGTATGGTTCCACTTCCCAAAATTTGCGGCACTCTCACGGTCGCATTTTTGCCCCGATCGCTTACAAACTGCGGTCAAAAATTGCTTGGGTGTAAGCTTAGTTTAAACGTTTAGTGAACGGGTGGAATCCGGCCTAAGGGGACGGTAGGGCCTCATTTTTTGTGAAATCAGTTTTTCCTCAAAATTTCACGTTCTATGAAAGATATTCGAACCGTTCTAATTTTATCCCATAGTATACATGAATACCAGCAACTTTTAACTATAAACCTATAAGATTAAAAACTTTAACTAAAAGTGGAGGGGGGAAAAACCAAAATTTTTCGGGAAAAAAATCATAACTTCTAACCGGTGAACATTCTTGCAGTCGGAAACATTTTGAATAGATAGGCCATTTTTAAGTCTAAAATAAATGTCTGAAAAGTTTTTCGCTAAAGTTACCGTTTTCGAGAAAAAAAATTAAACATGTTAAAAATGTTACTGTGTTTTCTTGTGTGTGTAAGTCCGTAGTTCTCTATATAAAATAATATTAATTGCTTCACGAAATCTACCTGTGCGTTCCCCCTGCGGGAGCGGATTTTTTTTTGTTCATTTCATTATACTTCTCAAGTAGGTTCACGTGATGGTTGGCGATAAATAGGGGTCACTTGAAGGGGACAGAAACATAGGGCAATCAGGAAACGGAGAGAATTGTGAGTGAAGCCTCCGATAATGTCATAAATCATACAAATTCCAATGTACTGCCACTAAATTTCAATCTAACTAATAATATTTTTTATAATAAAATTATATACCGTTCCGATACAAAATATATATTTCTGGCAACATACAAATTTTGAGAATCAAACAAACATTGAACAGCTGACACCTAAATACTTAGATATTCACTTCAGAACCACGTAGTTAATGTTCTTCAGTCCTGTTCAACAAATGTTGTGGTATAGCAGTACCTACTGGTGAGTTAAAATATACGGTTGTCGAGTGCGGTCCCTGCGGCGGAGTCCCTCGGGAACGAGCCCGCGCGCCCAACTTCGGGCTCAGCGGTGGCAGCACCCCCGCGCCCGCGCCTATCCACCCCCCGTGCACCACGTTTCACCCCCGCAGAGAATACATTTGCGCAACACGAGTGTTGGCCTAACAACGACTGCGACAGTAGGAACCACTCACTGGAAAAAATTACTCATTTTCCAATATTGCCCGCCGGAGATAGTTCAGCACTTGTGTCGAAACAAAGCGTCCTTGCCATAACATGTCACCGTTTACTCCTGCCGTACCGCATTTGTCCAGTTCCATAATGTGTAATAAAGAGTTCGCTTTAAAGTTTAAACAATGAGACGTTTGTTTATTATTGTAAGGGTGCCGTGAAGCAAGGGTCCATTGTATTCAACATAACACTTTTATTCCTATTCGATTGTTTTACTTATGTAGAAATGTTCATCTAGCCAAGTTTCACGATGCATCGTCTTTATATTCTAGTAAAATAAGAAAATCCTTTGTTAGTCTAGCATTGCTGTGTTAAATTACCAACTTACTGTAAAACGTAGGTACAGAATATTAACTGAAGGCGCGCTTTATCTTTTTCTTGACGATAAATGGGCACAGAAACACCAAGTTTTATATCTCACAGTAACTCTTACAAAGATTTTGTTACGGTTAAGTAACATAAAATCTAAATTATCTGGGTGGCATAAAATTAAAACGTCAACGCCGCAGTAGGGCCACTGTTTGAAAAACTTCTTAAGTCATGAAAGATAAAGTGAAGGTAGCGCTGGTGGATGATGGGGCGGTGGCCAATTTATTTATAATCTCTGGTGCAGAATTGGCTACGAATTAGCATGTAAATATTTGAGGTCCAAGGAGGCCAGTGGAGATTTATCGCGAATGGAGCGAGATAAGCGAGGACAGAGTCGTAAAGCACTGGCTGACGACGACGCGCGCTTCGCCGCTCAGCGCCTGTACACCCTTTGAAGAAGTTGTAAAAAGAGCATTAAATCGCAGTAAAAACGCATCGGCCGCGTGGGCGACGCTCTCGACACGAGCTCCTCGTTATTTTAGTAGCCTCCTTATGAATTTCAATGAGATTTAGACATAATGAGCTTCGTTTAAAGGTCTTCGTGTTATTAAATAGTGTAGTCTTATCTTTGCTGTGAAGAGTTGGATACTATTTATTCATGATTCGGCTACATAAATCTCCTTTGTATATATCACCGCGAATCCCAAAAGTAAAAAAGGTTATTCTGACCTGGCATATCCTCAGGATCGAACTGTTCTGTAGCTTTGGATTGATTATTCTCAGCGTCTTCTCCGTCTGTAACAAATAATTTAACTTTTTAAGTTTATTTTAAAAAAATTCCAAATTTTTGAATATAAGGCCTAAGTTAAACAGGGACCTGTTGTTTCTCCAAACTCTCATGTGCCATTAATTTATTATTGACAGTCAATTTCTTGCTTCAATACCTATATCAATGTTTAAGTATAATCTGTCCTATTGATAGTGCAGATGCTCTTCTCCGTGTGATATCGGTTAGGCAGTAATACTAAAGATCTTCTATCTTTATATCACTGACAGCACGTAGAGCGGCAGATTTTGCAATGTTTAGACAATAGATTCTCAGATAGGCAAGTTTGCTCACAATATTTTCTCTGACAGTTAACGTTATGATAATTAATTTCTAATTGGTACACAAAGTTCGATGTCAGTGTGCGTGAACTTCAACCGCTGCTACGCCAAATGTTACTTCACTTGGCCCTCATTGAGTATACTCTACAATTTTTCAACTATCACCAGTAAACTAATTTCAACTAGCTGTTACCCGCGTTTGCCTACGTAGAATTCTGTTTCCGTTCCTGCAACCCATGGGAACCTACTTCAGGGATGCAAAGTAGCCTATGTGTTATTCCAAGCTATAATGTATCCCTGTGCCGAATTTCAGCCAGCCGTTAGAGCATGATTGAGTAACAAACAACCAAACGTCCAAAGATCTTCACAAACTTTTACATTTATAACATTAATAATGTAATAATAATTTTAATAATTTATTTAACATATGAGTTACATACTGATACATAACAATTACAACACAAATGAAACAATCCAAGCTACACATAGATTTGTAACGCTGTCACCTGTACTAGTGATAATACACTGTATCACAGGTGTCAGCGCCCTCTATAGTCAGGGAACAATGAACATTAGACACTGGCAGGTATGATCTATAACAGTTTAGGTACATAATTTCTTAAATTCTAAACTCAAACACAATTATTATAAAGAATAAACCTATTAGATAAAATTGAGAGTGAGTATGTGAGAGTGTAGTCTGTGAAGTGTGTGTGTGTGTTTTAGGTATGTTTGTGATTGTAGTGTATGTGTTGTATATGTATGTGTAAATGTGAGTGAAAGTGTGAATGTAATGACAGTAATGTGTCCTAAGATGGTGTTTTTAAAAAACATTCGGTCGCCTCATAGTCAAACGCCTTTAACCATTCCGTCAGACTTGACTTGAATTTATTTTTAGTTAGAGAATGGATGTAGATCTCTTTGTTGATACGGTTGTATAGCACCGGACTGAAAAAGTAAAAGCTACGACCGGCCAAAGACGTTCTGTGAGGTATATACTCGCAAATACGGTCCCTTCTGCGTTTTTTGCATGTTATGAAAGGTACTTCAGCATACTTACGTAATGCCGTCTGGAGCACAAAGAGTTGTCTCACAGTGAGGACCGAATATTCTTTATACAATGTCGATGTTGGATATCTAAATGGTTTATGTAGCACAACTTTAAGGACAGCTCGTTGTGCCCTCTCAAGTTCAAGCAAATAATTGGAATATACAATATACAAATACTTAAATTGGAATGGCATTACCCCATACCGGAATGCAATAACAAAGTACAGATTGTACCAGCGTGAAATACACCATTTTTGAGGTTTGAATGTCAGCTGAGGACCTTAACTTCTTCATGACGTACATTAATTTTCTGGTGCGAGCTGAGAGACTATGAATATGCATATCCCAGCGGAGGTAAGAGTCTATATGTATGCCAAGATACTTGGTGCTAGACGCGTGTACTAAGGATAGGCAGTCACAATCACTATTCAACATATCACATGTGTGAGCCTTTAATAGTAGGCCACTGTGCGGTTGATGGGAAGAGTAGCAGGAAAAGGTAACAAAATTGTTTTTTTTAATATTCAGTGTGAGAAGACTGGCAGCTAACCACGACATAACCACTGAAAGGGCCTTTTCTGCATTTCTATAGGTCTCCAGCCAGCTCTTTCCATGAACAATTAAAACTGTGTCGTCGGCGTATGAGATAATTTTGCACTGTGTTAGGGGAATTCGACTTAGGTCATTTGCGTACAAAATGTACAGCGTCGGACCCAATACACTTCCCTGTGGAACGCCAAAAGAGAGTGATTCCTCGTCACTGATATGCTGACCAATCCTCACACACTGAGTACGGTCCCTTAGATAGCTCCGGAACAGATCTAAGACAGTTCCTCTTATTCCTATGGATTCCATCCTGTCTAGAAGCAAAGGAACAGAGACACTGTCAAAAGCCTTGGAGAGGTCTAAGAATATTGCTAACGTCTTGTATTTCTTATCAATCAATTTGACAACGGAGTCCGTCAGGGTGATAACGGCATCCTCTGTTGATTTACCCTTAACGAAACCATATTGATTGTCCGAGATGAGATTAATATGATTGAAGTAATTTAAGAGTCTTTTATTGATACACTTTTCAAGGAATTTTGACATCGTCGTCAGGACGGAGATCGGCCTGTAGTTGGCAACATTTTCTCTGTCCCCACTCTTATAGACAGGATGGACAAGTGCTTTTTTAAACACCGCAGGGAAAGTGCCTGTTGATAGAGCAAGATTAAAAATATGCATTAGGGGTGGGATTAAATGCTGGCGAGTCGATTTCAAAAGAGCAGAAGGAATATCGTCCCATCCCACGGCAGAGCTGTCCTTTAAACTTAGGATTGTGGCTTCCAGTTCAGACTCAGTAATATCCCAGAGAGCCATAGAATTACCATCATCATTTTGGGTTGGTAGTTTAATCGATGCAGAGCTTGAGCCCGTTTTTTTTTTGTATTTTTGAAGCTAATGTTTTGCCTATGTTTGAAAAATAACGATTCGCAATATTAGCAGACTCTCTAGGATCACCATGTAAGTTAAGAAGCTCGGTTGGCAGTGGCTTCTGTTTACCTGTGTCAGTGATAGACTTAATGGCGTCCCATGTAGCCTTCGAGTCACCCCTAGCCTTCTCAAGTTGAGTTCTATTATATTTGGTTTTTAGGTCCTTCAGAAGACTGTTACAGAAGTTGCGATATCGTTTGTATGTTGTTTGAATGATTATGTTACTAGGTGATTGTCTACATTTTTGGTGAAGGGTATCTCTATTCTTAATACATTTAAGTAAGCCAGCGGTAACCCAAGGCTTAATAATTACTTTCTTATGTGGTATCGTAACTTGCATTAGAATGAATGTTAATAATGTTTGATATTTGATTAGTTAGTGATTCAGCAGCAAGGTTGGTATCGTTAAATTTTTGTATGTAGGAAAAATCGAGCTTTAGTATATCCGTGACAATTGAAGGCAAATCCCTGCGATTGACATACTGGGCTGGCTTCGTGGGTGTATTAATAGAGTCAAGGCTCAACAATGTGGGAAGGTGATCTGTCATATGCGTATTCAAAATTAGTGACATAGCATGTCTGGGAGTTCGCAATAATATGTGATCCAAGCAAGCACCTGCTCGTGTTGGTATAAGATAGGCTGGAAACAATCCATACGATGAACAAATGTCGAGATACTCGTCCGCTTGATCAGCCATTTGGCCGGGAACGATGTCTATATTAATGTCACCAGTAATAGCTATAGTTCTATAAGAGCGCAGTGAGTAAAGCGTGTTATTTAGACTGGTAAGGAAAGCATTCTTATCTCCATATGAGGGAGAACGGTATATACCAATTATAGCAACATCACCAGTTGTACAAATTACACAGTTTGCTTCCCTGAAGACTGGCTGGTACACGCGATGTACTATATCATTCCTGACGTAAACACATACACCTGAATTCTGGTTTGAATATGTGGATTGATAGCCAGAAAAACCTTCTAAAATTGGTATTGTTGAAACCTTACTCAACCAGCACTCCGACAAAACAATTATGTCGTGCGTTATACCCATATCATGTAGTAGTATAGTTAGCTCATCAAAGTGGCAATTGATACTACGTATATTCATATGAAAAATATTTAATTCTTTACTAGATTTATATACATATTGAGAGCATTGATGTGGGTCGCATATCAGTGATTCAGATACCTTTATGCTGTCCAGATCATCTGATATTTGGTTTAAAGAATCCACAAGGAAAATTGTATATAATATACTCTAGGTAGGACCAGCTGTTCATATAATGTATAATTTGCAAAAAGGGTGGAACTGACCGACAAGAGTAACGAGATGCACCATGAGTTATTGTAAATAAAAATCGAATAATAATACTGATGATTTGACTTGATGATAAGGATTGTAGACAATAGGTAAGAGAAAGTAGGCGATGTAATGGATTGAAATGCGCGTAAGTTATAATTATAGGTATGTGTATGGTGTAATGTAGATTGTGATGTAGTGGGAGGTAGTATGAGTGTATAATTAGTATGAAAGATGCTACTAACAAATATATAAACAAGCACACATTTTGCTTAATATACAATCCAGCTTGGTAATACATAACAATCAAGACAAATAGAGGATCACCATGCGTGTTATCACAATCAGTCAGTATACTTGTAAATACAAATGCCTTCAAAGTCATTTCAGGATTATAATTAGATACTATTATTAACGAAGTGTATTCAAAAAATAATGAGTGTTGTTCGTAGAACAATATTTGAGAATGTTTTCTTATAGTAATTAGGCCAAAAGCGCACCTAGTCTGACCGAAGTAATTTTTTGAGACATGAAGTACTGTTAATGATACATGATTCAGATCCCTCACGTTGTCTAAGAAAAATCTTCCCATTACGCGTCCAGCAGTACTGATAGCTGTTAGCTTTTGCAAATTTCCGGGCGTCATAAAAAAGTTGTCTTACATAGCCTGGCAGGTGTTCGTCTATATAAATGGGTTGACGCTGACCTTTAATACCAATGGTATCAGTACTAAGTTTATCAGTGACGGGGTGAGCTTTATTGTATGAGCGGGAAGCGTTAAGTATTTGGTTCTTGGTAGGGACTGAAAGTAACTCAGCCACAATAGGTCTAGTTGTGCCTTTGCCACCTGGGAGACGATACACGTCACGTAGGTCTGACGCAGATATGTTAGATTGAACAGCACGACAAGTATTGATGATAATAGATGTGAGATCGCTTGTAGATTCCTTGTCACATTGAGGTACATTCCTGACTTCGATACACGAGCGTTTGTCGCATACCTTCATATTGTTGGTTAATGAAGTCAAGGGATTTCTCGATACCAGTGTTAGTATCTTGAACTTTCTTATTTTGAAGCTTTATCTCTGCAATATCTGAAGTTAACTTTTTCAGTAATTTATCTTGGTCTTCTTTCCAGGTGGCCAATAAGTCCATAATTTTTTGTTCAAACTTTGCATTTTCAGGAGTGAGGTTAGATCTAGGGCGTTTAGGCCTAGAAGTAGAATTAGATTGTCCCTGTTCACTAAGGTCCCCAGGTAAGGCAGGTGAAGATACCGCGCGCTGCGTAGTAGTAGTTGAGGTATGAGGTGGGGTTCTTTTGGTATGTCCCATTGCAGTATGATTCAGTTTCAACCCTTATGACAATAGCAATATAGCAAAATTCAATTTATAGCCAAACACAGAAATTGGCGTATTGTTCTTGTGTGTGTGAACCAGTTGTATTAGGTACAACGGCACAGGGGTGTGTGTTGGGTAACCTCCTCGAGTGTCGCTCCGATTCCGATCCCGCTGCAGTCCGGGGGGAACGGAATCGGAGCGGCCAGTACACCCTGGGCGGCGGTCAATGGCTTCCCCTTCATAGGGTTGGCATTGATCGTCGGCCAATACCCAACGTGGCGGGAACACATCGCTCTCCGTACTCCTCTGCTTTCAGAGGAGACAGGATGAGCGATGCTGTTAGTGGTGAGATGGCCCAGGGTCAGTCGGGGTGCGAGGGATATGCTCTATGGGTAACCTTACACCCCGGCGTCTGAAGACCCGAGACGGCGTGCGGTTTTAGTCGGTGCGAGCCCGACATAACCGCCCCCGCTGGCCGGCGGGGGGGTATCCGAAGGGATTTCCGCACGAAAAAAAAAAATAAAAAGAAAGTTACAACGGCACAGAGTGGGCGGCTGGATGACTAGAGTAGGTAAGCAGGGTCAACCTCACAATGCAGCGAACCGTACTCGTCAGTAGTTAACGTGCTGAATATGGATGAGCACCCTATACCACACGCAGCATATCCACTTTTATGAATTACTTAAATATTTTTTTATAAACAATACATTTTGTAGTATCTATATGGAAAATCATGAATTAATAACAAGTTCCAAAAAAAAAAAAACTATTGATAAAAGATCAAAAAATATTCCGCTATATCGGGACCAATCTCGATGCGCTGTAACCATCAAAGCGTAACCCAGTGCACTTAGCTTCCAGGCCAAGCCTCTCGTAGACGTTGCAGTGAAATAGGTGAGCGTCGTGACATTAGTGGGAAGAAGCATAGGGTCACTTGCATATAGACGAAACCGCGCCTGCCTTTATAATGAGCGCCTTTATCCTTAGGTTCAAATGTAGATATTGCAACAAAGGCAATTTTTAGATATTCTATATTACACAGACATGTTGTAAAAACAACACATTCATTCTAATTTTGCATATAAAAGTAACATAAATAGGTCACATCTCGATCGATCTTCCTAAATTCTAAAGTAAACCATTCATTATACATGTACTCAACAATCATAAAACCCTTCACGTCGAGCGACGAACGACGGATCCGTCACCTGGGGCTTCATATGACAAGCCAAAAGTAAAGACGATAATGTAAATGCATCGATCTCGACAGTTTTTATTTCCCCACATTTCACTCGATCACTAATGTTTACGACTGAACCTGAGGTAACAAATCATTTTCGAGATTGGCTATTTAGTATTAATTGCGTGCAACTGTACAGATTTACAACGACGACCTGAAAAAGGTAGCTGGGATAGACTGAACACATATTGAGAGACGGTAATGTCCAGAAGTGGACTGCCATAGGTCAATTGGTGGTTGATCAATAGTTTTACAATACGAGTACTGGTGGTTAGTGAAAAAAATGAAGATATACTGAAAGTGTTACTAAATGTAACATTAAGAAGCTCTAACAGTAATCCGATACTGAAATGTGTTAATATTTCATCTTCGTATTTTAACATTTACTTTCTCATTTTCAAAGGCTAATTTATGCAATTTTGGATCCTTAAAAACGAAACAGAACACAGTTTAGGTCCTTTACAGATCTATTGCGTTAATAGTTAACGTGTCAAGTGATGTGTTACAATAGTATTAGTAACGCCACGCAAAAGTAGAAGCAACAAATACTATGTTTGTACGACTAAGGCTGAATGCCAAACTAAGTTTTTTCTTTTTTTATGGAGGGTACGTCAATATGAAGTCACCACGCCCGATCGTGAGCTAAAGGGGAAGTCTCAGGAAAGAGGATCAACATCGCAGATACAAATAATGCTTTAATGGTGATTCTCAGTTTGACGGCCTCATCGGACGGACACAGGATTATAGAAAGTAAGGAAGAAGGAAACGCAATGAAATTCATTGAGTAAAATGAGCTAATGAACTAAGTTACATAAAATAAAATAAGTAGTTACGTTTATATTCATAGCTGAAATCCAACTTTAATTAAGTCGTAGGTATATACAGTATATAAAATTCATTTACGACTGTTTAATAATAGAACAAAGGACTGTTTGAGTCCTTAGTGTGATTTATGTTGAATATATTACTAAAGAACTTAAAATCAATCTCCCTATATTACAGTGAGCTAGTGACTAATCTGGCGATGGATGGTAGTCAATGAACGCAACCAGTGAATAGACGCAGCGTCAAGCGCATCTGACACATGTGACTTAATGCTGGGTGCAGACGCCACCACACCTATAAATTATTTCTGTTTGCCAACTGCGCACTAAGCACATTTCGTGGAGCTATTATTTCTATGCCTATTATGAGATATTTCATTAGATACTGTGTCGGGTCTAGGGAATATACCTAATTCTGTTTATTATATAATATTGCTAGCACCTCTGCCTACCCCTTCGGAGATATAGGCGTGAGTTTATGTTATGTTATGTTTAATATTCCTCTTGAGGCTGCCATTCTAGTGATCTACACATTAAATTCATAATAAATGTTGGTATCAAGTAACTAACTACTGTGCCTATATACCCACTTTAACTAATCATTTGAACAATATAATAAATAATATTAATATTGAACCATAGGTAGGTACTAATAGGTATTATAAGTAGTAATTTTATCTGTTTCACTAGATGCTAGAGTATTAGGTACTAAAGTTATAAAGCTTATGGACCTTAGAATTACATTAATTTCAAAAGACAAATAATTCAATCTCAAATAGGTTATAATCTTGATCACTTCAAAATGTAACTTACAATGAAATAAACGTTAAAATTTAGTAAAAAAAAATCATAAAAAATACTTTTGTTTGTAAGTGGGATCCTAATTATTCTTCTTAAACAACAATAGCCTAGCTTACTCCATGAACATTATCTATCGCCAGTTAAAGTCCTATTAAAAACGGCCCAGCCGTTTCAGAGAGTAGCCAACAACAGACTCAAAAACAGTTTTTTTTTAATATAGGTTTCGTGTATGCATTCATTTGTCTTTGCTAAACTGCTATTAATTAATATTAGCAATCAATCACTCAATTTTATTATTTACTTGTACAGATATTAAACACGTCATCATCACCCCTACTCTATGTTCCGTATCGGTAGATACATGTATTGGAATGAACATTTATCACCTTAATAGACGAGTGTCGCAGCCGTGTGTCATCCGCAGACGGACATCGCAGTGCATGCAGTTAGTGTGGCACAAGACCAGGCACAGTCTGCACTCTGCACCCAGTGCAGACCCTGACGCTCGTACGTCATGCTTTATCGGCGATGACTGTACGTCAGTGTCAGCCACTCGCTGAACGCACTTGCATTATTAATTGGTTTGGTGCTATTCAGTTCAGATTTGTATGTTAAATTTTTTATTGGTATGCTTTGGCAAGTACTAAACTGTGGGCTTTCAGAAAGTATTTTGAACGTTAATAAGGTTTTTATAGCTTATATCAACATCAAAAAAGGACGCGCTGTTCACTGATCAGTTAAATATAGTGTTGTTATTACAAAAACCGGCCAAATGCGAGTCGGACTCGCGCAAGAATAGTTCCGTACCATTATCTAAACAATGAGAGCACCCCATCAGTTTTTTTTAGCGAATATACAACTAAATATTCTGTGAATATTTCAAGCGTCTACTGTTGCCGTTATTAATATCGAGCAAAATAACGCTTAAAAAAACACGTTTTTGTATTTTTAATGAGCCCCCTTAAATATTTTTTTTTCTACATAGCGGCAACAGAAATACATCATCTGTGAAAATTCATAATATCGAGCAAAAAAGGCAAAAAATCACTTTTCTTGTATTTTGAGTGAGCCCCATTAAATATTTATTCTATTTTGTTTCTAGTACCTTTTTTTTTTTTTTATCGTGCGGAAATCCCTTTGGATACCCCCCCGCGTGCCAGCGGGGGCGGTTATGTCGGGCTTGAACCGACTAAAACCGCACGCCGTCTCGGGTCTACAGACGCCGGGGTGTAAGGTTGCCCATAGAGCATATCCCTCGCACCCCGACTGACCCTGGGCCATCTCCGGTTTCGAGATGGCCCCCTCGGGTTTGGGAACCACGGTGTCCCCGTCTTGCCCCGGTTTGGGGGAGGGGCGCTAGTCGCCCCATTGTTTCTAGTACCTTTTTTTTTTTTTTTTTATCGTGCGGAAATCCCTTCGGATACCCCCCCACCGGCCAGCGGGGGCGGTTATGTCGGGCTTGCACCGACTAAAAGCGCACGCCGTCTCGAGTCTCCAGACGCCGGGGTGTACGGTTACCCATAGAGCATATCCCTCGCACCCTGGCTGACCCTGGGCCATCTCACCACTAACAGCATCGCTCATCCTGTCTCCTCTGAAAGCAGAGGAGTACGGAGAGCGATGTGTTCCCGCCACGTTGGGTATTGGCCGACGATCAATGCCAACCCTATGAAGGGGTGAAGGGGAAGCCATTGACCGCCGGCCAGGGTGTACCGGCCGCTCCGATTCCGTTCCCCCCGGACTGCAGCGGGATCGGAATCGGAGCGACACTCGAGGAGATTACCCAACACACACCCCTTACCCAACACACACCCCTGTTTCTAGTACCTATTTGATTTTATAGCAGAACAAACAGAAATAAATCATCTGTGAAAATTTTAACTGTCTAGCTATCACGGTTCATAAGATACAGCCTGGTGACAGACGGACGGACGGACGGACAGCGGAGCCTTAGTAACAGGGTCCCATTTTACTCTTTGGGTACGGAAAATGCTGATCCGAGCGCCAACCCCAGCTGCATCTAAAGCTTGCACCTTGGAGCCCGGAGTCCGCCCTCATAGTACTCCTTCTATTCTATTCTACTTTTCTTGTGGATTGGTTTATCTTGACTTTTACGAAAACGACTGCCAACCCCGAGACAAAAGCCTTCACTCTTGACATTTATAATTTACTTTGACCTACATGAACAAGAAAGAGTTTAGTCAACTGTGTTTTCGTCCCCACGCCACGTCGCGCCGCCGCCGCCGTAGTAACTAATAACTACAACAGCAGGTTTTCCTGACTCCGACCTGTTACTGAAAACTCTTTAACAGAAACCCAATAACATATTGCTACACGCGGAACCTCATGCACAGCAGTCGCTAGTCGTAGATGTTTCCTCAAGATTTACATAATTTTAGCGATCTTATCAAAATAACGCTAGTGGTTGTATGATAACGTAAATAGTTAACAGCCTCCAGCTCCAGAGCTCCCAGTAGCCGTTTGCTATTTATTACACTTAACTTCCGACCTCGGACTGAAAATTAAAATATACACACCAACCTTTGCAAAACTAAAGTGAAAGTACAGAAACTTTCACGTTCAAGCCCACGGGGAGGTATCCGAGGGGAAACTTTCTCCAATCAACCAAAATAATTCCATTGACATTCCATTATCATTATCCATTCCATATTCCATATCGTATGAAATTTCATTTGCAGGCAGCTTTGCAAATGTAACAGTTTGATCATATTCTCATGAATCTTATCATTAGATCAAAACTATATTTATATGCACTAGACATAGAAGGGGTCTTTTTAAGTAAGACCATTGCCTATTTTTATTTCATAGGGAGATGTGTTGCTGCTTCAGACTAATGTTCAGCCGGGGCGAGAGTGATTCGCGTTTCTGGTCACCCGGTTTCTGCGTAACCATATGCGTAACGTAATTCTGATTAGATAAAAGATTCAGTGCAGAAATTGGAACGAACCAGAAGTTTCCACGCTGAAAAACCGCGAGCGGTATTTGGAAAGCTACACATGTTTTTTTTCCCTCTCCCCTCAAATTCTTCGAGCAGTAAGTGGTATCAACCACTGATAGCCTACAGTACTATGTCTGCATGAATATAATTCAATTATTGGTAGTTACGATGATTTTAATCTCAAAATGAAAATTTTAAGTAATTTTATGATCCTTACCTTCAAAAGTTTCATCTGCGTTACCACCTTCATTTTCTTTCAGCTTTGCCTTTTTAGTAGATCTTGTTTTGCCTTCTAAATTGTCTCTGGTGTCACCGGCCTCGTTATCATCCTCCACAACTTCATAACTGTCTGTCTTTTTCCTATCTCCTTCGGGTTCTGGTGCCTGTTCGTTCCAGTCTTCTTCCTCTGCTGTAAACAACAACAACCTTAAAGGTACAAAACTTTACAGCCAAATAATTAATTTAGCAGCAAGTCCCGCTAGCTTTTTTACGATATAAGTGCGACTATATATACGACATATAATCAATTCAATAATCATACGTATGTATTATCGAACGATTGTCGTAGAATTATCCAATATGAATTAATTCTCAAATTATATTTCTCATATGTTTTTTTTTTTAGGATCAATAAATAACTTACTACATCGTTCTACACAGCACTTTTTACACCCAAAGTAATAAGCATAGTTTAACCAGCTTGTGTTATGCGCTCTGGAATACGGATAAACACATTTAATTTTTTTATACATACCTATATAATTCATAGAAACACTGGCTGTTTCTAAGTATAATATAGGTTTTATAAAAAAATTAACCAATGCAAATTTACATATTCATGCATAGAACTATTTGTACTGGGCGGGAATCGAACCCGTGACCTCCGACTTAGCTGTCAAACGATCTACCGCTACCACACAGACGTCGTCATTTAGTCAGATCATTAATTTAGTCGTCGATCAAACGAGATCAGATAAAAGAAGAAAATATTTATAAACATGAAACTACATAAAAAAAGTTTCAAAATAATATGGAAAATCTCTCAAAATTGTGCTAATACCATCTAACTTTTGCAGTTGGAATGCGTGAGCACGATCACGATTTAATTGGTGTTTTTATTAGGTATTTACCATATTCATTTATCATATTCTGATCAGTATGTCGACGTACGAAATAATAAAATAACATTAAAAAGGATAACATGAAATAAATCGCAACAGAATCCGTTAAAAATCAACAATCAAAAAATCGATAAAAACCCGACTGTCTTAAAAAGACCGACACAAGTTTGATAGCAGGCGGGAACCCCTTCCAAATCATAAACCGATAGAAAATTAAAGGTACCGCCTTTTTCATTTTTCCGTGCGGAAATCCCCTTGGATACACCCCCTCCTCCCGCCGTCAGCCAGTGGGGGAGGTTATACCGGACTCAAACCGACTCAAACCGCACGCCGTTTCGGGTCATCAAATGGCGGGTGTAAGATGGGCCTGCCCGTAAGGCATTTCACTAGCAGCCCGACTGAGCCAGTGCCATCTGCGGTTTCGAGGTGACCCTCTCGGGTTTCGGAACCAGTGTCCCCGTACCCGACTTCGCCAGCGAGGGTAATGTTTTACGCGCGTATATGTAATGTATGTATACGTAGTTTTCTTTATTCCCTTCTATACACTTAACGGCTGATCGGATTTCCATGAATCAGGTATCGAATGGAAGGTATTAACCAAACCACTGAAACAAGTTTGAATGGGTTCCGGCTGCTATATAACAACATACAGTTTAGTGCCAAATATCCATCTTCAATAACTAACTCACATTTTATGTACCCATTACACTCCGATGATTAATAATACATTTCACTTCAGACCTCATTCATCGAAATCCGTTCAGTCGTTAAGTCTATAGAAGGGACATAGAAAACTGCATACACACATACACGCGTAAAACATTACCCTCGCTAGCGCAGTCGAGTAAAATAATGTTTGTTTTTTGTTCAAGGAATCCAATGCCTAAGATAAGGACTTTTATGCATTACTTGACTAACATTGTGACGAACAGGCCTCACGTGACGTTCTATCTGGTCATAAACGCAGATCCGAACGCCAGCGATCAGCTTACGTCCGCCTTAGGTACATTTAAAGGGACTGGCCGTCAGTATGCACACTCTTTCCCTGCCATGCAGCGGAGGTGTGGACTGTATCTTTCGAACGAGGTCAGGGAAAGTAGAAATACTCGTCCCTGTGCGTCTCTCTAAGCGAAAGGATAAACCGACCGCGAGCGGTACGGTTCCGAATTGGATTGAACAGGAACACCAGTAAATAAGACACAGATTTCGGTTGAATAATATGGCTTTAATAATGGCCCATCTGATCAGTGCAAAGTCTGAGAGTTAACTCGAAGACTATTGCTGGCGACTCGGCTAAGATGTCGCAATCGTTCAAAATGTTGTGCCAGCTTAGGTACTCTCAGACTTTACCATGACGAGGGCCGTCAAAATACGAACAAATTACCCGGAAATTTACATTCATTTTCACTATCTATTTTACAGTTTTTTACTTATATTTAACAAACTATATACAAGAATTATAATATATAAATGCAACAAGATGGGTAGGGCGGTCACCCATCCCATGGTAAGGGTTTTTAATATGTATTTTACTATTGTTTACTAATTACAGCAGTTTACAATCGAAATTATGAGTGGCCGGGCTCTATCATGCGACGTTATTGGTCGATTACACAAATATTATACATCGTACGGTATTAGATGGATTGTTATGTGGTAGCCACTCACTGACTCTATATAATGCATAAACTTTATTTCACACAACAGCGCTTTTATGGCTGATTTTACTAAATTACGATATAGTGATTTTACATAATAAAATTCTTATGACTATTAACAAAAAAGGGGTGCTGCGACCGTCTCGTGCGTACGGTGGCTATGTTAATTGAATGTCTAAAATAATCATTTTACTGTTTTGTCACAGATCACTTGTTTTACGATTCACTAATTTTCAATTTCATTTATACGGATTACAAAAATTCACTTTCACTAAGTGTCTGTCGCGAACAAACGTATTATTAGTACAATTTCATGCTCCCAAGGTACATACGATGACTGAGCAAAACCATTTCTATAATAACCATTTTGGTCCTTACGGTCAGCATCTTTTTACAATAAAGGCTAAACTGTACAGAAGTGTTAACTTACACTTTGTTCAAATACCCAATTCTAAACAGAATAGTTATTTGAACTATTCAGAAGGATTTCGTCGAAATTTGTGACGGTATCACCAAGTATAATGGTTGGACGCGACTCGGGCAAGTGAGAACAAGTATCCTCTTATGCGCAGCTATCAACAATTATGGTAATCTTATAGTGTTTCTCCAATTTCAGTAAACGACCCAAGTGATAGTGATGATATAGGATCAACAGAAATATTATTGTTGAGTGTTGTAAAGCTATTTAATTGACCACCAGTAACAAAACTTTCCAAACTAAAAACGTTTGAAAAGAGGTCCATGCAGCATGCAGCTCTGAATTTACAAACCATTTCGGTCATTGATGTCTATATTACAAAAGTTTCGGTGCAAAAAAAGGTCAATCTAATTACTTATTTAAAATTGAAATACTTGGCATGGGTTGACGATCGCACTTATTGACGATAAAAGCAATACACACAAAGAATGAATGGTTTAATGTGCATATGGCTAGATGCCCATGATGAATAATATCTTTATTAAGTTATATGTTTTAGAGTTTTGCGTGTTTTACATTTAGACATGATTGCACTAACAGACAATGGTAATTAGTTTGGTGACATAATTAGCGGCACAGCGGGTGGGGCACCTCGCTGTGGCGTGATTGCGCCCAGTCCGGCAGGCCACACCTAGCCACTGTTGACACTACTTCTGATTATATTATTCTACACGAAACACAATACAACATATAAAGTGATGATTGAATCTTATGTGATTCTGTCGTTAAAAGATGATCACATGAAGTTATTCATAGTCATCTGAAAAATGGGGACATTGATATTCTTCTTCTTAGTCGTGCACTCTTGACAGAGTGGTCGTGGTTATGATGGGGGGTCCTGATGAACGGCTGCTCGTGCAATGCGCCGCCATCGCTCTCTGTTGGTTGCGTTGTGGGAGCAGTCGGTCATGGTGGATTGTGTTAGGGAGGTGATGAGGTCCGACCATCTAGTTGGAGAGCGACCACGGGACCTTTTGCCCTCCATTCTGCCCTGTACCACGAGACGCTCCATCGAGTCTTCATTCCGTGTCAGGTGCCCAAAGAACTTGAGTATTCGTATTTGCACAGTCGACGATAATCTCTCCTTTATGTGAAGTTCTTTGAGGATGGAGACATTAGTCCTATGCGCGGTCCACGGAATCCTGAGGAGACGTCTCCAGCACCACATTTCCAGTGCATCTATTTTTCTCCGCTCTTTTTGTCTCAGAGTCCATGTCTCAGCTCCGTACAGAAGAATTGGAAAGACCAGACTCCGCATCAGACGAACCTTGGTGGTTTTGGTTATCCGGCGGTCTTTCCAAATCCTGGAGAGCCTTTCAGCAGCTGATCGTGTAATAGCGCAACGTCTTCTGATTTCCTCCTCGCAGCCTCCGCTGTTGGTGATGTTAGAACCCAAGTAGATGTAGTTCTGCACAACTTCACAGTTAGCAATGCTTTTGACATCTGGTTCGTTATTTTCAGCTCGGTTCACTATCATCATTTTGGTCTTCTCTCGGTTGATAGCAAGTCCAAAATTCAGGCTAGTGGATTCAAGGTGGCGCAAAAGGTGTTCCATATTCTCTTTAGACGTTGTTAGGAGAGTAGTGTCATCAGCATATCTAAGATTAGATATTGTTCTACCTCCTACGGATACACCTTTGTCCCAGTCATCCAAAACAATCCGCATTATGTGCTCGGTGTAGATGTTAAATAACAACGGAGAAAGAATACAGCCTTGTCGAACACCAGCCTCAGGCTTGAATGGGCTTGAGTCAACTCCATCGACGCGCACTGCTGCTGTGCCATCTTCATAGAGTCGTCTAATGAGGTACGTAAGGTGTTCTGGTACACCCATTACTTTTAGGATTCCCCATAGTTTTTGCCATTGCACCGTGTCGAAAGCTTTGTGAAAGTCCACAAAGCTAATAAACAGGGGGTTGTTAAATTCTCGTGACTTCTCTATGACCTGGCGTAGTATAAGAATTTGCTCTCTCGTTCCTCTACCCTTAACAAATCCAGCCTGTTCAGGTGCGATTTGAGGAGATAGGTAAGACTGTAGCCGCTTGTTGATAATGTGTAGTAGCACCTTACTTGCGTGGCACATAAGAGAGATCAACCGGTAATTATTGCACTTCTTGGTCGAGCCCTTTTTATGGAGAGGTATGAAAAGGGAGCAAGACCAATCATTCGGCCAATTGCCGGTCGTCCATATTCCACTACAAATTGACAAATTGACATTGATATTAATGGTTCTTTATATTTAAATACTGAACGTGCGAACCCATCAGTTACTAAATAATTGATTTTATAGTTCTCCAAACCCTTACTTAATATGGCATCATTTGTTGGTAAGACGTAAAACTTCGCGTATGGTTTGCGTCTACATGTGATATCCTCGAGACTGCTAGGTAGAATTTGAGCAACAGTAGTCGCGATTTGCCATATGTTCAGAAGGAAGAAAGGGTGGACAAGGCAAGTAAAACAAAGGAAGGTAGGAAAGGTAAGCAACATTCTCTCAAAACTAATTAGAATTGATTCTGTTGATATAAGGTGTAATAACTTTGATGGTAGATAATTCTAAACTCAGTCCCTTAGTGCTCTGAAAAGCGTAGCTTATAGTAACACATCGGCAGGGGTGTATTTCTACTCTTAGAAAGTATATATTTTATACACGAACGAAGTCCGTTCAGGTGCTAATATGAACAAGGTCTTAATAATGTCGTCATAAATAAATCAGTTATCTATGTTAATATTTAGAACCGAGACTACTAATGCATGGAAACGTATTCCTTGGAGAGTTGGCCTGGCCGAGAATCCCAAGGGAAAGTTCATCGATTCATCAAAAGCAGGCCAGAGGCGAAATCCCAGTAACACCCCAGGACCGCAATGTCCCTGAAGCAATGTTAGTTCCTACTGCAGATGTAGCCATCTTGTTTTCTTATGTTTGAACTCAGAATACATAATTATAATGTTTTTGTATGTGTGTTTAAACCCTAAATACTTGTGATAGCCTATCAGTAGTAACCATGCAACGCTTGCCAAGGCCCCTAATTTTGTAACTAGTTCTAGTTCGGTAGTTTAAATCTGCGTAGATGCCTCAGTCACCTGAGAATAAATAATAATTGAAAATATAAAAATTAAAACTTAATAAATATGGGATCCAGACTGTAGAAGTAAATATGCCTTAATCTTTTAGTCAAGTCTGAATCAGTGTGGTATATTTAATTACATATCAATCAAAAATTGAACTCGCTTTATTCATCAAAAATGTAACCAATCTACTGAGCAAAAACATCGTTAACGCATGGAAAGTGGACTAGCTAGTGGCATCACCAATTTCATAGAGAATAGTAGTGGCATGTTGGCCACAAGGAGGTATCGCAGCACCATCGCAACGATAGCCCATCATAACTCCTCGCCCAATGTGTCGCATGGGACGCATTCGGCACCAAAGAGCCGCCTGCTGCCGCGTCGCGCAGATACAGCCGGCAATTCAATTTTCTTACTAACCGTATTGCTTATTATACGGAGACAAACTCCAAATATTACCCAAAAACTTTGTGATTCTATCCGTCTTAAATTTTAGCTGTTGAAGTGTTCTGTTTTCATGTACCTGCATGATGTTTTGTTACAGCATGATCGCTGTGTGCTTCAGAACTACGTACAGGATAATTTTTGAGAATTTTTGTGGACGTAACCATTAAGGAATACTGAGTTGGTACATATACTTCATGGCGATAATTTTCATAATAATGTTCTTTGACATTTGGTAATGTCCTCCATACCAGGCGTTATGAAGTATGTAGTTAGCACCTATGACACGGTCAACATAATGAGCCGTTGGTTGAGCGCACTCATGTCGAATCTGATTCAGGTAGTCCCTGTTGGCAAAGTTTTTTATCTTCATCATTCTGCGGCAGACTCGTCCCTCAAGCAGCAGGTGTATTACATATTGGTGAGAACCCATATATTTCATTGCAATATTAAATCATTTGACTCAGAATCTTCGAACTCGGCCAGTCTGACTAAGCCACTTTACTAACAAAAAAAAATGCAATGGGAACACAGTTTCTGTGTGTTCCCATTACATTTTTTACTTACAACACATATAGTTATATGTCAAGGGGAGTGATAGCAAGATGATCACAAAAAAGATAAATTGTGTCCACCTTCCAAAGTTATATGGATCCCTTACAACTGATGGACATGGGTCGGTAGTAAGAAGGGCGTAGCCGAAGGTTAATTAAGGTTAGAGAAGGAAGCCTCTTTTTGCTAGGGGGTGGGATAGCTATTTCAAAGAGTATAACCATGGGAAATCGGCTGCGAGGACTCCGTTTTACACGAGGGAAATGGTGAAACCGGCTTCGCCACATTCTATAGCCGCTCATCACGGCGTCACTCGCCCTCTGTCATCCTATGGCATTTACATGCCTGTGGTGATCATATGTATGTCAGTATCTCAAAATTCTAGGATATTGAGAATTAATGGCAGCTACAGATTTTTTCAATACTTTCAAAGCCGGATCATTTTTTTTTCAGACTTTTATAGGGAGTACTCAATTATATGCGTACCGGCCAATCTGTGAACTAAAGGGTGGTGTCACCGTCGATTCAGTGTTGCTAATTTACGTTGATATGCAATGAAATCGGAAACGTTATTTAATAATAATGGGTGATTTTTCTTTGTAACACAGGAAAATTGTAAAATATATTGGGGGTTCATAATCAATCCTTGCCATATGTGTTTTTAAGATTATTTCATATAAATGTTGGCCACGACTACGTTTTAGGTGATCCATACGTGAAGTCCAATTTTGAGTTACTTTTGTTAGCATATCGGCTGATATCTCAACGATAACACGTGTGATGCTTGGATGTGTCTTCTACTGATTGAATCGATGCTGGTTTAACGGTATAAACAAAAGATTTGACGAACTAAACACAAATCACCCGTTATTATTAGCATAAGTCCATTTTTCACATAACAAAAAGTTTCATCTAGCTCATCTGTCTCTAAAAAGCAGCTATCATATTTTTCTACGGAACTAGGGAATTTTTTTTGGCTAATGGTTACGATTTTGTTTAGACTGTAACGCTCTGGACTACCGACCTCCATGATGGGGCCTGAGGACGGCAGTTGGCCGATTCGCCGTCCTTATAGAAGCAGGCCGTGACGGTGGCATATCGTGTGTATCCTACGCCTGCCAACTCACCGACGCGGGATAAAACCCGACCCCACCAGACGAGGCCGTGGTGGCGGCCAAAGTCCGCAGGTAACCCTGGGGTTATCCTTTATCGGCAATGGACACTTGGGGAGGATACCGTGTGGTTTTAGTGGGTCCGATTTCGACACGCCCACCCCATCGTCGGCACCGATGGGGTGAAGCCCGTTGGGGTTTCCACACAATAAAAAATAAATAAAAGATTGTATCCTATAGATCCACATTTGACTCTAACTCTATCGATAGTCCAATTGTTATTAGCATGCATGTCATATTTTACAATTAAATTTACTGTACTGTATACATTACTGTATTTAGTACAGGCGTTGATTGTCTCCAGTGGATAGTCTCTGCTACATTACGTTAAAATTTTCTAAAGGTACATGCCTATATTGATGTCAGTTCAATAAACGAGCGGTTACCGTCCTGATAAATATGAATGGCAGACGCCAGTTTCTGAATGCAGGTCATCCAATATTCTATTCTATTTAATTCTATATAATACGGGTGTAGATTGTCTGTAATATCTAGGTGTCACATCCTCCATTAGATTAAAATTCTCCAGGGGCCTGTACAGACAACGACAAAAGTGGCTTAGGAAATTCTAATTTAATAATCACATTGGCTCTTCTACCTTTTATAAAATAATTAAAAAAACATAAACAAAACGTGTTAACTTTGTCCTCTGGGGATTATAAAACTACATAGGAACTTATATTCATTATTATTCCATTCCAGTTTATGTATTCCAATGTTAAAATCGCTTGTAAATATTTGTTTTGTAAACGTTTAAGTGTGAATCTACTTTTGTCGTTGAACGTGTTGGGACCACGAACCCCACGTAAGCCTTCTAAATTGCCGGGTTCAAAACAATAAGAAGGACACCCCAGATAAGTAGACGTTAAAGAAGAAGTTTTTTTTTTATAGTCTTAAGAAACATACTCGTACACGTAATACTCGTAGTCGCAATTAGAATTGTATTTTTATAACATTATAAGTACTTAAATTAAGTAGCGATGTGTTAAATAGATTTCAGGATGAATGGATTATATTAAGTCATAACCATCAGGTATATCAATAGATAACAGGCATCGTTACATATAACACTAGCTGATGCCCGCGGCTTCGTCCGCGCGGAGGTCGGTTATCGTTTTTTGGTCATATCTCCGGTTCTACTTAACCAATTGCAATCAAACATACGTCAGATTTTAAGTCTGACCAAGACCTTTCTAATAGAAATAACTGCATCAAAATCCGTTCAGTACTTTTTGCATCCATTGCAAACAAATAGACATATAGATAAGAATAAAAAAAACTTTAGTTTTCAGAGTCATACATATATATACATAACAACATAACCTAAGTATTTTAAATATTTCCAATGTACAGACACAACCAAATTACAATCTTATAATAGTATAGACAGATATAGTAGGCATGGCCAGTCAATAGCGCCACCAACTGTTGTAAGTACCTAATAATTTTGATTAAGTACTCTGGGAGCACAAAGGAATAATAACAATCCCATTTCTCTGTAAGTCATTGTAGTTTCGCTCAGTTGTGTATACTTGGAAACTGTAATTTTAATGTGTTCGGAGGCGTCGGTATGATATCGACTGGGAATATCCAAGTAGCAGCCGGTCCCGGTGGTGACCTACCGCCGCACAGTGGTCCGAAAAGCGAGCTCCATACTCATAGAAACTAAATGTAAGGAAATTAAAAAATATATATTGTAATGCCTCTGGTATACCTCGCTGAATTTTGTTCCCGTTCGCGCTTCCCATGGGAAGCTATTCCAGGGATAAAAAGTAGCCTATGTGTTATTCCACGGTGTGGAACCTAAGATAGAAACACGCTTGTACGATACGACTACATACAGAAAGCACAGCTTATAGAAATCTCTATTCCTAGATAGCACTTTTCGCCGAAAATTTTGTTGATAGAAAACATTGTTTGTAGACATCTCGGTACATAGGAAGCACTGTACACAGAGATCTCTCTTCATAGATAGCACATCTTGCCTGCTTTCTGTACTTCGTGCTTTCTGTATGTAGTCGTATCGTACAAGCGTGTTTCTATCTTAGGTTCCACACTTTCACATTTATAATATTAGTGGGATGACGTATGAATGGTACATTTTTGATACTGAATGGAACTGAAGGGCTGATGCTTACACAAGCATTGCACTTCGCACATAGTAATTTTTTAAATTGGAATTTTCGATATTTGATTTTCCAAATATTTGACGTTACCGATCGATATCCTTATATTATCTATAGTTTATATGCAATAATTAAAACTGATATTGATTACAGGTATTAGGTTTTATACAAAACTGCAATCTAAGAGTGGGGCCAAATGGCTTTATCGCACGGTTTCCTTATCTGTATCATAGGTACGAAATTAAAAAATAGCGAACGTTAATGAGGGTGGTTTTTTTTTTTTACGTGCGGAAATCCCTTCGGATACCCCCCCGCTGGCCAGCGGGGGTGGTTATGTCGTGTCTCGACTAAAACCGCACGGTGTCCTCCCCAAGTGTCCGTTGCCGGGCACCCCGGGTAAGCCCTCGAAAGGATAACCCCAGGGTTGCCGGCGGACTTTGGCCGCCACCGCGGCCTCGCCTGGTGGGGTCGGGTTTTATCCCGCGTCAGTGAGTTGACAGGCGTGTAGGACACACGACACGCCTCCGCCACGGTCTGCTTTTTTTCTCGGGGCTCCGGCCTATGGCCCCGCTCCAGCGTCTCCTTGCGCCATTGGTACAGCAGCGCAAGGGCTCTCGCTTCCAGGTCCCATGGAGGGGTCCCGGCTAGGAGACATGCCGCCTCGACGGAGATCGTGCGATACCCCCTGATGACTCTGACGGCCATCGCCTTTAACGGGCTGTTTAGAACAGCCACGTTGCGGGCCGCCAGAGTCTCCGCCCATGCGGGGGCCCCGTACAGGGCCATGCTTCGCACGATCCCCAGGTACAGTCTCCTAGTGGGGGCGTTAGGCCCCTTAACATTGGGCATCAGCCGCGATAGCGCGGCCGCAGCCCCCCTCAGTTTCGGGACCAGACTTCGGAGATGTGGTCCGAAGTCCCATCGGCTATCGAGTACGAGCCCAAGGTACTTCATTGTGGGCTCGATGCCGATGCTTAGGGTGGTTGCATAAAAATAGGACGTTGAGCTTAATTTTATCAGTAACTCTCAGTTGGATAGAAAAATTGTGCTTATTTTATTTTTTAAATCAACAGTATTCTTAAAACTTTTAAATAACACACTAGGCTGTGAAAACCAACTATTGTTTGCCACAAACATAAAAATATCAAAATTCAATCAATCAAACATAAATAGAACAGAATAATATTATGTAATCTGTGATAGAACGTAGTTAGCGCGCACAAATACCGAAAACTACTGATAAAATTAAGCTCAACTTACGTAGTAACTATTTATTAATCTGTGGCTCAACGTCCTATTTTTATACAACTACCTCCATTAACGTTCGCTGTCCTTTAATCAGGTACAATCAACGACAAAAGTGGTCTAACCAATTGTTACTTATTAATCACTTTAGCTCTTAAACCTTTTATAAAATAATAAACAAAACACGAAATATTTTAAGTTTGTCCTCCGGTGATTATAAAACTACATATGAAAAACGTTTGTAAATATTTAAGTGTGAATCCGCTTTTGCATACATAACGTAACATAACTTCATGCCTGTATCCCCGAAGGGGTAGGCAGAGGTATATTACACACCCACGATTTGCTAGTTATGTTAAGGTCCCAATGTACGAGTAATAGGAGGCGAGCTTATTGCCATCTACCGGGCACATATTATTAAGCGAGCGATAATTAACATTTATTAATGCACACATAACTACGAAAAGTCAGAGGTATATGTCCCCGGGGCGACTGTACCTATATTTACAGATAATGAATTTGTATTGTAAGTAGGACCCATTTAGGCCCACTAGAGCTTAATTGGCTAATTCTGAAATCATTAATATGCAATTATAACTCAACCATATTACTTCGCTCTTAGAATGTAGTTTCGTAGCGACAAAGGATTTTTGGAAGGAGGTCTATTAGTTTTTGAGTCAAAATCAACCAAAGATTATCATGAGGAGATGGACGGTGACAGGTTTCTTGTGTGGTCAAAAATTTAATGCCTAAGCTAGACCAGGGACCATTATTGTCATGGACAATGCTCCCTATGATTCTGTCAAACTCGGGAAAATACCGATGACCGCTTGGAACAAACAACAAATAATAGACCGGCTCAAAAGCAAAGGAATACCTTTTTTTTTTTTCGAGCGGAAATCCCTTCGGATACCCTCCCGCCAGCCAGCGGGGGCGGTTATGTCGGGCTTGAACCGACTAAAACCGCACGCCGTCTCGGGTCTACAGACGGGGTGTAAGGTTGCCCATAGAGCATATCCCTCGCACCCCGACTGACCCTGGGCCATCTCCGGTTTCGAGATGGCCCCCTCGGGTTTGGGAACCACGGTGTCCCCGTCTTGCAACGGTTTGGGGGAGGGGTGCTAGTCGCCCCACCGTCCCGGCCTGCTTCTGCTGGGGTGACACTGGCCTCACCCGCCACCCCCAGGCCTGCGCTCATGGAGGACGGAGGTCGTTAAGCTACCTCCGGCGCCTGAGTCGCCTGCGACGCGCGGCGAGCAAGTTGCGGGCTCGGCGGGCCGGGAGAGTTCTAAATCTCTCCCGGGCGCGCTCCGCCATCTCCTTCGCGAGCATTACATGCTCGCAGAAGGAGGTGGCGGCGGCCCACGCGCTCGCGCTCCGCACCATTGCCGCAATAATGCTGCCGAGCGAGAGGACTCCCACCCCGATGGCTGCCACAAGGTCACGCCTCGGCGCCTCCCACGCCGGGCAGTCCGCCAGCGTGTGCAGCCCTGAGTCCTCGCTCGCGTCGCAGTGATGACACTCAGGCGTTGGCTCCTTCCTGATCCGATGCAGGTGGTCCCCGAAGCACCCCTTCGCTGAGAGCTGTGCCCTTCAATTTAGGGGCCAGATTTCGGATGTGCTCTCCGAAGTCCCATCGGCCGTCGAGCACGAGCCCCAAATATTTCATTTGGGGCTTGATGCCGATGCGATTTCCTCCCACGATGAGACTGGATCCCTCGGGTGGCTTGCTCCGAGGCCCATGAAAGAACAGGGCCTCGGTTTTATGCAGAGCCACCTCGAGACCCAGCCGCCGGATCCGCTCAACGACTTGGGCAACCGCGGTCGTGGCCTTTAGGGTCGCGGTACGTCGCCCCACACGCCGTCACGAGCGTGTCGTCCGCGTAGCACGTGACGGCGGCACCGCCTACGAGCTCACCGCGAAGCACCCAGTCGTATCCGATGTTCTACAGGAGCGGCCCCAGGACCGATCCCTGTGGAACACCGCACGACATTTCACGCCGACCGAGACCGGTCACGGTTGGGTAGATGACGGCTCTCTCCGTCAAATACGCCCCGACTATGCGGCGGAGGTAAAGAGGCACTTCGTGATACACGAGCGCCTCCCTAATGCAACTCCAGGGCAAGGTGTTGAACGCGTTGGTGATGTCCAGGGACACCGCCAACATCACCTCACCCCGGGCTACTGCATCCTCCGCCCGAGCCCTCACGCGCATGATGGCATCCACGTTGGAGCGTCTCTGGCGGAAGCCATATTGGCCATCCGCCAGGTCCGGCCCCACTCTTGAGAGGTGCTCGACGAAGCGCTTCGCAATTACTCTTTCAAAGAGCTTGCACACCTCGTCGAGCAACACTATGGGCCGGTAGGCGGACGGTGAGTCCGCCGGGCGCCCCTCCTTTCGGATGAGGACCAGTTTCCCCGTCTTCCACCATTTCGGAAACTGGCCCCGCTCCAAACATGCGCTGAGAAGCCTTCTCAGTCGGGGCTCGAGAGCGTCGTCGACTAGAGCTAGGACCCACGCTCGGCCTGGAATGCCGTCGGGTCCCGGGGCGGTGTGTTTGGCTCTTAGCCTTCTCACCGCCAGCTCTAGTACTACCCAAGTGACCTCGGGCACGTCATCGTCTTCCACGTCGGGCGCCATGGGCAACCAAGGCGGAGTCATCTGCGGTGGAACATGTTCCACCGCCCGCGCTGGTAACTGGGAGCCAACAACTCCTCCGAGCAGATCCGGCTGGAGACACCGGGTTAACGGCGGGGCCTTGGAGCGCAGCTTGCCCCTCACCATCCGGTAGGGCCGCCCCCAAGGATCCCGCTCCAGCGTCTCCAGCAGCTCGCGGAAGGCGGCCTGTTTGGTCACCTTATCTCCGCTCGGAGGGCTCCTCTGGCCTCCCTGTATCCCTCGTACAACTCCGCCTCTCGGGCCTCCGCATCTGCGGGGCGGCGACGCCTCCTATGGAATCGGGCCCACCGGTGGTGCGTGATCACGCAGGCCCGTCTCAGCTGCGCGATCTCCGACGACCACCAGTAGACCTGATCCCTCGGATTATAGGGCGGAGCCCTAGGCATCGCCGCGTCACAGACACGGGTCATGACCTCCCGGAACCACTCCGCCTCATCGTCTATGCTGACAGGCCTGTCCGGCGCAGGGGCCCAGGCCTGTACGATGGCGGCTTCCAGGAGGAGCTCCCGATCAAGTTGCTTAAGCGCCCAACGTGACTCGGGTGGAGCCGGTGCAGCCGGCGCGTCGCTCGCAGGGGGGACACGTCAAACCGAATGTATCTCCCCCAAAACGAATTGGATTTTATATTGCTCATAATATATCCCACGAGTATGGGGGAAAGATGGTCCATCCAGGCGGAGCCCCCTGCACCTGGATAAGCCTATATACTATGGAGGTCGGCTGGTATCCATAGGTTTTTACGACTTCGCTGTCGGCTGTTATAGACTTTTCCTCCTGTCATGGGCCGGCCAATAAAGGCAAGCCCTCCGGTCAGCAAGTTCACAGCGTACCCTTCTGGAGCCACCAGTCAGGTCGTTGCTGATCACCTGCCGATTACGGAACGCGAGAGGATAGCTAGTCCTCTCTCACCGGCGGCGGCACAAGTGCCCGTCGGCCACTGCGTTAGCAGTGGGTCAACCCGCCCCTGGATCCCCCAGGACCGTATGGTGGCCTCAGCCACAAACACCATCGCGCATCCTGTCTCCTCTGAAAGCAGAGGAGTACGGAGAGCGATGTGTTCCCGCCACGTTGGGTATTAGCCGACGATCAATGCCAACCCCATGAAGGGGATGCCATTGACCGCCGCCCAGGGTGTACCGGCCGCTCCGATTCCGTTCCCCCCGGACTGCAGCGGGATCGGAATCGGAACGACACTCGAGGAGGTTACCCAACACACACCCCAGCAAAGGAATACCTATTCATGGACATGAGTTATTTAAAAAATAACTGTTAAAGAGCTTTAACTTTTAACTCTATTTTTTTTTAAGTGTATTTTTTATAAATTCAATAAACTTAATCTTTTAAAATATAATTTGTTTGAATTTTGACATCACGTTGAATATACCTTTACCTTACAGTTGCACTGATGACTCGCTGCATTCTCAACGCGAACAAATTATAGTAAGTCGTTTTTAGGGTTCCATAGCCAAATGGCAAAAAACCTCCGTCCGTATGTCACAGCCACTTTTATCCGAAACTATAAGAACTTTGCTGTTGAAACTTGGTAAGTAGATGTATTCTGTGAACCGCATTAAGATTTTCACACAAAAATAGAAAAAAAAACCATAAATTTTGGTGGTTCCCCATACTTAAAACTGAAATTCAAAAAAAATTTTTCATCAAACCCATACGTGATCCAGATCTATGGATAGGTCTTCAAAATGATATGGTGGTTTCTAATATCATTTGTTTCTAAACTAAGTAGTTTGCGCGAGAAACACTTCCAAAGTGGTAAAATGTATGTCCCCCCACCTTGTAACTTCTAAAGTAAGAGAATGATAAAACTAAAAAATATATATGATGCACATTACCATGCAAACTTCCACCGAAAATTGGTTTGAACGAGATCTAGTAAGTAGATTTTTTTAAACGTTTTTTAAACGTTAAACTTAATACGTCATAAATCGTAAACCACAATTTACCTTACATTCAATAACTCAAATCTAAAAATTAAAAAAACATTATTTTGTTACTTGCTGCTACGGAACCCTTCATGGGCGAGTCCGACTCGCACTTGGCTGGTTTTATTCTTTAATTCGTCATAAATCGTAAACCGCAATTCACCTTTCATTCAATAAACTCAAATATAAAAATTAAAAAAATTACATTATTATGTTACTTGCTGCTACGGAACTTTTTTCATGGGCGAGTCCGACTCGCACTGACCGGTTTTTGATTACTGTCTTCACAAAAGTCATTGATAGCCGTCCTCAAAAGTCATTATAAACTAACGATAATATATGTATATCGTTCGGCACCTACATTTAACCACATAGAATATTTGGAAAATCATATATCGAAAATTCAGTGCGGAGCAGCACCTAACGGTGCATGAATTGTATGTCGTGTTGGTCACCGTGTATGGTACAATAGCTCGTGTGAGCACCATCCCTTCAGTTCCATTCAATCTCAAAAAGATAAATTTTAAGTGTTTTCCCCCTTATAAAAAAAAAGCAGTTAAAAGAAAATGTCAAGGATCTTTTTTCAAATATATAAAACGTGATAAAGAAAGCTCTACAAAAATTTAGCGAATTCCTCAAAATTTATTTATTTATATAACTTTTGCATTTTTCCGAGAAACAAAAAATAGCCTTTCGAATCACATACTTTGCACAAAGAACAAAGGGCCTTGCAAAGATCTGCCACCGGGAGACTAGCAATGAAAAAGGCCACCGCCTAATGTCATAAGAAATTGGCGATATGTACATGCCTTAGTTTTAATATTTATGCAATAAGTACTTACTTACACTACTTATACATTACCGAAAACAGTGTAGTAATACTAGCATTATAATCGCAATTAAAACTTTGAGTCTGAACTTTTTATCAACGGAATTGTACGTCTTGCCCATTCTCTACTGTGTGGTATTTACGCTACGTACCTACATTTAAAAACATACGATTACACTGTGCGACTGCCGCAAAATGACATACAACCTTCCTCTAACACGTTCTGCTAGGGTCTGATTGATTCTCTAAACGCTTCATATTGGCAGTAAACGTAGGTATTTTGAAATTTACTGTATAATTCAAATTTTATATAAATTTTGATAACCGCATTTCATTCTCCTTTCTATGAGCTTTATTTTGGTATAAGTATTTTTTATTTTCCTAACTCAAAACATGTACATGTAGAATATACTCATGATTTATAAATTTGTCGGCCGGGTGGGTACCACCGTGCACGATTGCGAAAAACCCTCCATAGTAATCCAATTTCGGTTTGATTGCGTTCAGGGGTCAGCAAGTGCATAGCCGGGCAGGGGGATTGTGGTCGCAGCACTAGTGGGACCGGTGGGGTCACGCGGTACTGCGACGACAATCCTCTTCTGATGAGGCCGTCAAGCTGAGTGCCACCATTGTTAACATGGTACGAGTATGTAATGGTGACCCTCTTTCCTGAGACTTTACCTTCAGCTTACCATCAGGCGAGGTGAAGTCAAATTGACGTGTCCTGAATAAAAAAATAAAACAAAACATAAGTACAAAAAAGTAATATTTCAAGATAACGTAGGTTTAGCAGCTGTAGCCATCAATAATTTTAATGATTTTACTTAACTAATTCATTGGTTAGATTTTTATTAGGGCACATCGACTTGATTTTCCGCCTTTTTAATAAACTGTTAGTGATGTCTGAAGAATGTAGACCCAGCGAAGAATATCTAATAGATACCAATAAAGATTAATGCTAAAATCATTAAATATGTGACGGATTTAAAAGAATTAATTGTTTACTTACCACGGAAAATTGTTTAACGAGTATTCTTTATTATATGAGTATTCAGTGAAATAATATAACAATTTAGCTAAGCTTATTGCTACTAAATACTGATTTAACTCTTTCACCACCTCTCTGAAAAATGGAAAACTAAATATTATTTAAACTTGTAATGTACAAAAATAGGTAGGTAAGGGTAGCTATCAATTAAAAGTCGAATGTCTCAGCTGTTTTCCTTAGAGAGTTCAACATTGCGGGGAGCGCGCGGTGCGAGGCATGAGCGGCGGGGGCGAAGGTTCCCTAGGGGGCAGGCGGCACGCGGCTGCTTGGGCCAGGTCCCATGGGAGCCGGCGTGGGCGGCGGGCGAGAACTTCACTTCCACAGGGACACGGCCCCTACTACCCACCACCTAGTCCCCGACGCTCCACAAGGACGGTACCGTGATATTTTTAACAGATACTGTTATACGCCACTCTCAGAAAATAGTTACCAAACCACGTGAGTACTGTAAATAATTCCTGACTTGTCAACACATAATCTAAATAAACATTAGTATTGCATTTTTTTTTTTGCTCATATACGAATAAAATAATGCCAGTCAGACAATAGTGGCTCAGTACTATATAACAAATTGACAAAACATCAATAAATAATGATGAACCTATACTTTTGTATATATTATTTATGTTACCGTCAGTACAAAGTTTTATTATTTATTAACTGTTTTAAAGCCTTAGCTTTAAAACAGTTAATACAGTTATTCTGTTTTGTACAGGTATTCTATTTTGGTAGTTTTGTGGTACTTATGAACAGATTTTCTTATTTACTTGATATTATTGTATTGTCGGAATGTTGGCTGAGCAAGTGTCCTAGGTCCCCTTCCTAAATGGGTTTAAAACAGTGGTCTTAACCATGTGTGCTTTTGTCACTGGCTGTTACATAACCTTAAATATTCTACTTCAGTCAAAGATCACGACAAAAACTCATAAAAAAGTCATTTCATTTTGCAATATATAAGAGCTCGCTCTTTAACGGCTAAATATGAGACGCATAATATTTATAATGTTATTAATAAAAAAAGAAAAAACTCGTCATATGTCATAATGTAATTCACGTAGTAACGTTATTGTTGCTACCTATTATGGGTTTTTTGCATGAAAACAGCTGAGTGATTTATGACATTCACCTGAGAATTGAAAAAAAGAATTCCTCATCATGTTAACAGATTGCATTAGCGTTTTATATTTTTATATTTTACGTATCCAATACGGTACCTAACATATATGTATAAAACATAATAATAACTGTATTTGACTTAAATTCCATGTGGAATAAGTACCAGTGGTGCGACATAATGTAGTACGCCATCAATTTAATTATGATAATAATTATACGATATTAAACACGTAGGTAATACTTACCTTTTTATACTTCTAGCCCTTCTGGGTTAATTTCTATACATTGATTTTGTTTCTTTGGGTGTTGAAGGTGAGAGTCCCCGTGAAACCGTGTTTTTAGACGTGTGCTTTTAAAATTAGATGTTCATAGATTCTAAAATCATATAGGTATGTTATTTTAGGCAATTTACTTAAGTATTGTAGGTGACTTTTACTTTAATCGATAGAATTTGCTCACAAAGATTTGTCTAACCCGGTTTTTACCCGACTGCGGCAGAAGGAGGGTTATGTTTTTCGTGAGTATGTATCAATATAATAATATGTATCATTGTTTGGCATGCTCTGCGGCCTGAACGGCTCGATGGCTTTTAGCTTGAGACGTGTCGTTAAATTCGTATTTAATTTGAGAGTGACACTTTCTTAAAAATATTTTCATTCAATCTTATCGAGTAGGGTATCAAAATGAAGAGCTTTTAAAGGTGATTTCAAATATATATATACATATATATAAACATAACTTAACGCCTGTATCCCCGAAGGGGTAGGCAGAGGTGTATTACACACCCACGATTCGCCAGTTATGTTGAGGTCCCAATGTAATAGGGGGCGAGCCTATTGCCATCTACCGGGCACATTATTAAGCGAGCGATAATTAACATTTATTAATGCACACATAACTACGAAAAGTCAGAGGTGTGTACCCGGGGCGACTGGGGATCGAACTTGAGACCTCGTCTCAGCAGTCCGTTACGTACGCCACCGGGCTATCGCCGCTAATATGTATTTGAAACAAAAAACAATATCGGGTAAAGTAAAAAAAAAATAGAAAAAAAAAAAAAAATTTAAAAAAAAACACCACCAGCGACCAGCGGCACGTGACGCGACAGTGACGCTGGTCGCGATTTAGGTATTTCCCACACATCCGCTTGGAGAATACTGCGAGGAGAAGGACTGCACGCCTACCACGTGCGTCACGGGCTCGTCGCGTCACGTCACGCTGGTCACTGGTGTTTTTTTTTTTCATTTTTTGTTTTTTTTTTTTTTTATTTTTTTTATTTTTTTTTTACTTTACCCGATATTTTTTTTTTGTTTCAAATACATATTTTGTCGATACCAAGTCATCTCACGAAATTCAGAGACCTAACTTTGTGACACCTTATATATATATGTTTCCCATATATTTATATAAATTTATATCTATCATAACTAAAAAGTACGGTAATTTTGGGTAAATTTGAAAGTTTTTATTTAATTTTTTCCTTTATAAAAATAAAATATTATGTGCAAAAGCCGATTTTATTGTTTTATATGTATTCTATTGGTGTCTTTTTAGTCTTAATAAGTCCGATTATTCAAAATAAGTTCAAATACACTATAAATGACGATCAAAATGACATTTAGAGTTATTATGAGTTTTGGGTACTTTTGAATATAATTTTTTTTAGGATGTAAAAAACTTCATTATTCAAATATTTTAAGATTTGGGTGAAATTTATTGTTATAATTATATTTGAAAAATCCTTATCTATAAAAATAATGTCTGCACTGACGTATAAATGCGATAAATAGCTTAGTCTTGCTATAATTATTCAAGGTGGACCATTTTGTTAAATAAAAAGATCGCTATTTTTTATATTACATCAAGATGAAATAGGAAAGTAGTGAGTACGTAGTACATAAAAAATTGTTATTTATATTAATTATTAATAAAAAATATTATTTATTTAAATTATCGTTCATTTGACTATCGAATATGTCTTCAACCCCATTCCATGAGCAAAACGTCATCGTCAATAAAAATTTGGCCAACGTTTTTGAATAACGGTTGCTCTTTAAAAACACTTAAATATTATATATTAGCCTGATCGATTTGAAATACTTCTGTCAACTTTGGAGGAATAAGACCAACGTTCTAAAAATATTTTTTGGAGCACAGAGACTTATAGGGGTTTTTGTATCCTTCCTGGAAACAAACTACAGTTTTTGAGATTTTTAGGGCATATTTGTATTACTAACAGATTTTAATGAGAACTGATTAACATTATGTAGGTACGCATTCGAAGCTATCCAAAGCAATAAATGAAAAGCAAAGTAAATGAATGACCTAAACATTTTAAGCAATGCGGTCGAGCCGCTCTCTGTTTCTGACAGCTACATTTGCTCACCAGAAGAAAGTGATAAGTATTTGCTGATCACTAATCTGCACGATTTTAAAATCCTACATACAAACATACAAAGCTTAAATGCTAATTTTGGTAGTTTTGTGGTACTTATGAACAGATTTTCTTATTTACTTTATATTATTGACAATACAATGTTGGCTGAGCAAGTGTCCTAGGTCCCCTTCCTAAATGGGTTTAACTCCCATAACACAACATTTAGAAATCAAAATGGTGGTGTGGTGGTCTATGTGAGGGATTGTCTTAATGTCACTATAGAAGTACCAAATTTAAAGGTGCTAGCTGTATTCCTATAGTATTTCCTATAAAAGCAGCCTATAAAACTTTATCACAATTTCAAAGTCTTGTTGTTATAGGTGACATAAATATAAACATTGCACCGGACAGCTCCGATTCTAATATGGATGAATACCTAAACCTCACAGCATCGCATGCTGTCGTCCCTGCTTACATAGTTCAAACCAGACTCTTAAGATGTCTCGATCATGCGTTACTTCGTTCGCAAACTACTGCTACTGCACTTGTGCTTGATGCCCCTATTACAAAATAAATCATAACATGAACAAAGTTCGCCATGTGCATAAGATCAAGACTGATATCCGCAATTCCCGAAACCCAAATGAAGCTACAGAATCTCTTATAGCGATTATGTCTTCAGCCATCAAGGCTAACTCTTATGCTTCACATAGTAGTAGTCAGAAACGCATTATTAAACCCTGGATTACTCCTGGGCTTCTGAAATGTATACGCCACCGTGATAATTTTCCATGTGAATTGTTGTTTTCGTGTGAAATGAAATAATAAAGTTAGTAAACATTATATCTAGTGTTTAAATGCTCTCAGCAATAACTATAACTAAACCTCAATAGGTTATGGACCTAGCACAGTGTTGCTTTCGAGAGCAAAAAATACCAGAATTACAGGTTTAATTCAAAAGACAAAAAGCATATAAGACTTTTGTGTTGCAGTCGGTGTTAAATCCGAAACATCGTGAATATTTTTCTGAAAAACTGTTTTGCAAGAGTGTAAGCAAGATTTCAATGATGAGTGCGCCGACTACATCGAATTTTATCGAGAAGCTACGAGGAAGGTCCAATTTTGCTAGTCGGAAATTTGACATGGAGTGCATACTCGTCCATGATGATTTGTGTGAGTATGTTGAGAGGGCACTAGTGATGAACCTAAAGTACGAAAAGCATGGACGAAAATATGTCTTCTGATAGAGAATCAATCAGTTCAGAGAATATGACCCAACAAGAAGGATTGGATGCATGATATTGTAAAAGTTAATCGTAAGATAGAGGTTGCTTATGCAAATGGCGGTAAGGTTTATGGTGAAGGTTTTGGTACTGTAGCTTGTGACAAGCTGAACTTTACTGTTGATAATGTAATGTATGTACCTGATATTATTTCAAACCTTATTAGGGTTTAAGTAAAATCGCAGGTAAACAAAAAATTGACGTATTTTCAGATGAGGACTGTAAAATTTACAATGCGAGCGATTGTAAAGTTATAGGTCAGCCAATTTTGAGAGGTGTAGTTGAGAAAGGCATTTACAAACTTAAATGTTTACAGGCGAGTGTGTATGCAACCGCAGCAGCTGGTGCTGATATGGAGTTATGGCACAAGAGGCTGGCGCATCTGGAACAGAAAAATCTTTGTTTGTTGAGTGGGAAAATGGCGACTGGGTTGCGTTTTTCAAAGTCGAATGATCAAAAGTTAGAGTGTGTTGCTTGTCTTTTAGGTAAGCAAACTAGACAACCGTTCAGTTCAACCGGAAGTTGATGGTTAAAGTTGTTCTAGAGCTAGTCCATTCTGTCCTTTGCGGGCCCATGTCAAGTGACTCTTTGGGTAGTAAACGGTATTTTATGACTTTCATAGACGATTTTACACGAAAAGCTTTTGTTTATTTTCTCATACAGAAGAGCAAGGCTTTTGAAGTTTTTAAAGAATTTAAAGCTCATGCGGAATCTCAGACGGGCAACAAGCGGAAGATTTGGATGACTGACAATGGGTCTGAATTTTTCAATAAGAGATTTGACAGCTTTCTGAAGGAACACGGAATTAAACACCAACGAACAATTCCGTATACACCACAATGGGGTCGATGAGCGTGCGAATCGTACTATCTTCGACAAGGCATGAGCCATGCTGCAGGAAGCAGGGCTACCCATTTGTTATTGAGCTGAAGCAGTGAATACGGCGGTCTATTTAAAGAATAGAAGTCCCAGTATACAGACCCAGTATACAAGAGAAACAAAACGCCAGAAGAAGCGTGGTCAGGTCGTAGAGGAGTCATCTAAAAGCGTTCGGTTCGGCCGGGCATTTGCACACATTTCAGATGAAAAAAGAACAAAATCGGATAAGAAGGGCGAAGAGTTGATATTTGTGGCATACTGCTCTAAGTTAAAAGGATACAGGCTAATTAATCCAGTTAGCAGAGAACTTCGCAGAGCGAGGGATGTACCTGCGGGAACCAGTATAACCATAGGGGGCGTAAGCATCGGCATCGAGCCCACGATGAAGTACCTTGGGCTCGTATTCGATAGCCGATGGGACTTCGGGCCACATCTCCGAAGTCTGGTCCCGAAACTGAGGGAGGCTGCGGCCGCGCTATCGCGGCTGATGCCCAACGTTAAGGGACCCAACGCCCCCACTAGGAGACTGTACCTGGTGATCGTGCGAAGCATGGCCCTGTACGGGGCCCCCGTATGGGCGGAGACTCTGGCTTGCCCGCCTTTGCTTGCTTGGACGCCCGCAACGTGGCTGTTGTAAACAGCCCGTTAAAAGCGATGGCCGTCAGACTCATCAAGGGGTATCGCACGATCTCGACATGGAGAGTGCGACTTGAGCATCCAAGGTGGGGGGAATCCACCATTGCGGCGGTGAGGCAGATCATGAAGGAGTGGTTGGAGAGGCACCACGGTGACTTCTCCTACCGGATGTGCCAGATATTTACCGGACACGGGTGCTTCGGTAAGTATCTATGGCGCATCTACCGGGAGACAACGTCGCAGTGCCAGTACTGCGAGGATCCTGGCGAAGACACGGCGCTCCACACGTTGGTGGAGTGCCCTGCGTGGGCGAGTCAACGCCGGGATCTCGTTACGGTGCTAGGCGTGGACATTCTCTCGCTGGAGACCATGGTGAGGGCTGTAGTCTCCGACGGGAGCAAGTGGCACGCCGTCACTCACGCCAACACGGCAGACTCGTCTACATCCGGGACTACCGACCTCCAAGATCGGGGCCTGAGGACGGCAGTTGGCCGACTGAGCGTACTTACAAAAGCAGGCCGTGGCGATGGCGTGTCGTGTGTGTCCTACACACGCCTGCCAACTCACCGACGCGGAATAAAACCCGACCCCACCAGACGAGGCTGCGGTGGCGTCCAAAGTCCTGTTGGTAACCCTGGGGTTATCCTTTTGAGGGCTTACCCGGGGTGCCCGGCAATGGACACTTGGGGAGGACATCGTGTGATTTTAGTCGGTCCGATTCCGAAACGCCCACCCCATCGTTAGCGCCGATGGGGTAAACACTGTGGGGGTCTCCACACGTTAAAAAAAAAGCGAGAGATGTAGTATTTTTCGAAACGCAACTTTATAAAAATGTATCAATAACTCAGAAGATGATGGGGTGCCACAGCAATGACAAGGAACCGATGCCACAGAGAGCAACTATTCATCTTGGAGAGTCACTAAAGGAAGATGAGTCACGTGATGGTGAAGAACCTGAAACAGTTGAAAATAAGAATGAACACTGGGAATCTTTAGATGTAGACGAAGGTGAAGATAATGAGAGAGTGACAGAGACAGTAGTTGAAAGAGAAAGAAGGTATCCTCAAAGAGATAGAAGGGCAACTAGCTTCTAGTGATCCAGTCACAGTGCAAGAGGCATTATCTCGCAAAGATGCGAAATTCAGGAGAGCAGCAATTAAGGAGGAGTTGGATTCTCTTAAAAATAATGGTACTTGGGTGCTAGTTAAGCCCGAGCAACGTGTAAATGTTGTTGATACTAAATGGATTTTTAGAATTAAAAAACAGGGGGGAAATATAATATGATACAAAGCACATTTGGTTGCTAGTGGTTTTAGTCAAAGGAGATGAATTGTTTACGATGAAACATTTGCACCTGTCATTCGCCACAGTACTCTGAGGCTACTGTTAGAGTTGGCTGTTAATTTGCAGCTAAAAGTAGATCACATGGATGTGACAACTGCATTTCTCAACGCAAATTTAGATGAACTTATTTATATGAGACGGCCACCACAGTTTGAGGAACGAGGGAAGGAGGATCACTTATGTTTACTTAAGAAATCACTATACGGACTTAAACAAGCGCAGCGTTCTTCGAATTTGAGATGACACTCAGACCTAGAAAACATAAACTTTAAGAGATGCAAGAATGAACCATATGTGTACACAATAACCAATGGCAGGGATAGGATTATCCTAGCTATTTATGTAGATGACATACTTTTACTCTATTATAATGAGCGGGAGATACAAATTATGAAACGAGAACTTATGTCCAAAGGACTTAGGATGAGTTAGCCTATTTTCGGGTATGAGAATTAAACAAGTGAACGATTGTATAAGGCTTGATCAAGAAGAGTATGTTGAAAAGCTTCTAAACAAGTTTGGAATGACGCAGTGTAAATCAGTTTCCACTCTTGGAGTTGCTGGTCAACATTTCAGAAAACATGAAGGATCTAAGCCAGATGAGCGAATACCTTATCGAGAACTTATAGGCTCACTGATGTATTTAGCAGTCTGTACGAGACCAGACATTGCACATAGTGAACTATATGAGTCAGTTCAGTAACAACTATGAAGAGATGCATTGGACGGCCACTAAAAGAATCTTGAGGTATCTTAAGGGGACAAAGAGCCAGAAGCCTGAAGTACTATAAAGATTCTAATCAAGAAATGGTAATTATAGGCTTTGCAGATGCTGATCATGCCAGTGATCTGGTAGACAGAAGGTCATACTCAGGCTCTGTTTTTAAGATGGCTAATGGAGCGATTTTATGGCAAAGCACAAAGCAAAGGAGCATTGCTTTTTCAACAGCAGAGGTTGAATATGTCAGCTTATCAGAGGTTGCCAAAGAAGCGATATTTCTAAGAAGATTCTTAGCAGAGTTAATGCTCTTACTTCTTTGGATGGGAGGCGGAACTGGGCGACGAGTCCAGAGGTGTAACGCGTGCTGCTCTTGCTCAGGATCAGGTCAACATTCTATTTTATCTTGATTGTTTCGTAATTCTGTATGATATTTTCCACTTCCACTTTGACACTAGCTGTCACAACCGTATATTGATGATTTTTTGGTATTTCGGATAATATTAGACCTTAGACCTAAACATTTTATTTTGTTGATTATACAGATATGGTATGAATTTGGATCACTTTATTGATGGAGTGTATTGATTAAAAACGTTATAATTATTATTATTTCCTTTATTAAATTTTAAACACATATAAATTATATTTTTAAATACATTCTAAATATATATAAAAAAAAACAAATATATATAAAAATATAAAAAATAGTGGCCCACCGGCATCGGGTACAGGGACCAAGCTACCGGTGGTTAGGGCTCCAGACAGAGGAATCTCCTCACAATACGTGCCATGTCGAGGAGCACTGCCTTCTGCATCTAGCCCTTGACCCAACTGCCTAACGCGAGCCTCTGGAGATGTTGTTCGAGGCTCTTGGCAATCAGTCCGTGAACCGATATAACTATCGGAACAATAATCGCCGAATTCACACTCCTCGTGAGCCAAATCCAAATATTTAATTTCTTTTTCTTTTTCGTCTTTCACAAGATTCTCGTCATGTGGAATGGTGATATCGATAATTATTGCGCGGCGCTCCGATCGATCTATCAACACTATATCAGGTTTATTAGCTACAATAGTCCTGTCAGTGATGATAGATCGATCCCAGTACAACGTGATGTGCCCATTTTCGAGAACTGCATCGGGCACATACCTATAGTACGGTACTTCTGATTCCACAAGGTTGTACTTTAGAGCAAGCTGTTGATGAACAATTCTGGCTACTTGGTTATGTCTATGCAAATACTCGGCGTTGGCAAGACGAGAGCAACCAGAAAATATATGTCTATGGGATTCTCCTGGCCGGTGGCACGCCCGACATATTTCAACCATACCATCCTTTAGAATATACTTCCGATAGTTATTCTTCATCACAACTTCGTCCTTAATTCTAAAAACAAAACCTTTGGTTCCCCAAATATGTCACCGAAGCGTAGATAAGACACAGATGCAGTTCTCCATGCAGTCATTAATACTAATTAATACCACAGGTTTGCGCCAGTTCTCTTTAGCCAAAGCTAGCGGGGTAAATCCGTTATCCACCCTTACTACATCACGATGCATATCAGCTTCATTGTGTAAGAAGTATTCCCTGAGGTTGCACACCTCACGGTTATGGAGGGATTTGGCATTTAAAAAGCCACGTCCCCCGAATTTCCGCGGTATGTACAAACTCATCACAGATGAACGCGGATGATGCATTCGGTATGCAGTAAGAAGCGTACGGACTCTCCTATCCAGGGTGTCTAATTCCGTCTGAGTCCACCTGAGTATGCCGAAGGAGTACATTAAAACCGGCATGACCCAACCGTTATAGGCGCGCCTACCTTATTACCGCCTGACAAAAGACTTTTGAGAACTTTTTTCAAGCGGCCAAAGAAACGTTCCCGTAACAATTGCTTCATGCTAGCTTCTGTAATGCCTAACTCCTGCGGCATACCCAGGTATTTATAGGTGTCGAGCAGAGAGAGACCTGAGTTTTGTGGAATCTGAGAGCTCAACCCCATCAGATTCCACCATCTCACCTCTTTTTACATGCATGTCCGCTCATTTGTCCACACCAAATTCCATCCTGATAGATTTACTAAAGGTTTCGGTCATCTTTAATAACGCTATCAGTTGGGAATTGTTGGGGGCAAATCATTTAAGATCATCCATGTAAAGGAGGTGAGATATAACCTGACCATCTCTCCGCAATCGACAGCCTAATCCTGAACTCTCCAGCATATCACTAAGAGGGTTCAGTGCCAGGCAAAACCATAATGAACTAAGACTATCAATATGGAATATGCCCCGCTCTATCCTTATCAGTCCGCCTTTCTCGCAGATCCGTCGACACCCTGGATAGCAAAGGACCGTACTCCATTGCCCCATACATGCCTTCAGGATGGTACATAGAGTTGTATCAATTTTATACAACTCAAGCACCCTCAAGAGCCACGTATGCGGCAGGGAGTCATAGGCCTTTTTATAGTCGAATCCTTACGATTCCGGCGTGCCTGTTGGCTAATGGCCATATCAATTATAAGGAGCTCTTTAGTGCCACGAGCCCCACTTCTACATCCATTCTGAGAGATAGACATGATAGAATTGTCGGTTAAGTGTGAATATATTTTTACTCTCAGGATGAATGTAAGAAGCTTATAGACCGTAGGAAGACATGTGATCGATATATAATTTTTAGGGTCCGTAGCATTACCGAATTTGTAAAGAAGGTGGGTTACACCAGTGGTCATGAAATTGGGAATCAATCCTGATTCAATACATGATTGGAATTTATAATAAAAAAATAATAAAAAATGGCTGAAAAGCCATTATTATATTTATTGCACATTAGTTTGCCGGTCCTCTAAAAGCATATTTTCATACAAAATTCAACTGGTTGAGACGAGGTAAGGTATAGAGATTATCCGTTCGAATATGAGAGCGGCGTGATGTGATAACGGAAAATACTTTAGTATGGTAGAACCGTAACTTTATCTTAATTTGCGTGTGGAAGTCCCCTCACCTCACCTCACCTGACCTAACGATGAGGTGGATATGTAGGACTCGAACCGATCAAAATCGCACGGTATTTAGTCACATCGGCCACCCTGATGCGTCGCCACCCTGCCTGCTTCTGCCCGCGCTCATGGAGGACGGAGATCGTTCTGTGAACTACGCCACCTGGTGCGCCTTCTAAGGCACAAGAGACCGCTTGACCTTTTACTCATCTTTTTATTTGAATAAAAGAATACCCAAAGAATATCGATTTGTTATTTATGTCTAACTCTCAATTTAGATTATTACTTGTCGGTTTATATGCCCGAGGTTATCTCAAAAACTACTGGACTAACTAGGTAACGTTTTCTAACTAACTCACTTGAATGAGTGGATTCGATAGATGTTTACTCCGTATTGTATCTCATTTCTACATAATAAATGTTCCTCGAATTTATAGACTATAATTAATACAAGGATAATACCCAAGCTAGCCAGTAAATTATACCAATTAAACATGTTACCAATAGGTGGCGGTAGAGAAGAGGTCAAAATCAACATAAAACTGTTATGATATGGCTTTAGCGTATTTCCCAAAGGCGCGTAGGGGAGGTGCGCGCCACCCAGGGGAAATTTCCCAGCGATTCTCAACGGGGCCTCTACAAGTTTTATGGACGCGCAATACCTAGGGCTGCTACGATAACTGACTTAGCAGTGGAATCAAAACAAATAACAACTGTGGTCAATCTTGCCTAGTAAGTCGTATCTAAATAATGTAAGTAATATGCTGTCATCCAAAGAAAAAGTCAATGTTTGTAAAATGATACATTCATACATATACTTACGCCTATATCTCGCCAAATAGGTAGGCAAAAGTGTTAATGTAACGTAGTAAGGGGCAACCCTGTTTTAATAAATCTAATATTAGATATTAACAAGTGAGATAATTATTGAAAAGACATAATATCTACCATTAGAAAAGTTAGATGTATAGCGTATGGAGGGCCCTACCAACATCATTGATTACCTCACCTGTAAGTCAGTGCATCTGCTAAACATCGGAAAAGGCGCTGGCGTAGGATTTTTTCAGGTTTGGGAGGTCCGGCAACAGTCGCTACCGTAATAGCCGATATACCAATCAAAAACAATAAGCGAAATTCGGGCTCCGAAGTGGAAACTTTGGACGCAACTGAGAAATCGCTTTGAGAATAAAGACATAATTACTGCCGACAGCCCTGTAAAAGTCCCGCACTTGGCCTCGCCCTGCTTTGGTCATCAACTTCTTATCGTTACACAAAATAGACTCATTCTACAGATTTCTGCCTTCGAAATACAAGCCATATTAATTTACGTTCGGTTGATACTGTAGTAATAATTATCTGCGTGCATCTGCGTCACTCTGTCAGCACCACCACGTGCCCAGGAGGACGGACACCACGAGGCCGCTCCCATGTATTAACGGAGTTTCGTATGCGGGGAACTCGCTCTCCCCTGGTGCAGCGGTCGATATGGTTCTGTTTCGCCATGGGATCCCACGCGTGAGTTGCTTTTGATTATCTGGCCAGATATCCTTAGTAGAGCCAGTGCGCGATAGTGAACTACGGGTCCCGATGTCCTAGTAGGGACACACAACCTTTTGTACTTAATTTACTAACGTTTACTTAAACTTTGATAACAATAAACCATTGTTAAAATCAAATCTCTAGTTTATTTTTTTTTCCTGAAATTTACCTGAAATTTCTCCCAGGTTTCCATATTACACAAGAGGTCCTTTTAAACGAAGGGTCCAGTGGACCTACTGAGAACCTATACGAATTTCTAATGAAAAATTTTTCGCTGCAATTTACTTTCTAATAACTTCATACATTTAAATTCACCAAATTTCTTTATTTTTTTATACGTGATAATACTTGGTAAGTTTAATTAATTAACATTTAATCATTTTCACCTCTCTATTTAAAGAGGTTGTGAAGCGGCTGATCGATGCTTCCCATGACCATAGGGCTGGCCATTACCTAGCTTAAAGAACGTGGTAATGTCGTCAGCCTTCTAGGCACGCTACCAGTAGACATAGATGGGGATTAGGAGAAATCAGTTTTAAACATGTCTATAGTGCTTGTACTGAATCAATAGAATAATTCTTAGAAAAGAAACAATGTATTTCTTTTGTATCCTTTTTATCACCGTACTAACTAAACAGAAACATGAATACAATAAAAAATTATCTGAATATGCTAGCTAGCTTAATTATAGTTTAGTTTTAAAGTTTCAAAAACCACTTCATATTATAAGGGGAAGTTTTGTTACCAAATTGGTGTCATTTGGTCATCACGACATACTTGAAAAAATTACAAACAAGTTAGCCCCAACTGCATTAGACTAGTCTAAACATTGGAGTCTTTAAGCTCAGTAAAAAAGTTGACGCAAAAAGCCAAATTGACTTAACCCTCTTCAAAAAGCTTACAAATACGTTCATCCGAAGCTTTTACCTCGAATAAAACATTCATACGTTTTATTGTGATCTTTACACCTTCCACCCTCGATCAATCCAATGTTTTACGTACATTACGTAATTACAAATTATGCATACTGTGGGGGCGTCTAATATTTGATTAAATAGGGTTGCAGTGCTGATAAGTTTTTAATTTACTTACCTAATATATTATTTACTGTATATTTAATTAATTCGGCTTCAGCTTCACAACAAAAACCTAAAAGATTATCTCAGACTATTTCACAAATTTCAAACTTAAAAATTAATAAGTACTCTATTGAATTTATAATATGATAGGTACCTACTTAATAAAAGATATTCTTGCAGATCCACTGGCATTTTCTCCCTCTACTGTCATTAAATCCGCTACGGACCCGTGAAACTACCAAATGACACCACCGGGGGTGTCAAGGGTATTTCTCAATCCCCATTATACCACAGGTATTGTCAAAGTTTGTGGTGCTGTCATTTGTGACCCCAAGGGTGGTAGGTGGAAGGGGCAGGTCTATGAAACCATCATTAGGCCCATACTTTTACATACTCGATGTAATCAAATAATGGTGAATACTGAACGTCAATAAAATCCAACGATGCAGTTTTAGTCTACCTACCCTTGTTACTATGCTATGTTGTAATAAATATAAACCTTGCACTTATCGTAATCATAATTTTATTTGTCTTTAATGATTTTTGACTTTTGACTTTGAAATATTTTTTTATTTTACCTATTTCAATAAATAATTTAATAAATGCCTTTATCTCTATTACTCGGACAATAAAGGTGGTGTCATGTCGTCTTTGAAAAATACTTTTGGCACAATCGGTGATTTCATAGTTCATTTTCAACAGAAAAATACCCTTGACACCACCGGTGGTGTCATTCGGTGGTATCACAAGTTCGTAGTGATTAAATCAGGCAAGCCCGCCGGTTTCAAGTGCTACCAACCCTTTTTTAGGGATTTTCTTTAGAAAAGCCCTATTGCTATCGAGTTGTCGTCGACGTCGTCGTTGCCAATTTTCTGTCACGGTTTTGGGTATGAAGGAGATGAGCTATCGAGTTGCTGTTTTCGGTAATAGATTCGTGCTGGGGTGAACCATTGCAAGATAAAGAAAATAAAATTAAAGAAAATCCCTTGTATTCGGCTGAGCTCATCTCAGGAATTCAACTTGTTTCAATATACTATCAATTTGAATAGTGTATGTTCTGCGAGGTGGACACCGGCCTACTTACCCACACGTGCTTAACATAGTTGGTGTGTCATTCGCTGACTACATATTCGTTCTACGTGCACAAGTCTACTAGATCACTCTGAATTAAGTATTATTGTTACTTTGAAATTCACCTAAATACGGAATATTTATTTTCAATGAAAGTGATAAAGTTAGTATGCTAACTTTTCCTATAGATTTAAATCAGAAATATAGAACATCCAGGATGGGACTTGAACCCGCGACCAGTCCCTTACAGGGGGAGAAGTTATTACGAGTAGTATACTAACTTTTCCTTTAGATTTTGATCGGAAAAAGAGGATATCCAGGACCTGACCGAATACTCGGACCAACTGAACTACCTAGACACGTCCTAGATTGTCGCAATTGATTATTGTTCTCTTTTTCCGATCAAATTTCCAAAATCTATTTATTTTCTGTTACCAAATAGTACTTTGTTAAATTTTATTCACAAGAAACATTCTTTATTCTTTTTAATGTGCAATTAAAGCTGCAGTAAAATAGTACCAATTGAATGTATGCTGCATAAAAATGTGGCACAAAATAGTCACATATCTATAACGAGGTATAAAGTACAAATTCACAGTCAGTTGAATGGATATCGCAAGTTTTCCCTAATCATCCATAAGCAAGTAGACACATAATGGTCCTTGAAAACTCGAGCAGGTAGAAAGCGACGTTGAGTAAACAATTCAAGATACGGCAATTCGTTTTTATCGTATGCCTGGGACAGGGAAGGATTAACATTTTCACTGGATGTAAAATTTTAATTCCTCCGCATGAGGGACGGCGAGCTGAAATTGACGTGTTATTGGACCCCAGCGAGAGCAGCGGCCCGCAGCCCGCCACACCAGCGCAGTATATGTGGATCAAATCAAAGGAAACCCGAGCCGAATATACAACGGCCTTGCTTTCTAATATTTTGTTAGCAGACACAAATAAATTAGGTAACTAAGATAGCATAAGTAGAAGTACAAACTAAAAAGTAACAATAATTTTTAATGAATTCGAGATTAGGAAATAAAAAGCTAAGGTGATTTAATTAAAAATAAGAGGAATGTTTTGTTACTCTATTTTATGGACTATATTTTTATTACTGTTTTTGTTTGATCTTCAATTAAAGTGTTTTTATAAGTAGGTATATCTCATCCATCTATATATTTTTTTATTTTTTTTATACCACTCAGGTGGCAGAAAAGCTGACGGCCCACCTGATGGGAAGCGGTCACCGTGGCCTATGGTCGCGTGCAACACCAGGGGCGTCACACTCGCGCTGCCGACCCTAAAAAAAAGAAATTGCAAAGCAGGAATAGCCTTTAGTCTTCCGGGAAGACCAAAGGCTACTCCCGCCCCTCCCTTCTTTTTTAGTTTTTGTGCTGTCATAAGGAAGACTCTCCCTCTGACAGCACAAAAACTCTCAGTGAGCTCTGGCTACCCTACTCACCGCCGGGAACGTTGTGTTGCCAAATGACAAAAAACGGAAATCTTATAGATTAATCATGTCTGTCTGTCTATCCGTCCGTATGTCACAGCCACTTTTTCCGAAACTATAAGAACTATGCTGTTGAAACTTGGTAAGTAGATGTATTCTGTGAACCGCATTAAGATTTTCACACAAAAATAGAAAAAAAAACAATAGATTTTGGGGGTTCCCCATACTTAGAACTGAAACTCAAAAATATTTTTTTCATTAAACCCGTGTATCTATGGGTAGGTCTTTAAAAATGATATTGGAGGTTTCTAATTTTTTTTTTTTCTAAAATGAAAAGATTGCGCGAGATACACTTCCATAAGTTGTAAAATGCGTGTGTCCTGGGCAGAATAATGAGACTAACTTTTTAAATTATTGTATTGTCTTCGGTTCTTGATAATTGTACAAAGTGTCAAATTAATCTGACATTTTTAAGTGCTCAAAATCGAGTTCAAATGTGTATTAAAATCGCATGTTGTAATTGTACAAAGTATGCTTTCAAGCAACAATAAGAATAAAACATATAATATGTTATACATATAAGAACTGATGAGCTAGTAGTATTGCATTAGGTATCCCTGGAGCCAGTCAGAGAGTCGCAGCATCCTCGCGCTCCCCACGGGACGCATTACGAAAGTACTAGACGCCACTAGATCGATACATAAAGTTACTACATTACATGACTGTTAGTTCTGGAACAAATAACATTGTACTCTGTTACTTAGTGAACTGTAAATTACCTAGGCAGATTATTCAGTGAAACCCGGTGCTGTTTGTCGCAATGCTGAGGAACTTGTAACTTGCTCAGACGTATATTTGATTGATTATCAATATAATAATAGGAGGAACCCCTTCTAGATGTTCTCTTTTTCCGATCTAAATCTTTAGAAAAAGTAAGCATACAAAATGCTTAAAAATTTAATTGAGTTAATTAGGCGGAATCATCAAAAAACAATGTTTAAAAAGACTGTAAAGTTATTCATTGTTTCCGTAGTTCGCAAGAATTACGGTAGATGGCTCCAGCGTCGCCTTAAGACGTATCTAATATATCGGAGAATTTCGAATGTCTGGGACGTGTCTAGATAGCTCAGCTGGTCAGAGCATTCCCCCTGTAAGGGCCTGGTCGCGGGTTCAAGTCCCGTTCTAGATGTTCTCTTTTTCCGATCTAAATCTATAGATAAATCTGTTCTTATCTGCTACGATAAACATTCATAGATGTCTACAAAAAATAATCCTTAAATTCAAACTAGGTACCAATGTATTTGAATATAAAACTAAAGTGATACACTATCGATTGAGTCTATTAAGTTTATTTATTTAGCACACAAAAAAACTTTTATGAGTATCAAGATGCACTGCTTCCACGTTTACATTTACTACCAGACATCAGGAGTACCTACTGATTGAAAGGCCATTATTTAGGCCTAATGGTGTTTGGCTGGCGCAGAAGATGAATGTGTGCGCGATGGCACCGCGACCGCGACGAGTCACTGATAAAACGCTGATATTAGGGCGCTGCGACCGTATCCACGCGCCGCCGTGTCGCGCAGCGTCCATCACGCGGCCATACGCCCTCTCATTGAGCATGGTCATTAATTGTTTACTTATACTATAATCTCGTTTCGAAGTGAACAAACGAAGACAGTAAAAATATTTTGTTTGCGTTATAAACAGTAGTGTAGGTAAACACTGGCGCTAATGAATTAGAGCATATATATATAGTGATACAAGCAGTCTTCGAGTTAAGTCGTTGTGACGTCAGCTGTTTCGAATAATTCTAGAATGAAGTTGAAAAGACCATCGGAACCTAAGAGTTTCCAAAATGCATGTCCTGGAAAAATCCCAAGATGCAACTTCACATCCCTTCCCAAGGATAAAAATATATCCAAGCTAAAACCACGACTTCAAATCTACAATAGTCATCAGGGCTGTCTTTACCCGGGGGTGAAAGAGGTGCAGGGCACCCGGGCGCAACGTCTTAGAGAGCGCAAGCCGATGGAACGCCAAAATAGGCGACACCGACGTTTTGTTGGGCATCTGGATCCTCGCTCCCATATTGAGAGTTCACTGCCCATACTAGGGTCCTTTAAAAGGCCATGAGCCGCACGATTCCGGCGTAGAGCATCCTGCAGGAGGCCCTCCGCCACGAGGCACCCAGTCGTAACAATCGTAACTGATATTCCACACGAGCGGCCCCAACACCGAGCCCTGTGGAACGCCGCACAACATGGAGACGTAGGCGCCTTGTTCTCTGCGAGGGTGGGAAAGCACACCGACTTCGCCATCGATGGCTCTGCCTCAAAAGCCCGATGTATTATAAGCTGTCGCACTCTAAGCGAATTAGTGAGGTCTTCGCCGCATTGTTGGGCCTTTTTTTAAATATATGTTTAGGACACGTCAATTTGACTTCACCTCGCCTGATGGTAAGCTGAAGGTAAAGTGTCAGGAAAGAGGGTCACCATTACATACACGTATATACCATGTTAACAATGGTGGCACTCAGCTTGACGGCCTCAACAAAAGAGGATTGTCGTCGCAGCACCGCGTGACACCGCTTACTTCTCAGAGAGCTGTAATCTACCCAAGTGGGGCAGAGTTCGGTCAGCGAAATATATACAGGACTCGGTGGTTTGTTCCTGTGGAATCGGCTAAGACTGGGTGCTTCGCAGCGCTCTTTCAGACGGTGTGTCCATGAAGTGCTACGCCGACGACACCTTCGAGACGGTACGTGTCCAATTCATCGCGAGGTAACCATGAAGACCACGGCCGGGGTTGCCAAAGTCAAATTGATGTATTTAGTGGTTGGACGCCGAGGTAAATATCCTATCTAGGGCATACCTGGTTCCCCCGCTACACAGGCAGATGTGACGAGATACTGTGTGGTTTGAGTCGATACGAGTCCGACATACCCACCTCATCGTTAGCATCGAAAGATGGTACCCATTGGGATGAAAAATGCCAACAAATGGTCGAAATATGGTTTTTGCAAATTTTGACGGACAACTTACTTACATACGAAAAAAATATGAGGGACAATTTACTACTTCCATACAGTACAAGTTAAATAAAACCTTGTAAAAATAGAATACAAATATTAAGTTTCTTTTGCTTTGTAGGGGCGCTCGGTTGAATCTCGCACCCCGGCGCATGACATGCTTAAGACGGCCATGATAGTCGTGGTGGGTACACAGTTCAAAAGAGTTGATTAGGCAATACATGAAAAACAGGCGGATGAAGAGAAAACTTCAGAACCTTTCGTCAAGGTGAAAGTTGGCTGCACGCCATGGACCTAGAAATGCGAAACTCTGTTGTACGATTGATGGACACGTATCAAAAATATTATAAATCAAGAGCGGATAATTTTGCTTTCTGCAAAATCCACAGAGCGTATAGTAGTATAGACTATTTGGCTAATTAACTTACATCAAGGCTGGAAACCAACATCCCTAAAAAAATTATTAAAAAAAGAACGGACTTCAAAAACCAAGAAGGAAGTTAAAAGTGATAAATAACTGAATGACATATTTAATTCACAAGGCAAAAATATAAACGGAGTCTCTATCCGTACTTTCCTTAGATAAAGGTAGATATGTAGAGTAGGTCCTACCACATCATAAGTCGCCCCGTGCCATGTATTGATATGTGTAACCGTAGTAACATATATGGTTTGACTTCATTATAAGACGTCGCAATATATTTGACACCGACTTTAACAGAAAAGTCTTATGCACAATTTAGCCATTTTTTAATTTCATTAATATATATATATATACAACATAAAATAAATAATTTGATCCCGTAATTTCTGGTAAAAGTGTGCCTTTCATTGGGCGTGAACAAGATACGGGCGTTTAACGGGTGGGTGATGCCCGTCCTGTTGTACGCCTTCGGCGTGGTCAGGTGGTCTCAGACCGAACTAGACGCCCTGGACAGAAGAGTCCGCGCAAGTATGACCCTCCATATAATGCTCCACCCGAAGTCTTCGGTTATGAGAATGTACATCCCGCGAAAGTGCGGAGGCCGGGGCCTTCTCAGTGCCAAGGCTATGCACAATCGCGAGGTATGCAATCTCAGGGAATATTTCCTATCGAAGACGGACAGTGAGATGCATAGAGAGGTCATTGAATGCGATAAAGGACTGACACTGCTAGCCCTGGCTAACACAGAGTGGCGTGCACCAGCAGTACTTAGTACCTCTGAGCGTGAGTTCGTATGGAGCTGCACGGACGCTTCTTTAAGGCTTAACATGAGCCTCACGTGTACCGAGAGGCCTCCGGGCACTGGCTGCGCTTTGGTGACGTCTTTGGCGAAACCGAGGGTTTTGTCTGTGCGAAACAAGATCAGGTTATCAAGACGAACAACTACAGGAGGTACATAATGAGGGATGGAACCACGGACGTGTGTCGTTCATGCCACCGTCCTGGCGAGTCACTCAGACATGTGACCTCCGGTTGTTCCATGCTACCTAACACTGAGTATATGCACAGGCACAACCAAGCAGCCAGAATACTACATCAAGAACTTGCCCTTAAATACGGCCTCATTGCGCAGAGGCTGCCTTAGTAGAAGTACATGCCGGAAGCCGTACTCGAAAATGACAGCGCCAAGCTCTACTGGGACCGGTCCATCATCACGGATAGGACAATTCTAGCGAATAAGCCTGATATCGTGCTGATGGACCGGGCAGAGTCACGAGTATTTCTTGTGGACATCACTATTCCCTATGACGAGAACCTCGTCCGCGCCGAAGCAGATAAGAAAACCAAATATCTGGACCTGGCGCACGAGGTTACTGACATATGGGGGGTACGGTCCACAGAAATAGTCACGGTTGTTAATTCAGCCAATGGTTTCATCCCAAGGAGTCACTCAGTTCATCTAGGGAGGTTCGGGATTAGTGGGAAGTCAGTGGCAGCCATGCACAGAGCGGTCTTGCTTGACAATGCCCGAATAGTCCGGCGGTTCCTCTGCCAATCGTCGTAATGCCCTGGCCGACTGCTCATTGCCTCGCTGGGGTTTTCTCGCCGCCTCTCCCTTACTCTAGGGTGAGGCGTGATATAGCTCGATCTATAATAATAATAAGTTTATTTACTAAGGTAACAAATATCAAATGTTTGTTAGTAGTTTGTTACTACTAACAAACTACTAACAAATATTTGATATGGTACAATGTACAATTGCTGGCTTAAATTATTTTACTGTTTATAAAACATAATTCCCTACATTCACATTATATATATATATATAAAAATAACAATAAAATAAAATCAAATGAATTTATTATCATAATAAATTAACTTGTAGACTGATGAAATACTTATAAAATTATAAATTAGTCAATTAATTATTATTATTTAGGTCACGTCAAGTAACATACCCCGTATCGTTCCCAGTGCCCGTAATGCTAGCAGCATAGCCTCGCTGCATTGCGATGGCCATACTTTGCACCAGGAACGAACCGGAGCGAGAGTCACGAGTTCACGACCTTTGTCGTGGATACAGCGACCAATTTCTGCATTTGACCAACTTCCTTTTAAATCTATTATACAGTTATTTTTCACTTTTTTGTCCCTTCTTGGTTTTTGATGCCGGTTTTATTTTTTTATATTCTTTTGTTTATATCTATCTTTTTAGTGAACGTAACTGGCTTCTTGAACTTATAACTTATAATGAACTTGTCAACTTACGACAAAGAAGAACATACGACGACATATAGTTAAAAATCGCATGAACAAAAAAAATCGGTTAAGTCGAACTAATATATCGCTTGTTAACGGATCCATGTGGGCGACGTCACGGGGTATTCATTTGTTGTATACCAAAACCTTGTCTTGAATGTTAGAAATACTTTTCTGAAAACTGCATTAAAATATGTTCAACCAAACGCAAGAAAAGCGCGTACAAACATCCAGTTTAAACTAAGAACCTCCTTTTTTGAAGTCGGTTAAGTATACCAAAACCTTCTCCAGAATGAAACAAATTCGTTTTTGATGGAAACTATTAATATTGGTTCAACAAAAAGTGTGGTGTCTATGCCATAGTTTTAGTTTTTCATGTGGACCTTGTCACTGTCACTGTATGAAAATATTGATTATTATGTACAATAAACGATTTAATTATACTTATTAATTCATATAATTAATATATACAATAATCTTTCACTTATTTCACCCTTCCCCCCCCTGCCGGCCTGCGGTGGTTATATAGAATTTGAACCGACTGGGGTCTCAAAACCACACGCTGTCTCGGGTCTTCAGGGTGTAAGGCATTTTCCTCGCACCCTCACCTGACCCAGGGCCATCTCCGGAGTCGAGATGGCCCCGTCGGATTTGAGAACCACGGTGTCCCCGTCTTGACCTGACTTGACCCCTTAACATCCATCATCATCTTAGCATTGTTTATTTCATTATCATGTATTTATTTACAAAAAATAAGTGAAATTCTAATTTTAAAAAACTGACTTCAAAAACCACTAAAAACAGGCACTGAAAAAACAAAAATAATTGAATTACAGATTTAAAAGACAAAAACACGCGTAAGACTTTTCCGTTTAAGTCGGTGCCCAGCCCGAAACACAACTAAAAAATCAATGTCATTCGAGACGTCTGATTTCTGTTTGGGTTGTTTTGCTGGTAACATGGAGACTCCACCTACGCTTAGCACATTAAACATGCTTCCTAATAGGTAGGTACCTATTTGGCTGGGCACCGATTTCAACAGAAAAGTCTTACGCTTATTTTTGAATGTCTTTTGAATGAAATCTGTTTAAACGTGTTAAATTAAATCTGTTAAATCTTTTTCAGTGCCTGTTATTAGTGGCTTTTGAAGTAGGTTTTTTTAATTAAATCTTACTTATTTCTCCCTTTTTAGTGATCGTAACTTAATTCAAATGGCACCCGAGAGTTTTAAACCAAACCCGATGTTGAAAGAATTTTTAAAGTCGGTTTTTAATCGACGGACATATAAACCGAACTTGTTTACTGAAGTTATGTTATGTAATATTATAAATAATGCTATGCTATAATATCTGGATATGTGATAGTCAGCAATAACGGATGATTTGCTGGCATTTATTGAAGAGTTCCGGCGTCTGTTTCCGAAACCTATCAATGAAATTTAAATGGGACCACTTGGAAAGTATACCGTTCAGACGTCTTCGAGTAATCGGAGAACATACATAAAAGATATAATAAAATTATTAATTAAAATATTTATTTTATTTTATATCATAAAATGAAAACTACTGAGCCAAACTATGTTACCTTTTTATGGGACCAAATGGCAATTTTTCCGCAACGAATTATAGAAGAATCATATAAATCGGATCCTAAATCTCAGCGTAATCGATGTATCGAACCTTCTCCTTTTCGAAGCCGGTTAAAAAGTATGTATTTTTATCTGCATTCTAGAACCCATATGTCAAGCTCAGCTTAGTTTGGGTCTAGATGGCGCTGTGTGATATGTCCTAGAATATTTATTTATTTATATTCACGGTTGCAATCGAGACTTTCACCTTGGAGCACTCTGTTGACTCTTTCTGCTCCTATTAATTTTTTTATACGGTTTTAAGGGTTCCGTAGCCAAATGGCAAAAAACGGAACCATTAAAGATTCGTCCTGTCTGTCTGTCTGTCTGTACGTCCGTATGTCACAGCCATTTTTTTTTCCGAAACTATAAGAACTATGGCTGTTGATACTTGGTAAGTAGATGTATTCTGTGAACCGCATTAATATTTTCACAAAAATAGAAAAAGAACAACAAATTTTGGGGGTTCTCCATACTTAGAACTGAAACTCAACTTTTTTTTTTCATCAATCCCATACCTGTCTATGAATAGGTCTTCAAAAATGATATTTAGGTTTCTAATATAATTTTTTTTTCTAAACTGAATAGTTTGCACGAGAGACACTTTCAAAGTGGTAAAATGTGTGTCGTCGTCGTCCCCAGTGTAACTTAAACTTTTGTCATATCTCATATATGATCTTATCTGAGTGAAAATATTTTTTTACATCATATATTTTAGCGCCAAAAATCCACACTATAGCTTTTCGTCCAATAATTATATGTCGAAAAATATTTCCCGGCGCAATCGGGTGAAAATAATAAAAATCCTTTCTTTTTTAATTGGAATTGATTAAAACGATTTATTATGTAAGTACATGACTAAGTTTTATGGCCCCAATTTTGAAGTAATTTACATATTATAACAGTTTTCCACCAGGCTGGAATTTTTGGAAGTAGTTTCTTACGGAGCGGTTACGTTATGAAAGTAACGTAACCCAGACACTCTACCCACCAAAATTTCTAGTGTAGCGGTTCCAAATCGCTAATAATTCGTGAATATAGTTGATGAGCACTCATTCAAACAATAAATATTGAAAATAGATGTTACAGACACATATTAAAACGTTACAAGATGGTATTATTATTATTTATACAAGTTGTGTACTAAAAATCTGCTTAAATTCGCGCCCAATAAAAATATTTTTTCAAAATACTACCTAGGAAAACCTAAAAATTATACCGACTTCATTGTATCGTAACAAAACAACGATCCAATCGTTATATTGTTACGATACAATGAAGTTGGTTATAAATGTATCCATTTTGCAATCCATTTTGAGTTATAGCGTTTAACCTATTGGGATATGAGAAAATAAATTGCTAGTACAGCTGTATTTGTCACATTTCGGTACTCTACGTAAGTCCTAATATCCAAACTTAGGAAGGAACTAGGAACTTACTTATTAAAACTTACCTTTAAAAGACCTCGGTTTAGCTTGTTTTCTTCGAGACATGATCCTTATATCGATTCTTCAGCAATGTAACTGGTTACCCATCAATCCATTTCACGATTCATGATCACTTGGAACAGTTTGAAACAAGCAAATTGATATCTTATAAAGTCACCGTAAAGTTTGTCGTAAAAGTATCGCGTGTGTCGTGGAGAGGCGTTGCAAGACACGTGGCCGACCGCGCGGCTCACCCCGCGCTAACCAGTGTTGCCACAAATGAGTTCCCAAAAGGTACAAATCCAGCGCTGAAAAGGTACATTTTGGGGTAAAAAGGTACATAAGCATTTTTTTATCAACTCACTCATACAGCTTCTATCACTCTTTTGCAATGAAGAGAGCGAGAGAATTCCTGCTCGCTTATAGTACTTAAATCGTAATTGTGGTTGAAATAAGATCCATAATCTGAAAATTAAAAAAAAACATTTATGCTGAAATTGAAACTAAAATAATAAATTAATTATGTTACTAATTCTACAAACAAGTCATGCATGGTTACAAATACCTTCACCAACCTTTTGTTACCCCAGGATATCCAGGATGTTAGGAAATAAAATATTAGTAGGAATATTTTTATTGTTTAAATTTCCAGTTGCTGCTGGTGAGTAGTGATTTCGGCGGTTCGTACTTAATCGAATCTTTGATACTTTGTTTGGTCATCATGAGAGCCGCTATAGTGTCTGTGTTCAATCTGTTACGATTATCAGTTTTTATAAGTTTTAACTGGCTAAATATTCGTTCGACCGAAGCGTTTGAAAAGGGAAGGACTAGAAGTAGGCAAATAACTTTCTTTAAGTTGGGAAACAGAAGGTCTTGGTTCATGTTTCGCAACTTGAAAACCATATTCCAGTAGTTGGTGGCCGTTAATGTTGGGTCTAATTTCAATATTTCATGATCCAGCAGAGCATGCTCTCGCCATTCTTTGTTTAGAGCTGGCTCGTCCACAACAGTTTTCAAAACTGGATATCTCTTTAATACTTCATTTAAATCTTTTCGTTCGAACGATTGTGCCATTTTTGCGTCCAGTATAGATATGGTTTCAAATACAGGATCACTAAAATCAAATCTGTCTTTAATTTGTTTGATCAATTCTATGTAGAATGTAAGGCAGTGTCTTCTCAGGTTAGTCACATTAGGTAATGCTGTAGGTTGGTCTTGTAAGATCTGAATCACAGAATCTTGTGCCAGTACTCCGAGATATATCTTTTCGAGAGGTATAAAGTGACCCGGGTTGGCGTGATCAATGAGTAACGGTTTAATGTTTTTGACGTAGTTCAATTGCATGTAATTAGATGCAATAGATCGGATTAACTTTTCTATTTCCGGCTTTAAGCAGTGAAGGAGCGGTTTGTCGGTTTGGAATAATTTGTTGAAATCAGTTAGGAACTCTAATATGTATGATAGAAATTCGAGGTACACTTTTGTCAGTTTATTGTCCAGGCCTTCGTAAATACGAACGTTAGCGGTTGTACCATCTTCGAACATCTCTAAGCGGAAATACTCGGTTAGGACCACGTACTGCTCTAGCGTACGATCAACACAGGCTTTCAAAGAAAGCCATCGGGTATTAGCTGGGCTCAATATTTTATGAATTTCCACTCCGTAAAATTCTTGGCACTCTCGAAGACGGCTTACTCTTTTAGAGCTTCGGCTGAAGTGTGCTCCAATCTGTCTTAAAAGGTCTTCTATCGAGCTTGGAAGTTTAGAGCACGCTTTTGATGCCACTAAGTGTATCATATGACAGCTGCATTTTATGCAGGTAATATCCGGTATGCTCTCCTTCAAGTGGCTGAAAACTGAGTTATGCTGCCCAACCATGGTATTGGTCGTATCAGACGCAAATCCGACAACGTTTTCTAAAGGAATTGCGTTATTCTTTAGACGGTGTACCATGGCCTCACATAAATCATCAGCTTTACCTGAGTCGGTTTCATACAAATCAAAAAATCTTGTTTCTACCGTTTCGTTGTTGAAAAATATCACGGACAGCGCGCATTGTTTTTTTGTAGATACATCAGTTGTTTCGTCCATCACCAAACTGAAGAAATTTCCAGGAGTTTTTAAGTGCTGTATCAGCTCGGTTCTACAAGCTGGCGCTACAACTTTAGTAAGAACGTTAGTGGTTTTAGTACGACCTAAAGACATTTCTAGTGCAATCGTCGAATCCGGGAATGTGTTACGTATGAATGGGACAAGAGAATCAGCCAAAGATAACGGCAGGTTATGTTCAGCCAAGAATGCAGTGCATTTTACTTCTGCCCGTCTTGCTTGATACTTGCTAGCATCAGCAGTTTTTTTTATTAGGTCACCAATATGTTTAGTGTGCTGTATAGCATGAGCATTTTTTTGGTGTTTTGTGGTGGTCATGTGTCTTTCCAATACAGGTTTGTGATTAGCAATTGTGACTTCACACAATTTACAGAACGCAGCCGGCTCTTTATCTTTTTCTTCTTTCTTTTCTAGCCATTTGCTAAATGACGATACCAAAAGCCAGTCATCATTAAATTTATAGACCTGTTTTCTTTTTTTAGCGGGTGATTCTTCAACTAAAGAGTCTTTATCTGGCTCTGGTTCATTAACAAGCTGTACTGTTTCTATGTTAGCAGTAGAACTAGTTGCAGGATGTTCTTGTATAGCAGGCATTGTTTTTGCCCCTACTTTTGTCGAAACCTTTTTTGAAAAAGATGGTTTTGTGTTTGGTTTGGAAGTTGGGTTGGAGTCAGATAATGCTGCTGCATCGCGAATAATCGAAGTGGGCGGCTGTGTTTTTTCATCATCCATCATTTTAAAATTAGGTTTTAATGGCAAGCGGCGGATGAATTTATCCATTTTCTTACCGGGTAGGTAGTGAGTGAGAATTTATATTTTAGTAGTATACCAAGCCAGTGGAAATAATGAACTGAAATCAACGAAAATGCCATCGATATTTTCTACACAAAGAATCAGATTTTTTGAGGCTGGCAACTCTGACAAGCTATGAAAAGTCGCGAAAGAGCCGTAATTAACGTAACGTAATCTTTAATACCTTAAAAAAATAAGGAAAAAGGGATGACATACATGCATACGTAACGTACGTATACCCAATACCTATATAGTAATTGTGGGTAAAATGTAAACAGAGGTCATTGTAAACGCTCTTTGTAACTTTCATCAAGACTTTCATCCACAGAGTACATTGCTTTCATCTATCATCTAGTGCTAGTGACAAGTAACATTAAATTATTGCCATGTCGCCTTGCATGTCGCTGCAACTAACACTAAAAAGTAAAAACTCAAAATGGCAGATAATAGACAAAACACAAAGGATGCGTTCCATCTTATTACAAATGCTCTTGAGTCGAATTACAGAGCATAACAAGAAGCATTTACATTACCTCTGTTTACATTTACCCACATTGACCCTTTAATTTGAAAAGTACTCTGTGGTACAAACGCCAGCACATCAACCTACCACAATCTGTCAAATTTATTTAATAGATTTTCAACTTTATTGCAAAGTCATAAGGTATCATGTGGATTGGGGTGTGTGTTGGGTAACCTCCTCGAGTGTCGCTCCGATTCCGATCCCGCTGCAGTCCGGGGGGAACGGAATCGGAGCGGCCGGTACACCCTGGGCGGCGGTCAATGGCTTCCCCTTCACCCCTTCATAGGGTTGGCATTGATCGTCGGCCAATACCCAACGTGGCGGGAACACATCGCTCTCCGTACTCCTCTGCTTTCAGAGGAGACAGGATGAGCGATGCTGTTAGTGGTGAGATGGTCCAGGGTCAGCCGGGGTGCGAGGGATATGCACTATGGGTAACCTTACACCCCGGCGTCTGAAGACCCGAGACGGCGTGCGGTTTTAGTCGGTGCAAGCCCGACATAACCGCCCCCGCTGCCCGGCGGGGGGGTATCCGAAGGGATTTCCGCACGATAAAAAAAAAAAAAAAAAAAATGGTATCATGTGGATTGGCAAAATTTGACAGTTTGGTGTAGGTTGATGTGCTGGCGTCTGTACATACAATGTTCGATACAAACCCATCGAATGACGTAAGATCGAATAACGCTTTCTCAAAACCATTATCTCAATAGTACGTAAAATCGATAACATATGAGCGCGACAGTTCACTACCTCGATGCATCAAATTCTCGAATGACTCGAATCATCGGCAGCGCGAAGGCCCATTATCTTGAAACATCATTTCTCGACCGACCATCTAATCGATTTACAGATTAGATTTAAGGATTTTTATTTGAGTTATATGCGTTATATGCGTAGAAATATAAATCAACCATAATCATGAAAAATAATGATGGTAAATATAATTATGGTGTTAATATGCTTAAATAATAACATTACAAATAGGTACCTAGTCATTTTTACCAAATAGGTACTCGTAGGTATGCGGAGCGCGAGCGCGTGGGCCGCCGCCGCCTCCTTCTGCGAGCATGTAATGCTCGCGAAGGAGGTGGCGGAGCGCGCCCGGGAGAGACTTAGAACTCTCCCGGTCCGCCGAGCCCGCAACTTGCTCGCCGCGCGTCGCAGGCAACTCAGGCGCCGGAGGTCGCTTAATGACCTCCTCCATGAGCGCAGGCCTGGGGGTGGCGGGTGAGGCCACCTGTCACCCCAGCAGAAGCAGGCCGGGACGGTGGGGCGACTAGCGCCCCTCCCCCAAACCGGGGCAAGACGGGGACACCGTGGTTCCCAAACCCGAGGGGGCCATCTCGAAACCGGAGATGGCCCAGGGTCAGTCGGGGTGCGAGGGATATGCTCTATGGGCAACCTTACACCCCGGCGTCTGTAGACCCGAGACGGCGTGCGGTTTTAGTCGGTTCAAGCCCGACATAACCGCCCCCGCTGGCACGCGGGGGGGTATCCGAAGGGATTGCCGCACGATAAAAAAAAAAAAAAAAAAAAGGTACTCGTAGGTAAGAAGGAAACTTAGCTGTGTACGAAATCCAACTACAACACTAAATAAACAAACATACAACACGAAATACAACTACAGATACATAATAGTACAATATACATAGTTAATCAAGAGTTATTCGAGATTTTGATGAATCGAGGTAAGAGCGAGGTATAGTGAACTGTCCGCTGTCGCGCTCGTAAGTTGTCGATTTCAAGTATACTATCGAGGTAACGTTTTCGAGAAACTCGAGAAAGTTATCCGATCTCACGTCATTCGATTTCAATTTTCAAGTGGGGAACCCGATAAAGTTAGGTATTTGGTAAGCGTGGCAAACATGCGAAAACCATCATTCTGCCTGACTTGGGTGGGGTCCGTACACCGCCAATCACATACTAGGTAGGTATAGGTACCTACAATGTTCGGTAGGTACTACCTACCGAACATTGTATTGCATACGTGATTGGCGGTAGAATTGTTTGTATTTTTTTTGTAAGTACTTACATAAGTAGGTATCTACATAAAAATAAAAAAGTTATTGTTGAGGTAGATTTGTAGTTTGGTTGGTAGGTATAGCTACTTGCCCAGGTTAAGTTCATAGTTTTGCATTTTGCTTAGTACCTACGTGTTATAAGAATCAAAGCCCTCAGCAACACACGATGCAACACAAATAGTTTCATTCTCAAGAAAATATAATAGAACTTAGGTACATACCTACCAAGCAGCACAGCGAGGAGGAAGACACCTGGGCGCCCGGCCAGCCAGCCGCCACGGCCAAATCGGAATCGGACACAGAATTTGAATAATCGAATCACAGGAATCTTAAGGGCTCTATTACAGGTAATAACAGTGTACAAGAAAGAAAATTATTTCCCTAACAAAGAGATAAGCTCACGCGCTCTAAATACTGAAAGAAAAGTTGAAAAAACGTTTACATGTAGTATGTACATAGTAGAAACAAGTAAATATTATATCCGCGCGCGCTCGTGCGGGAGTCGGGCTCGGGCTCGGTCGGACTCGGTCGGACAGACTGTACAGGAGCGAGATACATATACACAACTGCGAGTGATTATATATATGCTCTATCCCGTTCACGCACGTCTCTCTCGCCTTCGGCTTTGAGTAGCGTCGCGCGCGTTCTAGTGTGAACGGGATAGAACATTGCATTGCGGTGGTTGTTTTACGTTCCGATACATGCAGCGTACGTTCATTATCTTTTTTTTGGCGGCGGTTTATAAAATGTTACACAATTTTGGATGGGAACAAAAGGTACGTAAACTGGACCCCATTACACATAACACATTGGAGGGTAAAAAGGTACGTCAAATGTGTAAAATGTACGCTAACGGCAACGCTGGCGCTAACTGAGCTTAGTGGCGCCCAACAAGTGGCAATAACAATATTGTAACCTTACGCGCAAACTCATAAGACTAGAGCAGTGTTGATAACTGTGGACTGCTTCAGATGAGCTTCCGTATTATATAACAATTAAATTGATATAAAAGCACAATAATACTTTTAGTTATTAAAAGCTTTTCTAACTTTCATAATTTAATATTTATTTATTTATTTATTAGATTCACCAACAGTTATATACAATAATACAATTCACATATAAATTACACATGTTTGATGCTTATAACTAATTGCATAACTAATTACAGGTGAATACAGCATGCATTACTAATTAACAGTTATATTTTAATATGAAGATTAAACACACTAAACAATTCACAATAACGACGAAGTTGTGATGACGAATAACTATAGGAAGTATATTCTAAGGGATGGTACGGTTGACATATGTCGGGCGTGCCACCGTCCCGGAGAATCCCTTAGACATATAATCTCTGGTTGTTCTCGTCTTGCCAACGGCGAGTATTTGCATAGACATAACCAAGTAGCCAGGATTGTTCATCAACAACTTGCTCTAAAGTACAACCTTGTGGAATCAGAGGTACCGTACTATAGGTATGTGCCCGACGCAGTTCTCGAAAATGGGCGTATCACGTTGTACTGGGATCGATCTATCATCACTGACAGGACTATTGTAGCTAATAAACCTGATATAGTGTTGATAGATCGATCAGAGCGCCGCGCAATAATTATCGATATCACCATTCCACATGACGAGAATCTTGTGAAAGCCGAAAAAGAAAAACAAATAAAATATTTGGATTTGGCTCACGAGGTTGTCGACATGTGGAGTGTGGATTCGGCGATTATTGTTCCGATAGTTGTATCGGTGCACGGACTGATTGCCAAGAGCCTCGAACAACATCTCCAGAGGCTCGCGTTAAGCAGTTGGGTCAAGGGCTTGATGCAGAAGGCAGTGCTCCTCGACACGGCACGTATTGTGAGGAGATTCCTCTCTCTGGAGCCCTAACCACCGGTAGCTTGGTCCCTGTTCCCGATGCCGGTGGGCCACTATTTTTTATATTTTTAAATATATTTGTTTTTTTATATATATAGAATGTATTTAAAAATATAATTGATATGTATTTAAACTTAATTAAAGGAAATAATAATAAAAATATTAAGAATTTTATAAAAATTATAAATGATTTATTGAAATTAAATAATTATTTGTGAATTAATTAATAGAGGAATTAAATGGATAGTATAGTAACAATAATAATATGCACAGAAATAATAATTGTAAATAAAAGTTTTAATAATAGGTGTAAATGCAAATATAAAAGATTGGTTTAAACAATGTGTTCTGGCAATGAGTAACAAAAATTAAGAAAGTTAAGAAATAACTCTTATGCGCCATATCAGTCAGGCAAGCTATCAAGGACGAGTTTACGAAATTCGTGTGGCTTCGTGTTAAATATATCTAACGAGTTCGTACAGTATTTGTTGACGGCCCTACACAGTCTGGGAATCGGTGAATTATAACCCAAAACGGTGCTTCGAATCGGGGGGACCATAAGTGCCAATGCTCTGCGGGGCATTCGGCTTGGAGTGTTAAACCTTAAGCATACCAGAAGCGCGGAACAGTCCAATTGGTAACGCACAAGTTTGTATACAAAGCTCAGATCTAACAGCGATCTTCTCTTTTCCAGTGATGGAATGTTGAAATGTGTTAGTCTTTCAATATATTGTTTGTGATTTTTTGCGACTCCAGCAGAAAATGCAATATAAAATTGAAATAAAAATAAAAGATTTTTTAAATAAGTAGGTACCTACTTAATACATTATGTTACTCATCTGTTTTCAAGTTATGTTACCTGAATACAGCATTTAGATTCTGCTCTACTACTATGAGACTGGATCCATCAGGTGACTTGCTCTGAGGCGCATGAAAAAACAGGGACTCGGTTTTATGCAGAGCTACCTCAAGACCCAACCGCCGGATCTACTCCACACCTGGGGCAACCGCGGTCGTGGCTTTCAGGGTCGCCTCGCGGTACGTTACACCGCATGACATCTCACGCCGACCGAAGCCGGTCACGGTTGGGTAGATGACGGCTCTCCCCGACTATGCGGCGAAGGTAGAGAGGCACAAGGTTGTACACGAGCGCCTCCCTAATAATATGCACAGAAATAATAATTGTAAATAAAAGTTTTAATAATAGGTGTAAATGCAAATATAAAAGATTGGTTTAAACAATGTGTTCTGGCAATGAGTAACAAAAATTAAGAAAGTTAAGAAATAACTCTTATGCGCCATATCAGTCAGGCAAGCTATCAAGGACGAGTTTACGAAATTCGTGTGGCTTCGTGTTAAATATATCTAACGAGTTCGTACAGTATTTGTTGACGGCCCTACACAGTCTGGGAATCGGTGAATTATAACCCAAAACGGTGCTTCGAATCGGGGGGACCATAAGTGCCAATGCTCTGCGGGGCATTCGGCTTGGAGTGTTAAACCTTAAGCATACCAGAAGCGCGGAACAGTCCAATTGGTAACGCACAAGTTTGTATACAAAGCTCAGATCTAACAGCGATCTTCTCTTTTCCAGTGATGGAATGTTGAAATGTGTTAGTCTTTCAATATATTGTTTGTGATTTTTTGCGACTCCAGCAGAAAATGCAATATAAAATGTATGATTTTTTAAATAAGTAGGTACCTACTTAATACATTATGTTACTCATCTGTTTTCAAGTTATGTTACCTGAATACAGCATTTAGATTCTGCTCTACTACTATGAGACTGGATCCATCAGGTGACTTGCTCTGAGGCGCATGAAAAAACAGGGACTCGGTTTTATGCAGAGCTACCTCAAGACCCAACCGCCGGATCTACTCCACACCTGGGGCAACCGCGGTCGTGGCTTTCAGGGTCGCCTCGCGGTACGTTACACCGCATGACATCTCACGCCGACCGAAGCCGGTCACGGTTGGGTAGATGACGGCTCTCCCCGACTATGCGGCGAAGGTAGAGAGGCACAAGGTTGTACACGAGCGCCTCCCTAATGCAACTCCAGGGCAAGGTGTTGAACGCGTTGGCGATGTCAAGGGACACCACCAACATCAGCTCACCCCGGAAAACTGTATCCTTCGCCAGAGCCCTCACGCGTATGATGGCATCTACGGTGGAGCGCCTCTGGCGGAAGCCATATTGGCCATCCGTCATTTCCGGCCCGACTCTAGAGAGGTGCTCGACGAGGCGCTTCGCGATGACTCTTTCAAAGAGTTTGCACACCTCGTCGAGCAACACTATGGACAGGTAGGCGGAAGGTGAGTCCACCGGGTGCCCCACTATTCGCATGAGGACCAGTTTCCCCGTCTTCCACAATTTCGGAACCTGGCCCCGCTCCAAGCATGCGCTGAGAAAAAAATCTCTCAAACTAGTGGTCATTCGAAGATGTGTCTTGTCTAAGTATTGCCTGTCGAATAATAGTCTGTCGAAGTAGTGGTAATTCGAAGGTGTGTGTTGTCTAATAATTGTCTGTCGAAGCAATGACTTGTCGATATATGTGTTTTCGAAGTTCGCTATATTTCGAAGTATTGTACTGTCTAAATTCAGTCCGTAAGTCGCTGAGCAGCCCTCTCAGTCGGGGCTCGACAGCATCGTCAACTAGAGCTAGGACCCACGCTCGGCCTGGAATGCCGTCGGGACCCGGGGGGTGTTTTGGACTCTGAGCGTTCGTACCGCCAGCTCTAGTTCTACGCAAGTGACCTCGGGCACATGGTCGTCAACCACGCCGGGCGCCATAGGCGACCGAGGCGGAGTCATCTGCGGTGGAACATGTTCCACCACACGAGCTGGGAACAGGGAGCCATCAACACCTCCGAGGAGCTCTGACTGAAGATACCGGGTTAACGGCGGGGCCAGTGGGCGCAGCTTGCCCCTGACCATTAGGTAGGGCCGTCCTCACGTGTACAAGCAAGTTGCACATTCTGTAATATATTACTTATGACGTAGAGTAAGCTGACCTAATCACATATTCACACACATTCCGCAATTTAATTGTTATAGCATATTATTTAGTACAATAAAGACATTCAACCTAATAAGTTGTCTCTCTCACTAACACTGCAGCAAAGTTGTACTCACAGCAAATTATCAATACAGCATCAGTTAGCAATCTATCAGTTATCAGTAAATGTTTGGGAAACGAACCCTACATTTTGTGGTCCTTCAAATATTTTGGTGAAGTGTACCTGTGACCTCCGACGATATCATCGATTTGCTCGGCCTCCCAGAAACGGGAATCACCGAGTAGATCGAAACAGCGGGTTACAACGTTGGAGTATCACAGCACAGCACCATTTAGCAGCGACTGAAGATCAAGCAGTCTTCTGTCTCGTATATCAATCGAAGAGCCGCAGCATATCAAAAGCAGTATCAAATATCAAATATCAGGATTTTATTAAGCAGTCATTTCAATCAGTGAATTTATCAAACATCAATATTAGAGCGAGTGAACTACAATATCACCGTTAGGTTATCAAGTTTCGAATATAGTTTTATCAACCAAACAAAATGAGTATGTATCAAGAGCAAGTTCGAATTTATCAAGAAATCGCCAAGATAAGAACAAACTTCAAGAAGGACAGCGCTTCTCGGAAGACTGTCGAATATTATAAAACCCGCTCCAGCGTCTCCAGCAGTTCGTGGCGGGACGCCTTTTTAGCCCACCTTACCTCTGCTTAGAGGGTTCTTCCGGCCTCCCTGTATCCCTCGTACAACTCCGCCTGTCGAGCCGCCGTGGAATCCTGCGGAATCGGGTCCACCGGCGACACGTGATCAGGCAGGCCTGTCTCAGCCACGCGTCGGAGACCGCGACCACCAGTAGACCTGACCCCTTGGATTATAGCGTGGCTCGGGTGGAGCCGGTGTGGCGGTGTGGAGATCAAACCGAATGTATCGGTGATCCGACCTTGTCTCCTCCTCTACAACGACGTGCCAGCCCTGAACACGGCGCGACAGTGAGGGGCATGCGAACGAGATATCCACGATGGAGCTGCCCCTCGAAGTCACAAACATGGCAACGGCTCCCCGATTTAGGACAACTAGGCCGAGTCTGTCCGCCCAGTTCTCCAATGCCCTGCCCCTATCCCATGCAGGGATCCTATCCCTTACGTGTCGGGAACCCCAGGCCAATACCAAGCGTTGAAGTCCCCGAGCATCGGATGCGACGGTCGCGCTGGCTGTACCAGCTGCGCTAGCCTCAATGAATGCGCCGGGCTGAGCCACTTGGCCCGCCGGTGGTGCAATAGTCGTGCCTACGCCAGCAGAGCTCGCCGCCCCTCTCTTGAGCTCCTCTAATGCGGCAGCGAGGCGGGCCATCTCGTTGCGAGATTTGGCCAGCTCAGCCACGCCACGAGGAGCTCATTTTCTTCGGCAATATTAACGGCGATTGCCATTATCGCCTCTTGTTCGGGGCTCGGGGACGACTGAGCCAATGGCTGGAGCTTTTCCAGTAACCCTCGAGTCATCCTTCCTGACTCCGGCACTACCGAGGTGGAAGTCCTCGCTGGCATTTCTACCGTAGCATTTTTCGGCACAGAAGGAGTCTTCGGCAGCCTCTCCGCCGAGACCTTCTTGAGGAGGTCGGCGATAAGTCTTTCGCTTTCCGCTACCTTGGCAGCCCGCTATTTGTCGCCAGCCTTCGCTGCCTTGACGGCCTGGTCGCAACCTTTTGTGGGCGGTCGTCCTCTACCCCGGCGGCCACTGCCGCCGAGGAGGCCTCGTCAGTAAAGACCAACTCCGTTATTGGATTGTCGGTGCTCCGTTTGCAACGCCGCTTCCGCTTCTGTCCCAGCTGTAGAGCTTTTCCAGGGCTATTAGCCTCACTTGTACTGTCGGATTCCGACAACGCGCTGCGCATCTGCGCGACCTCCGCGCTTGTGTTTGGGCCGGATTTAGAGCTCGGCGCCGTGCTCATTTGGCATTGGTTATCCTTCCCAGAGTACGTGGGACTGCCGGAGCCGACTGGCTCCGGGAGGGATTCCCCAGACGCAATGCATCTAGGACCCTCCTGGGTAGAATTCTCATACTTCCTATCCATTGCCATTTTAAGTTTATAGTCCTTCGACGATGACGCCCTTGGGACTGGACTCCCTCCAGCTACTCAGCCCATTGCCAGGCATCAGAGCGTGGGCTTGGGGTTTATAATAGAGGTTTTCTCCTCGTGGATTCGAAGACTGGACCTGTCCGTTCAGGATTACGGCTGGGCCGGACGGGGTCTGCACCAGACCGGATCCATTCGCCCCCGAGTTTTTTATAGAGGTTGTCTTCCTCGCAGCCCTCGAAGAGCCGCCGTTCCTGATTTAACAGTCAGGCTTAAGACTTGGCCAGATGGTGGACCGTATCCCCCACATCTGGATGAAAAGTCAGCGATGGAGAATTATTAGACTTATTTTTTACCTTGTCATAACTAGAATCTCATCCTAGGAGATGCACCCATCGTCTTGTGTCCAAGCAACATCTTTTTTTTTGTTTGCTACAAAGGTTGTACACTATCAAACATAGTGTACAACCTTTCAAGTCCGGCTCAAGTCAGAGGTGGGCTTTTTAAATGCTCATGTAAAATCGTTATCGCTAAAACTGAAACTAGATGGGAGAGCAGGGTAGCATCGGTGAACGCCGTTAAATACCAACTATGCGATATTATGTGATGCTATAAAGGATTTAGCAGAAAATACAACAGATTGTCAGTTGGTCAGTGAATGCCATTCTATAGAAAAGGAAATAACTAATTACGAATTTGTAGTTTCACTTGTCATATGGTATGACATTCTTACAAAGATAAATGTTATAAGTAAAATGTGGCAAAGCGAAAACATACACTTAGATGTGGCTATACAACACCTAGACGCATTCACAGATTAGCTCGATAGTTATCGAGAAAATAGTTTTCAGTCATCGCTTGTAACAGCGAGAGAAATAGCCGAGAAAAATAACATAGACGGACAGGTCAAAGAAGTCAGAAGACGACGTAAAAAAAGGCATTTTGATTATGAAAAGAAAGATGAAGCTCATGAATTGAATGCGGAATAAATTTTCAAAATAAACTATTTTTATGTCATTGTCGACAATTTGCGCGCAAGCTGTCATCCTAGGTTTGAGGCTCTTAAACATCATGAGAGCATATTTGGTTTCATGTATAATATAAAAAGATTAAAGGAAATTAGTGATAGTGATCTTTTGAAGCAATGCATAACATAACATTGTCGTATTTTCCTTTGAAGCAATGCAGCGACTTGTAAATATCTATGACAGTAGGAGAATTATGTGATATTGATGGACATGAATTGTACGAAGAACTGAATATGTTCATCCGTGTGTATGAAGGAAACGATGACATTATCTCGGTGCTGAAATACATAATAGAAAGAAGATGAACTGAAGTTTACCCCACTATCGAAATAGTCCTAAGAATAATTGCTACCATACCTGTTACAGTTGCGTCTGCGTTTTTCTCAGGCTTAATATTATTAAAACATATTTGAGAAATTCGATGACACAAGATCGGCTTTCAGCCCTTGCTATTCTTTCAATCAAAAATGACGTAGCTCATTCGTTAGATTCTTGTGCTTTAATTAAGGATTTTAGTCTTAGGAAAAGCCGCAAACATCAATTTTAAAATTTATCATCTCTATATTTGTTAATTTTGTAAAATTTTCAATGTAAAATATTTTTAATCTCATCATCATCAACCTATTCTAGTCCACTGCTGGACATAGATCTCCCCTAATGAGCGCCATAGCGCCCTGTCTTCAGCTTGCCGCATCCAGCATCTGCCCGCAGTCTTTCGCAGATCGTCATCCCACCTGGCCGGAGGGCGTCCTACACTACGTTTGCCGAGTCGCGGTCTCCACTCAAGAACACGTTTACCCCAGCGGTGGTCGGTTCTTCGCGAGATATGGCCGGCCCACTGCCACTTCAGCTTGCTTATTCTTTGAGCTATGTCGATAACCTTGGTTCTCTGTCGGATGTATTCGTTACGAATCCTATCCTTCAGAGAAACTCCGAGCATAGCTCTTTCCATAGCTCGCTGAGCGACTTTGAACTGGCGGACCAGCCCTACCGTGAGTGTCCACGTTTCAGCTCCGTAGGTCATTACGGGTAGGACGCACTGATTGAAAACTTTCGTTTTCAAACACTGCGGTATGGATGACGAGAAGACCTGACATAGTTTCCCAAACGCTGCCCAGCCTAGCTGGATCCTCCTCTTGGCCTCCTTCTCAAAATTGTTTTTACCCAACTGCACAATCTGCCCGAGGTAAGTGTACTCAGAAACAATTTCAAGAAGGTGGCCATCCACGACGACCGGTCCTGGATCAATGTGGCCATTGATCAAGACTTTGGTTTTATCCAAATTCATGCCAAGACTGATGCGTCGCGAGGCTGAAGCTAGGCCATCCAGCATCTGGGTTAGCTCCTCTAGCGACTCCACCATTAAGACTATGTCATCAGCGAATCGCAGGTGTGAGATGTAGTCGCCGTTTATATTTATGCCCTTACCTTTCCAGTCCAGCGTCTTTAACATATCTTCCAATGCGCTCGTGAACAGTTTCGGGGATATGACATCCCCCTGTCTCACTCCTCTGCGCAATTGGATGGGTTTAGACTGCTGACCCTGTACTTGGACCCTCATAGTGGCGGCTTCGTAAAGGCATCTCAGCACCTCGACATAACGATAGTCTACTTGACATCGCTGTGAGGATTCCAGAACAGCCCAAGTTTCGACGGAGTCAAATGCCTTTTCATAGTCCACAAAAGCGAGACACAGGGGCTGATTATACTCTTCGGACTTCTGTATAATCAGCCTCACTGTGTGAATGTGGTCTATGGTGCCATATCCTCCGCGGAACCCAGCCTGTTCCGGTGGCTGGAACTCGTCGAGTCTCTTGGCGAGACGATTCGTGACCACTTGTGAAAATAGCTTATAGACGTGGCTCAGGAGTGTGATGGGTCTGTAGTTTTTAAGGAGGGTCTTATCACCCTTCTTAAAAAAGAGAAAAACCAAACTCCCGCTCCACGCCTTAGGAGTTCTCCCACTGTGAAGGACGGCGTTAAAGAGCTTCTGTAGCTCCTGTATGACAGGAGCTCCTCCTGCCTTCAGAAGCTCTGAAGTAATTCTGTCCTCACCGGGGGCTATTCCATTTTAAGCTGCTTCAGAACTAACACGATCTCGTCTTGACTGATATCAGGCAGTTCGTCGGTATAGTGGCGTGTCAGGGTGGCTCTGGAATCATGGTCGTCTCGTCGAGGACGGGGAGCATGTGCAGTATACAGACGGCCATAGAAATCCTCTATCTCGGCGGAGATCTCCGGCTTCGACAAGACGGTCCTCCCGTCATGCGTTATGAGCTTCGTCAGATGGCTCCTTCCAAGCTGCTGAGTGAATACTTTGGACCCTCGGTTTCGCTCTATCGCCTCTTCAATGAGGCGTGAGTTGGAGATCCGAAGGTCGCGCCGTACCATCTTCGCAATTTCCTTGTTTAGGTGTGACCTGTCTGACGAAGTCGCTTGGGTGGTTTCCCGTCTTCTTGCCATCAGCCCCAGAGTCTCATCCGAGAGTGTGGACTTCCTGCCAGAGCGCTGTTTTTTGCAGAACTTGATGCCCTCGTCTCTCAGCGTTTCGACCAGATTGTGTAGGGTCTCGTCAGCGTCATCAGTGGGTTCCAAGGCAACAAATCTTTCCCCGAGAAGTTGCTGGAACTTCTCGGTGCCCGCCATGATTTGGGTTGGGTTAGGTCGGAGCGTGGACATCATCAGACGGTTTCTTTCAAGCTTTAGGTTGATATTCAGAGAGCCTCGGAGCAGTCGGTGATCAGATCCGGTATTAAACCTGTTGATCACTGAGACATCTCTGAATATGTGCTTGCTATCCGTCATGATGAAGTCGATCTCATTTTTTGTCACAGCGTCGGGGCTTTGCCATGTCCACTTCCTTTGAGGCTGTTTCTTAAAGAAGGAATTCATTAAGAATAGTCCCTCTTTCTCAAGGAAGTTGACAAGCATTTGTCCCCTGTGATTCCTAAATCCATAACCATGCGGGCCTATACGGGATTCGTACCCAGACTGGGTACCCACCTTGCCGTTAAAGTCCCCCATAACAACGTTGAAGTGAGCCTTAGTGGTGTTGTGCAAGGCTTTGGATATGTCTTCATACATATCCTCCACTTCATCATCCGAGTGTGCCGAGGTCGTTGCGTACCTGAATAACCTTCATGCTATACCGCTTGGATAGCCGAAGGATCAGGTACGCTACCCTGTTCGACACGCTGGAGATTTCTTGAACGTTGTTAGAGAGGGCCCTATTGACGAGGAAACCTACGCCACCCTGGGATGTTTTATCACCCTCGCGAAAGTAGAGAAGATGGCCCGAGTCAAGGGTTACGGTGTCCTCTCCCTCTCTACGGACTTCGCATAACCCGAGAACATGCCATTTAATGTTCTCTAACTCCACTTCCAACTGCGCTAGATGATGGTCAAGCCTCAGAGTGCGTCCGTTATACGTAGCCAGGGTCAGTTTGTGAAGGGTTTGGTAGCCTATTGTAGCCCGGGGATTCTTAGCACCCCCTGCCCCGCCGTTACCATGGCCGCTACCATGACCAGGGATAGCGAGGCGGCCGGGAACTGGGGGCCATCTTTTGGCTGTTTCCTTCATTTGGGGGTAGTGCCCATAATCCCCACGCTGGGCAGGCGGGTTGGGGATCGCAGTTTGTTAGAGGGGTTGTTCTGCGGGGGTGCTGCTGCCCGCCCCCGGATATGTCCCTTAGTCGCCTCTTACGACACCCACGGGAAGACTTGGGTTGGTGCTATTCTCTTCTAGGCCGGCACCACACTTTTAATCTCAAATTTTCTTTATTTGTATATCTTTAGCATTTCTCCTCAAACATGACAAATACCTAAACCAAACAACCACACCTACTTTCGCACCACATACTTTTTACGAAGGACAAAGGGCCTCGGGAAGACCTGCCGCCCGGAGCCTCGCAATGGGTAAGGCCGCGTCTGAGTCTAGACTGTCCGTTCAGAACAAAAAAAATTGGTAGGTATAGATTTTTGTATTCTACAAATATTTAACTTTGGCGCCACTTTTTTTTTGCTGTCATGGCCATAGAGTATATAAAGTTTTATATGAGATCATCAGCTGTCAATCTGTAAAGTAGTGTAATGGCGTCAAAATTAAAATCAACGTTTTTATCAAATTTCTTGGAAATATACTTAATAATTGATTTAAGAGTGATAAGTGTGTTGGAGGTTGATTTAGGTAAGAAATTAGTTTGGCGATACCAAATATACCCAGCGCCATCTAGCGACAACAAGTTGAACTAGTTGGATACTACTATGTCACTACCAATCCTGAATCGCGAAAGTGAAGTTCGCGCGCTGGTGATCAACATGCCTGGCCGGAGGATCCTCCCTTTGTGTTGCAGGAACATCACACCCTATTCCTCCACACTAGCTTTCTTTTACATATTTTACCGTTTATTGAGATTGACATAAATATACACAGAGACCGTTATTAATCTATGGGGAGGCGGCCCGTACCCCTCTCCCGTTCCCCCTCACCTGAACAGCTTGTCTAGTAAACATAGAAGTCATTAATCCGCAAGAATTCATTTCATTGCCATATCTAGCACTATGTTCTTGTTTTCCTTTATCTTTAAAGCACAGACTTCTGATATAGATACAAACCGAACATGTCCAATTTCTCGTGACGCCTACCACATTACGCAATCTAGCTCAGATGAGGCCGAACTACAACCTCTGACTCAACAACTGACAACCTCTGGAATAACTGCTTAACTGCAAACGTCCATAAAATGTATTTAGAAAGGCCAGAATAGAACATTTTATTATATAGAATATTAGGCAGGTCACTGGAATTAGAATAGAAATGAGAAGATTTGTATAGTTATTTATTTATTTAATTTTAAACAATAGGTATAATATTTTCAAGTAAGAAATTGAATATATTAAAGCAATACAAACTAGGTCTGCAAGGCGAATCGCTGCTTGCAATGTTGAGCTGAGTGAGACATCGTGATTCTTGTCCAATAGATTTGACCGCTATTGCGGAATCAGATTTTGAAAATTTTGAACAGTGATCATTCCTCCGTGGCAAGTCCGATTTTGAAAGTCACCACTCTGGACATGCTTTCTGAGCGTGTAAAGTTTGGTCACAGTGCCTCGAGCGGTTGTTATGTAACCATCCATCTGGAATTTTTTTAAACGGTGATTTCCTCTGTGGTAGCATTAATTTTTTCAAAATATATCCATAAACCTTCCTCTGATTGACCTCTTTAATCATGCCAAATTTGGTTCTGATTGGATTAGTAGTTTAGGAGGAGACCTGTGACAAAGAAAATCCTGAAGTCTGGTATGAGGAGCTTTCGCTCGACTTCGTCTCACTCAGCTCAATTAATTTACTAAAGAATATTATGGACTTAAAAATATTTACATAACAGAGGGATAGGGAGAGAGGGGGGGGATATACAGTTAAAACTAAAGTGAAAAGTTTAAGCGTCGAAGAATTTCTCCTCTTCGATGTTGACTGGTAGGTAACGTACCCAAAAGGCTGATGGCATTGCCTCGTTGGATGACAATGCTAATTCTTTGCGCAAAAAAGTGATCACGCCCCTTTATCACGCGAAGCGTCGACCAGTCGCTTTGCGATTCCTTTATTAAGCGACCGTGCGCTTGGATCCCACGGACCTAGTGTTTCGACCCCAAACAGCTCAAAAATATAATTACTGATTATATTTACGCCGTTCGAGGGTCTCCGCAGATGCTGCAGAAGCACTAGCGCAGTCCGTCGTACTTGGAAGATGGGAAGCGCAAGGGTGTCAAAGCAAGCTGCATCCCACACCAAAGGCCTGTCCATCTTCCAAGGTACCAAAGACATACCGTCCGGTCTCTTGGCATCAACGCTCACGAAACCAACTGGTTCAAGCACGGCTCTAATGCCGACGGATAATATCATATAGGTGTGCATAGCGCGACATGCTTCCTGCGGTCCTGCCACCTGATAAGCTGTGATGTCCAAGGCTGTCGACTGCTTCTCCATAGTGACAGCGATGAGGAGAGACACAAGGAGCACTCAAACGAAGGCAAGCTACAGTTTGGGTTCCCAACGCCTGGACTCTGAAAGTTTTTAAGGTGTTGAGCAGTTAGGCCAAACAAAAGTAACAAATTAATGTTAGCACTGAATTCGACTCTGTCTAAAAACTGACAACACATATGTCATGATTATTATATTTCTTACTCGTTACTATGGCAAAGATGATGACTGTGCTTTAACTCCATATTTATGCTTGTGTGAATAATGTGTATGTATAGGGCAACGAAAAGGATAGCGCATATTACCAAGTGACTAGGAAGCATGAAAGAGACCGTGCGCCATACAGTAAAAAAATATTTTGTATTCCGTCTGTTATAAGCCTAATTCATAAGTCTGTGCTATGAACAGAATTAAAGACAGTACATATCCAAATGTAAATAATCTATAAATTCTAAACTGTAAAACTAATGTCATATGTCAATGTCAAAGTCAAAGAAATGACAACCAAATGTACGGCATATCACGTACATACCTACTTATAGAATAAGATTTTAATACAATTAAAAATTACGTCCAATTCAAAACATTAAATTATTGGTCTGTTGTCTTATAACAAATGGAGCTTCCCTTCGAGGTATGTTCTTCTTTTACACACACTATTTCTTTGTTAGCGTTATAAATAAGTATTTTCACGTGATTGTCGATAACGTGCGTATTTTTTACTGTTTCTTTGTTGACAGTGTAGGCTAGCAAAGTTTTCTTGTAGTTTTTATGTTGTAGATACTTGGAAAAAGTCACATTCTTAAAACATCTAATCATCAATTTAAGAAAGTTATGGGATAAACTTCAGTTTACAATATGTTTTCTTTTTCAGGTGTTAGTATATCTCTTCAAATATTTACCAAAATCTGATCGAAAAGCTGCAAGTGAGACTTGCCGCTCATGGTACTTAGCTGCAAATGACCAAAGCTTTTTAAAACATAAAGTAGCTATATTTTACAAATCAGCATTAAATGAAGAAACAGCATCACCATTATTAATATTCGAGAATTCAGCTATAACATATTATAATTACTTATTCAATGAAGTAGAAATATCAAGTAAACAAAATGACTTTTGGAATAAACTAGGTGAACATATTAAATGCTTGACTTTGAGAAATTGTGATATATGTGAAAATATATTTGTGTATTTATTGCAAAAATGTACAAATCTGGAAACATTAAGTGTACAAAGTTGTAAAGATTTGTTTATGTCAGGACGATTACTGGAAGGTAAGACAGAAGGCTTCTTGACTGAAAATCTTGAAAATTTAAAAGCCTTGAGTCTATCAGGCAATCAATTTCTGACAGATGCTCTATTTAATCGGTTTGTATCAGCAGCACCAGCCTTGGAGGAGCTAAACTTATCTGCATGCTCATTACAATTTCATGCTGGGTTAGTAAAAAAGTTTTATCCTTCTGCTTCTAATGTATTCCAAAATCCATCAGAGAGTGTATTAACATTCTACTTCATAATACAATTGGTGAAAACCAGAGCTGAAAATATTAAGCGTTTATATTTCTCAAATACTCTAATTGATGGAGCTGCACTTAAATCTTTATCAGAGATAGAGAATTTAAAACTAGAGTCACTTGAAGTGCATGCTTGTGACCAACTTACTAATACTGGCATACTAGCTCTCACTAATCACCAAGCTTCCTTGAGAGAGCTTGATATAGGGTTGTGTTCACGAGTGACTGACCAGTCCCTTGTACATATATGTAAAAATCTAGTCAATTTGGAATATCTCAATATTCAGAGGTGTCGGGCTGTAACAGATTTGGGAATAGCAGAATTACACAAGCTAAAGAAACTGAAGTGTTTAAATATATCACAGTGTGAATTGTTAACAAAAGAAGGTCTTGAAAATGGCATTTGTGCCAGAGAAAACGAAACTCTGGAAGAATTGGATATTAGTTCTTTAAACATGGATCAGACAGGCCTAATAATGGTTTCAGAGCGGCTTCCGAAGTTGCGCATGTTAAACTTGAGTTACTGCTTCAATGCTGTCACTGATACATCTATACAAGTAATTTTTAAGAATCAACTACATCTTCAGGTATTAAAAATGAGCCATTGCGATAAGGTTTCGGATGCTGGCTTAACTGGTATGGGTAAAGTAGACTCAGGCGAAGGTGAGAATGGTCCTATAATGTCTGATTATAATGAAGCACATTTATCTGCAAAGATTCATCTGGGATCCAGAGCTGAAGAAGAAATAGTCCGAGATGCTAGACGGAAAAGAGATGTTATGCTTATGTGTGAAAAATTGACAATGGATTCATACACAGGTTATTCGTTAGCGCGTATGAAGCAAATCAAAGAGCTAGATTTAAGTGGATGCAACAGAATAACAGATGTGAGCTTGACCTATGCATTCAACTTCAAAGAACTAATTAATCTGAATTTGAGTAGATGTCAACAAATTACTCACAATGGCCTTGAACATCTAGTCAGGAATTGCCCGAGTATTGAGTACTTCAACCTTATAGATTGCTACAATTTAAAAGATGATGCAGTGGTGGAAATAGTGACATGCTTGAGGAGATTAAAACAACTTGAACTAAGGGTAATTATTAAAATTTTGTGTAGATTGCTTACTTTTTTCTCCTGATGTGTATGAAGATTGAAACCTACACAAAACATGCTTGGCTGTATAATTTAATGCCAATTATTCTTTTATTATGATGCACAGCAAATTTAACTAGAATATGTTTACAAAGTTACTTCATAATTATTATTGTTAATTGTTTAATACCCATCACCACACCACCTAGGATGCTATTAAGTGAAAGCATCTAATGCACTTCAGTAAGTTCCTGAATGATAGAAAATCAACTTCTAAATTCTTTTCTATTTATTCATCACTAAGAGTATCAATGAACCGCACTAGCCAACCACTTCACCAGTGTTTTGGTTTCTCCGCATGCCCAACCAACTGGGGATTGGTGAAAAATTCGCTCCGCAGGCAAAGCGGCATTTCAAGTAATAGATCTGATATATGGAGCTACGTAAAGTGGTTTAAGTCGGTTGGAGTCTGATATATCTGCTTCTTCGAGGTGCTGGTTACCCTGAGGTTTCCACTTGGAATGAAAGAGTGTAGGGAAATGTAGCACTCAATAATAATTTATCTTAAAATATTTTCCATTAGAAGATTAAGTGTCATTGAATTAATATTTTCAATTTCAGGGTTGTAATCAACTCACAGATAAGACATTAGAAGCAGTGAAATCGTATTGTCAAAAAATTCAATATTTAGACGTGCAAGGTTGTCGTAACATGTCTCCACAACTCGCCTGCTGCATCGGCTGTTTACCTACACTGCATACTGTGTTAATGACCAAACCGGGACCGTACATCGCAGATGGTCAGAAGAATAGAGTACCTGCCCCCGCTTTCTTACCTGCGTTAATGAGAAAATTACGCTTACATTGACAGATAATACTTATATCTCACAGATTTCGGAATTGTTACTTCTAGGAGTGTATATGTATGGTACTTTAGTAGGTATGTACTTATAACAATTTGTCTGGCCCCTGTTATTTAATATGCGTTAGAATTTGCTCAATTGTGAGCTGTTTTCGTGTATATTATTTTGATAACTTTATCTAATGTGTATTTTCAGTGAATTACTTCATGCTGCCAACTGTTTCAGGTAGATATGTATAATGTGTGCTGGTTTGTCTCCCCTATTTTGCGTAGGTGCCTTATTCTTCTATCAATCACTCTTCTGCATGTAGTTCCCAGTCGGAATATGCAGGGACGACAGAGGAAGTACCTACTATCCTACCCTCACTTATCCCTTACAATTCTCTTCCCGTTCCCGCTTCCCAGGACAACCTGTTCCAAGGATAAAAAGCCTTGGTGTTATTCCAGACTAGAATCCATTTCTGTACCAAATTTCTGCCAGATCCATTCAACTGTTAGAGAGTGATTAAGTAACAAACATCCAAATATTCAAAAGTCTTCACAAACTTTCACATTTATAATGTAATATGGGTCAATTAGCTATTCTTTGTAAAAACCTTGTCCCTATGTTAATACTAGCAAAATGAAACATAAAAATCTGGCATAAATGTAAATGCATTTGTAGAGCATTATTATTGTAATCAAAAACATATTGCACTCTAGGACAATATTTATAAAATATTGCGTAAAGTAGTAACTTAACTATGCGGGGGAATAGGAATAATTTGCATCGAATGTAGATTTTATCCACTAAGTTACCATAAAATTAATGAAAGTTATGGATATTATAAAATTATATGTTGCTAATATAAGGTGTCACAAAATTAAGGTCTCTGAATTTGGTGAGATGGCTTGGTATCGACAAAATATGTATTTGAAATGAAAAAAAATATCGGGTAAAATAAAAAAAAATATATAAAAATGAAAAAGACACGACCAGCTTCACGTTACGCGACGAGCCCCTGACGCACGTGGTAGGCGTGCAGTCCTTCTCCTCGCAGTATTCTCCAAGCGGATGTGTGGGAAATACCTAAATCGCGACCAGCTTCACGTGTACTCGTCGCGTCACGTGACGCTGGTCGTGTTTTTATTACTTATTTTTTATTTTATCCGATAACTTTTTTTTTGTTTCAAATACATATTTTGTCGATACCAAGTCATCTCACCAAATTCAGAGACCTAATTTTGTGACACCTTATATATCAAATTGTAGTTAAATAATAAATTGTCAAAGCTACATTTTTCTTTTTAATTGCCAAATAATGGCCCTTTGAACTTTTCTTGAAAAAATACATGGCTCTGGGAGTCTCAAATGAATCAATGAATAACTAAGGATGACGCAATCGCTATCCACCGTTTATGACATAGTTGCGTCCCATTAATCGCCCTTAAGGAACAAGGTGCGTGTCTTTTCGGTGTCCCCTAAGTTCTGGTTAAAAAGAAGTAAATATCCGTTATTTTTGTTTGTAAATACATATAAGTATATTGTTTTAGTTCGGTATGCCCTACAATACTAGTTAATATTTTGTGTATATCAGACAAGATAGTAAGCACGTGCGCTTAACCTCTAAGTGTCTCTTATGTTAGGCGCCTGACAAACAGAAGGGACGCGGGTCCTAGACGTGTCTTTATAACACCCCGCGCACCCCTTTACCTCTTCGCTCACCTTACTACAAAGACACGTCTAGACCGCGCGTCCTTTCTATTAAAATTGACTGGTAACTGTACCAAATGTACAAAAAATAATTGATTACCCATATATATGTAGTAGGAATTGGGATTCGTACGGTTAGTGAGACTATCGATGGCTTTTGCCCCATTTCCCACTATTTTTCATACCATACCTCTTTTCCTATTATAGGTAGCATATTATAGTAGCTTATATGCTTAGGAATCCCACCCACTACTGTAATTCCTGTACAACAGGATAAACAGCAGCGACCCACAAACACACCCAAGTTATGACACACGGGAAATCCCTGAAAAAGTTAAACTGTCTTGTAACCCGCAACGAAATTAATCAGGAGAAGAAAATTGGAGAAAAAGAGAAAGAATGAATACTTATATAATAAATTCACTTCCCTCCGGCCTCCTTGGCAAAGCGGAAGACATGAAGCAGGGAGGCACCACAGACACAAAAATATTGCTGTTCCTTCAGCTAGTTCACTAACTAGCTGTATTGATTCCTATAATATGCAATAAAGTTGTAGGTAATTAACGCGATCATGGTGTCAAAAATGAGGGTCATACAAAGTTTCCTTCCAACAATCTATTGATTTTAATAGAACAATCAAGACATGTCAGAAACTGATTCTGATCCTATAGCTTTTTTCAGTATGAATGGGCCGGCTCGACCTTGGACGTACCACCTTCTTAAGCAGCAGTATGGTGCATTTTGTCCAGTTTGTGAAGTCTAACTTCCCTTCCTCTTCTTTTTGCATGGGTTTCCCGTTTTCTGTTTCGATGATACCTCGGATGTTGCTATGGTCCATAGACCACCGGTAAAAGGTAACGGCTTACCAGCAAGTGGGCTATGTACTTCTTTGTTATCGTAATAATATAAAAAAATAGATATACCTGCAATAAATCGCTGCAAAATAATGATTTGCTGATATGATATCAATCTATAATGTATCTGTAGTAGACAAGCTATAAACAAATCGCTGTTACCGTCATACATCAGCTGAAGGTCGAGATATCTACGAGAATAAATTTAGAATGTTGTAATAGACTCGTATAAAAATGCTGGTAGTGTAATACTATTAATGAAATTATTCATGATAAGTGACGTAGGTACGTACCTTCATTACCCTGATAATTGTCCGCTTTAACCAACACAAAACAACAACTCAAAATGTTTTTCTCTCGCCATCCAAGGCCGTCTCATTATTTAATCTCATTCTTCCAAATTTATCATGCCCTTTATATTTTTACACACTATCTCCAATAAGTATTGTTTTGGTCTTGCTTTCTTCTTTATTGTTACCAACGCTTCCATTGTACTTAAGAATTCCTTTATTAGATACAAAGGCTTCGAAAAAGTCTTGTGATATCTTGACTTTCGTTTTATTTACCTACTATTTCATTAGTATTTTTGATTTTCTTTTGAGGTCCTATCCTAATGTTCACTTCCAAACCACCACTTCCATACCAATCTAAATCTAAACACCGTCCTATTATACTTACCTTTTATTCTTTTTTTATTAAATACTTGTTGTCCCCAACCCGACAACACATACTTTATCCTCACATTTTTCTCAATAAGTAGGTATAATATAAAATTTCACTTTTTATACCTTTGTTTACGTAATAGGTATTTTTCGGTCTATAGGAAATGCCGCTATGTCGCCACTTTCCCATTCCTACATTTAAAACCAACAAAGCATTTAAGACATTCTTTGTCATCCTATTGAAACATCTTCTAACTCATTTTATAACTTTTTACTAGAACTATTTTTGCTTTCTTTATAAATTCTAAATTTGCAGGTAGATCATTCCAATTTTCGTCTCTCTTGAATGCATTTTGTATTTCCAATTTATGAAACTAACTAACTTCTTTCTTTTTTCTACAGAATCCACGTTTATAGACACTCGTGACACCTACTTCTCTTTCTGCATCTCGTATTAATGTATTTGATTAATAAAACTGAATTGCTTCTAAGTGCATACTATTATGGATTAATTAATGTACATGCGAATTAGAATTTCTTATACTTACACTGTTTATTTACGTAATAATGTACTAATTAATGTTTAATTTATATTATTCCTGTGTCAGAATTATAGCTGTGATAACATATTTATGTCTATTCATATTTTAATTAAGTACAAAGCCATTAGATGGTCTGCAATAAAATGTGTTAACCTATATTGTTTTATTATCTTGTCAATAGACAACAAAAAAATTGTGTGCAACATGTAGCAGTAAATGATTAAATGCACCAGGAGCGGAACCCTTCCAAGGGTACCTAAGTAGAGACCGTCTTCCACTACCCTTTGGAGCTTACCATCAAGCAGTCAATAGACGGACCAAATTTTTTATTATAATATTTGCTACATACCTTTGCGTTAAGAAATAGGTATATCAAAGGAATAAAGTGGTCAGCCATTCTGAACGTCAGATTGGCTCGCCACTTTCAAGTTCTTATGATTTTAGAGTTGTAGAACAGCGTTGTTAGGTAACGTAAATGTTTACTACCTTGACATAGTTTATTTTTTATACAACTTACCTGCTGTCCAAGTCGAGCGGGAATAGGGCGTGGGCGCCCGCTGTAGCTTACGTTCATAGCGAACAAATTCATATATTATGACGGGCAACCCGCCTAACGCAGAAATGATCATTTCCAAATTAACTTGGAAATGATCACATTCAAAAGTGGTAGCACCACCGCTTTGACTGTCTCACGTTATGGTGTCACGTAATTTTGGACAGATTTGTCGGAGACAAAGAGACTGAATTAGTCGGTACTCTTAAACGCACCCTGTTTATTTATAGAAATAAAAACTTTATCATTTTTTTTCTTAACTTCAAGTACATAACCAGATATTTGATGATCCTGTTCATTGATACATTGAAATAGTCCATATAGTTACACTTAAAAGAAAATAACTGAAAAATGTATCTGACCATTTTATTTCCATTCACCCCGTTTTATTAAGAACTTAATTTAAAAGTTTTAAGGTTGCAGCCTAATCCCGTCTAGCAGGGCAGCCACCCCTATGTCCTTAAACACTGATATCCGGTGGAGAGCTTCGATGAGCCGTGCCTCGGAGAGCACGTTTTAAGCCATAGCTCCCGGTTGCCATACGAACATCTATGGCAGTCGTTTCGGGTAGTTGGGACCCAAAAAAATCCGACAATTATCGAAATACAGAATTTAGACTGAAGAGCGATCCCAACTCAGTTGGGAAAAGGCTCGGAGTATGATGATCCGGTGGAGAGCTTGTCTTTTATAGTATACTAACTGTGCCCCGCTGCTTCGCCCGTGGCATACTTCGTCCTCGTGGCACCCATTTGTCCCATACATTTTCGTAATTTATTGGTTCTACAATGATGTATGGAAATATGCCCAATTTGGTGACATTTATGATTACTACTAGGTAGTAGCGTGATAATACGTATAGCCTATAACCGTTCCTGATAAATGGGCTATCCAACTCAAAATATTTTTTCAATTCGAATCAGAAGTTCCTGAGATTAGCGCATTCAACCAAACAGACTCTTCAGCTATTAGAAGTATAGATAACCCTTGCGCTCGTCGAGTTTCCCTTGTCAATTTGGGTTCAGTATCTCTATTGCTTTTCAAGTTCACAGTTACTGATTACTGAGACTCAACGCTGAGATGATAATGTCAGGTATTCCTATGCAAGTTATCTGAACCTCACCAGTACCTACTTATACTAGTAGAAAAAAACGGAATTCATTTAAATATTTTATTACATTGAATTTAAAAATAGCTTAACATAGATATTGTGATTTGCCTTAATTAATCTTACCAAACTTTGTTCATATGCATATTTTATATATACAATATCTGCAATAAAAATAATTCTAATCTAACTAAAATTATTGTAGTTATATTTGCATAGGTATCGCTTTAACATCAATCAACAATGGATAGATACTTTTAACTATAATCTTTTACCAGTCTGGTAACTAGTAATGTTATAAATGTATTATCATTTTTTTGACGATGTGTTGTGTAGGTAGTTGCAATGTTCCAATTTTAATAATACTGCCCGCCTTTCGATAAGGATTTAAAGTAGTTTAAACTATAAGTACTTATCTTGCCTGGTTTTTGAAATTCGTAATATTATGTGGAAACAGCAGATTGAATTCGGTAAATGTATAATTTACATCCTAAAATTAAGACTTATCTAAGATTTTAATTATATATTGTTACATACTTAGAACTTATTTATACAACGTACCTACATACATAATATGTCCAAAAACTATAACTTTTTCTACAATATTCCTATAAAAGTAATTTTGTAAGTATATACATGGGTATACTATCCCTGTGCATTGAATTCAATTCTGCAAAATAGTTTAACAGCCAATAAGTTAATTAAGATAAATTAACTACCAACACAATTTTAGACCAAGGTGCCTAGGTTTATGAAATAATAAGCTAGTGTTTATATAAACAAAATATACCAAAATGTTTTAATATTACAAACTGAAACTTCCGTTTTATTTATTTGTATAACTGTAGATGTCTTGTTTTCTTTATAGTATCTATTTTTCCTTTTAAGGCACCTAAGTAACAGGCTATTTGTTAATTATCACTATCTTAAAGGTTTTATTATGTAGATCTAGTTTTTAAATCTTGTGTTCATATTGAAAGGTTTCCAGCTGCTAGGCTTAATTATCACTTTTGATTACTTCACAAACTTTTGGTAAATATCCTAAGTATATCTTGGATAAAATAATAGTTGATCTGGTTCAAGCAACCAATGTAAATGATGGTTACACATATTTATAATGCTACAATATATACAAATGGAGGCCACTGGCCACTAAATAAAGTTATAGGACTACATACCTATCTTGCTTATTGGTTGAGAAGCGACCTGCTTTATTAAGTATTGATGATTGGGTCCTATGTAAGACAAATAACGTAATAAACAATAAACTTCAGAACTGTACATAAAACTCACACTCCCACTCATAACAAAAAATAAAAAAATAATATACAATCACTATTATATGTATAAATAATATAGAATTTCCACCTGAACTATTTCTGGATAACTGAAACAATAAGGTATACTACATTTTTGGTAGAATTTTGCCCAAATGTCATATTATGAGTAAAGAACTAAAAAGTTGCAGTGCCTACCTAAAAGGTTAAGCGAAAACAAACTCAAATATTATTAAATTCTTATTCTTTTGTAATTTCGTGTCTGTTGAAAAACTGATTTCTCAAAGATATTAATGCACAAAACAAACGAATGTCGAAACTGTCTTGTAGGTTCTTTATACTATAAATAACATATAAGAATCTGTTTTCAGTCAATCCACACAAGATACGTTCATCGCATGCAATATCTTCGTCTCTTAGAGAAACGTGTTCTCTTATGCGTCTTATTTTGTTTGTGGTTTTCTTCATGGTTTTATAGTGAAGGAAGGCGACCGTATCTGCACATGGGGAGTGTTGAGCGTAGAACTACTCGGCAACGGAGACTCGCACGCGTCCTGAGAATTGTCACACTCCAAATCTGGAATGCTTATATCCTCAAAGTCTGGAATATTCCCTGTATACGAGATTAGCTGATTCCCTTCAACTGAAAGTTGCCATAAAAAATAACATTAATGTATTTGAAGTCAACTGATCAAAATGACTGCAAATCATTTATTATCTGAAATATCTGTAAATTATACATGTTTAAAGAAAGTGTACAACTCTACCATAACAATAGGGTACTAAAATACAATGAAGCATTTAGCCGCTCAGATCTAACATAGCAGTCATAGAATACATATAACATGTAGTACACTGTATGATACCTGATTTGAAGATAACATTGCGATGGACCAGTTTAGCATATTACCTATATAAATTTATCGGAAATAACTTTATTTCCCAAGATTTTCCCAAGAAAATAGAAACATACATAATTTTTGCCAACTGCAACATAACTTCAAATCTATCAGGTATCAAACCATATTTTGCTGGCGAATACCTTCATATACCTTCGGAGATATAGAGGTGTGAGTATATAAAAAAATATTTGGTAAATATTCAACATACTTATTATCAGGATAACACAATACCAAGTTTCGTGTGATCCAGTAGTAATTTATCAATAATGAATTAATGACAGTAATACATAAATTTTATGTATCATTTATATACTCAACATGCAAAATATGCAAATACTTTACAAGCAGATACAAACTTAACACACAAAATAGGTTTGACAATTGGTATTGCCAACTATTAGAATCAACAGGCGATATACATGTACCTATACATACGTAATACAAAAAAAATACTAAAACAATTCGCTCCCAAAATAAAAATCTCTAAATAAATTCCAACAAAAGTTAAGACTTGGAAAATGCATCTTTATAACGAAATTAATCTAAAGTGCTCAATTTAAAGTTGGTACCTAATTAATCAACTAATTAATGGCGTTTGAACTGTATTAATTTCTAATGTCTGACATTAGACATTATACAGTTAAAACTTAAAAAATGAATATCGATGATCGAACTTACAACATGATCAGCTATAAACCCCTTAACAATCAGCTACAAACGCATTAACAACTACTGTAACAACAGTAATACAGCAACTTATGGGCAATATTCCTGGGGCCTTACCACAACCCTCTTATAGCAATCCAAAAGCAATACAGTTCAGCTGAGGGAGAGAGATGGAGTTATCTTCCTCAGCCGAACGGTATTGCTTTTAAATTGCTATTAGAGCGTCGTGGTGAGGCCCCTGAACTCTGCTCAGTTTCCTGAGCATCATAATTTAAAGCTCTGTAAAGCCCTCTAAGTTTGGTGCACCCTGGGCAACGTGGGCGATGACGCTTCATTGATTGCTCCTCTGGAGTAGCTGGCGTTAACGTCAACGGCCAAGAGTCTGACCAACCGGGGGGGGGGGGGTGGTCGCTCCAGGTACCCCTCTGTTCTTATCAGAGGGGACACTGCGAATGGCCCAGGGTTAGTCGGAGTGCGAGGGATATGCTCTATGGGTAACCTTACACCCCGGCGTCTGCAGACCCGAGACGGCGTGCAGTTTTACTCGGTTCAAGCCCGACATAACCACCCCCGCTGCCCGGCGGGGGGGTATCAGAAAGGATTTCCGCACAAAAAAAAAAAAAGGTACCTCTATAGATTTTTAGGTAAAATCAATATTCAATTCAAAATATGACTTCAAAGTCAACCATAATAATATGATTTCATAACTATCTAGAAGTACTTAGCAAAATTAGCGGTTATAAATACGATCATCGATTAATCTGAAAATTTCAGCATCTAAAGTTTCTAGGCTTATCAAAAAAATTGTGCAAAGAAGGAATTAGTTTTACAATCTGTATGAAAACATGACTACTACCATTATCCTCTGTCAATGGATGCTGTATGCGATTGCCACCACTGCTTACATTCGAAATCTCATCTTTCTGCTTCTTTGCTTTAATTAACAATAACATAGAATTACATTTTAACACTAAATATTTAGCTTCATAAAATTATTATTATTGTCGAGGCGCACTCCAGCCGACACCAATAAATGTTATCTGCAAATTTGTCCAAGGAAAGCGTCGCGTCAAAAATGATTGCGATTATTTATGCCAGTGTTAATTTTGTGGCATTTATTTTTCTACATTCCTAGTTATATATAATTTTAATAATATTATTATTTGGTTTTCTCGGCTATAAACATTTCGAAATGCATATTATATACATATAATTATGAAAATAATACAATTAACTTTTACAGATTAATTGTGCATTTATAGGTTTATAAATGGTAGTTTATCACATAGTCACTTTTGTCGCGACAGTATTTCTCCCTAACTGTAACACTGACCGGCACCACCAAAACTACATTCAACCCTTTACCAAGAGCCTCCAACGCGTCAAATGGTCGAGACGCAATGTGAAATAATCTTGCAAGATGAAGTAGCTACAGGCTACTTTGCTGGAGTGGCGTCGTTGTTACCAATCAGCCAATCAAAATCAATCATCGGATACTGTTTGGTTGTACTTGTATCTACAATTAACATAAACGTGTAATATAACTGTGAAAATATATGTATTGCCTTTCATTACGTAATCATTGCTGGAAGAACGTGCGTGCATTGTTATATCAATACTCCAGATTATACTTTGTTCAGATGCATAAGTCTTGCTGAAAAGGCTGTCTGCTGTAACTTTTCTTACAAGCTCATAGCAAGTAATTTATTATAAAATGAGCGAAGCAAAAAAGGTATGTACCAAGATTTTATTAAAAGGTGGCGCCAGACTTGCTACAAGGCGTCCAGGTTGGTCGACAATACGCTTGATATAATGTTGTAACGTTTTAGAAACAGAAAGTGTTATTTAATTTAATGATCAACAAAGTACGTTCATTTGTTGTTTTGTGAAACAAATTATTTCAGATTTTTACATCTGATTGTTCTCATATCTTAAAAATTATAATAATAGCTATCACCTATACGCAATGTTAAATTATTACTCGATCAGTGAATATTGGTATTGCCGATTTGATAACTTAGTTTTATTAAAAAATATAGCAAGTGTGAAGTCATCTTAAATCTATGAGATTGTTAAGCATCATGGCTGAAAATTAAGTAGCAACCATATGCAGTTATTATTCAGTATTCATGCATACTTTCTAAGTATAGTCTTGAACATGTTGAGTGTTGAATTTAAAAGTAATGAAGGTATATTATAGTTACATCCATATATTGACTCACCATTATTAGCTGATTTCGCTCTCTCGTCCATAGTGTTATAGGGTAGACCATAAAATGGGTCATCTGACCCAAACAGCTGAAATAATAAAAATAAATTCAAACAAAATTGTATGTCGAGTGATAATGTTAATAAAGATAATTTGCAATAACATGGATGTACCAACACAACAATTAAATGTTAAGGTTTATGAGAGGTTCAGCCCAATCATGATAAGATTTCGTATTTTAAACAAGACATTCAGTACCAACCAACTGATATTCATAGTACTTTATAGAATATAGTGGGATTGCATTTTTTTATTGAAAGTCCACAAATCAATCTTTATCTAGCAACTAACACTTCTTTCCATAAAAAAATTATTACATGAGTATTTGTTGTATGTTGATAGGAAGGAATAGCGAGAGACATCGACGGTATTATTCTTGCATCAGCACTCTATGGACAATAAAGACAAAATTTAGAATAACTTTGATTGATTTTATAATAATACTAGCTCATCATCAGACTACCTATCTTAAAGTACAATCATATAATCAACTAGTTTACCTATTTAAACCATCTCGGTTTAACATAGGCTTATGCAATTTCTATGGGAACCGGTATGTAAAATCCTACGTATGTGTGAATGAAGGCGGCATGTGCCGCACAAGGCTCTACACGCGGCCACAACACGTTGCCTGCAACGTGACTTCGACAGTGCTGCCAACCTAACAAGAATGAATGTTTACACTACGCCGCAGAGTAAATGTTTTTGTATGTGTGTGTATTCATAATCTACGGGTGCGTTCAACATGGCAACAATATAGATTATAAATAGAAAAAGTATAGATTTCATTTGGAGAATCTTATGTCCAGCAGTGCACTGGCATAGGCTAATTGATTGATTAGATAGATAGACAATAATAAAACAAATATAAATACATATTTTTTCAACCATCAATTATTCTAGGATATAAATAAAAAGTGTATATTTACCCCCAGTAATGTGTTCGTATCAAATGCATAAGAATCACTTCGAAGTAGCTCTCTCAAGGATTCAAGGTCTGTTTGCATTGCATCCAAATGGTCATCAATGTCATTCCTGTAAAATATTAATATTTTTTGTTAAGAATTACTTTTAGAATAACTCATCAGCCACCACCTTCCCTACCGATCGATTTTCAACATCAAATCATTAGATCAACACCTGTCTAAACTGATACATGTTACTTCATAAATACAAGAAATCTGCAAATAGCATCATATAGAGGGTATGCTACATGTTTACAGGATCCAAATGAGCCACATAAATAATTATATAAAAAGCTAAAAGGACACAAATTAATTTGATAACTTTTTATTCTCTTCACCACCCAAGAATATTTCAACCTACATGAATTATGCAGTTGCTGGGCTATTATAGATATTTATCAAGGTTTTTGGTAACAATAACATGTTATTGATCTCAGATTACATTCATTCATAATAAATATTTATAATAGGCCACTGCTTTGTGCCTTTTTTTATACAGAAAAATTATCATATATTAGACTACACATACTTGTTTGAATTTGTTCCAAAGAGGGAAGAATATTCCTCCCGATTTTTGCTGATGTTATCTCTCCTACTCCTGAATATTAAAATAACATTCACATTACAAAGAAGAAATCAAAATGTTTTTCTTATAAATCTTTTCTGAGGCATGATTATAAGTAAAAGGCTGAACAGGGCCCCATCAACACCTTCGCAGCCAAAAAAACTTCACCTGCAAGCAGGTACACTTGCTGATTGAAGGGTTGGGGTCTGTCAGCAAATCCTGCCATGAAAGCTGTGTAACCTAAATAAAAAGGAGTAGGAGTAAGCGAACCCCGGGCTCAGAAGTAAAAGCCCGGAACGCAATCGGGAACAATGCTATGATGATGATGAATATAATAAGTAAAAGTCTTAGAGTACATATAAGCAAGCTATAGAGCGCGCGTAAGCAAGTAGGTATGAACTATAAGCACCGGGCTGAACAGACGAAACATTGCAACGATGCCGCCATTAGTGGTTACTCATGGTTACGAGCACTGATTGTTTCTATCGCTGCTATGTAATCAGATTTGTAGTAATTATGGTGAAATGTGCAATGCTCAGGTGTAGAAATGATTCAGTAGAGCAAAATAAGAAGAATAATGACATTTCTTTTCATCGGTAATTTGCTATTAAAAAACTGATTTTGTATATGATATGAGTGAGATTTGTTTTCATAATGTATCGTTTAATAAACTTTTCTTTAACTTTTACTATTGCAAGTATTTACTAATGTTGCGGATTAGTGCGTATGCCATTGAACTTTGGCTTCCTTATCTATTTATACTATTATAAAATAGTTGTGTCTGTACATTAAAGATATTTATCAAAAAAAAATTGGGCAATTAAATAAACCGATTCTGAAAACAATTTTATTTTTATTCTTGTCTGTTTATTCGCGATCGCGATGGACGCAAACATTGCTCAACGGATTTTGATGCGGTTTTTTCTACTAGAAAGTTCTTGATCAGACTTAAAATCTGCCTTAAATTTCATTGCAATTGGTTTAGTAGAATCGGATATGACCAAAAAACGATAACCGAACTAAGCGCGGGCGTAGCCGCGGCCATACATACAATTATTTGTACATTATAAATTACATTACACGATATTGTAATTGTAATTTACAATATCATTTCAGATTCCCAAAAAGGCCAAACTGGGAGCCTAACACCCGAAGTTTCGTTTGTTCTATGCAATTTAGTTCTGCCTCCATTCTCGAAATCAAGGGTGTGGACTACGGAAGCCGGTGAAAGGTGAAATACCAGAGCTGCAACTTGAAGTAAGATTACTTAGCTACTAATTACATTGCTTTTAATATAGATTCAAACTACATTGGCATAGATATTTCTCAGTGGGATTTTTATTTTTGAGTTGTGTTTAAGTTTAATTACACCAAAATTAAATAGATTAATTCAATGTATGTTACGTTTTAATTGTTCTGTATATTGAGTCTTCCATATTATATTTCTTCAATAAAAAAATTTAAGCAATTTAACGGATATTCTTTTGAAATTGCTTCAATGAATACAAATTGATTTTGAGGTTGCAAAGAGGGAAATAGATAATTTCGAATCTTAGTTATTAAATGACTTTAAGCATAATTTTGATTTGATGTATGATAGTTTTCAGGAAGACAATGAAACACCACAACGACGTCGTCGCTTGAGTTTAGGCCACTTTTATCATACATGAAAGACATTATCATATATCATTGTACTACATCAATGCTCACGTGAATGTGGCAAAAGTCGGAACACCGGTATCCGCTCCCGCTGACCGGCGGGGGGTATCCGAAGGGTTTTCCGCACGAAAAAATAGAGGTATGACAAGCCAATGGATTGCAAGTATATCTACTGCAAGGTGCGTGATAAATTAAATCGAGGTACGATTTTCTTGGGGTGTGTGTTGGGTAACCTCCTCGAGTGTCGCTCCGATTCCTATCCCGCTGCAGTCCGGGGGGAACGGAATCGGAGCGGCCGGTACACCCTGGGCGGCGGTCAATGGCTTCCCCTTCACCCCTTCATAGGGTTGGCATTGATCGTCGGCCAATACCCAACGTGGCGGGAACACATCGCTCTCCGTACTCCTCTGCTTTCAGAGGAGACAGGATGAGCGATGCTGTTAGTGGTGAGATGGCCCAGGTTCAGCCGGGGTGCGAGGGATATGCTCTATGGGTAACCTTACACCCCGGCGTCTGAAGACCCGAGACGGCGTGCGGTTTTAGTCGGTGCAAGCCCGACATAACCGCCCCCGCTGGCCGGCGGGGGGGTATCAGAAAGGATTTCCGCACAAAAAAAAAAAAGGTACGATTTTCTTTTCACCGGCTCTCCTTTAAATTTTTTCACCATTTGCGACTTATAACGTCAGTGTTCTTTTTACTTAAATTAAAGTTGTGTTTTAATGATCTCCTAAAACTTATTAAGCATTTCTATATGTATGTAAGATATACCAAATTCCAATTTCTTGTCATTGATACTCCTTTTATCTCCACCATCATCATCATCATAACCCCTTTTACCTATACAGTAGAAAGACTTACTTTCTTCTCGTAATTAAATTGCGTGTCAAAAATACAAAAAAGTCAGAATATGTTAAGAGTGCATGCGAAACATCATCCCAACGGAAAATCTATCGACAATATCGAGATGTCGTCGGTCATTTCGCATCACTAATCAACTATTACTTTCAGAATTATCTATGTATAGAGCAGCATCTGCTTACAATTTACATAGTGGACAAATACTCTTACGCGAGCGTTACAGCTTGCTTATGACAATATATACAACCTGTGGTGGTTGTATATATTATGCAACGCAAAGCAAAGCAATGTACTTAGTCCGGCCATAAATACTGTTGGAATTAAAAATAAACAAAATATTACATTTGAATTTGGAATCTGTCATTTTTATAAGATTGTTCATTGTGTTTTCTTATTTTGGCGCCAATACATTGTACAATATTTTGCGATATTAAAATGGAGTGGGGTGATACAGAGAACCGAATCGCTGTGGTTGCATTACACAAAGTAGGGTATTGTATAAGGTCGCGTATTTTAAAAGATGACTTAGGACGTGCAGCCTATAAGAGACGTACTTGTAATTTCTTAACTGATAATTTAAATTGGCTGGTAGAATCGAAACAACTACTGAAGCGGTACGCAAAGGACGGCCACAGAAAAATTTTGTTTACGGATGAGAATTTTTTTACAATTCAGCAACATTTTAACAAACAAAATGACCGTGTTTATGCTCACAGCTCTAAGGAAGCTTCCCAATTAGTCGACAGTGTGCAACATGGGCATTATCCGACTTCAGTGATGGTTTGGTGGGGAATTAGCTATGAAGGAGTGACTGAGCCATACTTTTGTGAAAAAGGCGTCAAAACATCGGCACAAGTGTATCAAGACACCATTCTTGAGAAGGTAGTGAAGCCCCTTAACAACACCATGTTCAATAACCAAGAATGGTCCATCCAGTAAGACGGCGCCGGGTCATAAAGCTCGGTCTACGCAGTCATGGTTGGAAACGAACGTTTCGAACTTCATCTGAGCTGAAGACTGGCCGTCGTCTAGTCCCGATATTAATCCGCTGGATTATGATTTATGGTCAGTTTTAGAGTATGGCTTGCTCTAAACGCCATGATAATTTAGAGTCCCTAAAGCAATCCATACAATTGGCAGTGAAGAATGTTCCCATGGAAAGAGTGCATGCTTCTTTTGATAACTGGTCTCAACATTTAAAGGACTGTATTACAGCCAATGGAGACCAGTTCGAATAAGCTTTTTATATTTTAAATTGTTTTATATTTATGTATTAAACTAGTACACTGTAAAAGTAATACATATTATTTGCAATAGAATTATTTTTTCTTTGTTACAGTATTTATGGCAAAGCTAGGTATACTCTGAGGTAAGTGTCTGGTATAAGAAAAATTGCAATTTTCTACCAAATTATATTAAAAATTACCTTAGATGGTGGACAGTGGACAATATAAATGACAAAAAGATTAATTAAAAAATAGTATACCTTTTTTTGTGTCTGGTATAAGAAAAATTGCAATTTTCTACCAAATTATATTAAAAATTACCTTAGATGGTGGACAGTGGACAATATAAATGACAAAAAGATTAATTAAAAAATAGTATACCTGGTTTGAAATCTGTTAACATTATTCTTATTGTTTACAGTTGCAAGAGCCATGTTGTTCCAATCAAAATCATCTTGAAGTTCTGTTTTGATATCAGCCAAATTCAGATTGACATCACTGCTCTTCTTTTTGGATTTTTTGTTTGTTTTAGGGGCGTCTGAGGGTTTTTCAATTTTAATATTGAGACCACCAAGCATTTTATCCTTTGAAGTTGTTATGAGTGATTCTTGAACCAGATCTTGTAATGCATTTTGCATGCTAATATCTTCTGTGCCACCAATACCGACATCACTAACTGAATCGTCACTAGCAAATATTTCAGCAGGTAGTTTCAAGTCTGCTGAAGGATTTAATGCATGGTAGGTATTATGTGACAGAAGACTTTTACTTGCTGGTGTGATATTTCTATTCACACTGCCTTTTGATTTATTTAGTAGTCGATCAGTATTATTATCAACTGGTTCCATCATGGAGCTGGGCTGATCTAATATGCTTGAGGGTATGGGTGGCGTGGGTGATGGTGTTGTGACAATGGGTGAATTTTCATTTGATTTCGCGTCATTACTATTAAGGCGACATATAGGATACATTACCCTTAGTTCATCTGAAAATAGAGTAATATAAATAAGATACAGAGTATGATATTGTCGTAAGTTTACGCGAATGTTACACATTGAAATAAAACTATTTTTAACGGATTCTATCGCGTTTTATTTGATGTTATTTTATATTTTACATTGAACCCGACGTTTCGGTTGCTTTTCAGCAGCCATGGTCACGGGGAGACTAAAGATGGTTTTTGTCTTGAAGTTTGAAGTGAAAGTTATCTCAAAGTACCCGAACTATGTTGAATTGTTGGTGTTACTATTTACGCAGAATGAGCACAATGTAAAATATAAAATAACATCAAATAAACCGCGATAGAATTCGTTAAAAATAGTTTTATTTCAAGATACAGAGTAGTTTAAAACTTAAGCTTTTTTTACTAAGACATACATAACATAAACTCAAGCCTATATCCCCGAAGGGGTAGGCAGAGGTGCTAGCACCCACATTTCGCCAGTTTATGTTTAGGTCCCAATGTAATAGGTGGCGAGCCTATTGCCATTAACCGGGCATTTATAAACCTGCGATAAATACACACATAACTTCGAAAAGCATTGAAAAGTCATTGGTGTGTGACCTCGTCTCAGTAGTCCTTTACCCATACCACTAGGCTATAATATATATAATACACTATAATATATATATATAATATAAATACACTGATAATGACTCCTGATATCATTTAACAGACACAAACGAACAGTAGCAAAATTGACATTTATTAGACAACATTCTTAGCGAATAAAGAAAAACCTTGACAATTTGAGATTAGTACCTGTCTCAGTATCATCTCCATCTTCCATGGTGACATGGTATGTAGATGTAGAAGGTTCAGTAGGATTTTGACTTGTAGTAAGACTAGCAATAAGAGGTACTTCAATATTAAAATTACCATTCGGTATGGACTCCTGAATGCCATCACTATGCAAGACATCATCATGCGCCAGCTCGTGAATAGTTGGACCATCTTCCTACAAAGCAAATTATACACTCAATCAAAATTATATAAGTATACTAATAATATAAACAGGTAAAGTTTATGGGGTTATCTCTGGATCTACTGAACTGATTTTGAAAAAAACTTTTACCAATAATAAACCACATTATTTTGGAGCCATAGCCTATATATTATCACGCTATTACCCAAGGCAGCGGAGCAGTAATCATAAATGTCCACAAATCCGTCAGATACATTATATGAAAACTAAATTAATAATGGGCATACATTAGTTTAAGGAATACAACAGGGCTTTGAAATATGCCACAGAAAAAGCTGGGGAGGGCCAGCTAGTTTCAAATAAAAAGATAAGAAAAAACAACAAATACTAAGCTCGAGTTTCACATAGATTTGTAAAACTCATTTCAACTTAGCACATCAATTTCTAAGCAATGATATAAATTTGAGTTGCCTGTTGATCATAAATATTATTTACTGTCTTCAACCAATGAGTGTACAGAATGTGGTGTGTTAGTCGAGTCAAGTTTGATAAACATGCAAAGAACTATGGGTTAATATAAAAATATTTTATTTTGATATAAAAATATTTTTTCAATGCTTCTAATATGCACATCAACACTATTACCCACTATTTGTTCAAAAGCATTACTATTTCCAACCCATTTCCATAATACATAAATGCCACTTCACATGTTACAGTCCAGGGAATTTACTGTGTACTGAGATCCTGGTTATGATTTGATGTATCATTGAGAGTATCAGTCCTCAGGGTTATTTGGACTACAATAGAATATGAAGTCATTCAACATACCTGATTATCCTCTGTTAACTCATCTAATAAAGATTCTTTATCAAGTTTCATAGTCTTTGTCCTCCCAGGATAAGAACTATCTGCAGTAGAATTATGTGCTGCACTGTTTATCATTAACTGATATGGCCTCTTCACCCCAACATTATTTCCATTAGTATTTGGAGGCCTAGTTGGTTGTACTAATGACATCAAGAATTGAATAAGCTGAAATTGATAGTTATTAAGTTATTTTACATGCTCTGATAATATTTAATTCATTTTACATAAACAGTTAGTTTCGACTATAAAAAGAAAGTTTAATAGACTAGGACTTATACTTACATTATTCACAATTTGCTGCTGTTTTATATGTTTCTGTCTAAGAATTGCCACTTCTCTCCACAGGGCTTCATTTTCCTGTTTCATGGCACTAAATTTAGCATCCAAACTCTCTTGTTTGCCCTTCATTTGTTTCACATCAGTTAGCATTTTATTCATCAGCTCAGGTTTTAAAAGAACTTTTTCACCACTTTCATTACTAGTTACTATTGATTTAGGATTAGCTATTTTTCTTTTTATATGTTCCAATAAATATGCATGACCTTTCATAAAACATGGATGAGAAAATTCAATTTCATCTTTCTCATAGCGGAGACCACCATTTTCAACAGAAGTGATTTTATGAAAGCCATACATATTCAGTTGACGAATAAAACTTGCCATGTTGTTATGCTTGTAATATAGGGGCAAAAGTTCTCTTGCAAAGTCTGCCTGATTCTTTATTACAAATGTTTTCCCTCCCTGCAATAAAAATATGTTTTATAAAGAAGCATCCGAGTCTACAGCAACTGACTGTAATATGCAATAGCATATAGATATACAAAAACCAATGTCAACCTACCTTGCTACCATACAACTATGTACTATTCAATCCCCATCTGTTATTTTCATGTTATTGTCACTAATAAAAGCATTGGTTTTAAAAAACAACATTCAAGTTAGGAAAACTCAGATGAAATGTAATTATAATGAATAATAAATATGTATGCGACTCAGTTGTATTCGGTTTATTGATATAAAAATGTACATACATTTCTAATTATATATCATAACAATGAGTTTTATTGTTATTATACAAATTGTAAATGATGCCTCTATATTTCGTTAGTTTGTAATGGCTACTAAAATCTAAACTAATAACAATGCCCTAAAATTCAAACTATGTCGGAGAGCATGGTGTAAAACGTGACCTGCTGTTAAATATTTATTTATCAAGTTTCATATTCAGACTGTCAACTTGCAACATTTTTAGGTTGTTCCCGTAATGATTTTCTACCCAGAAATAACCAGCTAATCATGATAAAAGGCAAAGAACATAAATATAAAGAAGAGATGGGACTATAAAAAACCTACATAAAGTAAAAAATACTCACAGGGCTCCAGGAAATCAGATGATTTGTCTCTGTATCGTTCACCAGTTTCCATAACTTTCCAAGGAAAGCTGGTACACTTGCCCCAATTTCAACCACAGAACGCATGTTTACTAAAGTTTTAGATTTAACACTGAATAAAAACGTTTTCTCAACTCGTAGTATATCGCTTTATAAAGAGAAATATTAATGAATTATTGCACACAACATACGATACCAATCGCCATTTTATTTTAAATATTAGACTCACACATTTGTATCATACACAAACACAGCTATATCACACTAGTACATTTCTCAGTGTTGAAGTATGCAATTAAGCAATTCACACATGCTTCCAAATGTCTACCAAAGATGTCTACCAACGTTAAAGGAATAATACGTTCATGATTGTTTAATGTTTTGTGCTGTGATTCTGTGTTATTAATTTAGTAATTATTGGGCACCTTGCTACCATTTTTAGGAAAATATTAGGAATTCTTTATCGTTTTTGCGTTATCGTATCTACTTTAATTTTTTTCCACTACTTATATAAGAATCGAAACCAAACTCTAAGGACCTGTATCCATGGCTGTTAAATCTATAAATATAAAAGAAAGTCGTGTTAGTTACACTATTTATAACTCAAGAACGGCTGAACCGATTTAGATGAAAATTGGTGGGGAGTTAGCTTAGAACCAGGAGAAGGACATAGGATACTTTTTATAAAGATTAAAAAAAAAAAACGTGAACATTGTCCGGGAAGCAGCAATTGAACAATTTCTATCCATTTTGGATTACAGGTAAAAGTAAAAAAGAACCGGCTGACCGTAATGACGTACATATGTCATTACATCGTGCGCATATTCATGCATATGTCGCGGACTACCTTTGTACGTCGCAGCAGCCACATTGTTAGAAGGATGCCGTACGGCTCATTCAGCATTAAAATTGGGTTAAACCGTTAAATCTTCAAACTATTGAAGAACCAACATGTAACTTTTAAACTTTCGCGTTCCATAATATAATAATTATATTCACGGATTCGACGACGGAGGGCGTGCAACGCTGAGCCAGTCAGCCTGTGACCACGGCCAGTGCAACCTGGTCGAAACGTCAGGCAAACCAGAGGTATGTAATACCTATAAATAAGTGATCGCGTTAATCCGCGTAAATATAATTATTAAACCAACATGTAATATTGAAAAACACTCCGCAATGGCCAAAGTTCTATCAGCATCGAAAATCATCATCTGGGACGAATGCGCAATGGCGCTGATCTGCGCAATAACTTGAGTTGTTTTGGAGGCGCAATGATTTTATTGTCTGGAGGTTTCCGCCAAACACTACCAGTAACTCCAAGATCAACTGCTGCAGACGAAATAAATACCTGCCTCAAATCATCGAATCTATGGCGCTATGTAAAGAAACTTCAGCTGACAATACACATGAGAGTTGCATTACTGACTATCGGTAATGGTCGAGTACCTGTCGACCAATCGAGCGGATTGATTTCTTTTCCTCAGAATTTCTGTAACTTTGTCTCATCAAAAGACGAACTCATCAACAAAGTATTCCCAAACATCATTACTAACCACAAAAATAATGACTGGTTGAGTGAGCGAGCAATTTTGGCGACTAAGAATAAAGATGTAAATGACTTAAACTTCATAATTCAGAATGAGATAATTGGTATACTGCATTCTTTCAAATCAATTGACTGTGGAACAAATGAAAATGAGGCCACCAACTATCCAATTGAATTTTTAAACTCCTTGGATGTACCGGGCTTACCACCCCACAATTTACGATTAAAGGTTGGCTCCGTAGTAATCATGCTTCGAAACATAAACCAACCAAAACTGTGCAACGGAACGCGTTTGGTGGTAAGGAAATTGATGAACAATGTGATTTACGCGACGATACTCAAAGGAAAATTCGAAGATGAGGAAGTTCTCATCCAAGGATCCCGATGATCCCAACCGACATGCCGTTTGAGTTTAAACGACTTCAATTTCCGATCCGTCTTGCATTCGCCATGACCATCAACAAATCACAAGGCCAATCCTTAAACGTTTGTTGCCTGAATCTAGAAAATCCATGTTATTCCCATGGTCAATTATATGTGGTATGTTCACGGGTCGGAAGACCATCTGTGTTATTTGTTCTTGCACCTGATAATAAAACGAAAAATGTCGTGTATCACAAGGTGCTTCACTAAAGAGTGGAACCCATGCACTAAAATACATGGCCAATAAAAAGTCATAAAAATACTTCCTTTTTTAATTTACATTAATTATCCAAAAAAAAAATTGACCTTGATAAAGTCAAAAGTCTGCTCATATATTGCCTCTAAGGCGGAACAAAGTTCGCTGGGTCAGCTAGTAAATAAATAAAATAATGTCAAAGTCAAACTCGTACTCGATTTCGAAACGAAAACTCGTTCGTTTTCGTTACAATCGTTACTCGATTGCTTAACGAAATTCTGAATTTATATTCTTATATCATAAATTCCATTCATTCCAATCGCAATCACTCGGTTGACTCGGTTCTCGGTTCTCGGCGCTTCACTCTCTTTCATAACTGATCAACGTATCGTAGGTGACGTCTACTGACGGTCAGTTTAGCGATTATTTTAGTTTCTTTATACAATCAGAACAGTGACGTTAAATAATTACTTGTTCAATTTAGACTAAAACATCCACCGCAATATGGAGGTAAGTCAATAGCCTTATAAAAATTGTATTTCCGTTTTCATAACAAACCTCTACAAGCTTATTTTACCTGTTTATATAGATTGAGATCTTGAACGCCTCTGGATCCAAACCTTTAGGGAAGATTCAAGTAACTCCAGATTCTACTATAAAAGATGTAAAGGAAAAGATCCACCGAAGCGTTAAAAAATCTTTATACCCTGACCGGCAAGCCGTTAAGTTAGAAGCTAAAGGGAAAACGTTAAAAGACGAGGAAACCCTTAAGGCTCTTAATATACAAGATTCCGGTAAATTATACGTTAAAGATCTTGGTCCGCAAATATCATGGAAAAATGTATTTTTAGCAGAGTATGCTGGACCATTATTCATATATTTGTGGGTCTACCAAAGACCATGGATTTTATATGGAACTCAAAATTCAGCTCCTGCAGAAGTAGTGACGTATGTAAACAACAAACTATTTTAACTTAATCCAAATTACTCGAAAAGTACTTCATGATAAATCAACAGTAGATAATTATGTACACAGAGCAGAGGAGTTAATGTGAAGGTGTACACTTATTTCCTTGACCTTGTGTACATAAATGTGATACGCATGAAGTCTATTGATCTTCTTATCAGTTTAATATTTTAATTGCCTGCAATAATAATTGTAAAAAGTAATTTGTACTATTTTTCAGAGTCGCAGCTGCATGTTGGTCATTCCATTATGGTAAAAGGCTTTTAGAAACTCTATTTGTGCATCGCTTCTCACATGGAACAATGCCACTACGCAACTTATTTAGGAACTGTGCATACTACTGGATGTTTACCTTGTATGTTGCATACCATATCAACCACCCTCTCTATACTGCTCCATGCAATGTGTGCTACTATGTAGGACTTGCAGGATTCGTTGTGAGTAATCTTACTTAATAATTGAAAAAATCATGTAAAATGAGACCAGATATAGTAATAAAAGATACTTTGTATTCTTTTACACTATTAAGTTAGCAAACAAGCATGTGCCACCTGATTGGAAATTAACAATGGCCTATGAACACCTACAACACTGGAGGTAGCACTGGCACATTACTGTTACTCTATTACACATTCTACATTGTTGCATACCATATTTTTCTGGTATAATCAATACTGTATTTCAATTTTAACTCTCAAGTATTCTCAAGTAATAATATGTTACCTGTTCATTGCATATTGATTTTAATTATGATAGTAGAAAGCTAAGTATTTATTACAGCTTTTGTCAATGCTGGTTTATGATGGATATATTGTTTACTTTACAATGCCAATAGTACAACCTCTTAACCTTCTACAAGACAAAGTCCATTTATTCATCTGACATACATGGTTCCTAATGTTTCTTTTTTTGTTATTTACTCATAACTTATTTTGTCAACTGCTGCCCAATGACACTGTATTAAATAAACATGGCAACATACTACATATATGGTTTGTTTTTTTATTTTAGCTGAGTGAGCTGGGTAACCTTAGCATCCATTTGTTGCTGAAGAATCTGCGTCCACCTGGCACCAAAGTCAGGCGTATACCAGTACCTGATGGCAACCCTTTCTCTCTTCTCTTCAACTTTGTCTCTTGTCCTAATTACACTTATGAATTTGGATCATGGCTATTCTTCACGGTTATGACTAAATGTGCTCCAGGTAAATATAAACAAAAATTCAAGAGTCATTTTTGTTTCTAGTGCCAAAGGTTTACTAAACTGCCGTGTGATCAAGCAGTAACTAAAGACTCCAGAAATGTTGTTTGATATTGTTTGTTAAAAGTATAGCTTAATCAATACCAAATCAATTAACAATATAAAATCTTGATTTTAAAATTGTTATAAAAATTCATAAATTGTTCTTTCACAAAAACCAAAAGATTAAAACAAAATTTCAAGAGATGATTCTTTCTGAAACTAACTTTATGGCTATCTTGATTACTAAAAAGGTTACAGCTGCTTGCTATTGCTAAAATTGAATTTTGATGAGCAAAAGTAGGGACAACTTAATAATATAATAAATGTTGTTATCTGTAAATATGGCTACTGTAAGTTATCTATATCTATAAATTGAAACTTATGTAACCCATATATTATATTGGTTAACATAATATATGCACATTCTGTCGAACAGAGTATCTAATTACCTACAGTAACTAAAATAAGAATAGTATGAATTAGTTTACAGTTACCTATATAAGTACCTTAATATAATAAAATTGGTTATGGGTGTGTGGAACCCCACCAAGATCTTCAAAGAACAATCCAACCTTCCCTGCTGAGAAAAAAAATTAGAAAAATGAACCCCTGGGCTCCAAAGTACAACCTTTGGATCCAACTGGTATTTGGCACTCTGATGACAATGATGATAATAAAATGAGTTATCTGGGAGCAAAAAAATATACACCTATGATATATTACACATTCACCTATATATTCGAACCTCTGCCTACCATTTCGGAGAAAGGTGTGAAAGGCAGCGCGCGGCCTAAGTCAGCAGCATTTAGCAGTTATATAATTCTATTTTACTGGAATGAATGACTTGAAGAAAAAAATGCTTATGTGAATTCTGTTGCCCTAGCACAGTTCTTAATGAGCAGTTGGTTATACATAATTTTAAAATATACACACATACAATTGTATTAAAATGTAATTAATATGCTGTTCATGAACCTTATGTTTATTCATTTAATACTGATTATAAATGCTAATACATAAACTCACTTGTTTGAAAGAAGTTGTACTATACATTAGACTTTAGAGAAAGAAAATACTAAACAAATGATATTATTATGTATTTCAGCTGGATTATTCGCTGCCGCTGGCTTCTATCAGATGGCAGTGTGGGCGATCGGTAAACACCGCAACTACAAGAAAGAATTCGCTGACTACCCCAAGGGACGTAAAGCAATCTTGCCTTTTATTCTATAAGTATTTAAAATGCTTATCAAAGGACTGTTCAGTCACAACTGATATGTCGTCATTTTTTGCCAGGATTGTAGTAAATAGGTGATGGTTTCTATTTATTGTGCATAAGACCCAGCAGAGACTTGATAATGATGAGATCAATCTTAATGTTTATTATATTCTGAATACATTGGTTATTTGAATAGGGTTTACTAGGTTATTTTTGTTACTCTTTGTTTAAAAATTTGATTAATACCCAGATATAGAAGACAATTATATTTATTAAAAATATTTATAAAAAGTATTTTTTTACATGACACCTTTTAGGGCCGGTTCATGCTACACTGTGTCAACCGAACTGGGCCAGTCATTCATGCAACACCTGGCTGCTTCCCGTCTATTTCTTGCACGGCCGCTTCACAATGATTCGCCGTTGACTGCCCTCCGCGCCCGGTGTGCACTTTATGCATGTATGAAAAAAAAATTAGGTAGTCCGAATGCAGAAACTATTAAGAATCTCAGAAACACATGGTTCGACCAATCGAACTAACTGGAAAAATTCGGATCGGATCAAAACTTTGATCGAACCATACGGTCGAACCACGTGGCCAGGACAGAAAAGTACAAACCAACCAAATTAAAATGTACCAGATCAATAATTGTAAATTCAGTAAGTACTTACATACTTCTGATTCATAAACAATATTGGATTAGAGGATTAAATTTTTTGTAACTTAGACAATAAATTATTGGATGAATCTTTTGTTGATTTTAGGCTTCTACTATGATAATAAAAGATAAACCTCATTGCGACATCTGCAGTCCTGATATTGCTCAGAATTTTATAGTTTTATTTGTACGGAGGAGTTCGCCGTATACGGACCATTTTTTGATAAATTCATCACTCTTTAGCCACTGTCGTTCCATGTATTCCTTAAATTTTAACATGTTTGTGTCGTCAGTTGACATATCATCTGTGATATATTGCTAACCATTTTTTATTAAATGAAGAGGTAATAAGGCTAACATTGTGGTCACAGCTACAATTCGCTTTTTTTTTATATATTTGTTCCGTCAATTGACTGCACCCCGCTGGATGGTAGAAGCCAGGGTGAAGTCCAGAAGATATGGGCCACCATCCCAGATGCTGACGATCCTAAAATGGTAGCCCCTACCTTGCTTCTGGCTTTGAGCTTTCGTGACACTTGTGCGCATATCTCCACAGGTCTTTCGCATAATGATAGATGCAGCCTTTGACTATAGCCTGTGGCAAAGCCGTTTCTATAGCTTTCATTGTAGCAGCCTCGTAGTCGGTCATAAATCGTATGGGATTGAATCCAGGTAACTGTGATAAAATCATCTCTAGTAATGCTATATAGCTTTCAGTTTTTTGGTTAGACATTAATACGTAAATCAATGGGACAACGTTTAAGCTATTCAGAGAAGAACCCACATCACCATGTATGACATAACTGTTAAATGGAGGAGGGCAGCTGTGAAATGTTCCGTCCCCAAAAAAACTTTCACTGTGGATATCATTTTTCGCGCTTCATCGGAACAAAACTCAATGATGCTGGTTTCATCGTGACAATAATCCCCCAATATAAACTCTTTAAAATCAAGCGGAACCACTACCTCCATAGGGTCTTTAAATATTAACTTTGGTATATTGTGTGCATTTTTTCGGTTATTGAATAAACTACTTTTTACAGTAGGTATTTTCATGATTAATCTATACCTGAGTTCTTTAGAGGAATTACGTGACCGTCATATATACTTTTCATTGGTGGTAAGTTCTGCGATGCAGCCTTTTTCATCAAGTAGAGTTATTTGGCGATATCATTTTTACTGTAGTCAGGAACACAGGAGTGATCGTTTGTATTAGTTATCTGTGAATCCTGTTGAAGAAATATATGCATAATCGTAAATAACATCACATGAAAATATATTAGTAGTAACAAAAAAATGCTTGTTCTTCAGTCATAGATTCATATACACAATATACATATACCACATTTATTTAGGTAGGTACATTTATTATCAAAAGATACTAACTTACCCGTTTTTAAAACCTTTATTGCGGTAAAACTGGTGACCATTATACAAAAGTACCTACAATTCCGCGTTTCCGATGGATATATAATAATTCCTCTTTCGACATAATTGTATTCAATATAGAAAATATCTGATGATGAACTAGACATCAATCATTGACATTCAATTATTACTTTCTAAGGAGATTTGATAACCTATTGCCAGGCCCCTCTTTCCCACTGGGCACTGTGGGCACGTGCCCACGGGCCCCTTGGTTCCAGTAAGATCACCAAATGATAACCGATATCAATGACCGAAAACATATTGGTTTTGAAAAAATCAAATGATATTTACTGACTACAATACTTAGTTGTTTAATAGTTTTTACTTGCGTGAAGTTACCTTACTCTCGCTCGAAAATCAGGCTAGCCGATGTTAGTAGGTAGGTATGTATAGATTAATTTAAATATCTACTAATATAACTGTATAAGAATTCAATTTCACTTCAAAAGTTAAGCACTTTCCATATAACGGACTACCATACAACCGCTCATCCCTTGCTTAGCCCCCTAGGTGTGAAATTAAAAAAAAACGCCGGTACACGTGTACTTTTTAAGCAGAAGCAACTATATGAAATTTCGTGCTTCTTACTTCGAATATGGCGGACTTTCCATACAATCGTCTTATTTTGCCTCCTTAGTACCAAAACTTTCAAAAACGCTGGTACATGTGTTCATTTAATTCTAACCAGAAGCAACTATCTGAAATTTCGAGCTTCTATCTTCAAAAATACCAATACCAAACCCATATGTAACTCAGGGGTCAAATTTGAACAAAATATTGATTATTACGTATTTATTTATTTCTTACCAGAAGCAGGTGTATGAAATTTCGTGCTTCTGACTTTGAAAATGACGGACCTCAATACAAACGTTCATCACTTATTTTGCCAAATCAGGAGCGATATTTCCAAAAATCCTTCCTTAGTATCCACTACATCATAAAAAGCATCTAGGTACTGCCGAAATTTCAAGTTTTAGCTGCAGCGGTATAGACTCTGCGCTTAGACTAAAAGATACACATTTAGTCTGAGGCTCTGTGTTGATGAATTAGTCAGTCAGTCGGGACAAGTAATATATGTATAGATTGCCTGTTCATTTACAGTCAGTAAATAAATACAAATAATTGTAGAACCTTGTTTACTTACTTTCTTTGTCTATTCCAACAAAATGGTGCTCTTTCAAGGCAATAGGGGCCCTATTATCCTAATATACCCAGGGCCACAAATAGTTTAAAGACGGCCCTGCCTATTGCATAGAGGTCGGTAGTCGGATTATGAAAACTTGTAATTCGAACTGGAAAAAAATGTTCACGTAGTCCGATTGACCGAACCATGCGGTCTAATCACGTGACTAGAGGGTTTATATTTCGATGAATCGAACCGGGTGAACTGGTAATCGTGGTTCGACTATGGAGTCGAACTACGTGGTCCTAAGGTTTAGTAGTTCGCCTGGCAAGATTGTAACATCGAACCAACTGGAAAAAAAAAATCACGTAGTGCGATTGATCGAACCAAGTGGCCAGAGGCTAATTTTCAGTGCCATAGCGTATTCCCATTTTAGTTGATGCTTGTGATATCTATGACCCCTACACAATAATACTGTACCACCCTTACTTTTTATTAATTTTAGCTCGTCACTCATTATTTAACCATGCTTAATTAAATTAATTAATATGTATATGCACAATAACATATAACATACATAACATAACTTCACGCCTGTATCCCCGAAGGGGTAGGCAGAGGTGTATTACACACCCACGATTCGCCAGTTATGTTGAGGTCTCAATGTAATAGGGGGCGAGCCTATTGCCATCTACCGGGCACATTATCAATATGCACAAGATTATTAGAATATACCATTTGATATAAGGCAATCTGATATTCGTCACAATGACAGTCGGTAATTTATTATTATTAAAGGTCGCCTGCATTATATTTACTTACGAAGCAGTTCGCAAAGTATCGGAGTATCTACTAATGAGCATTCACATAATACGTTGATTTGGAAACACAATTTGCGTAGATTGATCGCACGACAGATACCCCCTAGTATCAGTATAGTTCAGTTGAACACATAGTTGAAATCCCTTATGCGCAAAATACCAGATTCGCAAAATACCAGATTCTCAATATACCAGATTCTCAATATACCAGAAGTACACTTAAATGCATAACTTGTACTACAGGCAAGAAAAGAGAAGGAACAAAATTGAATGTATTTTATTTAATTGTACCTAATAGCAAAAACAAAATAAAAGTACCTATACAGAAAAACTAAAAGTATCTTTTATACTCCTAAATATACTCCGGGGTGTGACAAGTGAGAAACGGTTTCTTCAAAATCGCGTTATTGTAGCTAAACGATTTATACAACCGGTAACTGTAATTTTGTTACTCATGCAATCAGAAATAATGTTCTGAATTTTTTTGTCTTTTGCCATGTCTTTTGCCCTTCTTTTTTTATCTGGCCAGTAGAGAGCATTTCTTCTCATTTTAATTCTATTCTTTTGTGCTTCAGATTTCATTTTCTGTATAAACTGTAATAGCGAAGGATTGGGTGGAATTAAGGCGTTAATTCTTCGGTGCCAACCTTCTACAGCATTAGTTTATTCTAGCTATTTTTTTCTCCGTAACAACTAAACACTTCATTCGTGATTTTCTGTATCCATTGGCTATTAAAATAGCCTAGAAATTTCGTTGTTATCTCATTTTTTGGCGCAATTTCACTTATAGCGAGGTACGCTTCAGGAATAATAACTGGAGGAAGCAATGCTAATTGTGAGCAAAGATGTGTTATCTCGCGACCTTCTTGGGATTCACTGAAATTCAATTTATCGCTCATCCTTTCGACGGCTTTCCAGAAATGATAATAGCAACCTTTGATTTTTGCATTCGGATACACTTCCTTCACTGCCTGTATGACGGCAACTTCATAGTCACATTTATACACTGACAACTCCATCCCAAATTGTATTTTTAGTATAGAAAATAGTCGTTCATACGTGCGTTGACTTTTATTAGGGAGCAACGCGTAAATTAATGGTACAAAACTAATTGTATCGTCACTGCGTGCTAAGTCCACATGAAAGGTGTACAGTTGATAGAATGGTTTTGGCGACACTTTAAATGTGCCGTCACCGAAAATAGTATAAAAGTCACGAAGTTCTTTCGTCATCTTAGCCACGCAACTTGACAAACGGTACGTACTCGCGGTGCCCGGGCACCGGTTTGGTGTCAGCTGGTAAAATTCTGTCATCTGTATCAATGTCATAATCATCATACAAAAAAAAACATTTACTAATATTCCCCCTAACCCCTCCAGCTAAGCTAAATTGCTTGTGTTAGGAGTGGGTTCACGTCGGTAGTGTAATGGTAGTGTCGGTAGTGAATTGACAATGTGTTGAGGTAATCTCACGTCCTTTGAATTTGCACAAGATGATCGGACTACATTTAAATATTTGTTTCGAGCCCTGTATAATGTGTCCTTTTTAGATGTGAATTCGGGTATTACATGCTCCAAATTTTTGAAGTGTTACCGTCCAAAAATCGGTTTTCAAAAACGTTTTGCACCGATTTAAAATTTACACGTAGGTCTTTTTTACAATCGTCCATGCAGCCGTCTATTTGGTTCCGAATATTGTCCGGTGAACATCTGTGATTCGCGTCTCTTAAAATTTGTTTATGGGAATCTAAAAGGATCGAGGCATTGCATTCCCTTTGTCTGAAACAGCGCCAATTCGTTGTTCCAGATTTATTTTTAACAGATAAATTGTACCTGTATCCTGCATGTAGTACCGTAAAACGGGGTGAATAGAGATCGATGGGTGAATAGAAATAAAATGGTCATTAGCCATTTTTAAATAATTTCTTCTGCAAAATTTTAAGTACTGAACCAAATATCTGATTGTTCTGTTCATTATCAGATTGAAATAGTACATAGTTTTACTATGCTGAAAATAACTGCACAATTTATCTGACCATTTTATTTCTATTCACCCATTGATCTCTATTCACCCCATTTCACCCGGTAATATAAGTTTTGGAAAGGTGTGTTTGTTTGTTTGAATCGAATACGCTCTGAAACTACTATTGATTTGTAAACGTAAAAACAATTATATTTATTTATTATTTTTCTTTATTGTTATAATTATGTTTACCGCTGGTATAACCGCGCGGAGCTGCTAGTAAGTGAATAAAATAATAACAATTTTGTTTTCGAATGTGCGAAATATGCTATATTGAGAATCTGGTATATTGAGAATCTGGTATTTTGAGAATCTGGTATTTTGCGAATCTGGTATTTTGCGCATAAAGGGTTGAAATATCGTCTTGTGTCTGTAGTAGTTTCCCAAAAGTGGTAAAAATAGGCCTATAGGTACAAATATAAAAATTGGTCCTGATGAGAAGAAATCATTCTTGGTAGAACCATTAATGGATCCAGCTACTTATTATAGTTCCCAGTAGAACCGACAACTCCATATTTGGTTTTAAGGAGAAAAAAAAGTCTCACTGGAACCAAAATGGATCTAGACTATGGTTCCAAGTGGAATAATCGTCAGGAATTGCCGGGCGGCTGGTCTAGTTCCGTCTATTCCCACCTGTTCTGTTCTTTAACAGATACTTTATTTCCCACACACTGATACAGATAATTTATTTCCCGTTAGTTCTGTCCACAAAATAAATGGGCATACAATTCCCACCTTGTTCTGTTGAGCAGTTCTGTTGGCAGAACTACTGATAATTTTCTCCCATTAGTTCTGTCCACAAAAAAAATTAAATGACAAATATTAGTCTAAAACCTCTTTATTTCATATATAATGTACATCGTACCTATTCACTACATTTATTCCTTTTCAGGGTAAGGTTCAGAAGCGTCTTTGGATTTCTCGGCTTGTTCGATACACCGCATTTTACCCAAAAGGCGTTCATTTTCTTCTTTCAAAGCTATTATATGTTCATCTCTTTCCTGGAAAAGAATCGCATCTTATCAGTCTCTTATACATAAGTACTGTGGTGTTCGAACCTCTTTTCACACCACGATGCGGTTACCTGGCCATCATGTGTCAGAGTTTAAATAAAACTATTGTATCAATCTAATATTTGAATGAGGGAAGAAAAAACAATTGCTGCGTGGAGCTGCATTCGGCTGTGCGGCTGACAGCGGGCGACTAGACGCGCCGCCCGGGTCCGCCGGCCGAAGAGAAGATATAAGTATATTAAATTTAGGCTCAGTCCTTGAGCGGAGTCCGCGATTCCCTAGTTCGCAATTAATATTAATATATACGCGTAAAAACCTCCCTAAACCCGATATAGGAAGCTTTGATGAAATAATAAATGCACATTTAAATTTCTTCCTCTGTGTTATCAACACGAGGTATTGTGGCGTCCAACCCCCGGACGCTACAACTGGTGGAGGAACGCCGGTTTCCATACAGCTGGTGGTTACTACAGCTACAATTGGTGGAGGAACGCCGGTTTCCATACAACTGGTAGAGGTGCTGGTTTCCACAGGAGCTAGTGGTTGCTACAGCTGGTGAAGCGCTAGTTTCCGCAGAAGTCGGAAACGCCAACATTCTGCAGTTGGCAGTGAATGGATCGATCCCGTACCGTTTGAAGAAAGACGTCGTGCGACAATTGGAGCGACGCATTTATCAGTATCGTTGTCTATTTTGCTTTTATGTGCTTTTATGTGATATTATGTGCTCAACGAGAAGATGGCTATGATGGTGGCTTGTTCCAGAATGTTTCAAGAGCATTGATAGTTGCCTGCGGGTCAATAGGGCCAATAAGGACTATAAGTCTTAGTAGAATTATAATTCACGTAGTGAATAACGTGTTGTGTAATATTTTATTATTATTATGTGTTCTCTGTTTATTCCATATTGCTGCGCTGCGGAAGATAAATAGATTTGTTTTGTTTGTTATGTTCGTGATGTTCTAGCGTAGGAGTTAGGCAATTATTTTTTTGTACAATGTTGAGAGTTATGATCTAAACTTTGTAAGAGAGTCAAATCGTTCTGGACATAAGCGCCGACGATGATTGAAAGTTAGTTTTCGATCAGACTTTTCTTTATAGAGTAAGTTCTTTCTCTTTAATGTTGTTTTAAAAATAATTTAGTAATGTGTAGGCGACATAAATAATTTTATGTCATCTTTCGATTTTAGTTAGGTAAGTCTTAAAAGTACTGTGGTACTAAGTCCCTTCAGGGCAAACATTAAAATGTGTCGTCAAATGACACCAAACTTTTCTTTGATGAGGCTGATTGTGGCCAGGCTTCTTTTAACCTGGGTTTTTTGCCTGGCCAAGAATGAAGCAATTTTTCTTTGTTCGTGTTTTTCAGTATTTATTACAGTTTAATTGCTATAATTTGAGATTCTACTATCGTTTACTAATTATTACAAAGATTGCTTCGTTATTCCCATTGTAAGGGACAATTCGCATAATTTTTTTTTTTTTTGTGTCCCAGATTTAGAATGAGGGATCAGGCTGTCACATGAATGACCATTAAGGGCGTAGCTGATGTGGTGTTCGAACCTCTTTTCACACCACGATGCGGTTACCTGGCCATCATGTGTCAGAGTTTAAATAAAACTATTGTATCAATCTAATATTTGAATGAGGGAAGAAAAAACAATTGCTGCGTGGAGCTGCATTCGGCTGTGCGGCTGACAGCGGGCGACTAGACGCGCCGCCCGGGTCCGCCGGCCGAAGAGAAGATATAAGTATATTAAATTTAGGCTCAGTCCTTGAGCGGAGTCCGCGATTCCCTAGTTCGCAATTAATATTAATATATACGCGTAAAAACCTCCCTAAACCCGATATAGGAAGCTTTGATGAAATAATAAATGCACATTTAAATTTCTTCCTCTGTGTTTATCTTATTATCAACACGAGGTATTGTGGCGTCCAACCCCCGGACGCTACAGTACATACCTTTTTTTATATATATATATTTAGGACACGTCAATTTGACTTTACCTCGCCTGATGGTAAGCTGAAGGTAAAGTCTCTGGAAAGAGGGTCACCATTACATACACGTACCATTTTAACAATGGTGGCACTCAGCTTGACGGCCACATCAGAAGAGGATTGTGGTCGCAGCACCGCGTGACACCCACCGGTCCCACTAGTGCTGCGACCACAATCGCCCTGCCCGGCTATGCACTTACTGACCCCTGAACCCCATAAAACCGAAATTGGATTACTATGGAGGGATTTTCGCAATCGTACACGGTGGTACCCACCCACCCGGCCGAATTTTGTGACAAATTTGTGTCATCAAATTTCTACCACCAGTAACCTAAACCTAACCCAACCAAGATCATGTGCAGGTATCCAACCTGTTGGATTTGTAAGAGATCAGTTTCTTGAGTCTCGCACGTTTTACCGAAACTCATTGTAACTATCAACGGATCCCAACATAATTTTTCACTTTTTTAGATTTGACCGAATGAACGTTTGACCTAAGAACGTTTAAGGCGACTATTCGACGTTTATTCGACGACTTTAGGTATTTTTGGCATAGTAAAGTTGCCACTTTACACCACAGCGAGGCCTGGCGGTCCGCGTCAATGTATAGAAAAACAATGAAGGTTAACTTAAGGTGGTGTTGTAGTATCAACACAAATAATTACGCAACTGTTATTTACATAGAAGATCTTCTAGTTGCACTTCAGATGAAGGGAATGAAGCTTATAATAATTATAATATTGAAACATATGTAACTATCAGAAAGTAGCTCCCGTAAAGCTTATATGAACCAAACAATGAAAAAGAGCAATAGAAGAGTGGACCCTGGGCGCCAAGTTGCAAGATCTTGATGGGGTCCCATAGGGTCCCTATACCCATGGGGGGGCATACACTGATGGGCCCCCACATACTTATGGAGCCCATACACCCATGGGGTGACATAGACCCATGGCACCCCAAACTCCTATGGGGCCTCATACATATACGTTAGCCATGGGGCTCATACACCCTTGGGTTCCATATACCCATGGGCACCATTAAGATCCGTAGAGCATCAGGGCCCAAGCAATATGTGAGACGGCAGTCGCTCCCGTGAAAGAGCAAACAAATCCGAGGCTATGTGTTTTCACGGGCCTCGGAGAGGACCACCTGCGGGAACCAGCATAACCGTAGGGGGCGTAAGCATTGGCATTGAGCCCACGATGAAGTACCTGGGGCTCGTACTCGATAGCCGATGGGACTTCGGACCACATCTCCGAAGTCTGGTCCCGAAACTGAGGGGGGCTGCGGCTGCGCTATTGCGGCTGATGCCCAACGTTAAGGAACCCAACGCCCCCACTAGGAGACTGTACCTGGGGATCGTGTGAAGCATGGCCCTGTACGGGCCCCCGTATGGGTGGAGACTCTGGTGGCCCGCAACGTGGCTGTTCTAAACAGCCCGTTAAAAGCGATGGCCGTCAGAGTCATCAGGGGGTATCGCACTATCTCCGTCGAGGCGGCATGTCTCCTAGCCGGGAACCCTCCAAGGGACCTGGAAGCGAGCCCTTGCGTAGTTGTACCAATGGCGGAAGGAGGCGCTGGAGCGGGGCCATAGGCCGGAGCGCCGAGAAATCAGGGCTCAGCGGTCCCAGTTCCGCCAGGAATTCATGGAGACATGGACGGTACGACTTGAGCAACCAAGATGGGGAGAATCCACCATTGCGGCGGTGAGGCCGATCATGAAGGAGTGGTTGGAGAGGCACCACGGTGACCTCTCCTACCGGATGTGCCAGATAATTACCGGACACGGGTGCTTCAGTAAGTATCTGTGGCGCATCCACCGGGATACAACGCCGCAGTGCCAGCACTGCGAGGATCCTAGCGAAGACACGGCGCTCCACACGTAGGTGGAGTGCCCAGTGTGGGCGAGTCAACACCGGGATCTCGTTGCGGTACTGGGCGTGGACGTTCTCTCGCTGGAGACCATGGTGAGAGCCGTGGCCTCCGACGAAAGCAAGTGGCACGCCGCCGCCTCTTTCTGTGAGCAGGTAATGCGCGCGAAAGTGACGGCGGAGAGGGAGCGGGAGAGAACCCTGCCCCCCGAGTTCCGCAGTTTGCGGTGAGGACGCCGCAGACTCGTCTACGCCCGGGACTACCGACCTCCATGATCGGGGCCTGAGGACGGTAGTTGGCCGGCTCGCCGTCCTTACAGAAGCAGATCAAGACAGGGGCGTGTCCTGTTTGTCCTAAACACGCCTGCCAACTCACCGTCGCGTCGCGGGATAAAACCCGACCCCACCAGGCGAGGCCGCGGTGGCCGCCAAAGTCCGCCGGTAACCCTAGGGTTATCCTTTCGAGGGCTTTCCCCGGGTGCCCGGCAATGGACTCTTGGGGAGGACACCGTGTGACTCTTTAGTCGGTCCGATTCCGACACGCCCACCCATATCGTTGGCACTGATGCATGGGGTGAAGCCCGTGGGGGTTTCCACACGTTAAAAGGTGGTAATTGAAGACAAAGGAGATGAGTGTTGATTTCATTGCAAAAAAATATAAAATAAGCCTACTACTAAAAAAAGTGTCCTGATTGCTTTACACCTCGGAAGGTGTAGGCCTCGGATGCAATCGGGATGCAGCAGTTACCTGCAGATGCCCGGGGTCCGCTTTCCGTTGCATATTGAATTCATTGAATTATTTAATAAACTAAATTACTTTTACTATGTGACTTATTCAACTTAAACTATCTAAATAATTCCGAATTAAACAAATTGCTTAAAGTTCTGTGGCGTCTCTGTGGCGTAGCGGTAGTGCATTCGACAGCTACTACAGGGGGCGCGGGTTCGATTCCAGCTCAGTGCAAATATTTGTATTCATGAATATGTCTATTTGCATTGGTCTGGTTGTTTCTATGTATAATATGAATGTATTTACAAAAAAAAAGTAAATAAGTAGTATGTTTATCCGTATTCTATAAGCCATAACACAAGCTAGTTAAACTATGCTTACATTGAGTCTAGAAAGCGCTGTGTAGAATGTCGTAGTATATTTATTTATGTTACCTACCCACATACGAGGGGCGGTACAAAAGTTCCCGGAATGAAGTATTAGGAGGAAACAATATTATACAAACTCTATGCTGTTATAGTGAGACCTCTTTAGGTAAAAAAAATAAAAACTTCTGTCTTTTGTTTTTTCGATATCGCCTTTACTTACTTACCCTGGTTCACTCCTCACTTATAAAGATCCTCTACAAATTTATCTCCCATAAACGAAATAAAACTATAACTCCCCTCTTTTGCCTACCTTCCTATTCTATTTATGCTTTCTACTCATTTATCCTCCCCACGAAGTACCCAAATGCTTTTCCCTGATACCTAAATAAATTATTTATGGTAACTAACAATTACTAACACTTCTGTTCAGTGAACAGCAACGACATGTTGTTTAATTTTACTAATGTCTCACAGATTCCTAGAAACCTATATAAACGATTAAATCTACTTTCCACCTTGATGTTGGCAGAATCATCGGTACCTAAATAACCGATGCAAGGTACCACCTTAATAAAAAAAGAAGATATCGCCTTCATAGCAAATTATTTCAGAAACAATCGGTCATTATGGAACAAATTTTATATCGTCGCCGTGATAAAGTTCCTGTCTAGGCAAGGAAAATCTCCGCAAATGATAATGCATGAGATGTCAGCTGTTTACGGAGGTCAATGTCCTAGTAAAACAATGATATTGAAGTTAGTTGAATATTTTCAAGCATGACAGAGAGTCCATCGAAGATGACCCTCGCCCTGGAAGGCCGGTCGAAGTCCTCAAATAATAATAAATAAAGTCATCACATATCGCTGGCAATTCATACCGACGAACAAGTGAAGGAGGCAATTTCGGCTCATTTCGAGACCAAAGAAAAATATATTTTTGATGGTTTATGCAAATTAATTAATAGTTCCAAATAATGTATTGAACTCGAGGGTAATTATATTGAAAAAGAAATTTAAACTATGAATGTACCGTAATGACCTACGGAACTGAGACGTGGACACTCATGGTAGGGTTGGTCCACCAGTTCAAAGTCGCTCAGCGAGCTATGGAAAGAGCTATGCTCGGAGTTTCTCTGAAGGATAGGATTCGTAACGATTACATCAAACAAACGACATAGCTCAAAGAATTAGCAAGCAGAAGTGGCAGTGGGCCGGCCATATCTCGCGAAGAACCGACAACCGCTGGGGTAAACGTGTTCTTGAGTGGAGACCGCGACTCGGCCAACGTAGTGTAGGACGCCCTCCGGCAAGGTGGGATGACGATCTGCGAAAGACTGCGGGCAGATGCTGGATGTGGCAAGCTGAAAACCGGGTGCTATGGCGCTCATTAGGGGAGACCTATGTCCAGCAGTGGATTAGAATTTTTTTGCGGAAATCCCTTCGGATCCCCGCTGGCCAGCGGGGGTGGTTATGTCGTGTCTCGCCTAAAACCGCACGGTGTCCTCCCCAAGTGTCCGTTGCCGGGCACCCCGGGTAAGCCCTCGAAAGGATAACCCCAGGGCGCATCAATCAGGTAACTTAAAGTCTTCATTCTCCCTCATGTTTCATTCTACCATTTCAAATAAAAGTTTTTCCAACTCTTCTGTGGTGTGAGTAAAGACTCCTCCTCCTATTAGTTATTATAATTTCCTGTTCAAACTGTGTTCATTGTCCGTATCACTCTTATCACCAAGGTTTTGACTTTGTGGTTCATCTAAATCATTGTTTTTGTCACTTATGAAAGTATCCTTACTCTGAGTAATTTCACTCGAGCTTCGTTGTAATATTTTCGTATTTGAATTACTGATGTGTTTCTTTGTCCCTCTTTTTGGTTTACTATTACTACTTTCCTTTTTTTGGTTTAGATTTTTCCAATTTCTTTCGCTCTCTCTCTTCTTTTCTTTTTCTTATCCCTTCTTGTTTTTCTTCTTTCTCAGTCCTTTTTTAGTATTTCGAATAGCTTGAAGAGCTTTTTGCATACTTTCTTCTGTATATTTTTTCCGTTTTTGTACTCCTACTTCACTTCTTTTTTTATCTGGCTTCTTATTAGGTTTTTTTCCTTCATTTTCGACACCTACGACCAATTATTGACATGCTTTTACCAATTATTGGCATTACTGCCAGTAATTAGATTTCAACTATTGGCATGGGGCCAACATTTGGAAATCTTGTACAAAATACGATGATTTCTTTGTATGGATGTTAAAAACTTATAAAAGCTTGATTAAAATGAGGTTCCAATGGAAAAAAAATATTTGTCATACAACCCCATTTATTGTCAGAGTGCCAATAAATTAGAATTATGTTTGAATCGTATACCGGTTATTGTCATGGCGGTAAATTCAAAACATTTTTTATTCATTGCGAATAGTAGGACAAAAATACGTGTGTAAACTATTCAAAACCCAAAAAACATTAATAATCATGTGTAGCCTTCATAAATTAACACGAGAACAGCTAAAACAGAATGGCACTCACCTTAATAAAAACACAAAACCTGTTACGACGTGAAAGTTTGAAAGTTTGACCGCTGAATAATTTTACTGACAGTTGAGTATCGACAATTTATAAAATTAGTTAATTACAGATTCGTTTTATTTTTGTAGAAACACCGTTTGTTGAACTAGATCCATATTTTTTACTGATAACATTGGAGTGCCAATAAATTGGAGGGGTGCCAACATTGGCTCATGTTACCCTACATTCTATTTTAAAACAATGAATGAACGCAGCTACATTTGAAGGTAGACGGATAGCAAAATAATAAAAGTGAATAACGTTACTGTAGGTACCTATTACTAGAAGATACTCTATGTAATGAATAGTTGTTTAATTATTTTTATTGATACCACAATAACACAAAAAATTATGTAAACGTTCTTATTTTTTTACACTTTTGGGGCGCGAAACTGCGACGTAAAGTGACAACTTTGCTATGCCGAAAATACCTAAAGTCCTCGAATAAATAAACTACTACCTACACAGCGCTTTCTAGTCCCAAAGTACTCTTTTTTTTTACGTGTGGAATCCCCCACGGGCTTCACCCCATCGGTGCCGACGATGGGGTGGGCGTGTCGGCATCGGATCGACTAAAACCACACGGTGTCCTCCCTAAGTGCCCATTGCCGGGCACCCCGGGTAAGCCCTCGAAAGGATAACCCCAGGGTTACCGGCGGACTTTGTCCGCCACCGCGGCATCGCCTGGTGGGATCGGGTTTCATCCCGCGTCGGTGAGTTGGCAGGCACGTGTAGGACACACACGACACGCCTCCGTCTTGGCCTGCTTCTGTAAGGACGGCGAGTCGGCCAACTGCCGTCCTCAGGCCCCGATTATGGAGGTCAGTAGTCCCGGGCGTAGCCCCAAAGTAAGCATAGTTTAACTAGCTTGTGTTATGGGTTCCAGAATGCGGATATACTTATATACTTTTTTTATAAATACATATTATACATAGAAACACCCAGACCAATGCAAATAGACACTCATGCATACAAATATTTGCACTGAGCGGGAATCGAACCCGCGCCCCCTGTCCCCCCTCGCCTTAAAGCGAGAGTCCCTGAGGAAGGGTGTTTTTAGACTAGGATTTTTCGAAAATGTGAAGTCCCTGTATTCTGAAAATCATACATTCAAACTATTATTTTCGGTTATCCGATACACAATGACTTTTACTTTCCTCTATAGAATTTGCTCTCAAAGATTAGTCTAACCAAAAAAGAATTCTAGTTTTATTTGGATTGTGATCAGGTTATAAATATAAAAATATGGGCCCCTTGGGTTACATATATGTGTGGGGCCCCATGGGTGTACGGGCCCCATACGTGTGTGGGGGCCTTAAGTGTATGCCTGTATGGGTTTAGGGGCACTATGGGTATATGGGGCTCCATCAGATCTTGCAGCTTGGCACCTGGGGTCCACTCTTCTATTGCTCTTTTTCATAGTTTGGTTCATATAAGCTTTTAAGGGAGCGACTTTCTGATAGCTATATTACAATATTATAATTATTATAAGCTTTATTCCCTTTATCTAAAGTGAAAGTTGAAGATCTTCTTATGTAAATGTAAACGGTTGCGTCATGTTGATACTACAATAAAACCTTAATTGAACCTTCGTTGTTTTTCTGTATATTGACGCCAAATACTGGACGCGGAACGCTAGCGAATTGCTGTCGCGTAAAGTGGCAACTTTACTATGCCAAAAATACCTAAAGTAGTCGAATACCCCCGCCTTAAGATGCGCCGAATGTATGGCTGAATATTTGTACTCGGTATGTTTTGCGTATTTTTTCATGTTTGTATTCCTACTTTTACTTGGTAGGTATAACATTTCACCTTACTTCTTTACGATATTCCTGTTAGTAAGTACTAGTAGGTAGGTCTAAGATGTTGTGCCGTACCTCCACCTTCTGCTTGAACTTCTCATCAAGGTTCTCTCTATCCGCTGTAACGTGATTCAATTTGGCTCGGGCTGTCGCCGGTGGTATGTAGCGCGCTGATAATCCTAGGATTGATTCCATTTGGAAGCAACGTGAGCGAGTGGATTTTAGCTCTGTTCGAAGATTGTTGATCTCGGTCAACAGCGTACAATTCTCCTGCAAATAATAAATAGGATTTTAAGTTCAGTATTCATGCTCAAGTAGGGGAGAGCGTCCATCTAAGGGGAATTGTTAATTATTATTAATCACATTTGCTACCTTGAAATATGCCAACTTTGCCATTGGAGTGTGTGTCGGGTAACCTCCTCGTGTGTCATTCCGATTCCGATCCCGCTGCAGTCCGGGGGGAACGGAATCGGAGCGGCCGGTACACCCTGGGCGGCGGTCAATGGCTTCCCCTTTATGGGGTTGGCATTGATCGTCGGCCAATACCCGACGTGGCGGGAACACATCGCTCTCCGTACTCCTCTGCTTTCAGAGGAGACAGGATGAGCGATGGTGTTAGTGGTGGAGGCCACCGCAGGGTCCTGGGGGATCCAGGGGCGGGTTGGCCCACTGCTAACGCAGGGGCCGACGGGCACTTGTGCCGCCGCCGGTGAGAGAGGACTAGCCATCCTCTCGCGTTCCGTAATCGGTAGGTGATCAGCAACGACCTGACTGGTGGCTCCAAAAGGGTACGCTGTGGTCTTGCTGACCGGAGGGCTTGCCTTTATTGGCCGGCTCACGACAAGGAAAAGTCTATAACACCCGACAGCGAAGTCGTTAAAACCTATGGATACCAGCCGACCTCCATAGTATATAGGCTTATCCAGGTGCAGGGGGCTCCGCCTGGATGGACCATCTTTCCCCCATACTCGTGGGATATATTATGGACAATAATAACTCAAAAACAAAATCAGATGGACCTAAAAACGACGACCAAGGCGCGAACAATGGAGATGAGAATGACGGAATGGAGTTAGTGGGTGGAGAGGAGAAGGTGAGGACGCGGTCTCACTCGCGGTCGATTAAGGCCGCCTTCCCCAGACCCGCAACTCCGCTGCCAATAGGTGGGGAGACCGTAGCGGAGATTATGTCTGCGGCTGGTACCGACAATGAGTCGGTATCCAGCCGTGTGGAGACAGAGGAGGGTCTCCGACGTAAGCGGCCACGCTCGGGTGAACCGTCCCGTGACCGGAGCAGAAGCCCCGGACAACGGGCGGCCTCCTCGAGCGAGGACGATTGGCCGGCCAAGTTGGCCGCTTCGGCGAGCAGAGCGCCGAAGCTACCTGTTCACGTCCCGCCACTACCCAGTGGCAGGGACCAGGACGTTCCCGCTGCGAGGGAACTCCTTTCGGCGCTGACCCGTATCACGGACGCCTTAAAGGGGGCCAAGAATGTGGCCGGGAAACGGAAGACGGTGGCGGAGAATGTAGCCGTCGCCAAGACGGCTCTGGAGGAGCTCCTCGCCAGGAGCGCCTCCGAGGAGGAGGCGAAGCTCAGGGCCCGGGTGAGAAGCCTGGAGACTGAGCTCGCCAACTCCCGGGAGCAACAGCGGGCCCTCCGGGAGGAGGTTAAGCACCTAACCCAACTGTTCAGGGGATCCCCGGAGGCCGAGAAGGTCCCAAGAGCCCAGGCGACGGTGGCCCAACCAAGGGCTCCACCGTCGACAGGAGCGGCGCCAAAGTCGGCGCCAAAGTCAGCGCCAAAGACAGCGCCTAAGCCAGCGCCCAAACCGGCAACCGAGGTGGCGCCAGAGCCTGCACCGAGCATGGTGCAGCTGCTGGCGGCCATCGAGAGGCGGCTCGGCGTTTTGGAGGACCGGGCATACCGTCCTCCACTGGCACAGCCTGCATCTTTCGCGGCTGTTGCCAGTGGGAAGCCCGGTCCTAATAAAAGGACCGCCGCCCCAGTGGCCCCATCGCCACAGGGGAAGTCAAAGGGGAGCAGCACCCCCGCCGTCGCCAGAACTACCGCTCCCGCTACACCTAAACATTCCTCCAGAGGAGAGGGGTGGGTGGTAGCGGGAGCCGCCAAGAAGGCGAAAAAAGCCGCCAAAAAAGCGGCTAAGAAGGCGGCAAAAGCCGCTGCGGCGAAGGCGCCGAAGAGGCTCCGCGCCCCACGCTCCACAGCCGTCGTCCTGACGGTGACGACGGAGGGTGTGGAGAAGGGCGTGGGGTACGCCCAGGTCCTGAGGCAGGTGAAAGCCTCAGTGGACCTTAAGGCCCTCGAGATTGAGGGGGGGCTCCGGTGCAAGACGACTCGCACCGGAGCTCGCCTACTCGAGGTCTCCGGCGCCACCAGCGGCCCCAAAGCTGATGCCCTAGCGGCCAGGCTTAGGGAGTCGCTGGACTCGGAAGCCGTCCGCGTCACCAGACCCAACAAATGCGCAGGTTTGCGCATTTCGGGTCTGGATGATGCGGCCACGACGGAGGAAATTATCTCCGCCGGGCGGCTGCCCCCGTGATCAGGTGAGAGCTGGAGAAATTCGGTTCAGCCCCACCGGTCACGGCACGGCAGTCGTCAACTGCCCCGTCGCAGCGGCGCAGAAAATTGCGGACGGACGGAGCCTCCTCGTTGGGGGCTTCCTTAAGGCGCGGGTGCAACTCCTGCAGCCCCGCGAGACCAGGTGCTTTAGGTGCTTGGTCGTGGGGCATGTGGGAGTTCAGTGCACAGCGGGAGACACCGTGGGGGATCGGTGCTTCCGCTGTAGTCAGCCCGGGCACAAGGCAAGTGCTTGTGATGCTCCGCCGCGGTGCTACAAATGCGTAGCGGAGGGCAAAGCGGCGGAGCACCGGGCGGACAGCAGAACCTGCGCCGCCTCGAGGCCAAAGCCCCGTTCGTCCGCACCGGGTTGCAGGGGTGCTGCTCAGGAGCGGCCACATTCGCGGCGGGATGCGGAGATGGACGTCCATTAATGGACACACCAATCCGCATCCTGCAGGTGAACATAAACCACTGCACCGGTGCTCAGGATCTTCTGTACCAGAGCATCGTGGAGTGGTCTATCAATGTGGTCGTGGTCGCTGAGCCGTACTGGGTCCACCCCGGAAGCCCGGTGGACCTGGACGGCGTAGCGACCGTCTTCGGGGGTTCCGCTGCGGACACCTCGCGCCTTGCAGTCATTGCAAGGGGCCGAGGCTGTGTCGCGGCGGACTATGAGGGTTTAGCTGTCGTGGCCGTCTACTTCTCGCCAAGCCTTGACCAGTATGAGCTTGAGCTATGGCTCGCAGGACTGGACATCGTTCTCGCTGCGTGCCGTCCTCGCCCTATCTTGGTCCTGGGAGACTTCAACGCCTGGTCTGTGGCTTGGGGCTCCCGGGAAACCAATGCCAAGGGGCGAGTTCTGGAAGACTGGGCCAACACCCGTGGCCTAGAGGTCCTCAACCGGGGGAGTGTCGCCACCTGGGAGCGGCGGGGACTCAGTTCGGTCGTGGATGTTGCATTCGCGACCCCTGCTCTCGCCCGCCGCGTCCAGGGTTGGCGCGTGGTGGAGGAGGAGGAGACGTCGTCGGACCACAGGTACATTCGGTTCAACGTCTCCCCTCCACCTAACCTACCGCCGACTATAGCGAACCCCCCGGATCCACGTTGGGCGCTCAGACGCCTGGATCGGGAGGCTCTCCTGGAGGCATCCATTGTGCAGGCCTGGATTCCGTCACCGGACAGGCCTGCCGATGTCGACGCAGAGGCCGAATGGTTCAGGAGAGCCATGTCGCATATCTGCGATGCGGCGATGCCTAGGGTTAAGCCCAGCCCGGCAAAGAAACAGGTGTACTGGTGGTCAACGGAGATCGCACAGCTGCGAGCAGCGTGCGTGACCGCTCGCCGCCAGTACACCAGGTTTCGCCGGAGGCGTCGCCGCCCAGACGATGCGGCAGCCCGAGAGGCGGAGCTATATGAGGCGTACAAGGGGTCCAAGAGGACCCTGCAGGTAGCCATTAAGCAGGCCAAACGGCGGGCCCGCGAAGAGCTGCTGGAGTCTCTGGAGCAGAACCCATGGGGGCGCCCTTACCTTGCGGTCAGGGGCAAAATCCGCCCAAGGGCGCCCCTACTGACCCAGAGCCTCCAGCCAGAGCGGCTGGAGGGGATACTGGGCTCCTTGTTCCCAGCGAGAGCGGAGGAGCATGTTCCTCCGCGTATGGCTCCGCCTCAGGCGCCTGACGCTGATAATAGCGAGAGCGATGTGCCCGAAGTCAGGGAGAGTGAACTGGGGGTAGCAGTGCTCCGGCTTAAAGCCCGGAAATGCACTGCCCCCGGACCCGACGGCATTCCAGGCCGAGCATGGGTCCTCGCCCTTGAGGAACTAGGGCCTCGACTGGTGGCGCTCTTTAGCGCATGCCTCGAAAGGGACCAGTTTCCAAAGGCGTGGAGGACGGGGAAACTGGTCCTTATCCGGAAGGCGGGGCGGCCGGCGGATCAGCCATCCGGTTACCGGCCGATCGTGTTGCTCGACGAGGTGTGCAAGCTCTTTGAGCGGATTATTGCAGAGCGCCTCGTCGAGCATCTCACGAACGTGGGGCCAGATCTGGCGGACAACCAGTTTGGTTTCCGCCGGGGCGCTCCACCGTGGAAGCGATCATGCGCGTTAGGCGCCTGGCGGAGGAAGTAGTTTCGCGGGGTGGGGTGGTGGTGGCGGTGTCTCTCGACATCGCCAACGCCTTCAACACCCTACCCTGGAGCTGCGTTAGGGAGGCGCTCGCGTATCACGGAGTGCCTCCTTACCTCCGCCGCATTGTCGAGGCATACCTATCCGAGAGGGCCATAGTTTACCTGAGCTGGCTAGGGCCAGGGCGGCGAGATGTGTCGTGCGGTGTTCCGCAGGGGTCGGTCCTAGGGCCACTCCTGTGGAACATCGGATACGACTGGGTGCTGCGCGGTTCGTTGCTCGAGGGTGTCAGCATAACGTGTTATGCTGACGACACCCTCGTTATGGCGCGGGGAGCAACGCACCGAAGCGCGGCACTAAAGGCCACGGCAGAGGTTGCTCAAGTCGTGGGTCGAATACGGCGGCTGGGACTCGAGGTGGCTCTCCACAAATCCGAGGCTATGTGTTTCCACGGGCCTCGGAGGGGGCCACCTGCGGGAACCAGCATAACCGTAGGGGGCGTAAGCATCGGCATCGAGCCCACAATGAAGTACCTTGGGCTCGTACTCGATAGCCGATGGGACTTCGGACCTCATCTCCGAAGTCTGGTCCCGAAACTGAGGGGGGCTGCGGCCGCGCTATCGCGGCTAATGCCCAACGTTAAGGGACCCAACGCCCCCACTAGGAGACTGTACCTGGGGATCGTGCGAAGCATGGCCCTGTACGGGGCCCCAGTATGGGCGGAGACTCTGGCGGCCCGCAACGTGGCTGTATTAAACAGCCCGTTAAAAGCGATGGCCGTCAGAGTCATCAGGGGGTATCGCACGATCTCCGTCGAGGCGGCATGTCTCCTAGCCGGGACCCCTCCATGGGACCTGGAAGCGAGAGCCCTTGCGCTGCTGTACCAGTGGCGCAAGGAGGCGCTGGAGCGGGGCCATAGGCCGGAGCCCCGAGAAATCAGGGCTCAGCGGTTCCTGCTCCGCCAGGAACTCATGGAGACATGGAGGGTGCGACTTGAGCACCCAAGGTGGGGGGAATCCACCATTGCGGCGGTGAGACCGATCATGAAGGAGTGGTTGGAGAGGGACCATGGGGACCTCTCCTACCGGATGTGCCAGATGGTTACCGGACACGGGTGTTTCGGTAAGTATCTGTGGCGCATCCACCGGGAGACAACGCCGCAGTGCCAGCACTGCGAGGATCCTGGCGAAGACACGGCGCTCCACACGTTGGTGGAGTGCCCTGCGTGGGCGAGTCAACGCCGGGATCTCGTTGCGGTCCTGGGCGTGGACGTTCTCTCGTTGGAGACCATGGTGAGGGCCGTGGTCTCTGACGGCAGCAAGTGGCACGCCGCCGCCTCTTTCTGCGAGCAGGTAATGCGCGCGAAAGAGGCGGCGGAGAGGGAGCGGGAGAGAATCCTGCCCCCCGAGTTTCGCAGTCTGCGGCGAGGACGCCGCAGACTCATCTACGCCCGGGACTACCGACCTCCATGATCGGGGCCTGAGGACGGCAGTTGGCCGACTCGCCGTCCTTACAGAAGCAGGCCGTGGCGGAGGCGTGTCGTGTGTGCCCTACACACGCCTGCCAACTCACCGAAGCGGGATAAAACCCGACCCCACCAGGCGAGGCCGCGGTGGCGGCCGAAGTCCGCCGGCAACCCTGGGGTTATCCTTTCGAGGGCTTACCCGGGGTACCCGGCAACGGACACTTGGGGAGGACACCGTGCGGTTTTAGTCGAGACACGACATAACCACCCCCGCTGGCCAGCGGGGGGGTATCCGAAGGGATTTCCGCACGTAAAAAAAAAAAAAAAATGGCTATTAAATCTGCCATGAAACAACTAACAAGACAAAATATTTTATTACATCAAAAACCGTTTTTACTGGACCGTAGGTATATTACCAACTTAAGTAGAGTAGGTCTCTACTGGACGTAGACAAATTTAGAGTATCTTTTTTTTTCGTGCGAAAATCCCCTCGAATATCCCCCCCACCCCCCGCCGCAGTTATGTCCGGCTTGAACCGAAAACCGCACCAGCTTATAATTCTGATCACGTTTCCGCTACCCTGGGGACCCTATTGCACCACCACAACCTATATAAGATACACAATCCACCATACATCAGTTTGTTATATCTAAAAGGGGTTAGGCAGCGTTTTCGTTGAAAGTTTATTATTTCCGACACCTACTTATTCTTTCTTTTTTATATTTAGTCCGTCAAATTGACTGCACCCCGCCTGATGGTAAGCTGAGGTGAAGTCCAAAAAGTAGTGGCCACCATTTCCAGAGATTGTCCCTAGAATGGTGGCCCCTACCTAGACGGCCTCAACAGATGTTTTTTCACGCCCCGCTTAAAGAGCCCAGGATTGTAGGTAGAAGGAAACACGTGTGTGGGTAAAGCGTTCCAGTGCTTCATGGTCCGACAAAAAAAGGAGTCACCAAACCGCTTGGTTCGCGATGGTATCGATTGCACTGTATGAGGATGACACCTAAGGCCCAACGCAAACAGAAGACGACGAGGTGAAGGTAAGGTATGGATACGGCACAGATACGGCGCAGACGCGATATCTACGCAAACAGCGTGGAGACGGTACGGCTAGTTATGTCATTATAGAGCGTGATATTGACGAGATTGAGATTAATAAGACATGTATTCCTCTTCAGACGAAGACGAAGATGCGCTGGCTTTGCTACAGATTGTTAATTTACAGCGACCTAGAAGGTATTTGATACATCCAGTGTGGAGAAAAGCAGAAGAACACACGTTCCATAAAATAATGGCAACTTTATATGAATATCCTGATCGTTTTCGCACAGTTTATAAAATAGGTACACCCTGTTGCACCGACTTTTATTGCCATCTCTTGCCATATTTTATCCTGTACATTTATATTACTGTATCCTGTTTTAGTGTAGTCATGGATATTCGGGTATTGCTCAATGAGCTCGCAGAACTGAATATTGAATTCTATATCGTCACGCATCCTGTATAATATTCTGTATACAGAGCGACGTGCCTCTTGGCGTCTGATCTGTTCGTGCCTGAAGGCGGCAAGCGGACGGCGCAGGCACGCCGCTCCTCGCCCCCCGCCACGTCGCCAGGAGATGCGACACCGGTAAGGCGCAAGCGGCGTCTCGCATTGTATACAGTATGAACAGAGATACGTGGCGTTATATTTTAAACTGTTAAAATTTTCGTCCCTTTGGGTATTTCATTCATGATTTTGATGAAAATTCGATGAAATTTTACTAGTTTTTTATATTTTAAAGGACTTAAACATAAAATGTACACACTACACAGCGGTATTGTCAGCTAACGAACGCAAGATCGAGCACGGGAGAACCCTGTCCATCCTGCTTCTGTCCCACTTACACAATTTCAGACAGTAATAGTAATGATACAAAAGGAAGAAGTATTATTTTATAGTCAATAAGTATTATTTTCACTAAATAGCATCTTGTATAATAAGAATCTGAGCCGTACCGTCTCCACGCTGTTTGCGCAGATATCGCGTCTGCGCCGTATCTGTGCCGTATCCATACCTTACCTTCACCTCGTCGTCTTCTGTTTGCGTTGGGCCTAAGTCCTACACGTGTCGTTCGGGACAAGAAGGGAGAAGGAGGAATCAATTGGAATAGCTCATCGGAACATTCACCATGGTATATGCGGTAGAATACTGCCAAGGAGGCTATATCTCTACGCAGCTGCAGAGGCTATAGAGTACTGGTGACCTCAGGACTATCAATGATCCGGACTAGCAGTCGCTGCAATCCATCGAGAGCGTCTAACCAGTACTGAGCGGAGCCATCCCACAGGTGAGAACAGTATTCCACGCAGGGACAAACATGAGTCTAAGACACCTTTGCCCGGTGTGAAAAACTGCCTCACCCTGTTCAGCACTCCGAGTTTGCGTGAAGCTGTTTTAATAACGCTCTCGATATAATTTTTGTTGTTAAGTTTGCAGCGGAAGTCCATACCGAGCATGTTGATACTGTCCTGTAATGGTAGTGGTGTGTTCCGAAGAGTTGGAAGGGAAAGGAAAGGAGATAACTTTGCTGTAAACGCGCATGCCTGTGTTTTCTTGGCATTGAACTCGACCAGGTTCTCAGATCCCCATTGGGAAATGTGGTCTAGGTCCCGATCGATCTCAATGACAAGTTGCCGTCTTCTCTCCTCAATGTCAGTCTTCTTGGCCGCTGAATGTCCGAGATAACGCCCATGCAAAGTACTGTCATCTGCATAGCAATGTATGCTGCCCACAGACAGCATATCATTGATATGCAGAAGAGAGTGGGCGATAAGACGGACCCCTGAGGCACACCAGTATTAACCTGCATGAACTCAGAAGCCCGGCCGTCATAAAGGACTCGGATGCTGCTCTCATGCAGAAAACTAGCAACCCAGCTGCACAGTCGAGATGGCAGACCGTAGGCCGGGAGCTTGGCAAGAAGAGAACTGTGCCAGACCCTATCGAAAGCTTTGGCGATGTCAAGGCTGATAGTCAGTGACTCGCCATGCTTCTCCATAGCCTCACCCCAGAGATGTGCGACGTACGCTAGAAGATCACCCGTTGACCGTTTTGGCCTAAAGCCATATTGCCGGTCGTTAATTATGGAGTGATCTTCTAGGTAACGCATGAGCTGTGCGTTAATAATGTGTTCAAACACCTTGCTGAGAACTGAGGTGACAGCTATGGGTCGATAGTTGGCCGGATCGGACCGATCTCCTTTTTTGGGGACCGGTTGTACGTTCGCCTCTTTTCAAGCCCCCGGGACCAATCCCGAGGAATAACACAGGCGATACAGTCGCGTCAGCGTTGGAGCTAACTCCGCTGCGCATTTTTTAAGTACCACCGCTGGGATACCGTCAGCGAAACTGGCTTTCCGACATCGAGTGACTGTAGTGCAGCGCGAACGTCGCATTGCCTGATACGGATATCAGGCATGGAGTGGTCATAAGTGCCAGGTGTTGGCGGCTGCAAGCCAAAGTCATCGATTCGGGAGTTAGCCGCAAAAAGGTTAACCAGCATATCTGCTTGCTCTTGCGGCTCGTGAGCCAGTGAACCGTCAGGGTAACGCAGCGGGGGCAGTGAAAGCTGGCAGAAATTGGATTGCACGGCTTTGGCTAGTCGCAAGTACCCACGGCTACGCGCGGGATGTGACATGAGTTGCTGACCAAGCCGTGCTATGCGCTGGGCATCCGCTCTGACGTATGCCTTGCTCTTGCAGTCCTTAGTGGCCCTGTTATACGCCGCCTTGAGGTCCCCCGCATTCGGATCGCACTCGACTCGTGCCCTAGTCCACGCGCGGTACGCCGACCGTTTTCGTTGAAACAGCATCAGCGCACTCGCGCCCAAACCAAGGCCGAGTTCTGCGGGTACTGGTGACCTCAGTGTGTGGAATATAATATTCCATACCCAAGCTGATTTCACCAGCGCCGGCAAAAGCACAATCCGATGGGTCCTTTCCATCAAAGCAGCGCTCAGTCCACGGAACGGATGCGAAATAGTCTCGCATGCCATCCCATTCCGCTGACGAATAATGCCATAGCCGTCGCTTTATCTCCACAGGTTGTAGAGGTGCAGTAACTGGCACGTTGGCGCAGACCAGACAGTGGTCGGAGGAACCCAGTGGGGCTCGTACCGAAACACTGTACTGGGCTGGGTGGGTCGTCAGAAGAAGGTCTAGCAAAGAGGGTTCATGACTTACAATGTCTGGTATCCGGGTGGTCTGTTGTACCAGGTGAGTCAAGTCATGCGTCAGTGCGAATGCGTGGGCGGCCCGTCCCGCATGGTCAGTTTTGAGAGAGCCCAGCCTGGTCTCGTGGTGGGCGTTGAAGTCTCCCAAAAATACCATTTCGGCGGTCGGAAACCGCTCCTGCGCAACGTCTTCCGCCTGACTCAGGTGGTCGAAGAGTCGAGTTGTCTCCAACAAATATCATTATATTTTAGGCAAAATATACAAAAACTTGCCAAATTATATACCAAACCTTCCTCGAGAACCACTCTGCCCATTAGTGACAATAGCATGAAAATCGGTGCAGTAGCTTTTGAGTTTATCGAGAAAAGCCAGACAGACGCGGTCTGTCGTGTTGTTGTTTTATAATATGTAGTGGGGTACATTAAGGTGTTTTATTATATATATATATATAATATATAGCATCTATGCTGCATATATATATATATTTATATATATATATATATATAATTTACTGTTAAATGCACTGCGTTTAAACTGTATATGTAAGGATATGTAAAATCTTTGGTTTTTACATGGCCGAACCGGGAAATCTAGCGCTATGATTATGACCCATCAAACACGACCGTCACCTACTGAACCTCTACCTTTCTGTTCTAATCGATTAGTATGTGTCAGTCTAGAACTAACTGTCGGAATAATGTGCGACAGAGAGAACGCTCTACGAAACCGAAGCACACCGATCTTAGCCGGACACTGCTTCCCGACGTGCTAACCAATACGCCGTTTACTTTACCTACCTAACTCAACTTCACAATGGTTATAGTCTACAAAAGAAACACTGGTTGTTCTGCACTATTACTACAGCCCACATTTTTTTCGTGTATTTTCAAGCTATACTAACGTCCATAATCTTGCCAATATCGCTCTTAGATCCACCTAGCGCCTTCGCCAGCTGTTGCTTAAATGCAGCCACTTGTTTCTCCAAATGATCACGTTGACGGTTGAACTCGCGAACCGCTTCATCATCTGCTAGGCGACTCCGTACGAATTCTATATCCTCAACGTACTTGTGAAATAGGCTCTACAAAAGTTAAAATTACATTAAAAAACGCCTTAGAATCAAGTTATATTGGCTACCTTATCAGCAGAATTTCTTTCCTGAATGTGTTATATTTTTAATTATCCTAATTGCTAGGCACAGTATCCCGAGGGGGGCATCTCAAAGCCGTACATGGCCCAGGGTGCAAGGGAATTGCCTCATTGGGCCACTTTACACACCGACATTAGATACCCGAGATGGCGTGCGGTTTCGGTCGGTTCGAGTCCGACATAAACATGCCTGCTGGCCGGCGGGAGTGTTTATGTTGGATTTCTGCCGAAAAAAGCACCCGTTCTCGAGTTATACCTAAAGGGTATCACTAATATGTCATATAGACAATATTTGGATATTCCTTACAAGTTAAATCTAAATATAAAAAGTACTTTGGCATAGGTAGGGCTTACTGAAAATACATAAATGCACGTAGTAGGTACCTATAGCTCCTTATATTTTCTACTGTAAGATTATTGCTGTAACTAAGATAAACTATTTTAATTAAAATTCAACCGACTACAATAACCAAAAAAAACCGGCCAAGAGCGAGTCGGACTCGCCCTTGCTGCTACGGAACCCCTTTCCGTAGCAGCAATTATTTTTTTTATATTTGAGTTGATTGAATGAAAGGTTAATTGCGATTTACGATTTATGACGTATTAAAAAATAACTACTTACTAGATCTCGTTCAAACCAACTTTCGGTGGAAGTTTACATGGTAATGTATATCGTTTTTTTTTTAGTTTTATCATTCTCTTATTTTAGAAGTGGGAGGGACACACATTTTACCACTTTGGAAGTGTCTCTCGCGTAAACTATTCAGTTAAGAAAAAAATTATATTCGAAACCTCAATATCATTTTTGAAGACCTATCCATATAATATAGGTTCACACGAATGGGTTTGATGAAAAAAAATTCAGTTTCAGTTATACTCGAAGTATGGGAATTTTTTTTAAATTGTTTTTTGTTTATTTTTGTGTGATATTCTTAATGCGGCTCATATAATACATCGCCAAGTTTCGACAGCATAGTTCTTATAGTTTCGGAAAAAAGTGGCCGTGACATACGGAAGGACAGACAGACAGACAGACATGACGAATCTATAAGGGTTCCGTTTTTTGCCATTTGGCTACGGAACCCTAAAAAGGCACTGAAAGTGTAAAATAACGTAATTACAGATTTAACTCTTAAGATAAAAAAAACACGTAAGACTTGTGTTGAAGTCGGTGCCTTTTTGCCTTTTTGGTTATTTTTAAGTCGGTTGTAATTTTGTTTAATTAAAATTGTTTATTTCACCCTTTTTAGTGAATTGCATCCCAGGCTGTCACCTCTGAGTCCGGGGATCGCTTACCCCTTCTCCTGCTTTTAATTTGACTTATACGGCTTTTATGGGAATGACTGCCGTCTGACCTGCCAACTCCGAGAGGAAAACCTGCACCAGAACCTCGTCCGTCAATCAGTAGGAGTACCTACCAGCTTGCTGGTGAGGCTGACTTTCTAGCTTAGTGAATAATGTAGACGGTACCCCGCATCACAGGGCTCCTATTTCTACGTGCTTTGTCGTAAGTGACCTTACATGAAGGGTACACATACACTAAACAAATTTTCCCGTGTCGGGACGCGCTGTTTTGGTAACTTCACTCCACTCTCCGCTTCACTCTTCTCTCCATTCCACTCTCCACTGCACTCTCCACTCCATTCCACTTTCCACTCCTCACTCCTTTCCACTCCACTCCACTATTCACTTCAGTCTCGACTCCACTCTACTGTCCACTTCACTCTTCACTTCAGTCTCCACTCCACTCGCCACTCCACTCTGCACTCCACTCTCCAATTCACTATCCACTCCAGTCTCCACTCGACTCCACTCCCCTCTCCACTACAATCCCCTCTCCACTCCACTCTATACTCCACTCTACTCTCAACTCCACTCCATTCAACTCCACTCCATTCCACTCCTCTCTAACACTCTACTCCCCACTCCACTCCATTCCGCTCAACTCCAATCCGCTCCAGTCCGCTTCACTCCGTCCCACTTCACTTCCACTCCGCTCCGCTCCACCTCACTGATGTATCGAATGTTTGAATCTGTAACGTTACATTACAGGCGAATGCTCACGGTGAGGGAGGACCTTAAAAAAATCTTTGAATTAACAAAATGGCGTTAATTCTGTTGCTCTAAACTGTCTCTTAAAACTATTTCATTTGAATTTCGAAATGTTATTCTATCTGCCGTCGGATTAAATCTAGACTTAAAAAGGTAGTCTAGTTTAGGGAGTTTTGTAAAAGCAGAGTCGGCACCAATATACGGTCTTTCAAAATATGTATTCCAAAAAAAAAGACATTTTGTCATTCGACGTCATGTTTGATCATACACTCTATAATTTCACATTTTTTGTTTGATTCTGAGGAATTTCTTGCTGCATCTCCGGAGTTCTAGGTACAATACTAATAAAATGTATATGGGACCAACTTGGAGTTAAACTGAACTCAATGCAAGAAGAATTAACAAAATCGGTTCGTAAACAACTTACTGCATGCTTGCTTTGCGATTTTGAGAAGGTCCATGTTGCGGGATAACATTTTTAGACCATTGCATCATCATTATCTCAGCGTTTATTCCCAGTTGCAAGCGAGGCTTCCCGGGGTCCGGAAGAGTCCGGCTAAGATCAGCTTGCTTCTGTTTTGTGGAGCATTCTAGCTTTAGCCTCGGATTTATCTACTACTACGTGAGCAAAGCTGGAATTGTTGGAAATAATGACCCATGACAGTTCCTATCTAGGAGGAATTCCATAGTAACTGAGTTACCTGACCTGGATGTTGACTCTTTCCGATGTAAATTTAAAGGATTATTGATATTTACTTGGCACCTACCTAAACTTAACTAATACGTTTTGTTTGTGCACGGCACACTTGTAACTTGTACGGTTTGAACGGTTTTTCTTGCTGAGAGTTAATTTACTGTCTGACAAAACAGAAATACTTACTTTCACGGCCAATTTTAACTTAGTTGGGTCCTGGAACTCAGCTGTCATATTGTGTAAATCAATTTTAATTTTTTTCAACGTACTTTTCAGCGTCAAACTTTTCTCGGCCTCAGTGATAAAATCTTTCTTAGCTGAAGTGAGCTTTTCGTTAAGCTGTTGAATCTTGAGTTCTAAAATATAGACATGTACCTACAGTTCTGTAATTTTTGTAGCCTTACGTTAGCCAGGTTACGTATGTAACTGCATATTACGCATATTCATTTCTAAAACTGGGCAATACTACATAGCTATTTAACATGCGCTAAGTACCTACGTAGTACCTACATAAGTGGATATATTTCATAACAATAAAGCAAACTTATGTTCAAACTCACAATACTTACTAATGTGATAAAATAGCCAGAATGATGCTAAAGCAATGTGAGGGGCGAAAAAAATTACAACTGAACTTATACGATATGAATATTTTTACCGCGAAAATCTTTTTTCTTTAGGAGATTTTCCAAAGACACTTCCAATTCAAGTATACGCACTTTTTTCGCTTTTATTTCGCGTTCTAACGGGTCTATCTGTATTCAAAAAGAAAATTATGTAATATTTATACAGCTGTAACTTCTTTCTTATCAATAGGTACGTAGGTATACCAAGCCTACTTCAGTGAATATAAAATTCTATAAATATTCTGATATTGTGAAAACAACTATACCAAGATCATGTTTCACATTTAGCAGTTTTAACTCCTCATTCTCCATGTCGTCTATTTGATGTCGTAATTCTCGTATATATCGCTGTTTTGGCTCTATCTACATACACATTTAACGGCATTCAATCAGTAAGTAGGTACCTACTTACAAAATTTTTCAATTGTGAAATGTGAAATGGACCTACCTGATTTTTAAGTTCTGTTATTTTAAAGTTCAACACAAACTTATACTTTTCAAGTTCCTGCTTCTTTCTTTTTAATTCGTAAATTCGTTTCTCTTTGTCTTGTATGGTACCGTCTCTCTCACCGATTTCTTTCTTCAAATCAGCGACATCACGTTCCAGAGTTGAGATGACTTTTTGAAACTGTTTATGTTCGGCTAAAATCATAAGACACGAATCATATCAATCATTACGTCATTATGATGGTAGAAATTTTCTTTATTTCTAAATATTTTCTCATAAATTAATATGTAAGTAAGTATGGACCTACGTTCTGCGGACAACTTACGACTTATTTATTTTGCTGCTTGGCAATAGAATGAAGGTGCCATCAGTGGGTACACTGATGGCACCTTCATTCTATTTTAATAATTGTATTTAGAATAATAGCATACCTTTTAACTGCAAAATTTGGTGTTTAAATTCATCGATTTCTTTGTTAGCGCTTATCAGTTTCTTTTTCATAAGCCCAGTTTCTCCTTTTAGTCTTACATTAGCATCCTTTTCTTCCTTTAACTGTACTTCGTAAGCAGTCCGAATTTCGATTATTTCACGATCTGCGTCTTCTTCTATTGAACCTTTTATGTTCTCATGCTCTCGTTTTTCCATGTCTGCTTGTTCTTGCAGCTATCAATCATTTCAGAAATTTTACGTCAATAAATGGTAACGGGTCTGCTGATCTATACATATTATATATTTTTTTAAAGAGTACCTACTAGTTAAAGAGTTTTTTGTACCTACCCCTATATGAAAATGAATATTTCTCTAAATGTCCCGTTTCGGTACCTATTGCTATAACTACGTAAGAATACCAATCACCCGACTTTCTAACAGTTATAAAATGAATAGTTATGGTTTTTAGGTAGGTACCTACAGGTTATGTAAACATTTAAATTTAAATTGAAGTACTTATTAAACTTATCATAGCTCTTGTTACTCGTATAACATGATTTCTTACAAATGCTTCAGAAAGCTTCGCTACTAACCTACCTCTTGTAACATAAGATCCTTTTCCTCTAACTTAGCTTCAAACATATTGTTCATTTCTCTCAAAGCAAGTCTTTTGCTGTCCGCTAAGTCTTCAAGTCGCTGCTCATAATCCTTACGCATCCTAGCAGTTTTATCTTCGAGACTCTATTCAGAAAATTAAGTAATTAGCTATTAGTTGCATTTAACTCACCGTATTCTTGTATATATATTTAAAATTCACAAATCGATGATACTTTATTACACAGTAAATCTCACCTGGTATCTATCATACTCGCTAATAAGTTTGATGTTGAAATCTGCTTCCAAGGCTTGCAAGGTTCTTTCATGACCTGATCGCAATTTTGCAATATCTTGTTGAATCATACCTATTTCATGAGTATGCTCGTTTTCCATAGTCTGTCGAAGTGAATGATATACAGGTCAATCAAAAAATTTAAATAATATATATATATATTTATTTTTGTCTGTGAATAAACAATACTTACTTCATTCTTATCCTTTAGTTCTTCAATGGCGGCGCAGTAGCCTTCATGAACTTCTTTCAGTTTTTCTGCCTGTGTCGCCTCAGCTTGCCGCAGTTGATATGTGTGTTCCGTTTCTAGTTCACTCATTCGCGTACTTAACAACTACAATTAAATAGAATAATACAATAAGTATTAAATCAGTACTTCAATAATAATGACTTTGTTTCGATTTTGCAAAACTCCTTACTTTTTAACAAACTAAGAATTTGTATAATATGCCATTATTTATAAACATAATTATGGAGAATCATTTAATAGGTAAGTATCTAATCAAGATTTTTAGGGGATAACCAGATTCCGCTGTTTAGGCTTTCTTGATAACAAAATTGTAATGTAGAGTTAAAATATCTTGGTAGGTCTATACCTATTTATGTTATATACGTCGAGAAAATATCAAAAATAACAACCTGATACACACTGAGTCATACAATTATGAAAAACACATAAAAAGGGCTTCAGAGGTTAACGCATTAATGAAAACTGGTCAAATTTCTTACGGGGTTACTTATTATTAGGTGTTTTACTAACGTTTATGTTATTTATTTTTTCTTGCAAATCTTTCTTGCTTATCAATATTTCTTTTGAGTACGAAAAATCTTTGTCTAATGCTATAGCTCTGCCGTCCGCATTGGTCAATCTCCAAAGACATATCGATGAATCTTCAGCAACGGAAACCAGCGTTTGATCATCATATGATAATGCAATTGCTGTGACTGGCTTATTATGCATATGAAATTCGGTGAATATAGCTTTGTCTAACAGTGGTAGTTGAACAGCAGTCACGCCACCTTGACCACCAGTGATGAACAGCATCAAGTCAGAACGAGACAACAAGATAGTATCAAGTCCACAATTGATTAAGGGCAAATTCCTTCTAATAGAGTTAGAACCAATTTCTTTTATTTCGCCATCTGTACCGACTCCGTATGTCGTTTTTCCTGTGCTGCAACACATCAGTTAATCAATTAAAAACAAAGAGCTTCATCTAAAGATTTAGATCGGAAAAAGAGAACATCTAGAACGGGATTGAACCCGCGACCAGTCCCTTACAGGGAGAATGCTCTGACCAGCTGAGCTATCTAGACACGTCCCAGATATTCGAAATTCTCCGATATATTATATACGTCTTAAAGCGAGGCTGGAGCCATCTACCGTAATTCTTGCGAACTACGGAAACAATGAATAACTTTACAGTCATTTTTAGGGTTCCGTTGCCAAATGGCAAAAAACGGAACCCTTATAGATTCGTCATGCCTGTCTGTCTGTCTGTCCTTCCGTATGTCACGGTCACTTTTTTCCGAAACTATAAGAACTATGCTGTCGAAACTTGGCGATGTATTATATGAGCCGCATTAAGAATATCACACAAAAATAAACAAAAAACAATTAAAAAAAAATTCGTGTGAACCTATATTATATGGATAGGTCTTCAAAAATGATATTGAGGTTTCGAATATCATTTTTTTGTTAACTGAATAGTTTACGCGAGAGACACTTCCAAAGTGGTAAAATGTGTGTCCCCTCCCACTTCTAAAATAAGAGAATGATAAAACTAAAAAAAAAACGATATACATTACCATGTAAACTTCCAACGATAATTGGTTTGAAGGAGATCTAGTAAGTAGTTTTTTTTTAATACGTCATAAATCGTAAACCGCAATTTACCTTTCATTCAATCAACTCAAATATAGTAAGTGTCACTGTCTGTGTCTGGGTAGACGGGACTGGGAGTAAACCAGTCTCCATAGTCGCTGAATCGGTGCCATTTAAATTTCTTGGGAGAAAGATAGACTATAAAGGACGCACACCATCCTTAGATGAAGTTGTCGATACGTTTATAAATGACCTAAATAAGATAGATCAGCTACCACTGAACAATATCAAAAAAGCTTGGATATATGACAACTACTTAACATCACGTCTGACTTGGCCTTTTCTGGTGTATGAATTCGGTAAAACCTTACTGGCGAAAATAGATGCAACTGTCATAAAATCACTAAAATCGTGGCTTGGACTAGCGCACTCTGCTGATTCCTCTGCTCTATTTAGGGATCAAAATAATTTTGGGATGAAACTTAAGAAACCATCGGAGCTCTATAAACACCTTAGAGTTACCAAACCCCACATCTTAGGTAAATCCCAAGATGACACAGTCAGGGCACTCCCGAAAGATAATAACGCGTCCGAGCTTGAATCTAGACTCCTATTCCATAAACGATTTATGATAGGGGCCCAGTCGAAACAGAGTGGGGTTGGGAGTACGAGAGCCAGAAAGGGACCAGGATATAAGTACTTAAGTCCTTTCTAAAACAAGACGAAAATGATAAACATCGAGTGCACGCGATGAATTTGGAAATCCAAAATGAATGGTTGACAATGGGAGAGTTCTGCATACCGATGGCCTTAAAGTGGCGCACCTTTATCTATGACTGGTCGCCAGCCCTGTTAAAATTCTATCTTAACGCCTTTCAGATGACCCTCCCAGACCAGAGTAATCTGGTAAGGTGGGGGAAGGCCACAGAAAAACAATGTTATACTTGTGGTGAGGCAATAGGGACGGCTAGACACATATTAGTAGAATGTAGGGTGCTTCTCGATAGAGGCCAATACTCACGCCGCCACGATAAGGTGCTTATCATCATACGTGAAGCAATGAGTCTGGCAATAGCTAGAGCCCAAAAAGGATTGACTACTAACAGACGTCATATCAACTTCGTGTCTGAAGGTTCATCCATAACATCCAGGAACAAACCTTATTCAATCTTAGATACTGCCCCAGATTGGACTCTCCTAATCGACACGTATGAAAAGCACTATAAAAATCAGGAGGATGTTGGGGTTTCGTCATCTAGACCTGACATATTCCTTTATTCTAAGAGGTTAAAACATGTGGTTCTTGTGGAACTTACTGTACCGTGGGAAACAAATATACCGAAGGATCACACAATAAAGAAAAATAAATACCTACTATGATCTCACAAACGAATTAATCAACAACGGTTACGTGGTTAATTTGTATGCAGTGGAAGTGGGAGCGAGAGGTATACCAGCAAAATCTCTCTATAACCTACTTAAAGATCTAGGCCTATCGAGAGCTACAATAAGCTTATTACTAGGACGAATGTCTAAAGCGGCACTAGTAGGTTCGCATCAAATTTGGTTTAGGCAGGGAGGGGAACTTGGGTAGTGAAGGTGAGTGTTGATGTACATTAACAAACAGGGCCCCTTCTAAACCTACACTTGGGTCGCAAGTCCCAGGCACTGTCCCGAGTTCCCAAGTCAGCAACGCGATGGACCTGGCACCAGCACGGAGAATCCATGGATTGCTAAGAATAAAACTCATTAAAAATCTAGTTAAAAAAAAACATTATGTTACTTGCTGCTACGGAACCCTTAATGGGCGAGTCCGACTCGCATTTGGCCGCATTTTTTAAACATTGTTTTTTGATGACTCCGCCTAATTAATTCAAATAAATTTTTAAGCATTTTGTATGCTTACTTTTTCTAAAGATTTAGATCGGAAAAAGAGAACATCTAGAACGGGACTTGAACCCGCGACCAGTCCCTTACAGGGGGAATGCTCTGACCAGCTGAGTTACCTAGACACGTCCCAGATATTCGAAATTCTCCGTTATACTAAAAACGTCTTAATGCGACGCTGGAGCCATCTACCGTAATTCAAAGATGTTCTCTTTTTCCGATCTAAATCTTTAGAAAAAGTAAGCATACAAAATGCTTAAAAATTTAATTGAAAGAGCTTTATGATAATATTGTCTATGTACGTCGCAACGAAGATATTTTTTTATACTTAAATCTTATAATAAGTTAAACTCACTTGTTTACAACACATGCATTAAATTGGTTAGTTTTCAATATAATCTCTCCAACTCTCTGACCAGTAGACATGCTCCATTCGTATACGGCACCCTCGGTGCCGCATGACACAAGTGTTAAATCGTTGGCTGACCATGCCAAACAAGTTATCTAAGGACATAAAGTTCCTCATTTTTATTTCTATACCTACCTAAATTCGATTTATATTACTTTCAATAACAAACACATATTGAGGTAACATATATCCCAACCTTTCCATTATGGCCTTTTAAATTAAATACATTTTGGAAAGACACTGATGAAAATACTTGTATAACTTGACCATTGACTGCTGCGAAAGTGTGCCCATTACAACTAAATTTCGCCCGTTTACAATTCCTTATAGGAAATTCACGCATCACTTCAAAGTCATCAATCAAGACTACCATGAATCGAAGCTTGTCGGAAAAACCAACAATCGCAAATAGACCTGAAAGAAAGTTAAGTGATTATTCTGTTTGACAAAGAGTTTTAATCACAGTTTTAACGTAAGTAGTCGGTGGATTTCGATTGGTTAACATAGAAGAAAAAACTAAACAAACGTAAATGTGTCAGCTAATACAAACACCCCTCGTGACGTAAAGGTTGATCAATCCGAATAAGGAGGCCGGTGAAACGTTACCTACACACCCATAAATCCAATAGAATAACCGTTGCCTGCCTGTTGCTGTTAACCGGGTAATTTTTGATTGGCCGTATGTTCACCGTCGAATGGAAAGCAGATCTATCCCTTATAAGGTACCCACAGGACACCCACGATAAAATTTGGAGTGATTGTAATACTTAACCTAAGTTTAATAATTTACAGGGAACCATCAATCAATTGCAATCCACTGCTGAACATAAGCCGCTCCTTTCCCAATGCGCGCCATAGCAGATGATCTTCCGCCTTGCGCATCCAATCTATCCCAGCTACCTTTTTCAGGTTACCATTTGCTCAGGATTTATATTTAGTGATTTCCCACTTTCCGTTTGCCAATCCACAGTTTCCACTCTAGTAATCGGTTGCTCCATCGAATCATCACTTTACCTAAATGGACACTTACCTAAAATTATTATTAACGCGCTACTAGAGGATTTTCTTTGTATGTAAATAAAATAATGACTTGCGTATCGCTATAGGCATGACCGAGGGACGGATACCTGCTGTACAGCAAATCTATTATAGCATAATTTAAAATTAAATCTATGGGATTACGTACCAGTGGGATGTAAAGATACGCAATGAATCTCCTCTTGATACAATTTAATCATCTCTACATCATCTGTCATGTAGTTCCAAATCCTGATACTTTTGTCTAGTTCCCCCGCAGTCATAAATATTGGTTTCCAAGCACACATGGCGAGAGAATTAATTTTTCCGAAGTGCATAGCTGGTCCAAGCTCGGTGAAAGCAATTTCAGGATTCTGAAAGTAATCAGAAAATGTTAATTAAATTATAAGTAAATGTGCACACGAAATGATATTGTATTGAATCAAATATCTTACAAAAAACTACAGATAACTGATTAAGACTATATGCTTTTCGTTTTTTATATGTTGTTGTTGTTGTTAAATTGTTTTTAAATACTGCATATCTAATGCAGTGTTTATTTTTGTTTCCAGATTATCAATACTATCGCTTGAAATTATAGCCTTTGTATCGTTAGTCAATAGCACGAGTTTTATGTCTTTCTCTTTCCTATTCCATCATGAGACCTGAATCATCACTTGTCTAGTTATAACTATAATCCATTCATTGCAATTATTTCAATGAAAGCCAAGAGCATTGAGTCAGGCATGTGAGACGATGCTATAGCATTAAGTCAAGGTAACCATGTTGTGGAAATATCACATACTAGCGGCCGCCCCGGCTTTCACGGGTGGACATTTATAGCCTATGTTTATCAGGAATAACATTCTGATAATGAAAGAATCTGAATTCATATATCGGTCCAGTAGTTTTAAATATATTGGATACGTACAAACATACATATTATTTATATTTATAATAATATTGTAGATGTAGAAGAAGTATAGAAGAAGTAACTGTAGGTGCCAAAGGAGTCGATCTTATCGACAGGACCTATGTAACAAAAAAAAATTTTTATAGTAAGAATAGGGTAAAGTAAAGGGGCCCCGAAAATTGCAGTGCCTAGGCAATAATCCGGCGCTGGTTGTGTTATTCTAGGCTATTTATATATAATTTATATACCAATAAATATTATATATCTATGTACCAAACTTCAGCCAGATCCGTTCAGCCGTTAGAGCGTGACTGAGTAACAAACATAGGTACAAACATCTGCACAAACTTTCACATTTCATAATATTAGTAGGATATAAAAGTAAATGTACAGCCATACCCTGCTAATAATAAAGTAAACCAAAATAGATCCTGGTCAAAAAAAAATACTGATCTAAGGAGTCTAAACTCTGAAGGCGCTCTAATCTAAATACCACTTAGATTTTACCGAGTAGCACTATGGGTGCTAAGACCAGCAGTGCCTAGACCTGCTATATTATACAAATACTCATCTATCTAAGTATCTAGATACTGTAGAGACCTACCTGTAACATATGCTGTCCAAATAATTTTACAGTATATAACTGTTTCCTTTGCGTCGTTATAAGCAAAGCCTCTTGATTTGGATCCACCGCTATGTGCTCAATACTGTCAAGTTCTGACCAGACTGGATACTCCCGGGTGTGCCTTTACAAAAATCTTTATGTAGGTATAGTCGCTTAACATGTTATTGGGTGTAATATTGTGTTTGTTCGGCGTCACATTATCAAAATCTTATGTGTGGGATGTAGACTGCTGAACATAAGCTTTCACAACAAACTTACATCGCCTAAGTACGTCTAACGACTCCTTCCCAAAGACCCTGGACGGTCACTACCAGTTGATCCCACTTTATAGGTACATTTAAATTCCACGGTATTTACCTACTCGACAAACTTTTTTCCTCAGTGGTCGTCGCTGTGTTACGTTATGGTAATTGAAAGTCAACCGAATTAAGTAATCTTGGAAATGACTGACCAATATGAGCAAGATTGTAACATCGTAAACAATAGGGTACCACCCTATTAGACCCGGAGAAATTCTAAACCTACCAAAGGAGCTGTCATCAATCAATCAATGAAATCAATCAATTAAGCTATTGCAGTCCACTATACTGGACATAGGTCTCTCCCAATAGTCCTAATGCTATGGAGTTGTGATGTTGATGACTACTATTTATTTAATACTATTTGTTGCCCGTGGCTCCACCCGCGTGGAATTCTGATCCTGTTACCGCAACCCATGGGACCTATTTCAAGGATGAAAAGTAGCCTATGTATTATTCCAGGCTACAATCTATATCTGTATGTCAGGATAGGAAGAAACTGTTTGGTGTTGTAATATTTAGAAATACTTCAAGAAAACGCAGGCAGTCTTACTTTTAATACTTACTTAACGTTAATAAAAAGATGTAATTTATTTGGCTTGGTATCACTATATAAGGTGTCACAAAATTAGGTCTCTGAATTTGGTGAGATGACTTGGTATCGGCAAAATATGTATTTGAAACAAAAAAAAATATCGGGTAAAATAAAAAAAACTGGAAATGAAAAAAAAAAACACCATCAGCGACCAGCGTCACGCGACGCGACGAGCCCGTGACGTACGTGGTAGGCGTGCAGTCCTTCTCCTCGCAGTATTCTCCAAGCGGATGTGTGGGGGTACCTTAATCGCGACCAGCGTCACGTGTGCTCGTCGCGTCACGTGACGCTGGTCGCTGGTGGTGTTTTTTTTTTTCATTTTTATATATTTTTGTTTTCTTATTTTATTTTATTTTTTTTCTTTTTTTTCAAATACTTACATATTTTGTCGATACCAAGTCATCTCACCAAATTCAGAGACCTAATTTTGTGTATGTAGGTACACTAGGTACTGGGGTGCGACTGGTTGGATCACCTCCAAGTTTGGTGCACCCTGGGCAACGTTGGCGATGACGCATCATTGATTGCTCCTCTGGAGTAGTTGGCGTCAACGTCAACGGCCAGAGTCTGACCAACCGGCCCTTCACAGGGCCAGCTGACCCCATTGCACGACGGGGTCGGGGCATGGCGGGCCTGCAAGGCCCGCGGGGGTGGGGGCCGCTCCAGGTACCCCTATGCTGTTATCAGAGGGGACACTGCGAATGGCCCAGGGTCAGTCGGAGTGCGAGGGATATGCTCTATGGGTAACCTTACACCCCGGCGTCTGTAGACCCGAGACGGCGTGCGGTTTTGGCCGGTTCAAGCCCGACATAACCGCCCCCGCTGGCCGGCGAGGGGGTATCCGAAGGGATTTCCGCACAAAAAAAAAAGGTACACTAGGTACTTACTTGTAAGACTTTTTTGAGACTCTAAATACATTTCTCTTTCTCCAGTGATGAGGTGTTTCCTTCTCAAACATATGAACATAACCCGGTCCGCAAGCAAACACAAAACCTAAGAGAAATTATTGAATATTAGGCTCACCATGCTTTTAATTTGTAGGTAGGTATACCAATACTTAAATACTTACTAAAAACTTTTTTGCTCTACAAGGGTACGTCTAATCACCAATGACAATAAAACCACTCTAATCACAGACTACGCAGCAATCCTTGGGAACCATACATTTTATATCACATCTTGATTTCTTAGGTAGTATAACTTGGCTCCTGCGTAAAACTTACCTTTGGCAAAGTTTACAAAGTTTGTGACTGGAAAGCTTTCTTCTGTGGTAGGAACTACGCTGGTGGTATCTTGTTTACTCGAAGTACTTGCTTTATCACCTTCTTGTTCTCCTCCCCTGTTTATAATAGGTTCAAATTATATGGCGGTATTCAAAGATATCTATTATTCATAACTTTATTTAACGAAGTAGGTACTTACTAAAATTCTCTCACGCGTATCTGCCTATAAAAATTTGTAGGCATTAGATAACCGCTTTCAAAAGAAAAAAAAAATATTGAAAGCTGTCTGACGTAATAAGAGCTCGGCTTATTTAGGAAATATTCTTGAGCAAATTGTACTTAATTACGCCTCGGACAAGTACGTTTTGTATTTTTTATGCAGTTCTTTTGAATTCTTATACACACGTTTTTTCATGGTAAGGATAAGATAAGATACTCAGATTACTCAAGTTTTTGTTTTAGAATATTCGTTATAATTTTTAACCAATCATTATTGTTCGACGTGGGTTCCGTAGTACTCGTGGCATAGGGTGAATTTCCCAAATGGCTTTATTTTTGTCTTCGGTGAAATTAGTATTTGAAAAAAAGGAATATTGTTCTGAATTATTTTTTTTTGTATTCAATAGGTAGTTATTGGGTTGTGGCAAAAATATATTTTGGCTAGGACTATATATAAAGGTAGAAATAAATACATAAACCTCAATTTTTTTCAAATCGGTGCTGTCCCTCTACTTTTTTTACAAACAAAAAATCTTAAACACTAATAAGTAAGTTAAGTATATAAATTATTCTATTTCATAGAATATTAGTTTTATTATTAAAATATGGTATATTTTATTACATAATTAACGATTATTATTACTGAGAGACACAAAAGTACTTGTCCTGCAAAATGTTCTCATATCGCTGGACAAAAGTAAATTACACCTAACTTTACATAGACGAGTCCGACAGTGTCCCCACCCCAATTTTATTTCTCTCGTTAGTGCGATCTAGTGCGCAGTCAGGATGGACGTGTGTCCAATCGCTGCATATTCCCGCAAATAAAGTATGTACTCCATTTCAGTTGCTCCAACAATTATTTTATACTATCGGTGGTTGCATCTTTCTAGTGTAATGAGCAGTTTTATTATTGTTGTTTGGTTCTAATAGAGGTAGTAAGTGAATTAGCTTCATTGAATATTATTGAATTTATCCTAGATATAATGCATTTTTTCTAATTTTCTAAAAAGTGTGTAATTTCTCACGTCGCTGTTCTCATATCGCTGTAATCGGTGGTCTTTATTACCACGGATATGATAATTTACACCGAAAATGATAAGAAAAAATCAATCGGTGTCTTACATCTAATTTCGGTGTTTTGATTCATGATCAATGGACAGTTTTGTCACATCGGTGGATTGCATTATCATAGCGGTAGATCATTTTATCATCTCGGTGAGTCGTTTTATCATATCGGTAGACCCCGTGTGGTTTCGTTATAATAAAAAAAGAAAAGAAGAAAGTAAATATAATAACCTACGTACCTAAATAACCTCAACCTATTTAATTTAAAAAAATATAATCTAATTGGATTTCCAAGAACTCAGTTCTCCTTGGATATAATTATGATCTTCTTCAGGTCAGGTCTTCAGTTTTAAGTCACCCATGTAAAAATAAGGTACCTACTAACTATTTCCTTTTTGATGTTCAAAGGTGGATTATCATTTCGCTGGATATGTATTTCATTTCGGTGGATAAACTTATCATATCGGTGTACAGAGAAAATAATCGGTATTGGTTTGTCATGTCGGTGGAAACCAAACTTCAAACTGAATTTTTTTCCTTAATCTTAAATTATACGTTGATGATATTAAATTTGGGGATATATGATATCATAAAGATTACATAAAACCTGAAAATATCCAAAAAGCATATAAATGAAAAAGTTCACCGATATGATAAAAAAATGGCATTTGTTGAAATTCACCCCATAACTTTGCACCTATTTTCATGTGTTAGAAGATTCTCTCTAGCAGAACGGCACTGGAGACGTGCCAGTAGATGATAACTGGCGACGGTAACGCTACGCCGCCGCGGTACCGCTACATAGGTTAGAAATTTTCCTTCCTGTACGCTCCGCAGCTTCCCCTGCAAGGTAATTTCCTCGCCGAATACGCTACTGTGGTGACATATATATATTGCTACCAGTCATGGAACGTGAGATAGCCGATAGCCACTACTATTCTCCTAGATGTAACTAAGGCTTGGCGCTCTTACGCGACCATGAGCGGCTGAAGCATTTTCATGACGGTAAAAACTGGACATAACTTGCAGCTAAGAATACCAATGAACTACTTATAATAGAATGATACTCCTAACACGAGCATTTTGCTTAGTCATCAATATCATTCGAGGCTCAATCCCGGTTGCATCTAAATCTAAAGCTTGCACTTTGGAGCTCGGGATTCGCTCTTCTATTCTATTTTGATCCTCCTCCTCTTTTCTATTTTTGTTTATTTCGACTTGTACGGGAGCGACTGCCGTCTGACCCTCGAACTCCGAAAGAAAACCATGCGCCAGAGCCTCGTCCGCCAATCAGCAGCTGTAATTACCGGTTTACAGGCGTGGTTGACTTGCCTTGGCCTCGAAGATCTTGGTGAGGTCACAATTAATAAGAATATATTCATATACTTGTAATACATTTTTGACAAGAACTGAATATATTATATCGTGTTCTGTACCTTACTTCCTTAGTAACATCACAAACAAAATAATATTGTTATATAGCAACATCTAGAATTGTTTGATATGATGCCCACGGCCACATTCTATCATCGCACCGCTCGCCTCCGATAGGGAATTCATCCTCACACGTTGATACCGGGAACGGTGCGTACAGTTAGGTATGAAAGGCACTTTATTTCGTGCACCCTCAGGCTGTGGAATGATCTCCCTGTTGTAGTTTTCCCAAGCGACTACAATATGGGGTTCTTCAAGAAGGGCATTAGAAGGTTTTTGCAGGGTCGGCAGCGCGAGTGTAACCCCCCTGGTGTTGCACACCAGGTGGGGCGCGCGCTTGTTTGCCACCTGAGTGGTATAAAAAAATACTTATCTAAATACATACATATAAACTCTAACTTACTCATCTACTTTTTTTAATGACATTTCTATGACTTCCGAAGCTTGAAAGATACAGTTTGGCCGAAGTTCGCCATTTTCCACCATCATGATCATTCCATTATCTGTACCGAAGAGTATACGGTCCGGTGTCAACCACATGCAGGTACTTATGTTGATCTAACCGCACGTAGAACAAACCAATTATCTCGTTAACAGTGTCTGTAAATTCTAGTAAATAACCTACTGTAAGTAGACGTAGGTAGGTATTGGCAGTATACGCAGTTGGTATATGCCTATCTCCATAGACGTAATTTCGCAGAAGCATAGGGGTAGTACCTAGAGTAGTAAGAAAAAACCGGTAAAGTGAGAGTCGGACTCGCGAACAAATGGTTCTGTACCATTATTATGGCAAAACGTGAAAAAAGTGTGTGTACTTGTTTGGCGTAACAAAATAAAAATCTTTCTAAAAATTTTATCCTTCGTGTTACCCTACGTTTATAGAAATAATAATATAAAAAATATTTTAGTAATATTAGTATAAAGTAATATTTCAGTTAACTTCGTGGTGTCAGTTTTTCACGACGTGCGCGCGCATCGCAAAAATTTTACTTTCAACGCGCCAAAAGAAATATAACTTCAAAAATCACGTTTATTGTATGGGAACCCCCTTAAATATTTATTTTAATGTGAATATTCAATTAAATATTCTGTTACTATTTCAAGCGTTTGCCTATTGCTGTTATTTATATCTAGCAAAAAATAAAACCCCTCAAATATTTAATTTATTCTGTTTTTAGTAAGTATTTGTTGTTATAGCGGCTACAGAAATACATCATCTGTGAAAATTCCAAGTGTCCAGCTATCACGTTCATGAGATAATGCCTGGTGACAGACAGACGGACAGACGGACGGACAGTGGAGTCTTATTAAAAGGGACCCGTTTTACCCTTTGGGTACAGAACCACTAGAAGTTATATCTAGTGGTTAGTTAGTTATATCAGTTGATTCAAGTTCATGTTAAGAAACCAAATAGCAAAGGTTACCTCATGTCCCCCGAATAGAGCTGTGATTCCACTATTGCTACAACATAATAATGAAGCATTGGATAGACCGTTGTTCTGGTTTTCATAGTAACTTTTGAATGCCATGAGAATTACAAATTACTCGCAAGAGCTAACAAATTCAATTGAGTATCAAAGATTTCGTTTTATGCGTAGAGATCTCCAGAGGTGTTTTGATTATTTTCCACGAAAATTCATGGTTGTTTTTTAAGGTCATGTCTTCGGAGTTACCAATAATATACACAAAAGGAATAAGGACATTTCAAAATTCCGAATAACGAACGAACTTGCATCTAAACAAAATAAAATCACTTGGCTAGTTAAGTTTCCATATATACTTACATTTTCAGCCTTGCACCAACCCCATTGACGCCAAACTGTTTCAGAAACATTCATAATACGGAATGTGTATGGCCCAGTTATTACAACCAATGTAGCATCTGCGGGATTACATTGCACCTAAAAAAATAAAACTTACTGACTGCAGTGACTGCGCTACAAGAAGAATTTTACTATATATATTTATTTAAGAATTCCTTACACTTTCGACGATTCCCTGGCCGCTCGGGTTTTGTGCCTTTGCATGACTCTCAACCTTGCCCTTATCCCAATTGTAATAATATAAATACCAATCAGGTTCCCCAGTTATCGCCACAAGATACTTGGAGTCATAGGTAAACTGCACGCATGCAAATTCCTTTGCTGAACAATTTTCAAAGGGTACTGTTAATATCTTACGCCTTTTGTATGTGGTCAAGTCATACACTGTTATTATTGGCTTTTGACCCGCTTCTTCGGCTATTTCGTTTAGAGCCAACCATCGTCTGAAATGTAAGCCAAAGTGAAAACTTGTCAGTAAGCTTGAATAGTGTGAAGCACGGAAAGTAACGATTAACGCCAAAATATTTTCACGCACATACAGATTACGGGCACTTACCGATTAGGTGCTAGAACTAATGACTTGATAGGTTTGTGTTTGTCCTGCAGTCGTATAAACTTTTGTTTTTTCTGCAGATGGTTATGAATAACAATGACTCCTCCGGCAGGGTAAACAATCTCCGACTCTGACAAGTAATGAGCATTATACCTGCATAACAAACGTGATATGATCATATTAGTTTTGATATGTAATCAAAATGTATCTATTTCATACAACTGACATACAAACAAATGATCTAAATCTATATTTTTCCGATATAAATCAAAAGGAACAATGATCATCATTATCATCTCAGCGTTGTGTCCCGATTGAATCTGAGGCCTTCACCTCGAAGCCCGGAGACCATTTTACTGGTTTTCTTTCTCCACCTCGCACGACGGCATCCACGGTAGTGAGACCATGGTAGTAAATTATTATAGCAATCATAACGAATTACTGTATCGAGGATACGAAAGACAATAACAATATTTAGAACCGCAGACGCGCTGAAATTGTGCACCTTCATACATTTATATACTGAACTATTGCTGTTAAATGAACTTAATCTTGAACAATTTCGTCACGAGCAGAACAGCAGAAACTTTAGCGACGTATCTGTGTCATGTTTCAAATTAGGAGAGTACGTGCCATTTTTAAGGGATGACTAAGGAAAAACGCACTGCGGGTCTCATCCGTGATGTAAACTGGCACAGAACCACTCGGCTATCCTTAGTGACTATAGGTGAATCTAAGTATGCTTTAAGTAATTGTGTTCAGAGGATGTCCCACCTAGAATTTTAATATTCTTCAGTAGCCTCTGCGTGCTGGACTCCAACGTCCCCACGTAGGCTTGTCAAAGAACAAGTTATCTTCCTTACAAGAAGGAACATAGCCGTTATAGGGAGAAGTTATATAATTACTGAATAATATAGTATGTACTTACTGTATGTCCGTTCGTAAGCCGTAAAATATGCGAGCCGAAATATTAGGAGCTGTTAAAGCAGCCATAATAACTTATACAAAATTATAAATCTAAGGTAAAACAACAATAATTATTGAAAGTTCAAACACTACTCTCCAAACGTATTTATTCATTGACAAGTTGCCATGGTAACGAGTAAAGTATGTAACTATGACCTCTTTTGTAAATTACAGGTCAAGTGTCAATTCTTGTTGATGAATATTTTCTTTCATGTGAAATCTGACTTAAATGCAACGCTGCCTGCTGTAATGGATATATACCTCAGTTTATGTTATTGCACCATACAAGTAGGTACATTATTAGAATCTAGGCTCGATATCGAGGTTAGGACGTTGCCTGCCTACTACCAACCTATGAACCCCCATCAATATTAGATTTTAATCAATACACGTATATAGGTACTCATTTCTTTCAAAAATATGTAGCTGCCGTCATCATGAGATTGCTAATCACAAAAGTTCAAATTGGGATCAATTCAATCCCCACCATTCATAATGATAAAATATCACGGTTGTTTACATAAGAGATAATATAAAGTAGGTACATATTATATAAGTAGAGTTCCAGAGAGATATAGAACTGAGCTATTTACTCGGACAAAGAACTGCGCATACACTATTTAGCAGGACACTGTCTGATTGGACCTCAATGTCGTCTGTAGCAGCGCATCCTCTTTGCAATTTCCAAGATAAGTCGTTGCTTCCTCTCCCTGACGCTGCCAATATTATATAATTTTTACTTCTATCCTTCTTCGCAGTCCTATAGGATCAACAAGGAAGTAAGTTATAATAATACTCGTAGATACGCAAAAAAAAGTAATGAATTTCATTAGACAAAACTGTGAAAACGCACTTTAGTTATGTTTAACGGACGAATCTGTTGAAATCTAGTAGTATGATACATATATCTCATAGTAACCGTAATCAAGTCGAACCAAACTGCGTAAGAAAATGCTGCGTTATCACGTTTTACTTGTTTAATTTCGTTGAGTTGAGGTAGTTTAATTTTACTTGATTTCAACTACAAGTATTTTGACTGGTGTAATCGGACTTTAATCTAAAGAAAATGACTTATTATTATACTTACATTTAAATGTTTTGTTCCAATTAATTAACCACGATTAACCTTAACAACGTATTTATTGGACAAGAAAGGAGATAACTGCCGGTTAACGAGTGACCCCAACAATTAATTGGCTGTATTGGACTAGCTGCAATGATAGAGAATTACTTATTCTTTTCCATAAGACAGGGCGCGATAAACGAAATATCTATTCTTGCAACATTAGAAGTAGGTAGGTAATGCATTCGTGATACAACGGATGCTTTTAAGAAACCATAAGCTGTCATGGTGGTCATAAATTATAATATTGCATACTCCTTCGTGTCAACGACTCTACATCAATCAAAAAATTGGTGTCAATAGTCGGCCCCACCAAGATCCTCGGGACCCAAGCCAACCTCACTTGTGAGCCGGTGAGACTTTCCTCTCGAAGTTAGGGGACAGACGCAGTCGTCCGCGTAAAACTCAAGATAAGTCACATTAGGAGGAGAAATCGTAGGAGGACGTATCCCAGACTTCAAAGATGGACATATAAGAACGCGCATTTTTTCTTTGAAGTAAATCTGTATTTCAGTTACTTTTTACTCAAAAACTACTAAAAAGTCTTGATTAGAATCAAAATCTGCCGTATGTTTGATCGTAATTGGTTAAGTAAAACCGCATATATGACCAAAAAACGATAACCGACCCCCGCTGGTACAATGAAATAGCCACAATCGCGATTGATTTGCTGTCGTTTATAGCAACAATCGCGGTTGATTTGCTGTCGTTTATTGAAGAGTTCTGTTATCTGTCTCCGAAACTAATTATTAGATCAGACCATTTCGGAATAAATGTCTGTCTAGTAATATAAATATTTTTACAAATCCGTCTACAAATGAAGGAGTTATGCACGAACATACATACAAAAAATATAAACATCCGAATTGAGAACCTCGTATCCTCCTTGTTTGAAGTCGGTTAAATAAAACTATAAATTTTACAATGTAACCTACAACCTACCTACCTCATATACAGTGTTAAAAACTATCAAACCATAAACCTATCACACACTGAGCATCTCAGATAAGATTAGTTTCGAGGAACGCATAAAAAAAGTTGAATAATTTTATTATGTTCTGTTTATGCACTGGTGTGCACTGACCACCTATCTGCCGGCAACAAGCTAAAAGGCGGCTAAGTGACATCTATATATAGGTCAATATCAAATTTATATGATTTTAGATTGACATGGTCATTTACATTAAAATTAGAAAGATAAACGGGATATTTACCATGTTTAGTATCTTTTTCGAGAATCCGATATTTCGGCACTGTTACAAGTACCATGATCTCGAAAAAGATACTAAACATGGTAAATATCCCGTTTATTATTCTAATTTTAATAGCAACTTTATTCTGGTAAATGCTCAAAAACATATCCATAGAAAATACTAGCATAGATTTTAAAATTAGCATTCTCATTTTTCAGCTCTAGCTCGAAATTTGCTATTTCACTTAGCCGCTTTTTAGCTTGAGGAGGGCTATGTAATTTATACAAGATAAAAGGTGAATTTTAAATATTATTATTGAATAATAATTAATTATTTTCTTTCCGAGTTTCAATGTATTTTTCGGCTGTGTTAATTTTATGAAATCGTACGTATACCACTTTTTTGTTTCTAAGCTTTAAAATGCTGGATCTCAACGTAGCTAAACTCTTTAGACTTTAGAGCTTTATCACCAAGTGGCTCAAGCATTGCGAGTTCCTAGTGTGTACATAAACCAAATGCCAAGGCCGCAAAAGACTATGAACCGCAAGACCCGACAGTATTATAATTTGCAAATGTGCCAATAAATTTATTATTACCTAATTAAGCTCGAGCTCTACAAGTGACAGTTACTACTAAAATTATTAGAAATAGGTTTCGTGCAGCTACAATTCATCGACCAACTCGATCTAGCTATGGGAACTCAAACCGAAACAAGGTTAATTATGCTTGGAGGAAAGAATAGACTCTAAAGAGTTTTTTTTTTTTTTACGTGCGGAAATCCCTTCGGATACCCCCCCGCTGGCCAGCGGGGGTGGTTATGTCGTGTCTCAACTAAAACCGCACGGTGTCCTCCCCAAGTGTCCGTTGCCGGGCACCCCGGGTAAGCCCTCGAAAGGATAACCCCAGGGTTGCCGGCGGACTTTGGCCGCCACCGCGGCCTCGCCTGGTGGGGTCGGGTTTTATCCCGCTTCGGTGAGTTGGCAGGCGTGTGTAGGGCACACACGACACGCCTCCGCCACGGCCTGCTTCTGTAAGGACGGCGAGTCGGCCAACTGCCGTCCTCAGGCCCCGATCATGGAGGTCGGTAGTCCCGGGCGTAGATGAGTCTGCGGCGTCCTCGCCGCAGACTGCGAAACTCGGGGGGCAGGGTTCTTTCCCGCTCCCTCTCCGCCGTCTCTTTCGCGCGCATTACCTGCTCGCAGAAAGAGGCGGCGGCGTGCCACTTGCTCCCGTCGGAGACCACGGCCCTCACCATGGTCTCCAACGAGAGAACGTCCACGCCCAGGACCGCAACGAGATCCCGGCGTTGACTCGCCCACGCAGGGCACTCCACCAACGTGTGGAGCGCCGTGTCTTTGCCAGGATCCTCGCAGTGCTGGCACTGCGGCGTTGTCTCCCGGTGGATGCGCCACAGATACTTACCGAAACACCCGTGTCCGGTAACCATCTGGCACATCCGGTAGGAGAGGTCCCCATGGTCCCTCTCCAACCACTCCTTCATGATCGGTCTCACCGCCGCAATGGTGGATTCCCCCCACCTTGGGTGCTCAAGTCGCACCCTCCATGTCTCCATGAGTTCCTGGCGGAGCAGGGACCACTGAGCCCTGATTTCTCGGGGCTCCGGCCTATGGCCCCGCTCCAGCGCCTCCTTGCGCCACTGGAACAGCAGCGCAAGGGCTCTCGCTTCCAGGTCCCATGGAGGGGTCCCAGCTAGGAGACATGCCGCCTCGACGGAGATCGTGCGATACCCCCTGATGACTCTGACGGCCATCGCCTTTAACGGACTGTTAAGAACAGCCACGTTGCGGGCCGCCAGAGTCTCCGCCCATACGGGGGCCCCGTATAGGGCCATGCTTCGCACGATCCCCAGGTACAGTCTCCTAGTGGGGGCGTTGGGTCCCTTAACGTTGGGCATCAGCCGCGATAGCGCGGCCGCAGCCCCCCTCAGTTTCGGGACCACACTTCGGAGATGAGGTCCGAAGTCCCATCGGCTATCGAGTACGAGCCCAAGGTACTTCATCGTGGGCTCGATGCCGATGCTTACGCCCCCTACGGTTATGCTGGTTCCCGCAGGTGGCCCCCTCCGAGGCCCGTGAAAACACATAGCCTCGGATTTATGGAGAGCCACCTCAAGTCCCAGCCGCCGTATTCGACCCACGACTTGAGCAACCCCTGTCGTGGCCTTCAGTGCCGCGCTTCGGTACGTTGCTCCCCGCGCCATAACGAGGGTGTCGTCAGCATAGCACACTATGCTGACACCCTCGAGCAACGTACCGCGCAGCACCCAGTCGTATCCGATGTTCCACAGGAGTGGCCCTAGGACCGACCCCTGCGGAACACCGCACGACACTTCTCGCCGCCCTGGCCCTAGCCAGCTCGGGTAAACTATGGCCCTCTCGGATAGGTATGCCTCGACAATGCGGCGGAGGTAAGGAGGCACTCCGTGATACGCGAGCGCCTCCCTAACGCAGCTCCAGGGTAGGGTGTTGAAGGCGTTGGCGATGTCAAGAGACACCGCCACCACCACCCCACCCCGCGAGACTACTTCCTCCGCCAGGCGCCTAACGCGCATGATCGCTTCCACCGTGGAGCGCCCCCGGTGGAAACCGAACTGGTTGTCCGCCAGATCTGGCCCCACGTTCGTGAGATGCTCGACGAGGCGCTCTGCAATAATCCGCTCAAAGAGCTTGCACACCTCGTCGAGCAACACGATCGGCCGGTAACCGGATGGCTGGTCCGCCGGCCGCCCCGCCTTCCGGATAAGGACCAGTTTCCCCGTCTTCCAAGCCTTTGGAAACTGGCCCCTTTCGAGGCATGCGCTAAAGAGCGCCACCAGTCGAGGCCCTAGTTCCTCCAGGGCCAGGACCCATGCTCGGCCTGGAATGCCGTCGGGTCCGGGGGCAGTGCATTTCCGGGCTTTAAGCCGGAGCACTGCTACCCCCAGTTCACTCTCCCTGACTTCGGGCACATCGCTCTCGCTATTATCAGCGTCAGGCGCCTGAGGCGGAGCCATACGCGGAGGGACATGCTCCTCCGCTCTCGCAGGGAACAAGGAGCCCAGTATCCCCTCCAGCCGCTCCAGCTGGAGGCTCTGGGTCAGTAGGGGTGCCCTTGGGCGGATTTTGCCCCTGACCGCAAGGTAAGGACGCCCCCATGGGTTCTGCTCCAGAGACTCTAGCAGCTCTTCGCGGGCCCGCCGTTTGGCCTGCTTTATGGCTTCCTGGAGGGTCCTCTTGGCCCCCTTGTACGCCTCATACAGCTCCGCCTCTCGGGCTGCCGCATCGTCTGGGCGGCGACGCCCCAGGCGAAACCTGGTGTACTGGCGGCGAGCGGTCAAGCACGCTGCTCGCAGCTGTGCGAGCTCCGCTGACCACCAGTACACCTGTTTCTTTGCCGGGCCGAGCTTAACCCTAGGCATCGCCACATCACAGATATGCGACATGGCTCTCCTGAACCATTCCGCCTCTGCGTCGACATCGGCAGGCCTGGCCAGTGACGGAATCCAGGCCTGCACTATTGATACCTCCAGGAGAGCCTCCCGATCCAGGCGTCTGAGCGCCCAACGTGGATCCGGGGGATTCGCGATTGTCGGCGGCAGGTTAGTTGGAGGGGAGACGTTGAATCGAATATACTTATGGTCGGAATCCGTCTCCTCCTCCTCCACCACGCGCCAACCCTGGACGCGGCGGGCGAGAGCAGGGGTCGCGAATGCGACATCCACGACCGAACTGAGCCCCCGCCGCTCCCAGGTGGCGACACTCCCCCGGTTGAGGACCTCTAGACCACGGGTGTTGGCCCAGTCCTCCAGTACTCGCCCCTTGTCATTGGTTTCCCGGGAGCCCCAGGCCTGAGACCAGGAGTTGAAGTCTCCCAGGACCAAGACAGGACGAGGACGGCACGCAGCGAGAAGGATGTCCAGTTCAGCGAGCCATAGCTCAAGCTCGTACTGGTCAAGGCTTGGCGAGAAGTAGACGGCCACGACAGCCAAGCCCTCATAGTCCGCCGCGACGCAGCCTCTGCACCTTGCAATGAGTGCAAGGCGCGAGGTGTCCGCGGCGGAACCCCCGAAGACGGTCGCTACGCCGTCCAGGTCCACCGGGCTTCCGGGGTGGACCCAGTACGGCTCAGCGACCACGACCACTTTGATAGACCACTCCACGATGCTCTGGTACAGAAGATCCTGAGCACCGGTGCAGTGGTTTATGTTCGCCTGCAGGATGCGGATTGGTGTGTCCATTAATGGACGTCCATCTCCGCATCCCGCCTCGAATGTGGCCGCTCTTGAGCGGCACCCCCGCTCCCCGTTGCGGACGAACGGGGCTTTGGCCTCGAGGCGGCGCAGGTTCTGCTGTCCGCCCGGTGCTCCGCCGCTTTGCCCTCCGCTACGCATTTGTAGCAGCGCGGCGGAGCATCACAAGCACTGGCCTTGTGCCCGGGCTGACTGCAGCGGAAGCACCGATTCCCCACGGTGTCTCCCGCTGTGCACTGCACTCCCACATGCCCCACAGACAGGCACCTGAAGCACCTGGTCTCGCGGGGCTGCAGGAGTTGCACCCGCGCCTTTAGGAAGCCCCCAACGAGGAGGCTCCGTTCGTCCGCAATTTTTTGCGCCGCTGCGACGGGGCAGTTGACGACTGCTGTGCCGTGACCGGCGGAGCTGAAGCGGATTTCTCCAGCTCTCACCTGATCACGGGGGCAGCCGCCCGCCTCCACGACGGCGGAGATGACTTCCTCCGTCGTGGCCGCGTCATCCAGACCCGAAATGCGCAAACCTGCGCATTTGTTGGGTCTGGTGACGCGGACGGCTTCCGTATCCAGCGAATCCCGCAGCTTGGCCGCTAGGGCGTCGGCTTTGGGGCCGCTGGTGGCGCCGGAGACCTCGAGGAGGCGAGCTCCGGTGCAAGTTGTTTTGCACCGGAGCCCCCCCTCAATTTCGAGGGCCTTGAGGTCCACTGAGGCTTTAACCTGCCTCAGGACCTGGGCGTACCCCACGCCCTTCTCCACACCCTCCGTCGTCACCGTCAGGACGACGGCAGTGGAGCGTGGGGCGCGGAGTCTCTTCGGCGCCTTCGCCGCAGCGGCTTTTGCCGCCTTCTTAGCCGCCTTTTTGGCGGCTTTTTTCGCCTTTTTGGCGGCTCCCGCTACCACCCATTCCTCCCCTCTGGAGGAACGCTCGGGTGCAGCGGGAGCGGCGGTTATGGCGGGGGCGGGGGTGCCGCGCTTCTTCCCCTTCCCTTGTGGCGTTGGGGCCACTGGGGCGGCGGGGCCGGGCTTACCACTAACAACAGCCGCGAAAGACGCAGTCCGTGTCAGTGGGGGACGGTAAGCCCGGTCCTCTAACACGCCAAGCCGCCTCTCGATGGCCGCCAGGAGCTGCACCACACTAGGCGCAGGCTCAGGCGGCGGATTGGGCGCCGGCCTAGGCGCTGTTTTTGGCGCCGGCTTAGGTGCCGACTTTGTGGCCGGCTTTGGCATCGAATTTGGCGCCGACGTAGGCGCCCCCTCTGGCGGCGCAAGAGCCCTCGGGTGGTCCGCCACCTCCTGGGCTCTTGGGGCATTCTGGGCCTCCGGGGATCCCCTGACCATCTGGGTCAGTTGCCTGACCTCCTCCCGGAGGACCCGCTGTTGCTCCAAGGAGTTGGCCAGCTCAGTTTCCAGGCTTGTGACCCGGGCCCTGAGCTTGACCTCCTCCTCGGAGACGCTCCTACCAAGGAGCTCGTCCAGCGCTGTCCTGGCGACGGCGACGTTTTCCGCCACCGTCTTCTTCTTGCCCGACACATTTTTGGACCCTTTTATGGTGTCCGTTATGCGGGCAAGTGCTGCGAGGAGTTCCCTCGCCGCGGGGACGCCTTGGTCCCTGCCACTGGGTAGTGGAGGGACGTGAATCGGCTGCTTAGACTTTCTGGCCGCCGCGGTGGCCAAAATTTTGGCCGGCCGATCATCCTCGCTCGAGGAGATCGTCCGTTGCCCGGAGCTTCCGGTCCACCCGAGCGAGGCCGCTTACGTCGGAGACCCTCCTCGGTCTCCATACGGCTGGATACTGACTCATTGTCAGAACCCGCCGTCGACGCCGCAGACGCAATGTCCGCGTCCGCGTCCCCGCCTACCGGTAGTGGAGTAGCGGGTCTGGTGAAGACGGGCTTAACCGACCGCGAGTGAGGCCGCCGCCTCACCTCCTCTTCACCCCCAACCACTACCACACCGTCATTTTCGGTATCAGTTCGGTATCAGCCTAAGTCGTCGTTATTATATCCGTCCGGTTTGTTTGTGATATTTGTTTCAGAATTTGCCATATCAAGTCCCACGAGTATGGGGGAAAATGGGGTCCATCCAGGCGGAGCCCCCTGCACCTGGATAAGCCTATATACTATGGAGGTCGGCTGGTATCCATAGGTTTTCGCGACTTCGCTGTCGGGTGTTATAGACTTTTCCTTGTCGTGGGCCGGCCAATAAAGGCAAGCCCTCCGGTCAGCAAGTTCTCAGCGTACCCTTCTGGAGCCACCAGTCAGGTCGTTGCTGATCACCTACCGATTACGGAACGCGAGAGGATGGCTAGTCCTCTCTCACCGGCGGCGGCACAAGTGCCCGTCGGCCCTTGCGTTAGCAGTGGGCCAACCCGCCCCTGGATCCCCCAGGACCCTACGGTGGCCACCACCACTAACAGCATCACTCATCCTGTCTCCTCTGAAAGCAGAGGAGTACGGAGAGCGATGTGTTCCCGCCACGTTGGGTATTGGCCGACGATCAATGCCATCCCCATGAAGGGGAAGCCATTGACCGCCGCCCAGGGTGTACCGGCCACTCCGATTCCGTTCCCCCCGGACTGCAGCGGGATCGGAATCGGAGCGACACTCGAGGAGGTTACCCAACACACACCCCAGACTCTAAAGAGTCGCCGATTTTGTCAGATGATGGAAGGCTAAAAGCCTACAGACGACCTATTTTAAATTAGCTCAGGGTAGCATTATTGAATATTGGGCGATCAATAATGGTATGGGGCAGCAATTGAATAGAAACGGTATGGTATGTAATTCTACATTTGAGAACAGATTAGAATGCTATGTGTCACATGGTCATAAGGGTCATGCTCGATCTCACACAGTGGACTATCTTAGTTTTCAAGCGCATTAAAATGCATAATATGATAAGGTCCTACACAGTATACTAAATAAACATTTTGACATATTTGACATTCACTGTTTATAAAAATAGTCTTTTGTTAAAATAATTTATAATTTTAAGGTTACAAATTTTATATCTATCTAAACTAAATAAAACTAAAATAAAATAAATAATTAAAAGAAACTTAAACCTAAAATGCATCGTGGAATTCCTCCGCATCGCATGCCTCCTGTGGTAACGTGCCCAGAAGACTGGCAGCATTGCCACGTTGTATGGCAATACTTATTCTCTGTGCTAAAAAGAAGCCAGCCTTCTGGTCACGAGAAGCGTCGATCATGTGTGTTGCAATCTCCCTGAAGAGACTGCGAGCACTCGGACCCCATGCCCCTAACGTTTCGACTCCAAACGGCACAAATTCATAATCTCCAATTAAGTTTGAGTATTTGCGCCGTTTGAGAGTCTCCGCAGAAGCAGCAGCAGCACCGGCACAGCCAGCCGTGCTGGCTATATGGGTAGGAGCAATGGTGTCGACGCATGTTGCGTCCCAAACCAGAGTCCTACCCATTTTCCATGGCATTAATGACATACCATCCGGTCTCTTGCCATCGTCGCGTGCCAAACCATTTGGTTCAAGTACAGCTGGCACACCGGCAGTGACAAGAGCACGTCGGATTATGTCATTGAGGCTGGCCTGCCGTGGTATTCGCCCAGCGCTCCTGCAGCACGATAAGCCATGGTGTCCGAACCTGTCGACGGCTTCTCCACAGCGACATCGATGCGGAGAAACACACGGGGCACCTAAACGAAGGCATGTTGCAATGCGGAAGGTAGTGTCATTTTTGAGTTCATACAATTTTAGGGTTCCTTACTCGGTGTTTAGTCCTTAGTGGGGTGACTTCTGCCAGGGAATTTACCTTTAACATAAATGCTAAGACGACAATAGCGTACGCCTAGGTGAGCGAAGCTAGGCTGTTCGGCGCGCACCGGCAAGTGCTTCATATACGTCCCCGCCGCTCCCAGGCTGCCGCCGCGGCCTGGGTGCGGGCTCGCTTGGATACATCCGGGCGGGTCGTCTCCTCCGGGCAATGCTATGGTTTATAACGAGCCTCGCTCATTCCACCTACCTCGGAACTGTAGTAGCTAAATATGATGCACGAGGGCGAATCTCCGGCTCCATAACCGGACCATCTGGCTAGGGGAAGAAAACCCTGAAACAAAAATAACTCCTATGACTGGGCAGTCACCTGCGTCATGGACCTGCGCAGTTCAGCGCCGTACGCAGGGATGAAGGGATCCTGGAGGGCTGAGCCAAACGGCGCTGGCGGTTATGCGTCCGCGAGGCAACACGCCCTCTTTGGCCTGGATTTCAGGCTAAACGGTAGCCCCAAACACTAGCCATGGTTGGGGAAATTAGGTCAAGGTGTCCCATTAGTGGGCCACTGGCGAGGAGTGTAGGGTCCACGATAACCGTCTTTGGACGACTATCGTGGTGGGTAAAGGTCATGCTGACGGGGTAAGTGAGGGTTGACCAGCCGTTGTGGGTAGGCCATTTCATGCCCCCAGCGCCAACCCGATCGAGCCCCCGATGTCGCACTGTAAACCAGCCTTGCACTCCTATATCTCTTTGGTAGTCCTAGTGCCCCTCGAATTAAGTCGAGTAAGGCACTCCCAGTTGCGGGCTCCGTGGAGGGTGGGAAGCCAAAGGGACGAAATTAATATTTAACAATAACATGGATAGGCCAACTACCAATAAAAAACCTAACACCACAAATCCCAAGACTGGCAGCTCAGTGGTCCAGACTGCGGGTACCAGTCAAGGGAATGACTGCACACGCGCCTTCAGCGCACACTTGGCCCGAACCGGCAGCTCAGCGGCCCCGGCTGCAGGCACCGGGAAAGGCACCCACATTACTCACCACACCGCCCAAACTGGCAGCTCAGTGGTTAAAACTACGGGTACCAGGGAGGGCGAAAGCACCACACGCGCCCTCAGCGCACACTTGGCCAAAACCGGAAGCTTAGTGGCCTCGGCTGCAGGTACCGGTGGAGGCAAACACAGAAAACAGAGACTCACAACCTCAGCCCAAACTGGAAGCTCAGTGGTTTCATCTACGGGTACCAGTGCGGGCACCGAAACAACCTTCACGGGAAGCTCAGTGGTTCCATCTACGGGTACCCGCGAAGGTAATCACACACATAAGGGGGAAACCCCTTTGTCTCACAAACCTCCCCCCGGGGAAGGCCCCCGTAGCGTCAGTCCGGTAGCTTCCTGCCAACCGGAGGACGCTTTCTCGGAAGGCTGGCAACTGCCTAAGAGAAAGGGGGCAAACAGGACCAGGGCACGCACCCAACCGACTGGCGTGGATGGCAAGGCAGCTGCCGAACCAGTCAAGCCAAAGAAACGGAAGGTCCGAAAAACGAAGAAGGAGAGGCGTATGGCGGCGACCGCGGCCAAGTCTCTGCTTTCTTCCTCACAACCCTCTGTCTCGGAAACGAAAACAGAGGCCATCGGTACCCTAAGCTTCGCCGCTGGTGGACGGAATATTCCGCCTACCAGTGGCGAAGCGAAGGGGGCTAAACAGCGACCGAATGGGAACGGTCAGTCCTCTGCCAAACGTGCTCTCAATGAGACGATTTCGCCTCGCGGGGAGTACAAAAGGCAGAGGCTGGACCAAACCAAAAAGGTCGCCAGGCCAACCTACGCCCAAGCTGCGAGTACGCCTCTTGACGTCGCAATTACATGCGCGCGCACGGGGCGTATTGGCAAGGACGTATCCGAGCAGGTACTCACCGAGATACAAACTCGTATTTTCGGTGATGCCCTGGCTCGGAAACAAACTCAGCCCCCGAAGTTTAGAGCCAAACCGTTCTATGCTGAGGGGGTTCTGAAACTGTGGTGTGCGGATGAACACACACGCACATGGCTACAACGTGCCGTAAGCGATATGGTGCTCACGCCCAACGTCCAGTTGGTCGTGAAGCGCCAGACTGAGATCCCTCAGCGGGCACGTTGTGGCTTACTGGTCCCTGATCCACAAGGGCTTCTGGAAGACGCTCGCAAAATTGGGCGAGTTCTGTCCTTCCAGAACCCCGAGGTGGAGGTCGCAAAGTGGACCTTGCTAAACGCGACGAAACAAAACGCCGCGTGGTTCCTGGTGGTCGGAGTCCCAGAGGACCAAGTACCGACCCTTATGAAGGCCGGACGCCGTCTCGCTTTTGGAGTGGGGACGGTGTACATCAAATTCCAGGGTCGGTCCGGCAGGTATGCCGACGTCCCTCTGGGATGGGACCCATCCACGGCCACCATCAAACAGGAGCTCAAGCAGCTACCTGCGAGAGAGGAGTCCCATCCTCTCCCAAACGCTCCCGAAACTGGCGGGGAGGTGCCTGCAATAGCACCACCAACAGCCCCCGCCAGTGTCGTACAGGAAGGCGCACCCATGGAGGCAGAAGAGGCGGAGGACGTTCTGGCCTCAATCTCTGGCCTCCTGGGGGACGACCTCGTACCAGGCGACCTTTTCGCGGAGCTAAAACTTGGGGGGGACGAAGAGGGATCGACCAGTGATGGCGTCCCCTTCGTCGAAGATTAGTGTCCTCCAAGTGAACCTCCAGCACAGCCGGGATGGGACGGCACAGTTGCGTAAATGGCTGGAGGTTCAACAAACGGCAATTGCTCTGATCCAAGAGCCTTGGATCAGAGGAGGCCACATCCAGGGGCTCTCCAGCTTAGGAGGTAAGCTTATTGTGACAGGCGAACATGATCTCCCCAGATCGTGTATATATGTCACGAAAAACCTAAAAACACAGGTCCTCACAGGATTCTGTTGCAGAGACCTCACTGCCATAAGGCTGCACACACAGCTGGACGTCGAGGACAAGGTGGTCATCCTCGCCTCAGCCTACATGCCCGAAAAGGAGGAGCTGCCCCCGCAAGACCTCACCCGGCTGGTGGACCACTGCGAAACGGAAAGGGTGGAGGTCATAATTGGGGCCGACACCAATGCTCATCATCCGCTATGGGGCATGAGCACTCAAAACGACAGAGGTAAGTCCCTTGTTGAATATCTTTTCACTACTAACCTTACCTTACTAAACACCGGCTCTGAACCGACCTTCGTCACCAAAAAGAGCCGTACGATTATTGATTTAACACTAGCTACTGAAAACGCAGCGGAAGCCATCATGAGCTGGCACGTCTCCAAGGAGGCATCCTGCTCAGACCACAGGTGGATTCGCTTCGATCTACAGGCCGGGACACTACAAATTCTGCCAAAACGCAACCCGAGGAAAACCGACAAGGTGAAATTTGAGCAGCATCTGGCAAATAGACTTGCTCAACAGCGCTCACCATTGACTCTCGACAACATCATACAGATTGAGGAACAGGTAAACCACCTAACCAAATCTATAATAGACAGCTACCACATAGCATGCCCAGAAACCCTACCTCCCAAAACCCCAAGCAAACAGCCATGGTGGGGCCCAGAGCTAGAGCGCAAGCGAAGGAAGGTTAGAAGGGCTTTCAACAGGGCTATGAATACTTGTGCAGATGAAGACTGGGACGCCTATCGTTCAGCCAAATCCAGCTACAAAAAATGTATTAGATACCGAAGCAAACAGGGATGGCGAAAATTCTGTGGGAACATAGAATCATGCCAACAAGCAAACAGGGTAAGGAAAGTCCTAGCGCAGACAAAACCGATGGCACTGACCGCCCTCAAAAAACAGGATAATACACTCACAACATCGCCAGAAGAGTCTAGACGCGTACTCATCGAAACCCACTTCCCTGGATGCGTCTTCACGACGACAATCAACTGGCACGATGAAACCATAACACCTACTGCCCGAGACTGGCAGTACGCAAACAAAGTGGTCACACTGGAAAAAGTCCAGTGGGCCATCAGTAATTTTCACCCTTATAAGGCAGCTGGCCCCGACCGAATCATCCCTGCTATGCTACAGTGGGGCGACAAACTAGTCGCAAGCAGACTGGAGCGTATCTTTAAAGCCTGTCTGGCACACAGATACGTTCCAAAAGGATGGCGGGAAGTAGGAGTAATTTTCATCCCGAAGCCAGGAAAGGGTGACTACACAAATCCCAAAGCACATCGACCAATCAGTCTGACCTCCTTCATGCTAAAGACCATGGAACGCCTATGCGAGAGGGAGCTGAGAGATGGTGCACTAAAACAGCTACCCCTACATGCAAACCAGCACGCAAACAGCTCCGGTAAGTCTACGGAATCAGCCCTCCATCTGGTAGTCAGCCGGATAGAGGAAGCGATCGAACAAAAAGGCTTCTGCCTAGGAACGTTCATTGACATCGAAGGAGCTTTCGACAAAACCAGCTTCACCAGTATTAAGGCCGCCCTGTCAAAACATGGAGCGGAACCGGTACTAACAGACTGGATAACAAACATGCTCAGCAAAAGAGTAGTTCGCCTTGGGGAAGAAGATCAGACAGCTCTGATAGCCAAAGGCTGCCCGCAGGGTGGAGTTATCTCTCCCCTTCTGTGGAATTTAGTGATAGATGACCTAATCACAAGGCTGAACAAAAACCGCGACTACACAATAGGCTACGCCGACGACCTAACAATCCTTATCTCAGGGAAGGTAGCGGGAACGGTCTGTAACCTAACCCAACAAGCCTTACGCATTGTAGAAAAATGGTGCAGGGAATTCGAACTATCGGTGAATCCGAACAAAACCGAGTTAGTAATGTTTACGAACAAAAGGGTATTAGGCGAATACCGATTACCCAAACTCTTTGACACGGAACTCCAACTGTCAAAAGAGGTAAAATACCTTGGCGTTATTCTTGACAGCAAGTTAAAATGGAGTAGCCACCTAGACAATAAATTACAAAAGGCCGGCATTACCTTCTGGCAGTGCAGAAGAATGATTGGTAAAAAATGGGGGCTATCACCGAAAATCATCCTGTGGCTTTACGAAACAGTAATCCGCCCCATGATAGCGTATGGCGCTATCGTCTGGTGGCCAAAGACCGAAAACAGCACAATAGCGGCTAAACTACAACGGACCCAAAGACTAGCCTGCATGGCAACCACTGGATGCATGAAATCTACCCCCACCGCGGCAATGGAAGCCATGCTCGGACTCCCACCCTTGGATCTGTTCATCCGCCAAGAAGCAACAGCTGCGGCTATACGCCTGAGGGCACTCAACCTATGGAGCGAGAGAAACACACGACACACCTCACTGCTCACAGATCTCATAAAGGAGATACCCGTGATAGGAGCAATGAATGATCGTGTACCCAAACAATACGTTTTCGACAAAAAATACAAGATCCAACTTCATGAGGACCACCGCTGTGAGGCTTTATGCCCAACGGAATTACGCATTTTCACAGATGAATCAAAAACTGGAACAGGCACCGGGGCCGGCGTTTTCTCGGAGGACCTTAATGTATCCATTTCAACACCGCTGGGGACCCATAACACAGTATTTCAAGCTGAATGCATGGGGATTACCCTGGCAGCTTCAGCGGTAATGGCCAGGAGAGTGGAAGGCCACTCAATACGCATACTCTCCGACAGCATGGCCGTGCTGCAAGCTTTAAACAGCCACACTATAAACTCGGGACTAATTTTGGAGTGCCATCGTAAACTGAACCAAATAGGCCATTCCAACAACATAACGTTGCAATGGATTAAGGGTCACAGCGGCTCGCGCGGCAATGATGCAGCAGATGAGCTTGCCAGGAGAGGATCTGACATGGTGGTAATGGGACCTGAGCCCATAATACCGATCCCCTTTGCATACCTACGAACTATAGTAAACAAACGAACGAGAGATCAACACAACAGCTATTGGACAAATCTGGAAGTTTGCAGACAGGCGAGGGAAGCACTCCCCGTGCTTGAAAATAGACTGACCAGGCGTCTTCGACAACTGACCAAACGGCAACTGCGCACGGCCACAGCTGCCATCACGGGGCACGGCTCCTTCAATAAACACCTTTTTTTTTTAGGAATCACCGACAGCCCTCTCTGCAGAGCCTGCATGAGAGAGGAAGAAACAGCGGCACACGTGCTCCTACACTGCCGTGCAACCGCCACATACAGGGTTAAGTACTTCGGAAATACAGGTACGCTCCAGGAGATTGCCAGCAGCGTGAATAGCCTGCTGGCGTTCTTCAATGAGTTGGGGTGGATCGAGTGAAATGCCCACCCTCACGCAAAAACCGCGCCTTGTCGTGGAGTTGCGGATACCAGCTCGCGAAACCATACCATACATACCAATACCATACTCAAGGGTAAAACGGGACCCTATTACTAAGAATCCGCTGTGCGTCCGTCCGTCCGTCTGTCTTCAGGCTGTATCTCATGATCCATCCACAATTCATGTATCTCATGAACGCATATCAGGAATGGTCGATACGGGCGGCATTTGTCTAGTAATGCACTGGCAGAAAACAATTTTCCTGTGTATATAGTTTTTTTTTTCAAAGTGCAAGTAATTATTACCGACAAAGAACAAAAGCAAGCGATCACTAACTGACAAAAGTTCTTGTTTATTGTTTGTTTGTGTGCCCAATTTAACAACTAGCTTTATCATATGTATAGAAATAAATAAAATTGAAGTGTCTGTTTGTAATATTAAAATAACAGATTTTATTGATTGCATATGAATGTATACAACACGATACTCAAAACATTTTTTTAGTTAATGTCTCTCTGTCTGTCTTTCTGTCTGTTTGAATTATCCAATCTCTGGGACACCTGGGCCGATTTTGATGGGGCTTGCACTGGCAGATAAGTAATGTTACAAGGCGTAACAAAGGTTAATTTCATTTCAGATAAACTATTTTAATAAAAAAAAGTACTAAAATAATTTATTTCTCTTTTTTATCGAATGTAACTCAACATCTTAAATTTATTCCCGGTTGCATCGCAGGCTGTCACCTCGGACTCCGAGGATTGCTTAACTCCGTGTACCCCGTTTAATTTAGCTTATACGGCCTTTATGGGAATGACTGCCGTCTGACCTTCCGACCCCGAGAGGAAAACCTGCACCAGAACGTCGTCCGTCAATCAGTAGGGGTACCAGTTTGCATGTGAGACTGACTTTTTCGCTTAGTGAATGATGTAGACGGTGCCCCGCATCGCAGGGCTCCTTTTTCTTCGTGCTTTGTCACAAGTGACCTACACTTCTAACCTAATTTTTCCGTGTCGGGATGCGCTGTTTTTGTAACTCTACTCCACTTTCAACTTCACTCTTCTCTCCACTTCACTCTCCACTCCACTCTCCACTTCACTCTTCTCTCCACTCCATTCCTCTTTTCACTCCTCACTCCTTTCTACTCCACTCTCAAATCCACTCTCCACTCTACAATATTATAAGGTGTAACAAAGGCAAAAGGCAAAACAATAAAAACCTTAAAAATCGAAATCCACGAGGACGAAGTTAGTTTCATATAAAATTTATGTAGTTAGTAGATACCTACTGGCCTATTAAAAGCAAAAACACCATTATATTATAAAGAGAAGTATAAGAATTAAAAACAGAGATAATTTTTTCGTGCGGAAATCCCTTCGGATACCCCCCCGCCGGCCAGCGGGGGCGGTTATGTCGGGCTTGAACAGACTAAAACCGCACGCCGTCTCGGGTCTTAATACGCCGGGGTGTAAGGTTGCCCATAGAACATATCTATTTAAATATACCTACGTAATAATTAGGCTGAACTATATATAGGGAGAATTTTGAAATAAATATAAACGGTACACATCTGAATTCTTGGATGATATTGTGATATTTGCCGAGACACCAGAAACACTGAAAATTATGATATAACAACTAGACCAACAAAACAGGAATGCAGATTCATCAATGAATCCATTAAAGACCAAAGTAATAACAAATGCAATAAAGGAAAAATAGAACTGAGGCAGGAAGTTATCGGGGTGTGTGTTGGGTAACCTCCTCGAGTGTCGTTCCGATTCCGATCCCGCTGCAGTCCGGGGGGAACGGAATCGGAGCGGCCGGTACACCCTGGGCGGCGGTCAATGGCTTCCCCTTCACCCCTTCATAGGGTTGGCATTGATCGTCGGCCAATACCCAACGTGGCGGGAACACATCGCTCTCCGTACTCCTCTGCTTTCAGAGGAGACAGGATGAGCGATGCTGTTAGTGGTGAGATGGCCCAGGGTCAGCCGGGGTGCGAGGGATATGCTCTATGGGTAACCTTACACCCCGGCGTCTGAAGACCCGAGACGGCGTGCGGTTTTAGTCGGTGCAAGCCCGATATAACCGCCCCCGCTGGCCGGCGGGGGGTATCCGAAGGGATTTCCGCACGATAAAAAAAAAAAAAAAGAAAGGCAGGAAGTTATCGAGTATGTCGATGGATATATATTTAGGACAAATAATATCCACTAAAAACTAATATTCAAAAGAAATCGATAGAAGGATAAGCAATACCTGGAAACGCTATTGAACTTTAAAAGAAATAGTTAAAAAGCGGCCAAGTGCGAGTCGGACTCGCCCATGAAGGCAGGCTCGCAAATGTAGCAGTAAACAACACAATAATGCTTTTTTTAAATTTTATACTTGAGTTGATTGAATGAAAGGTAAATTGTGTTTTACGATTTATGACGTATTGAAAAAAAACTACTTACTAGATCTTGTTCAAACCAATTTTCGGTGAAAGTTTACATGGTAATGTATCTCATATATTTTTTTAGTTTTATCATTCTCTTATTTTAGAAGTTACAGGGGGGGAAGACCACCCATTTTACCACTTTGGAAGTATCTCTCGCGCTAACTTTTCAGTTTAGAGAAAAATTATCTTAGAAGCCTCAATATCATTTTTGAAGACCTATCAATAGATACCTCACACGTATGGGTTAGATGAAAAAAAAAAATTTTGAGTTTCAGTTCTAAGTATGGGGAGTGGAGCCCCCAAAATTTATAGTTTTTTTTCTATTTTTGTGTGAAAATCTTAATGCGGTTCACAGAATTTATCTACTTACCAAGTTTCAACAGCATAGTTCTTACAGTTTCGGAAAAAAGTGGCTGTGACATACGGACGGACAGACAGACAGACTTGACGAATCTATAAGGTTTCCGTTTTTTGTCATTTGGCAACGGAACCCTAAAAACGAAACCATGCCCATGTCAGTCAAAAGTAAACTATACAACACATGCATTCTCCCATGCCTTACCTACGGATGCCAAACCTGGCCGTCCAGGAACAAAAACAACCAAAAACTAGCAACTTGCCAATGTCACATGGAGCGAAGTATGTTAAATATAAGGCTACGAGACCGGTGGATCATTTCAAAAATAAGAAAAAGAACAAAAGTAAGTGACGTTCCCAAAAAAAATTACAAATTAGAATGGAACTGGAATGGACACGTTATGAGAACAAACAGAGAAAAATGGACAAAAGACATCAATGAATTCTGCCTGCCTCAGTTCAAAGGAACCCCAAAAACGGGAAAAGACAAAGAGGACGTCAAATAAAGAGATGGGAAGATGATCTACCGAAGGGGTGGAGAAGATTAGCTCGCGATAAAGAAGTATGAAAGGAACTGGGGGAGGCCTATGTCGAAGGACAACCTGACAAGCAACTGGTTGCTAAGAATTAATATTATTTAAACGAAGTTACTACAGTACTACTTAAGTTCTATCTATCTACCTACTATAGGTACCTAATTTCTTGCTCTATAATATCCGTAAACCTCGTCGTCGTACTAGCATTCCCCTAAAGCCCATGGCACCTTTGACCTAAGATATGTATTAGTTACTATATATAGTATATACTTCAAAAGAAAAAATCAAAACGGGCAACAAAACGTTTGATAACACAGAGGATCGATACGTGGTATGAAGGGGTGGAGAGGGATGTTTTAGTAATGGTCGCTGGTCGCCCCATGCTAGCGTGCCACACGTTGTTTTGCCATGTGACGCACATACCCTTAATCCTATCCTACTAATATTATAAACGCGAAAGTTTGTAAGTATGGACGTTTGTCACTTTTTCACGCAAAAACTATTGAACGAAATTGGATACAGAGATAGATTAGTCTAGAATAACAAATAGGCTACTTTTTATCCCGTGAATAGGTTCCGTGTGGGTTGCGAGAACTGGATCAGTGTTTCACGCGGGTTGAGCAGCGTGCAACAGCTAGTAATAAAACTAAAATTCAAAGAACATAAATGAAAACGCTATTAGCTGTGCAATGCAATGCAATCATCATCTCGACACCAGTAACTGTCCATTTTGTGTTTTTAATGCCAAATAGTGTGTCGTGGCGTTTTACTGAAAATTTTCATGTAAAAAATCTGAACATAAAGTAATTTTTAATGACACATAATACTAAGTAAACCTACTTTTCACGATCGCCTGATATATATTGAGCTAACTGTGGCTAAAGGTGTGTAAAGGTGGAAGTGCGTGAGACACGAAGCTTTACAAGATTACGCTATTGGTAAGTTAGCGTAGTATAGTTTGTTAATAACCACCGAGTTTGTAAATAACACTCGATTTAGCAGCTTATAGTCTTCCAGAAAGTGGACTGAATAGTTCAATTTTAGTTTGCACTACGTTACGCGACCGTGACGTATTTGAATATACTGTCAAATTGGTATAATATTGTAAGTTGTAAGTTTGAAGGTTTTTAACATTCCATGTAAGTAACTAACCTAACTATTAGTTGGCGTAATTCAGCGTGAATTTCTTTTTAATCCTTTCAGGCACATACACAGTTAAGTTTTGTTATTTTAATAACTAAAAATAAATTTAAAGAAATGTAGGTATAATGCTATGCAGCTCTAAAATAACTAACTCTATAAAAATTCAATACAGGATTTTTTGATGTGACGTCTTATAAATCGATGGAGCCGGCTGCACGCACGTAAAAACATGACGTATGCGGCGTTACCACATGACGTATGCGGCGTTATCGACGTATGCGGCGTTACCACATGACGTATGCGGCGTTACCTCGCGTTCCTGTGGTCATGTTCAACTATCGTCAGTAAACCGACTTTACAGACAACCGATTTTTTATACCACTTTTTAGGTAGCAGACAAGCACACACACTTGTTTTTTTTTTCTCAATTAGAAGTTATCACGTTTTTACCTTCAATAAGCTGTGGTGAAAAATTATCATATTATTAAAATTATTACATAGATCTGAACATTGTGTCGGGTTGCATCCGAAGCTTGAACCTCGGAGCCTGAGGTTCACATATCTATTCCTTCTCTTCCTTTAGCACTTATAGAAACGACTGCCGCCTGACCTCCCCACCCCGATAGGAAAGCAGGTGAGGTTATCTTGGACCCTATAAATGGGGTATTCTCAAAAACGGATTAAAGATTAATTTAACAAATATATAAATGGGTTTAGGTGGGCTTAAAAGCTGTCTCAAATTAAGAGTACAATATCCCACATTAAGTTTCTCTTATGAGCCGAGCTATTTTCTAGTTAATTTTCATACAAATGAAAATGTGTGTTGAAATCCACGTGGGTGACGTCCATGGTGGTGACATTTTGATACTAGAACGATTTCGTTATAACCTCCCTTACATAATAAAAAAATCAATGAAATACCTTAATTTACACTCATATTGTGTACTATTTAACAGTATACGGTAGGCCTTAATGTAATAAATACTTACTTGAAATTTTGAAAAAAACTTTTAATTCAGTAGATACTCCACTGTTCATTGTACGACATTTTTTTTTTTTACGTGCGGAAATCCCTTCGGATACCCCCCTGCCGGCCAGCGGGGGCGGTAATGTCGTGCATTGACTAAAACCGCACGGCGTCCTGCCCAAGTGTCCATTGCCGGGCACCCCGGGTAAGTCCTCGAAAGGATAACCCCAGTACATTGTTCGACATGACCTAACCAATTGTCATAAACTTGCAAGATGGCGTTATATTTTTTTTTAATGAATGATAGGCTCACGTTTGACCTCTATCTCACCTGTTCGTAAGTGACGGTGGAAGATGTGGTCGACGATGGATCACGTTTGCCTAGAAGGAACCTATTCACTCGAGACTGGAAGATACCGAGGCTACTGCTTTCCGGAAACAGACTCAGGCACGCAATTCCACTCCTTAACTGTGCGCATAATAAATGTGTCGCCGAAACGTTTCGTGCGTATGAGTGGAAAATCCACCATGAAATGGTGGCGTGTCGCTGTGCGTCTGGTTGTTCGTTAGTGGAAAGGGCTTGGAGGTATCAAGTTGTGCAATTCACGTCTGACGGACATCCGATCTTCGTCTCCGAAAGGAACAAGAGTGCTGGTTTCCCAGTCTCGAGGTTTGAGTGCAGACCTCGGATATTAGTGAGGTACACTTTGAGAGAGAGGGAGTGCAGCTGCTGTCGAACTTTGCACTTTTTATTCCTTGTCACGTGATAAATGTGTAAGTGAAGAATAGGTGAGAGAATGGCAGTGAAGTGAGGTTCCACGCCAGCATCCTGCAGGCACACTCTGGATGGATGGCATCATTGGAAAACTAGACTGGAGACTGCGGGGACGCCCGAGCTCCCCCGGAAATGTCCATCGGGCCCTCTCTTTCGGTCACCAACCGGCACGATGGGGCATCCCGGGATTTTTCGACAGTTGGCGAGGCAGACTTTCATATGTGGCTAACTTACTACTTGGGCCCCCATCTACCTGCATTCGGCTAGCAGTGCACCATGCCTCCGATCCCGCTACCCTCCAAGGCCAGCATCCCGATGCCTACATAACAGAGCGCAACAGGTCGGTCAGCCTGTAGTGGAACAGCTACTTCGACCCATCCTCCCGAGTGGCTGCACCGAACATCGTACCTGAACACAGCCAGGCTATTTGGCGGTACGTCTTTGCTCGGTGAGTGGTCACAAGCCATCGGTCGAAACCTACCACCAGAATATCACCTGATTACCCAGGGGCCACGTGTAGGGATTCATTACAGGGTGTTCTCCTACGGACGCGGGTGATTGAGCCCCCAAATATATTCTATTATATTCCATTATATTCCCCCATTATATTCGTTATCTATGAACGTTCAGAAACTACCCTCACTGTATTATTTAATTATGGCTGCGATCAATAAATTTATCATGGCGTTATATTCGTTGTCTGTGGAGGTTCAGAAACTACCCTCACTGTAATATTTAATTATGGCTGCGATCAATAATTTTATCCATGGAGGTGAAAAATGCTATGAATTATTTAGACTATTTTTCCAAGTTTGTAAAACATCATTATACTAATGATGCATCACAGTGTAGGTATATGTCTTTAGAATGTTTATTCTATATTTTGCATTGAAAATAACAATAGCGTATATAGATACTTTTTTATTAATAATAAATATAATTATTTTATTTATGAGTATTACTAAAAACCTCAAGAATTTAAACTACTGCATACATAATATGCAATGGGAATAAAATAAATAATACTAACATTAATTTTTTTATACACATGGCTTGGGCCACAAGGTTGTTAGTAAAGCCCTGTACACCCATTGTAGTACCTTTTCTTTTATAATAGGAGCTTCTTTTAATTTGTATTACCTTAACAGTCAGTGTAAACATCGATTTCTTCAGAGCCTCTTCGTGTAAATTAATATTTTAAGATGCTATTAAATTTTCCTAAGACAGCTCGACCTTCACATTTATGCGGCTGACGCGTCACTTGCTTGCATGGATGGCGTCATCGTTAGTAAATATAGGTACTTCATTCACTGTTTACGGTAAAACAGGTCGTAACTACCGTGTCTAAAATATGATCATTGGACGTAGGTATGTATCCCTATCTACATTTATTTTCTTACTCTGTAAAATACTGAAGAAATCGCTTCAATATGCAAAAAAAATATCCAATTAAACATTCTGTAAGTATTTTTATGATCGACCTTACTAAATACTTATCTAACAAAAATATATGAAAGTGAGTGTTTTAAATATGCACTAGCTTCTGTTTGCAATAGTTACACACAAGTAGTGTTACTCAAATATCCGAATGACGCAATTTTAACAATAACGCAAATAGTAGGTAATGGGCTCATTAACTTAAAAACTGCTAAGTATTTGTTTCATCGAAAGCAACTTTCTAGCTCGCCGATATTCAGTGTAGTGATGCGTAGTGAAGTAAGTAGATACGCTGCAGGGTGCCATATCGCGATCGACGCTAGAGCTCAACCTGCTCAGTGGTCGACAGTGTTCGCTGGTGTGATAAGAGCATGGCGGGCGCGCTGACGGTGGCAATTGCCGCGGTCGTGGGCTAGTGTGCCTCAGCTCGCGACGCTGAGCGCCGCGACGCCCGGCGACTTCACAACTCCTAGCAAAAACAAACATCGTAATTATCTCGCCGCGATAAAACGATAAACGTGCTATCAGTTCTTGATAACTCACCAGTGCGATAACTGATAATGTAAATGGTTGACGCCTAACGCACTGTGTATTATGTAAAACCGTAAAAGTGAGTTTCCTGGAGGTGCAATTATGGCTGCGGCGACTGCTCCTCGTAAGACAGTCTCCATCTACGACTACCCGGAGCATTTGAACCCTTTCCACGAGGACGATAATCATACCAAGATTCGGTTCTGGAGCCTGGGAAAACGACTCAACCGATCTAACAGTATCAGTTTCTCCGGAATAAAAGATCTGAAAAACTCGTGGTAAGTTTACAGTTTGATGTAAATGATTACACAACTTCTTTTGATAATGTTACCAAAACCAATATCCGACACTAGATGAACCTTGAAATCTGACTTCTGGCTGAAACAGTATTATTGAAGTTGTAATTACATTCCTAACGGTGTATTCTAAATAATATTCTTGACTTATCGTGTTTTTAGTGTGTGGACCAGACAAGTAAGAATAGCATTTAAGCCATTTAATTACTATTAGATGACTATCACTGTCCTTCGGTTATACTACGGCGTTCTAACTAACTTAAAGTTAACCTGACGTTTCTCTAATATATGTATGACTAACACCTTATTTATATTGGAAATCGGCAGAGTCATCGTCTGATTTAAGGTAGAATATAATCACATCATTCGTTCAAATGATTGAATCAAAATTAGTATAGTAGATTACAGATGCTTCTGCTTTTGAAAGCCTATGTACCTACCTATTTCATATGCAAAATATACAAACCTTGTTATATAGGTACCTATGTTAAACAACCTTTTAAGTGTTCTATAAGTTAGGTGAAAATCTAATGAGTGATGAGGCTCACGCCAAGTGTTGTTCTCAAATGTTGATGGGGTTGTTGTGAACATTACAGTGCATTATAATAATATATTCATAATTAAATAATCATTCATCACTCTCGCTTACTTAAGTGTGTGCTTTCATGTTGTTCAACCTAACAAAAGACTCATTATTTTACACATATATTATTTTGAAAACGGATGAATTCGGACCCTGATAAGTAACTCTATTCACGTTCACTTCGAAGGTAAAAAATATGCATAGATAGGTATTATATATAGATTTAAAAAATAATAATTTATATATAAATATGTAAGATAGGCCTATTTGTTTAATTTAATTTAAAATGAAATAGGCAGGTATTTAATTTATTCGAACGTACTGACATTAATAATAATGTATGTAGAATGTAAGATATTATTATTTACACTTATATGGGACCTAAGTCCAAATTCAAAGTTTATTGTAAGATTGCATGTTTGCTTATAACCACGTGAAACGTCACAGATGTAATTTATTCAAGAATATTAAAGAAACAATTTGAAAACAAAACGTAGGCAAATAATAATAATTAAGTATGTTTTATTCTCGAGGTTCTCAGTGGGTAACTAACTACCTGCTAGTTGATTTTTGGCAAACCACAACGAGCAAATTAAAAGTCGATTAGACCTTTTCTTTCTAGTATATATATAATAATCTATGACCATTTCCATATAAAACTAGCATTCTACGAAATGAGAACAATGCCAAGCACACTATTTAGTACATTTACATTTATCACAAGAATTAGTGAGATTTCATTACTTGAGTACCTTCCGAATTATAGCATGAGATACTGATGAATTTTCTAATGATTGGTTAGTGGTTTAAGATTATTAAATAATTATAAATTTCAGAAATGTATTACGAAACGGAAAGAAAGAAAAAAAGAAAAAAACAGACTATGACTATTCTTTTTTGTGTATTTAAGGCGAAGGTATTCGGGGACTAGGTATGTTCGGAGTAGTAAAGTTGCCACTTTACGCCGCAGCGAGGCGCTGGCCATCCGCAGCCAGTTTGGCGCGCCAAAGTTGAAAAATAAAAATGCTTTTGTGTTATTGTGGTATCAATAAAAATAATTAAACAACTATTATTTACATAGAGTATCTTCTAGTAACTAAATTAGGTAATTAAAAAAGGTCAACATTTCTGTCATATGCACAAATCAAATTAGAACTCGTGGTAACTCTTTCAATTTCACGTAATACGCTTACTACGTTTTACTACGGTTATTTTCATTCAACATTTCCGCATTCGGTATCCGTCCAATCAGAAGCCAATTCTCAGCGCCAGTGGAAACAGACTCGAACGGCGACCCACGCGCCATCCCTCCCGCCTGGCCCCTTCTTCAGTTGCGCGTGGTTCTCGTTCGAGTGTGTGGTATCATTAAAGATCAATTATTAGGGTCCGTCTGTTGAGGTCATCGCACTGGTAGTTCGTATGCTATGTATGTATGTATGCTATGTAAATGCTATGTAGGTACAGTAATATCAGAATTATTAGAAGATATACCTCTATTAGTAGGTACCTACGATGTCGTCCATCCGGCTTATTATGCATGCGCAGTGCGTGAATATCTAAATAATGCATTTGGTGCACCCTAGACTTTTATTTGTGATAAAATGACTTGTTTATACTCGTGAATACGAAACTCGTGATGAGTTATGCAGTGGTGGTCGTACGTATTCGAATTCGTGAAAAGTGATAGAGACAGACAAACATTACATACGTTTAAAGACAATAGCATAAAACCATAAAAAGTGCCCGTTGTGAATCGAACGTGGAGGACCCGCTCGATAGAGAAGTGTTAACTAAGAAGGTACTGTGACGTCGGGGGTCTGACGTCACAATTCCTCGTGTTAACGAAATGATAAACACAAGTATTTATATTTATAATGGCATTTATTTTTCACATAAAACTTCCTATATCGAGTTTTAGGGGATTTTACACGAGTTTATTCATACTTTAAACGAACTGTAGAGAGTCGCGGATTCTGCTCAAGGATTGAGCCTACAATCAGTTTACTTGGAACTCTCTTCGTACGGCGGGTCGAGGCCGGAGCCCCCGGTCACCCGCTGTCAGCCACTTGTCCGCCCAGGCAATTGTTTTCTTCCCTATTCTCTCATTTCATTTTAAAACAATTTATTTTTAATCTCTGACACATGATGGCCAGGTAAACAAACTGTAGTGCTCGAACGAGGTCGGGCGCTACAGTACCTATGTAAGTCGATTATTTTGTAAACAGCCATAAAAGTCATTTATCGTTAAATCATATCCTAATAAAATATTTCTGACGGTCCTATATCCTTTGTAATAAAGTATGAGCGAATAGTGGAGTAGGTACCTAAAGTGGTCAATGTGTCGCGGCCTGTTTCGCCAAATAGGTACCTACACAGTTATGAACAAGGACGAACCTTCATTCATTAAAAACTGTCAATGAATTACCGAAGCGCTAATAATGTTTCTACTCAAACGAGTGAAAAAGATTACAGAACAGGCCACTTTTTTATTATAACCGGTATAGCAATTTGGACATCTGAAATGCTACCATAGATTATTCAAAGTAACCCCCTTTGGGGTCCAAAACGACTATAAAGTCAGCGTGTATACATGTATATTTACACATTGAAACACCCAGACTAATGCAAGACAGAGACATATTCATTCATGCAAATATTTGGACTGAGCGAGAATCGAACTCGCACCCCCGACGTAGCAGTCGAATGTACTGCCACCACGCTACAGTTAGTTGTTGTCTAGTTAGTAGTATTGTGACCATTCTTTTCATTGACTCACATTTAGTTCAACGTAGGGAACAGTAGGTACTAGTCTAGGGAACACACGTTCTCATACTCTGACTATCGTCGCATCAGCCGCGTGGCTGCGATCGGCCGCGATGCATGGAATTGTACCTTTAGGTCGATATGAAAAACCAGTCTGTAGTTTGTACTGTAGTAGTAGTCTGTCAGTTTGTTCACACAGTGGCACTCCTGTGTTGCCATGTAGGTTCCCATGTCAAACTAAATATTATTGCAGTTTTTGTGGGGACTCATTTAAAACTTATTTTTCAAAAAGGATTACATAAACAGAAACTAATATTAATACCTATATACACTTTCACGGATCAGACACTAGTTTTGGTACATATTGTAGAGGAATATAGATATATGCGCACACACGTGCTAAGATATAGGTAAGTTCTACATATCTACATTTAGAATTATATTACATAAAATGCTAATCTAAAATCTAATCAAATCAATAAAAAAAATCACTACACGAAATAGCGGTCACTTTATTTTGCAAGGATAAAACAAGAGGTTCACAATAAATTAATTTAAAGGAAAGTATCTACGTAGGTACATACTAAAACTACATTATTCATAACCACAACATTAAATTACAGGCAAAATAATAAATACGAAAATACACATCACAAAAACATTTAAAACTACCTACTTAATATGAAAATTTCATAATTATTCAATAAATCTTAATTCGTAACGTACCTATTTAGTTGATCACTCAAAATGAGGATAATTCGCCTATCTCAACGGAAGCACGAGTGTAACAGGATATGCAATAATTAATGAGTGCGAGCGAGAACAATGTATGATGTCTGTCATACAACGTCGTTTACCTTTGACATCGCGATAGTAGGTAGGTACCTTGTACCTTGCCGTTCGCCTACCGGCCCATAGTGTTGCTCGACGAGGTGTGCAAACTCTTTGAAAGAGTAATTGCGAAGCGCCTCGTCGAGCATCTCTCAAGAGTGGGGCCGGACCTGGCGGATGGCCAATATGGCTTCCGCCAGAGGCGCTCCACCGTGGATGCCATCATGCGCGTGAGGGCTCTGGCGGAGGATGCAGAAGCCCGGGGTGAGGTGATGCTGGCGGTGTACCTGGACAGCGCCAACGCGTTCAACACCTTGCCCTGGAGTTGCATTAGGGATGCGCTCGTGTATCACGAAGTGCCTCCATACTTCGCCGCATAGTCAGGGCGTATTTGACGGAGAGAGCCGTCATCTACCCAACCGTGACCGGTCTCGGTCGGAGTGAGATGTCGTGCGGTGTTCCACAGCGATCGGTCCTGGGGCCGCTCCTGTGTAACTACAGCGGGTGATGACTATCAGGGTCATCCGAGGGTACCGCAAGATCTCCTTCGAGGTGGCGAGTCTCCTTGCCGAAACTCCGCCATGGGACCTGGAGGCAAAAGCCCTTTCGCAACTGTACCAGTGGCGGGAGCAGGGACGGAACCTCGAGTAATCGAGGCAGGTGATCTCCGATAAAAGGAGCTTTGGGGACAACCTGCATCGGATCAGGAAGGAGCCAACGCCTGAGTGCCATCACTGCGACGCGAGCGAGGACTCAGGACTGCACACGCTGGCGGACAGCCCGGCGTGGGAGGCGCCGTGGCGTGACCTCGTGGCAGCCATCGGGGTGGGAGTCCTCTCGCTCGGCAGCATGATTGCGGCAATGGTGCGGAGCGCGAGCGCGTGGGCCGCCACCACCTCCTTCTATGAGCATGTAATGCTCTCGAACGAGATGGCGGAGCACGCCCGGGAGAGATTTAGAACTCTCCCGACCCGACGAGCCCGCAACTTGCTCGCCGCGCGTTGCAGGCGAATCAGGCGCCAGAGGTCGCTTAACGACCTCCGTCCTCCATGAGCGCAGGCCTGTGGGTGGCAGGTGAGGCCACCTGTCACCCCAGCAGAAGCAGGCTGGGACGGTGGGGCGACAATCGCCCCTCCCTCAAACCGTGACAAGACGGGGACACATGCTTTATGGGCAACCTTACACCCCGGCGTCTGAAGACCCGAGACGGCGTTCGGTTTTAGTCGGTTCAACCCCGACATAACCGAGTATCGGTAGTAGAACTGTATCCGAGGGGATTTCCGCACGAAAAAACGGTACTCTCGCGATAATTTTCGTTGTAATCAACTTTTCATTGGTGAAAAACGGAATATGCAACGTTACAACAATAAAACGAATACCATGTGCCATCGTACAATACGACTGCGGCATGTATCGGTTTCAATTCTGAACGTAAGACATACTCTTAAAAACCCATTTAAACACAATGAAGAATAATATATACGCTTATCTAAAATGTTTAAACACAAAATGAAAATAATAATATACTTTAACACGATAATTGCAAATAAAATTCGAATCTCATTATCAACGGAATTGTCCTGTGATGTGGCATTTATGCTACGTAACTTCATTTAAAAAACGTATAACTCGACTGTGCGCCTACCTCTAAGTGACACACGTCCTGCCTCGAACACGTTCCGCTCGGGACTGATGTCTGATTGACTCTCTGAACGCTTCATATAGGTAGAAAACGTAGGTATTTTGGATTTTCATGGTATAATACAGAATGTATGTACCTATATTTTGATAAGCGTTTTTCATTCTCCTATCAATGAGCTTCATTGTGGTGTCATTTTATTTTTTCTAACTTGAACACAACTCAAATTAAACCGGAATTCGTTTTTGGTTAGAGCAGCTCTTTGAGAGCAAATTCTATCGAGGAAAGTAAATCGTCGTGTATTGGATAACCGAAAATACTAGCTTGTATAGTCAAGAATAACGTATGTGATTTTCAGAATACAGGGACTTCTCATTTCCGAAAAATCCTAACCTAAAAACACCCTTGCTCAGGGACCCTCGCCTTAAACTGCGTACCAGCCCGCGTTACATGTTGTAATGTAACATGTTACAAAGCGAGAGACCTACTCGTTGTGGTACCTACATAGATTTCAGGTACACGGTGTAACGCCATGTTCGCTGCGCATGTGTATTATTATTACACCACCGGTCAGTACCTACAATACCCGGCTTTTAATTTGGCACGTCGCGTCGCGTCGCCGTTGTCGGAGAGAAATGTGTAAAAGTCTACCTAGATGGCTTGCTCCAGTTTTATAGAACGAAACGAAATTCGCCGGTCTCTCGCTCTTCATTCTGACGTGCTAAATCCGGGCATGTACTGATGTACCTACTGTACGCAGCTTTAGATTAAAGTGATTTTGAATAAAGTGTATAATAAATCTGATTGCCATGTTATATTTCAAGATTGACGGCCTCTGTGGCGTAGCAGTAGTGCATTCGACTGCTACGACAGGTGGCGCGGGTTTGATTCCCGCTCAGTGCAAATAATGTCTATTTGCATTGGTCTGGGTGTTTCTATGTATAATATGTATGAATATACCACAGATTACATAATATTATTCTAATAGTATATACAAAATATATATATAAGTATGTTTATCCGCATTCTGGCACCCATAACACGAGCTAGTTAAACTATGCGTACTTTGGGTCTAGAAAGAGCTGTGTAGGATGTCGTAGAATATTTATTTATTTATTTATTATTATTCAGTAATTGTCATTCTTTACCAACTGGGCATTTTTTTTAAAACGTGTCCAGGTTACAAAATGGAATGAAATAATAAAAAAAATTGGTAATGCAAAACAAAATTTATAGAATGATTCGCTATTCTTGAAAGAGCATTAAAATAGCTACAGTTACCCTATAAATATACAAGTTTGGAAAAAAATAATACTTTCTTCGGACACGAGAGTGGTTTAGACATCCACTTTGTAACTTTTTAAAGTAAAATTATTAAATAAAATAGTACATTCTTTAGGGAAGATTTTAGTTTATTTGGTTATAAATATAATATTCTTTTAAATAATATTACAGCATAAGTAAGATAAGCCATGTATTTTTAGTATTTTGTAAAAATGTAACCATTTGTAACTATTTTTTATTTTTTTATTTTACCAGTGTAACTATTTGGTAATTTAGCTCGGTTAACTTCCGATTTATATCGTGTAACAACCATCTAATAACGTTGATTATTTTTTTATGATTTACTCTTTCTTTTTAATTCAACGCAAAGTTAAATAAAACAAGGTATTTACTTTCAAAATCAGTAAAATTTAAAGAAATGGTAACAGTAAAACATAAGACAATTACAAAATGGAAAGCTTCAGTTACAAAATCGAAAAGGTAAAGCTTAGTTTACCCTGATAAAAAAATACTGCAAATCAGTACTGAAATAGGATGGACGTAGATGGTAGGACCATGAACGACGGTAATTTATAAAATAAATGAAACTATGCTATCAAGTAGGTAATCAACGCCTATTTCTATTCAGCCTTTTAATTCAGTTCAGTCTCAAAAAATCAATCTATGTAAAGACTGCCTTAAGGCAAATCAAACGAGCCCAAGCCATCTTCCAGCTCCAGCATTAGACCCTGGTTACCATACAGGATCATAGTACTCGTTAATACCATTCAATTGATCCCAAATTCGATGGGGTTGTGTCGTTTTATTGAGTAGTTCCTATGGCTACCTTCCTCCTCCAGTATCAGATCAGCTCCATGTTATCATAATATTGTATTGTCACGTTGCATGCAAAATTTCAGCTCAATCGCATAATCAGAAGTGGTCGAAAAATGACTTGCAAACTTCAGCAAGTAACCGACAATAATTATTGTACTAAAATAGTTATCGTTCCAAGATATCATTATATATCCACCGTCTCAAAAAATCAATCTATGTAAAGACTGCCTTAAGGCAAATCAAACGAGCCCAAGCCATCTTCCAGCTCCAGCATTAGACCCTGGTTACCATACAGGATCATAGTACTCGTTAATACCATTCAATTGATCCCAAATTCGATGGGGTTGTGTCGTTTTATTGAGTAGTTCCTATGGCTACCTTCCTCCTCCAGTATCAGATCAGCTCCATGTTATCATAATATTGTATTGTCACGTTGCATGCAAAATTTCAGCTCAATCGCATAATCAGAAGTGGTCGAAAAATGACTTGCAAACTTCAGCAAGTAACCGACAATAATTATTGTACTAAAATAGTTATCGTTCCAAGATATCATTATATATCCACTAAAAAGATAAGTAAACACATGCCTGCATGCATTTGTACTCGCCTTTATATTTCCATTTAGTAACTTTTTTATTCCACGTTATATGTAACCAAACAAAATGGAAGTAACGCATCTCCAATCGCCGACCTAAGATTGCTTGTAAATAAACTTTAATAAAGATGAAACACCAAAATAACGATTTTAATAGCTTATAGCGCGTTTGTAGTTTATCATTATTATATTTCTATAAACAAAAAACCAAACTACCCAGTAAAAATCACAATTACAAAGTGGATGAAAAATCCGGTACGGTAACGCTCAGCAAGTTTCGACACGAAATGCGTCAAAATGGTAATTCTCTGACTGCTTTACAAAATGGCGAAGTCTGGAGTATTGTTGCCAGGGAAGAAATTTGTAGTCAGTGGTATATTTTTTGGCGACAAAGTCCATCAAATTACGGTTACAAATTGTAATTCCATGCATGGCCGGAATTGTGTAGTGGAATATAATGTTACGAAAGATAGTTTATATTATTAAAAAAGTGTTGTTTTATGTTTAATTCTGATAATATAATCATATTTCGATACCATTCATTCTTCTTTACCCTTACCACTGAAGGAAATTCACGAATAAACTTAACTCGAAACTAAGCCGGTCAATGTGGGACATAGTAAAATCAAGGGTAGGTATTCAAAATTATATTCAGTATTATTTTATATTTATCAATTAATTATACACATCATTTGATGTATTTCGGATAGGTACATTAAATATTAAATATTTATACCATCGACACTTCATAACAAATTTTCTTTCATTTCTCCATAAAATTATAGGTAAACTTCTGGGACATGCTCAATTAGAGTAAGGTCGTGTAAAAAAAAATACCCAACTGACTGTTACTGACAGAGACACTGATTGTGATATGGTCATATATCGACAGTGAGATCACGTGAGGTGATTCTTTACATTAATAATTTTTGACTGCGCCCCCTCTCAGTACTAATCAGAAACACACTCAGAGAAACCGAATGTACCAAAATATGGGCCACTCTCACCTCGGCAGAATATTAGCCGGAGGCAACCACGCTTCTTCCAAAAAAGGAAAAGAGGCGTTGGCGCTTCCATTGCCCAGGGTGAACCACAAAAATGTTTTCTAGCCCAGGACCCCAAAGTAACCCTTACCGTGCTCGCCTAGCGCTAAATAGTCTTTACAGCTTAGAGATGATTCACGAAGTCAATTCTATTTTTCAAAACGTGCACCGGGCAAGTACCTAGGTAATTAGCTGTTTACTGTTTAGCTTTTATAAAGTATCTATCAGATACTCTTGGAGTTGTAACTTGCAAATATCCTGAAGGCATAAAATTTTTTTTTTGTCTTTGATAGTAGATATAAACCACAGAATATAATATACTAGCTGTGGCCCGTGGCTCCGCGGTGTAGAATTCTGATCCCGTTCCCGCAACCCGTGGGAACCGGTGTTATTCCGGACTATAAGCTATCCCATAACGAAATTTCAGCCAGATCAGTTCAGCCGTTTTTGCGTGAAAGAGTAACAATATCCATACAACCATACATCCTCACAAACTTTCGCGTTTATAATATTAGTAGGATACTAGGATTTTAATCGTTCCGAGAGAGAAATCAACTCAATTACATTAGCTAGAGTGTTTCTAATCTTTAGAGTTTTGAAACGAATGCCTAATTAGTTCTCGATCTCGTATAATGCAATGTACGACTACAAATAGCGTCTAAAGAATAAAAAACCGGCAGGATGATCACTTGTTTGTTTAGCCATATCAATGAGTTGTGAATAATACAATTGTCGTCAGATGTTTATTTATAGGATTGAAGTCACTATTGTCATTAACTGTTAAATCTTGAATAACGCATGTTTGATATTGAAATTAACTTTTACGTGTATGAAATTTAGGATAATAATCTTCTTAGTTTCTAGTTCCTTAAACTCACCTGTAACTTGGGTAATAATTATTTAAATCCGTGGGTATGTTGTTTCACCGACTTCACTTACCAACAGATGAGATAGTGGTCAAAAGTTAGCTTATGGACTATAAAAAAATACACTAGGCCTACTCTCTTTTTTATAATGTGAATAACCAGTTTTTTTAATACAAATTATGTAACGCTAGTGTTATATAATTTGTGTTTTCCGAAAGGATACGCAAAGGTAAGGATTATATGCTCATTGCTCACATGAGAGCAATACGAGAGCTCTATTTTTGGTCTCACACGCTATTCATTCTGTGGTCCCACGTAATATATATGGAGGACGACACTATTCCCGTCAATCAGCCACTTTGGTTTTCGATTTATCGCTATCGCATGTTATCTTGACACATTGAAATTTAAATCTAATTGATTTACTTGCATTGAGACATATTGCCATTTCCAGCTGAATAGAATTTGCGGAGTTATTTCTTCCGATTTTTTTTTCAAGTACTACTTAAAATAAATGAAGTAGGTCAGGAGACAGATTTTATAAGTAGGTTCCTAGGTATATTATAATGAAGGGCACGCCGCAATAAGGCCCATCATGGGAGCGGTAGCGGAAGCCTCTCGTACCGACTGACGCAGGTGATCTCCGGGAAGGGGTGCTTCGGGGACCACCTGCATTGGATCAGGAAGGAACCAACGCCTGAGTGTCATCACTGTGACGCGAGCGAGGACTCAAGGCTGCACACGCTGGCGGACTGCCCGGCGTAGGAGGCGCCGAGGCGTGACCTCTTGGCAGCCATCGGAGTGGGAGTCCTCTCGCTCGGCAGCATGATTGCGGCAATGGTGCGGAGCGCGAGCGCGTGGGCCGCCGCCACCTCCTTCTGCGAGCATGTAATGCTCGCGACGGAGATGGCGGAGCGCGCCCGGGAGAGATTTAGAACTCTCCCGGCCCGCCGAGCCCGCAACTTGCTCGCCGCGCGTCGCAGGCGACTCAGGCGCCGGAGGTCGCTTAACGACCTCCGTCCTCCATGAGCGCAGGCCTGGGGGTGGCAGGTAAGGCCGCCTGTCACCCCAGCAGAAGCAGGCCGGGACGGTGGGGCGACTAGCGCCCCTCCCCCAAACCGGGGCCAGACGGGGACACCGTGGTTCCCAAACCCGAGGGGGCCATCTCGAAACCGGAGATGGCCCAGGGTCAGTCGGGGTGCGAGGGATATGCTCTTTGGGCAACCTTACACCCCGGCGTCATAAGACCCGAGACGGCGTGCGGTTTTAGTCGGTTCAAGCATGACATAACCACCCCCGCTGGCCGGCGGGGGGGTATCCGAATGTATTTCCGCACGAAAAAAAAAAGGTATATTATAATGAAAATGGATAAAGATCAAGTTCTTGTTATTCTTGACATAGGATCGCAGGAAATGACTGTTGAATTGAGACAATTTATTAATGATAGTAGTTCTTAATATTTGGCTACTTACCAGCCCACATTCGGTCACTGCATTCGTCGAACGGAGAGGCTCGGAACATTTTAAACCATTTCTTTGACTGTTTATTGTGTAGATAGATACCGTGATAATGTAACCTTGATTTGGCCACGTGGTTATCGGGGAAGGAAAGCTCACCTCTACAAGGAAAGCTCACCTCTTATCGTGTGCGTGTCGTACAAGGCGACTATGGCTGAATTTAATGAATACGAACACGTACAATTCAATTTAAACTGTGTTAACACATTTTACTCAATGAATTCAATGGAGTGAAATGCGAAAATTCACTTCAGCTTAATGAATTTTCACTGGTGCTACTCAACCTAGGCAGGCGATAGGTAGGTAATTAATACTTCTCACTTACTACTACTACTTACTTCTTAGGTACAATAAAACGCTTTGTAGTCTAGCAAATAACAATGTTACGGTTATAAACATTTTCCGTAGCAGTAAACTACTTAAAATTGGGGACACTTGTGTGTGATTAATATTCTAGTTTCACGTCTCGATTCGTTCGAAGATTTTGGACAATAAATAATTTCCCCTGTGGAAATGTGGGATGAGATTCTAATATTCGTGGATACACTTATAGTTAGAGGTACGCCCATAGGGAGAGCACGCCGCAATAGCGGCGGTAAGGCCCATCATGGAGGATTGGCTAGAGAGGCGACACGGAAGCCTCTCGTACCGACTGACGCGACGCAGGTGACCTCCGGGCAGGGGTGCTTCGGGGACCACCTGCATCGGATCAGGAAGGAGCCAACGCCTGAGTGTCATCACTGCGACGCAAGCGAGGACTCAGGGCTGCACACGCTGGCGGACTGCCCGGCGTGGGAGGCTTGACCTCGTGGCAGCCATCGGGGTGGGAGTCCTCTTGCTCGGCAGCATGATTGCGGCAATGGCGCGGAGTGCGAGCGCATGGGCCGCCGCCACCTCCTTCTGCGAGCATGTAATGCTCGCGAAGGAGATGGCGGAGCGCGCCCGGGAGAGGTTCAGAACTCTCCCGGCTCGCCGAGCCCGCAACATGCTCGCCGCGCGTCGCAGGCGACTCAGGCGCCGGAAGTCGCTTAACGACCTCCGTCCTCCATGAGCGCAGGCCTGGGGGTGGCAGGTGAGGCCGCCTGTCACCCCAACAGAAGCAGGCCGGGACGGTGGGGCGACTAGCACCCCTCCCCCAAACCGGGGCAAGACGGGGACACCTTGGTTCCCAAACCCGAGGGGGCCATCTCGAAATCGGAGATGGCCCAGGGTCAGTCGAGGTGCGAGGGATATGCTCTATGGGCTTACACCCCGGCGTCTGTAGACCCGAGACGGCGTGCGGTTTTAGTCGGTTCAAGCCCGACATAACCGCCCGACCCTGCCCGGCGGGGGGGGTATCAGGGAAGGGAATTCCGCACGAAAAAAAAATAAAAAGGTACGCCCATTTTTTTATATTTTTTTTACGTGCGGCAATCCCTTCTGATACCCCCCCGCTGGCCAGCGGGGATGGTTATGTCGTGTCTCGACTAAAACTGCACGGTGTCCTCCCCAAATGTCCGTTGCCGGGCACCCCGGGTAAGCCCTCGAAAGGATAACCCCAGGGTTGCCGGCGGACTTTGGCCGCCACCGCGGCCTCGCCTGGTGGGGTCGGGTTTTATCCCGCTTCGGTGAGTTGGCAGGTGTGTGTAGGGCACACACGACACGCCTCCGCCACGGCCTGCTTCTGTAAGGACGGCGAGTCGGCCAACTGCCGTCCTCAGGCCCCGATCATGGAGGTCGGTAGTCCCGGGCGTAGATGAGTCAGCGGCGTCCTCGCCGCAGACTGCGAAATTTGGGGGGCAGGGTTCTCTCCCGCTCCCTCTCCGCCGTCTCTTTCGCGCGCATTACCTGCTCGCAGAAAGAGGCGGCGGCGTGCCACTTGCTCCCGTCGGAGACCACGGCCCTCACCATGGTCTCCAACGAGAGAACGTCCACGCCCAGGACCGCAACGAGATCCCGGCGTTGACTCGCCCACGCAGGGCACTCCACCAACGTGTGGAGCGCCGTGTCTTCGCCAGGAGCCTCGCAGTGCTGGCACTGCGGCGTTGTCTCCCGGTGGATGCGCCACAGATACTTACCGAAACACCCGTGTCCGGTAACCATCTGGCACATCCGGTAGGAGAGGTCCCCATGGTCCCTCTCCAACCACTCCTTCATGATCGGTCTCACCGTCGCAATGGTGGATTCCCCCCACCTTGGGTGCTCAAGTCGCACCCTCCATGTCTCCATGAGTTCCTGGCGGAGCAGGGACCGCTGAGCCCTGATTTCTCGGGGCTCCGGCCTATGGCCCCGCTCCTGCGCCTCCTGGCGCCACTGGTACAGCAGCGCAAGGGCTCTCGCTTCCAGGTCCCATGGAGGGGTCCCGGCTAGGAGACATGCCGCCTCGACGGAGATCGTGCGATACCCCCTGATGAATCTGACGGCCATCGCTTTTAACGGGCTGTTTAATACAGCCACGTTGCGGGCCGCCAGAGTCTCCGCCCATACTGGGGCCCCGTACAGGGCCATGCTTCGCACGATCCCCAGGTACAGTCTCCTAGTGGGGGCGTTGGGTCCCTTGACGTTGGGCATCAGACGCGATAGCGCGGCCGCAGCCCCCCTCAGTTTCGGAAAGGTACGCCCATAGGGAATCCTTGTGTGGCATTATATTTTTCGAAACAAAACAATATCTAAGTAGGTAGGTAACTATAATGTGAAAAACAAAAAACCGGCCAACTGCGACTCGGACTCGCCCATGAAGGGTTCCGTAGCCGCCAGTTAAAACTTTACATTTGAGTTGCTTAAATGAAAGGTAAAAAAAATACTTACTAGATTTCGTTCAAACCAATTTTCGGTGGATGTTTACATGGTAATGTACATTATAATTTTTTTTAGTTTTATCATTCTCTTATTTTAAAAGTTACAGGGGGGGATACACATTTTAGCACTTTGGAAGTGTCTCGCGCAAACTATTCATGTTAGAAAAAAAGTATATTAGAAACCTCAATATCATTTTTGAAGACCTATCTATAGATTATCGTATATACAGAAAAATAAGGCATCTAACTACGGTCGCGCGCATAACTAAGGCCGTGCGCTCGTGAAACTGTTTTTCCACTGCACGTATTGGAAGAATTCTATCACCATTTCATAGGTGATATCCCCGATGAGAACATAGGTTATATATATATATATATATCATTCTGTATACTAAGTATCGGGAATTTGTCAATAAAACAAAAAATACAAATTATTCATCTAAATTTATTTTATCGCCTTCAAAGTAGGCCCCATCGCTTGCAATACAACATCTCCACCACTTCACCCAGTCTTCCATACATTTTTCATAGGCTATTTGCGGTATGGCCTTTAGCTCATTCAGCGAATTTTCTTTTATGGCTTCTATCGACTCAAAACGTTTTCCTCGAAGTGGTCATTTTAACTTGGGAAATAAAAAAAAGTCAGACGGAGCCATATCAGGTGAATACGGTGATTGGTCGAGAACTTTTGTTGAATTTTTCGCTAAAAACTCTTTCACTATAATGGCTGTGTGTGATAGTGCATTATCATGCTGCAGCATCCATGAGTTGTGTCGCCACAAATCTGGACGTTTTCAGCGGATACTCTCACGCAAACGCTTCATGACGCCTATATAATATTCTTTATTCACTGTTTCTCCCTCTGGAAGGAATTCGGAGTGAACCACACCACGGTAGTCAAAAAAAACTGTCAGCATCACCTTGATTTTGGAGCGACTTTGCCGCGGTTTTTTGGGTTTCGGCTCGTTTTCGAGACGCCATTCTGAAGACTGTTGGCTTGTTTGCATGTCATACTCATAAACCCATGTCTCGTCGCCAGTAATTATACGTTTCATAAAGGTCGGATCCGTAGAAGCTCGGGAAACCATGTCTTTAGCGACATGCTTTCGCTGCGCTTTTTGAACAAAATTGAGCTCTTTTGGAACTAGTCGAGCGGCGACGCGTTTCATGCCTAAAATGTCAATGAGAATATTGTGGACGGACTTAAAAGATAGGTTCACCTCACTAGCCAACTCTCTCAGACTCATACGTCGATTTTCGAGCACTAGCTTCTTGATTCTGTCGATGTTTTCTTTGGTCGTAGCGGTTGAAGGTCTACCAGAACGAGGCAAGTCTACTACTACTTCTCGGCCTTCTTTAAAAGCCTTATACCATCCATAAGCCCTTGTTTTCGATATACACGATTCGCCGTAGGTATTTCGCAACATTTTTAGTGATTCACCACATGAAATATCATTCGAAACACAAAATTTAAGGCACACTCTTTGTTCAACAATATTTTCCATTGTAAAAATCGCCGAGGACTCAAAACTATGACCAACAAAAAGTGTAGTTTAAAACAAATTGAATGACAGATCCCGCTCAAATTTTGCGCGCTAAATCCGTACAGTGCTACCAACATGCAGTAAAAAAATTAGAACGACCTCTTTTACGCGGGTCTTTTTATTAACATATTCCCGATACTTTTTACACAGAGTAGTACCTATACTCGTTCAAAGAATACATCTACTTACCAAGTTTCAACAGCATAGTTCTTATAGTTTCGGAAAAAGTGGCTGTAACATACGGACGGACAGACAGACATGACGAATGTATAAGGGTTCCGTTTTTTGCCATTTGGCAACGGAACCCTAAAAAGAATGTATGTACTTATGTATCACGGGTCCGTAGCATTATTATTTTTAGGATTTTAAGAACTGTGTTAAGGGAATTGTCTTAGGTACTTAATACTAATATTGGAAATGTGAAAGTTTGTTTAGATGTTTGAATGTTTGTTAGTTAATCATGCCCTAACGGCTGAACGAATCTGGCTGACATGTGGTGCATCAATCTATTATAGTCTGGATTAACACATAGGTTACTTTGTATCCCTGGAATAGGTTCCCATGGGATGCGGGAACGGGATCAGAATTCCATGCGGGTGATGCCGCAGGTGACGGGTAGTATGAAATATTTGGCACTGGCATGCTCAAGAAGATAATGACACAATTAAAATGATCTTAAAACAATGCAACAGACTATTTTAGTAGAAATATAAAAAAAAAATGTTCTTTTTTTACGTGCGGAAATCCCTTCGGATAAAATAAATAGAAATATAATAATAATAATAATAATCTTTATTGATACAAGAACCTTATGACATTGCCTAAGACTTAAGAGTAGGTTACATCTATATTGGTTAAGGTTACACAGATAGGATAAACTCTAACCCCCAAACTAGGTGTTCCTGTGACTTGGGAGTTAGTGTTCTGCTGTCACTATGATACCAGGAATTCCATTTTAATGAAAACAATTTAATCTTTTAAAGATTATGGGTTCGAATACAGTCTTGGTTCCAACGAATAAGAGGAATAAATTAGATCAATTAAAATATTGTGTGTGCGTGTGTGCACGCGCGCGTGTCTGTGCCTGTGTGTTTGTGTGTGTGTGTTTGCGTGTGTGTGGGTGTTTGCGCGTGCGTGTGTATGTGTATGTGTGTGGGGAGGGGCGTGCGTGTGATTGTGTATGTGTGTGTGGTGTATTAGATAATTTACTGAGGAAGGTGTAGCAGCTCCTCCGTACGAGCGTAGTCCTGGTCCTGTAGCAACTTCTGTATTATACATTTTGCTTGATGAAGATTTAGCCCAGCTATGCGAGTGATTTTACTTATGTTCTTATAAGTAAGTGTGCTTAAAACATAAAACTGGCGTCTGGCGAATGCAGTTTTGTGGATTTTTATAGGGCACATAATTCTTGCTTTGCGTTTTGTATGATCTGGAGGGGGAACCAACTTATGCTGCCTAAGAGTGGCTAGGAGGACAAACAGCTGTCTCACAGTAAGGACGTTACACTCCGCATACAGTTGAGTAGTGGGGAATTTGTAAGGTCTACACAGCATCACCTTAAGCACAGCTCTCTGTGCTCGCTCCAGTTCAATGAGCTTGGTTTTGGCTGCTCCACCCCATACCGGGATGCAGTAAGTGATAACGGACTGACAGAGTGCGAGGTAAACCATTTTTTTTAGGGTGCTTACTTCTGCGCAATACCTTAGAGATTTAAAAATATATATAAGTCTCAAATATACATTACGTATTGACATTATATTGTAATGCGTGAAATTCTGTTCCCGTTTCCGCATCCCATGGAAACCTATTCCAGGTATAACAAGTATGGGGTGTGTGTTGGGTAACCTCCTCGAGTGTCGCTCCGATTCCGATCCCGCTGCAGTCCGGGGGGAACGGAATCGGAGCGGCCGGTACACCCTGAGCGGCGGTCAATGGCTTCCCCTTCACCCCTTCATAGGGCTGGCATTGATCGTCGGCCAATACCCAACGTGGCGGGAACACATCGCTCTCCGTACTCCTCTGCTTTCAGAGGAGATAGGATGAGCGATGCTGTTAGTGGTGAGATGGCCCAGGGTCAGCCGGGGTGCGAGGGATATGCTCTATGGGTAACCTTACACCCCGGCGTTTGAAGACCCGAGACGGCGTGCGGTTTTAGTCGGTGCAAGCCCGATATAACCGCCCCCGCTGGCCGGCGGGGGGGTATCCGAAGGGATTTCCGCACGATAAAAAAAAAAAAAAAAAAAAAAAAAAAGGTATAACAAGTATAATAATAAATAACTAAATAACTAAGCCTATTAGTTAGCAATTCCAGGCTATATTCTATCCCTGTACCAAATTTCAGTTGGGTGCGTTAAGCCGGTAGTGCATTATTGAGTAACAAAACATCTTCACAAACTTTAACATTTATAATTTAACTAGATATGTCCGTAGCTTCGCCCCCGTGGATTTCTGTGCCCTTTCCTGCTTCCCATGGGCACCTGTTCCGGGATAAAAAGTAGGCTATGTTTTATTCCAAACTAGAATCTATTGCTGTACCCGATTACAGCCAGATCCGTTCAGCCGTATTTGTGTAAAAGAGTAACAAACACCCATACTCACAAACTTTCGCGTTTATAATATTAGTAGGATATACTTGTGTTTAAACATTACAATAGTCATAAAACAAAGAACACGAAACAAAGTTACCGCGCCGAACATTGGCTCAGCTCCAAGTATTTAAAACTCGATGAGGTTTATTTAACTACACTATGATTATTTTAGACAGGATATTTGATAAGCAAGTACTAAAGTAGTCTTAGTAACAATCCGAATTTAGTTGATGCACATAGGTAAAACAGAAGACTATAATAGAAAAACCGGTCAAATCCGAATTTAACTCGATGTTTTTTCAAACATTCAAACTGCAAAATGTATCTATGTTTGTACGCACAATATTACGAGATTGATTTTATATATCACTAGCTTTTCGCCCGCGGCGAGTTTTTCAAAACATCAAATAATATAAGCCCTGTCCGGCAAAAAGGCTAAGTTCTCGATTGAAAAACATATTTATATCAAAATAAAAATATTGTAAGTACCTATTTAAAATGCAATTTCCTATTTTACCTACCTATGTTATTTCCCGCTTTGTAATATTGTTGTATAGCAACAATATTACAAAGCGGAAAATAACATTTTAAAATTTAAAGAAACAGACATGTGGATAGTAAGTAAGTAGTAGGTAGTAATGAAGACAGTCATTACTACCGACAGAACTGAAAAAGCTTTAGGCTGTTTTTCCACCAGAGATGTGCGAGGATGCATAGCGAGGGATTGACTTCATCTTCATATTGTTCAATGTTCAAGCATCTTCAATATTCAGCTTCAGTTTCATATTGTTTTGAAAACTTTCTTATTTATGTTTCTTGTAATCTTTACATGAAATTATCGAAAGTGTAGCACCAGTATCAAAATTCATATTAACGTGACACGTGAAAAAGTGATCAACTTGGAGGAAAATTCATGGTCAGCATTAGGGTAAAAAAATGCCCAACAGTGCTAATTGGTTTTTCTTAATTAAAAAGAAATCTAGAGGTCGCACAAAAAATGCTCCACTTGATTGAAATAAGTATGTGTGTTTTTAATAAGTAAATCGAATGAGCAATAGTCCAATCGCATTTTTTCAATCAGTCAGAGTAACAGAACCCTAAAGATAGGTATTTAATCGCGTTCCCCAGTGTACCTATTAAAGTTTGAATGGGTTGTCATACATACTAAATGTATTGCACTAACAATGCACATTGACATTAGCCCTTTGTTGGTTGCATAATAATAGGTATTTAAATTAGTCAGAATCCACAATTGATGGTATGACTTGTATTGAATTATGCAAACTTCAATTATCGTTTCCTTATTTCATTGCTTTATGATAATATTATCTTTTCTATTCAAGTAATCACATTGATTCAATCTATCGCCATAGTTAGTATTCTTTAGTTACTATAGCTGTCCACAGCTAAACCGTAGGTTAGATTCATTCGGTTGTCGGTCTTTGTCTGGGAGATGTCCTATCTCATGTTTGCTAAGTCACATTACGAGGGCCATTCAAATTTTAAACCAAAACAAACACAAATTTCGGTTTGCATTCAAACATTCCATTAAACTGATTCGACGCGACGCGTGACGCCTCAGGTGATATATATATACAGCAGGGCGAGGGAGTCCGAGGCGGTACGTGCAACATTGGCGGGCTGTGCTAAAGAGGGATACAGAGCTCGAGTTCACAATTTGCCTCCGCAAAAGCTTCTTCGGCTCTAAGCTAAACTGTGAAAACGGTCCGTGTATCCTTCTTTAGCCCAACACACACAAGCTAAAGAAGGCTACGTGGACCGTTTTCACAATTTGTCGGTTCGAAAATTTCTTTAGCTTAACACTAAGTGCTGGGCTAAACAAGCATTTGTAAACGCCTACGAGGGTAATAAATATCCAGCCTTGCCGCTTCTACCGGGCGCGCTGGTAAGAGGGTTTGACCCAAAAAGTGCTCGATTGACGTTGTAAAGGAGGACAGGGATGCGTGCGAACTGGAAGGACGAAGCAGGAGAGCGGGCCCCAGGTAATCCACAGGATGATGTTACATACGCAAAATGAAATCAAAAGAATCTAATACATAGGGCGTACTAAAAGTCCGAAACTGGCCACTTAGGTACATATAATTACTTAATTTAATTAATATAATACTGGTGGTAGAAATTTGAAGACACAAATTTGTCACAAAATTCGGCCGGGTTCGTCGGCCAATACCCAACGTGGCGGGAACACATCGCTCTCCGTACTCCTCTGCTTTCAGAGGAGACAGGATGAGCGATGCTGTTAGTGGTGAGATGGCCCAGGGTCAGTCGAGGTGCGAGGGATATGCTCTATGGGTAACCTTTCACCCCGGCGTCTGAAGACCCGAGACGGCGTGCGGTTTTAGTCGGTGCAAGCCCGACATAACCGCCCCCGCTGGCCGGCGGGGGGGTATCCGAAGGGATTTCCGCACGATAAAAAAAAAAAAAAAAGGTACCACCGTGCACGATTGCGAAAAACCCTCCATAGTAATCCAATTTCGGTTTGATTGCGTTCAGGGGTGAGCAAGTGCATAGCCGGGCAGGGGGATTGTGGTCACAGCACTAGTGGGACCGGTGGGTGTCACGCGGTGCTGCGACGACAATCCTCTTCTGAAGAGGCCGTCAAGCTGAGTGCCACCATTGTTAACATGATACGTGTATGTAATGGTGACCCTCTTTCCTGAGACTTTACCTTCAGCTTACCATCAGGCGAGGTGAAGTCAAATTGACGTGTCCTAAATATAAAAAAAAAAAAAAAATATAAGATATTTAAAAATTTATTACAATATTCGAAAATAGAACTCTTTGGCCGAATGATACGATTTATTTAGTGCGACTGTCAATTGTTTTAACATATTTAAAAAATTGCTTGTCTTCATTAATATGGAATTAACTCGGGAAATTTTTCGTTCTGTGCCATTAAATGTAATTTGACAACAGAGCCTTGTTCGACTTCAAACTGCTTTTGGCGATGAAGCCCCATGCCAGGGGACTATATTTATAGCTGGTTTGCATAATTCAAGCGGGGTCATGTCAATCTCAGGGATTAATTTCGTGAAGGTCGCTCATGTACCGCTGTAAATAACAAAAACTTTGATGCTGTGCGCCGTATGATTGAAACAGGCAGGAATGTAACCTACAATGAGATTCGGGCATCCTTAGGCATAGGCATGAGTCAAATTACTCTCGGTGGATCCTACACAATTTTATTGAAGCTCAAAAAACGGACCATGTAACTTGGTCACCGAAGGAGCGTCAAATTTGGTGTGGGACATAGTTACTATGTCCGAATATATAGGTGACGAAACATGGATTTATTGTTACGATTTCAAAACAAAGCAGCAATCGAACGTATGGGTCTTTCTAGATGAATCGAAACCAACCGAAGTGGCCTGCGTGAAAAGTGGCTACTGTTGGTTTAGATATTCGTCGTACTGCGAATAGTGACTTGTACACGACCATTTGTTTGCCGGAAATCATTGACAAACTTTGTGAAAATTTGTCAATGAGTAAACGCCGTATCATCTTGCACCACGATAATGCAAGTACATACAGGGCCAGAGAGACAAACGAGTTTTTGAAGGTGAAAAATATAAAACTTATGAGCCATCCTGCATACAGTCCCGACCTGCCACCTTGTAACTTTTTCTGTTACAAAAAATTATGAACCAATTACGGGATCAACGGTTTTCATCACCATAAGAGGCTGTCGAAGAGTATGAAAAAATTTAGGTATGACTAACGTTACCACGGAGGAGTGGCATAATTTTTTTCAAAATGAAAAAGTGATTTGACGCAAACGTAGAATATTTTTCCCAAACCCGTGGTGGCCATCTCGAAACCGGAGATGGCCCAAGGCCAGTCGGAGTGCGAACCTTACACCGCGGTGTCTGAAGACCCGAGACGGCGTGCGGTTTTAGACGGTTCAAGCCCGACATAACCGCCCCCGCTGGGCGGCGGGGGGGTATCCGAGGGGTTCTCCGCAAGGAAAATTAAAGTTACCTACTATAAGAATTTTCTACCAGCAAAGCTGAATCAGACAGTCTCAAAATTGTATTTTTTGCAATAACATCTGAAATAGAGCGACTCTTATTACATTTTTTTATTTGTTGATAAATATTTAGTGATAAAGCTTCCCAGAAACAATGACTAAAGATTATCTAATTCCGTTTGAGCTGCGGAGGTCGCTTGTCCAATCCATTATCATTCTGAACTGGACTTAGACACAATAAATGCGAAGATATCATAATTCACAACAAGTAAGCATCAACCTTCAGAGATACTAGAGTAGCATTCTACACTAATTTATTTTTATTAGTTGCATGCTATTAGTAACATAACACATAGGAAATATTCTATAATTATGATGCATACTCATCAACATGAAGTCACATGTCTGAATAAATAAAGGGAACTAATTTTTTGAGCTGTTATTTAAATATTCGAGATGTTATTGTGATCAGTTGGAAAACATATTGAGCAGTTATTTAATTTTATGGCGGTTGATTAATTATTGCGACAGTAAAACATGGACGGTTATTAAAAAATCAATTAGTCAGTTATTTTATCGTACAATGTCAATTCTAAAAATAATTGAGCAGTTCAATAACTGAATGAGCAGTAAAATGATGGAATGAGCGGTTCTATAAAGGCGCGGGAGCGAGCGAAGCGAGCTCGTGGACACCGCGCGCCCCGACACGTATAGATATAGGTTAGAAGGGTTATTGCGGAGGTCTCGTCGTGTTAGGTCACTTGTGATAATGCACGTAGAAATAGGAGTCCCGCGAAGCGGGGCTCCGTCGAAATTATTTATTGTTTATAGAATTGCTTAGAATGAGATTTCTTACCGACAAATTCCGATTTAACCACTAGCCGCTCGTTTAATAATTTTTACCGCCCATTTAATTATTTTCCTGCGCAGTTATATATTCACTGATCCATTTCATTATTTTTTATTACTCATTTTTGTTTACTTTACTACTTAGTATTAACTGCTGAACTAGTTATTAAACGTGCCATTTATAATTTTTAACTTACCAAAACTGCCTCTGTCAGCTACGTCACCTTAGAATAAGAATATTGAAATTGTGTATAGTAGATAAAAATGAATAGAGATAAGGCTTACCTAGAACTAAGACACGTTGTATTTTTTTTTTTATGGTCTCTTTGCATTGTGATCTGTCGTTCCTAGGGACATTTAACAGTGAATCTGGTGGGTTGATAAATGGCATGCTCGGAATACGACCTTCGTCGCATCCTATTCTATTGCTATTTCATATTTTATTTTTTTAGTATATCTTGTGGCATCTTCCGTTTCAGTCTGCGGATTCCTGGATATTCTTCCATTAAGACTCTGGCTAAGCTGTTTGGATGATTTTTTATTCTATCCTTGAATGTCATAGTGTGATACAAAATTTCTTGTTTAATTGTGTACATGTGCAGGTCGTTATGGAGTTGCTTATTTGTGACGAACCAAGGTGCGTTGGTTATTATTCTCAGCATCTTATTTTGGAATCTTTGCACAATTTCAATGTTGGAATGAGAGGCTGTGCCCCACAGTTGAATGCCGTATGTCCAAATAGGCTTCAGCACTGACTTATAGAGCAGCATCTTACTGTTTAGCGACAGTTGTGACCTGTGACCGATAAGTGGCGATAAGCCAGTACAGCTTCCGTAATTGTAAACCTAATTGTTTCCTTTTTGTGAAGATGTGTTTTTGCCAGGTGAGTCGCTTGTCCAGATGTAACCCCAAATATCTGACATGGTCTGCTTGTGGAAGTTCAAGATTATTTAGCTTGACTGCCGGACAAGTGCCTCTTCTCAATGTAAAGGTAACATTAACTGATTTTGTTTCGTTAGCCTTTATTCGCCATTTTTTTAGCCAGTTAGATATATCGTTGAGTCCGCATTGTAAGAGTTGCGCTGCTTTATTGGGTCTTCGTGGGATGCTAGGATTGCCGTGTCATCAGCGAATGTACCAGTGGTTATACACTCTGAAATTGGTAAGTCAGAAGTATAAATGAGGTATAACGTCGGACCTAATACGCTGCCCTGTGGGACACCTGCGTTGATAGGACAGAGACTAGATGTCTGTTTGTTTTAATGACTTCATAATTTTATATACGTAGGTTGGTAGGAAGGATTTCAATTTAGACAATAAGCCCTCGTGCCAGACCCTATCAAAAGCCTGTGAGATGTCCAAGAAAGCACTTGCACAGTATTTTTTGGCCTCAAAGGATTTGTCGATTTCGCTAATTAGTCTGTGGACTTGATCTATTGTGGCATGCTTACGACGAAATCCAAATTGGTGGTTGGTAATTAATTTGCGCTCTTCTATTAAAGGTACCAATCGGAGCAATATTAAGGATTCGTATACTTTTGCTGGTATAGGTAGTAAGCTGATTGGCCTGTACGATTTGGATCCTCAGGCCGTTTGTCAGGTTTCAGCAACATAATTATTTTTGCGACTTTCCATTGGGGTGGGATGAAATTTAGTTTTGTGATGGCATTATAAATTGTCGTAAGTAGTACTATCCCAGAATCCGGTAATTCCTGCAAAACTTTATTGGTAATAAGATCATATCCGGGAGCTTTCTTAGAGTTTGCTTTTTGTATTATCCTCACTACTTCCTTTTTAGAGAAGTTTTTAGGGTCGTCTTCATCTTGGTCTGTGTTTTCAATGAAATCTCTAACTTCCTTTTTATGATCTGATGGTCCTTCATAATTTATATGTGTGGTTGAAAGACTTCCAATAGATGCTCCGCAAATGTATCCGCCTTTTCCTGATCACTGCGTGCCCAACTGCTATCTTTACTGCTGAGTGGGGGAGATATTATCAAGGGTCTTTTAATTTTCCTTGTGGCTTTCCAAAGTGAGTAATCTGTAGCTGCCGTTGCGTCAAGACCTTCGAGATACGCCTGGAAACTTGCATTGCGATCTAGTTCCAAGGCTTGTTTCAATACCTTTATTTTATGGTTAAGCCTTCTTCTCGTATCCGGACATCTGTTCTGCTGCCATAGTTTTCTGGTCGCTCTTTTATCCTTAATCAACTCTAGTATACTAGGGGCAATATGTTGGCCAGCAGGCTGGTACTCTTCAAGTGGGGTCGAGTTCCACGCGGCATTTTGTATGGTCGTGTTAAAAAATTCAACAGCATTTGTAACATCTTTTTCTGTTTTTAGAGGTACCAATACTTTGAATGCTTCGTCTATAAAATGTCGAAAAAGAGGCCAATTAGTTCTTTTATTATGCAAAGTGCATTTTTTAATGGTCTCTTCTACCTTAATTTTAATGTCAACAAATATAGGCGAGTGGTCCGATGATAAGTCCCAGCAGCAGTTGCAAGTTATATTGGTTTTTGGTATTCCTTTGGTGACACAGAATCAATTACATCAGGTATTTTGCCTCTATCTGTTGGCCAATATGTTGGTTGCCCTGTAGATATAACATGCATATTGCCCGTTTGAATACACTTGAAAAGTTCACGACCCCTAGGTAAGATGAGTCTAGAACCCCAGAAGGTGTGTTTTGCATTGTAGTCGCCTGCAGCTATGAAACGTTGACCCAGTGTGTTAAAATAGTCATTGAACTGACTCTCTTTAATGGTATGCCTTGGGGGGCAGTATAGAGCTGATACAGTAATGTTACTAATCCAATCTTGTACTACTATGTTGGTTGCTTGAATGTAGTCTGTGTGATATGATTGAGATTGGTAATGCTTAATATTAGCTTTGATAAGGACAGCTGATCCTCCATGAGCTTTGCCATCAGGGTGCATGGTATGATATAAATTATATTCTAGAATTTTGAAATAACTCTTAGATGTGAAATGAGTCTCGGATATGAGCATGATGTCAATTTTGTTTATCTTGAGAAATGTTTTTAACTCATTTGAGTGGTTGGACAGCCCATTAGCATTCCATATGCATAATTTTAGGGCAGTGAATTTAATGGCAATCTTGACATGAGATCTATTAACATTTGGGTCATCTTTAACACTTGGTTCATAAGAGCCTGTATTGATGTGTTGAATGTACGAATGACTTCCGTTATATGCTGTTCAGATTTTGTTGTATTGTCATCACATAATTGTGGTTTTGGCTCATTGCTTGTCACTGCTGCATAGGATTGCCGTAAGCCTTTAGCATTCTTGAATTGGTTTACGGTTTCTTGTTTGGTATTCTGTTTTGTGTTATCTGATTTGGGTAGCTGTTGTTTATTAAGATGAGCAGTTGGATATTTTATCTTCTGTAACTCTTTGTAGACAATGCAGCCCTTATAATTGGCGGGATGATTTCCCTCACACAGTATACATTTAACTTTATCAGAACGTTCCTTCCTGGGGCAATTAGAGGTGTGGTGAAATCCGGCACATTTAACACACTTAGGCTCTCTGTGGCAAAAGTTTTGAGTATGTCCATATTGTTGACAGTTAGAGCACTGGGGTATGGTGCGCTTTGGTCTTGGTGGTTCAATTACTATACCGACAGATAATTAGCGATTTTATGTTGTAGATATCCTTGTTATTGACATTGGGCTGTAGGTCTATGAAAAACATTGGTTATGGTTGTTTTGTTTTATTGTTTTTTACATTCCAGATGTTAGTAGGCCTGTGACCTAGGTCTTCAAGGGCTTGCTTCAATAAATCTATGTCAGTTGAGGAGTGGATGCGTTTTAGTACTACTCTAAAGCTTCTTTCTTGTTTTGTTTTATATGTATAGAACTCAGTATTTCTGCTTTTTAATTCCTTGTATATTGTAGAATATGATTCAGGGATTTTAGCTTGTATTTTTACTCGCTCTCCTTGCAGAATTTTAATTTCATAGTCACCCTTGGCAACTTTCTCTAGCATTTCCGTGAGAGGTCGGATGTTGCTGACTTTGTCTATGAAGAATGGTGGGGGTTTGGTTGTCACTGGAGTGACCATTTCCGAGGGTTTCGATTGTTCTGTGTTTTCTAGTTCAGAGAAGCTATTGGAAGTAGGTACTGGTGTTCCTAGCCAATAATTCGGTTTGGTTTTTTGACTACGGACTGTTGCTCCAGGGCTGCTTCTCTGCCTTTTACGATGGTTTACTTCATGAAGTAGGCAGGCCATTCAACATGTTCATTATGGCTAGAAGAATTGGGCTTTGTTTTTTCAGGTTCATCTTCTATTGTTATGGGTGCAGAGATCTTTCCTACTGATGCAGATTTAGGTCTTTGTATAAACAAGCTCGGATGGAAGGCTTGCTGGACAAGTTTTTTGTTAGTGCTTCCAGACGCATCGCATCTGTGTCAGTAACACAGAGGCCTGATCGCCTACCTCTGTGTAGTCTTCGGTAACAGATTTCACACTCGCAGGCCCAATAACCTGCGAGCGTCGGGGGTTAGCCGGAGCGCAGGACATATCACTCTCATTATAATTCGACATTTTCATAATTGTTGGATTTGGAAGATTGCATATGGCACTTTGCCAAGGTCCAAGCCACACTTTTGAAGGACATTTAATTTCTCCAGGCTTGTGGTAGCCTAATACAGGTTAATTATCCGCCGCCCGTTGCTCGGCGTTGTTGTTCGTTTAGCACCACCCGGGGGGCACGTGTAGGGTGGGTCTAGGAATAGGTGGTAAATCCTACGGACGCGAACAACTTCACCCCCCTTTTAAATGAATAGAAATAAACACGTGTACAATAGATAAAACAACCATTAGCGGCGAGCGCGCAGCTTCAATAAAATTCGGCCACTTGCGGGCGGAGCCCCTTTGCTGCGCGCTGATTAGTCTACAATAGAGTATAGTCGAGTTGACTCCCCGCTACTTGCGGGAGAAATTTTAGTACTTAAGTATCAGTTTTTGTAAATATTAGTGTGTGCACATTCTGCTATCGGACAGATCAGCTCTATTAAAGTAAGAATCTCCGAATACTGAGTTGTTTCACTTTCAACGTTTTCGCTAGACATACTTCGGATATACCGGCACAACATCAAACATACAGTCCATTTAACATCGTTGAACAACCAGCGACCGACCCGGTACCGACTCGTAGTCACACCACATTATCACACCAGTATGACAAACGGTAATTTTTTTCTCGTTTGTCACACTACTGATTTTTACACACCATGTAATGTATTTATTTCCGAACTAGTGCTGTCCGAGTTATACAACTTTTTCATATTACAGTAAAACCTCAAATTACGTATTAGCCAATGTATTAGCTTATGTTTTACAAGATTTTATTTAGTTTCACCTGTCCCGTTGTCTGTAATGGAATTTTGCAAGTTGAATTTGAACCACTTTCCGGTTTCCGATTGAGCTGAAACTTCGCTAAGTAGTAACAGTAAAGGCTTGTTTTCAAATTTTTACTATTTTTTATTTAACGCAACAATTCAAGGAAATGTCCCAATGATATTTCGCTATTTAATAGTTTTAATTGGCACGAAATTATAAAACTATCTTTATCAGTTTGGTCGACCCTTCCTTTTTATTTAATAATACTGTTAATAACTTTAGTATGGTTACGTAGTTTTTATTTATCTCAGTTTAGTCTTTAGTTTTCATATGAATCACGGATTATTCACATCTGAAGACAGGTTATAGGTCAGTTGCATTACTTGTCGGCAAACCGACTTTATTATGTTGGCACTGCACTAGCCATTACAGTACCTATACATGTTGTGTAAAAACCAGTAGTGTGACAAACGAGAAAAAAAATACCTTTTGTCATAGTGGTGTGATAATGTGGTGTGACTACGAGTCGGTAGTGGACCGACCTTGTTAGGATTTAGAAATAGGTCCTAACAGCCTCTTTAAATCAGTGCCATTAAGTAAACTATACTAATATATATATGATTTTAGATTGACATGGTCATTGACATTAAAATTATAATTATTAACGGGATAGTTACTTAATTAATAAATTATTTACATAATAAACATGGTAAATATCCCGTTAATAATTATAATTCTAATATACTAATATAAGCGTATTCCGCTTACAACATCTATAATATTACTTGTGCTACCGTACCATCATTGTCATTATCTTCTCGTTCCCGGTACGCGTACCCGGTCGCTTCCGGAGCTCTCATCTCACCTCGGAGTCTAGGTCCGGTTTTTACTCCTCCAATTTGCGTGGTCTTGGGCATCCATGGTAGGACCATTGGCACACATGTCATCTTTTAAAACGTCAAGCCAGCGCTTCTTGGCTCTACCCTTTCAGGTCAGACATTTGTTACCCATGTGTGTTACGCGATCACGTTATGCGGCGACCGCCTGACTGGCGAAGGCACCAGCGTAGGTTACTCTCCTGCATTTTTAGTATACGATGTCACGTACATGAAGACTACCGCGGATGCGGGAGTTCCTCACGCGATCCTAACGCGTGACTCGACACATCCACCGCAGCATATTCATCTCCGTGACCCCCAGCTCCTGCCTGTGTCGCTCTAGCGGCGGCTACCATACCATAAGGCTTCTTTATTTCTATCAATGTAGTTTTCCTCATGCCCAAGTGGTTCTTAACTGGTATAAAGAACTATAGGACTCAACATTAGCAGTAAGGATCAACAAGTCCGAAGTCCGTGGTACAGGTGCGAGTCAGTCGCGCACTTTAGTGTGACTCGCACTTGACCGATTTTTTAGAAAATCACCAATTTACTTGTGTATTACCTATTCATAATATTATATTTTCTGAGGTTAAATGTTACTGTTTTCAACGACGCTTGTCTAAATAGCGCTAAATCGATTGGTAACAATTTGATTGCGATATAATAGATACTATATAGTTTCTCATAATAGACTAATAATAATGTTCTACAACTCATGATCGCAAACTCAATTAAGTACCCATTATATAATGTATTGTGAATTTAGGAATGTATTCGGGATTGGTTATTCTGCGACAGCATAGCAGACGAAAGCAAATAATGGAAGCAGTTATTACAGTGTAACTTGTAAGCATTTAGATGCTTTCAGTTACAAGCCAATGGAATATTCTAGGAACTAGATCGGGAAAAAGTGTTAAAGTAAGGCCAAGATCGAAATTCCAACCAATTCGAAAGCATTCAGTCTATCAGTTGTTTTAACTGAAGATATACTTTTAAAACTTAAAAAACACGAACATTTTCAACTACTCAATGAAGGCCTCGAACTACCAAGCCGATGACGATAAAGATTTATATACTTTATATAAATGTCTGTCTAACAAAAACAAACATTTTGCAAATCCGTCTAGTTATGCACGAACATACATGAAAAAAACTGGCCAAGTGCGAGTGGGACTCACACACCGAGGGTTCCGTACAAACCTGTAGGTATATAAGTAAAAGTTCACCCATCACGACAATCGAGTCATAGTTATGGTAGTAGTAACTTTAAAATTATCAAAAATATTTTTTATTATATGATGTAACTAAAAATTTACGGTTTTCGCAATTTTTCCTTTATCTGTACTATAAGACGTTACTTCGTACCAAATTTCAAGATTCTAAGTTCGCGGTAGGTTTTGATTCCCGTGCTAGTTTCGAAAATTTGCGGAAATTTGCAGCATAAACGGCTGTATCTTTTGATTGCTATGACTTAGAAGTTTGATTTTTTCACAGCTCCAAGTAGTAGTAGTACACAGTAGACCTGAGTATTAGATATAAATTTCAGTTTGATACCTCCACGCGTTCCTGAGAAAAACGATCTTGACAGACGGACGGACGGACGGACAACGAAGTGATCCTATAAGGATTCCGTTTTTTCCTCTTGAGGTACGGAACCCTAAAAATATAAAGATCCGAATTGAGAACCTCCTTCTTTTTTGAAGTCGGTTAAAAACCGAAGCAAGCCAATCATAGGCAAACTCTTCAGTTTTCTCCCCGAACACGTGCCATACCAAAAGCCGTTTTCTTGGCCGTTACCTTTTTTTTTATTTTTTTTTATTTTATTTTTTTTTTATCGTGCGGAAATCCCTTCGGATACCCCCCCGCCGGCCAGCGGGGGCGGTTATGTCGGGCTTGCACCGACTAAAACCGCACGCCGTCTCGGGTCTTCAGACGCCGGGGTGTAAGGTTACCCATAGAGCATATCCCTCGCACCCCGGCTGACCCTGGGCCATCTCACCACTAACAGCATCGCTCATCCTGTCTCCTCTGAAAGCAGAGGAGTACGGAGAGCGATGTGTTCCCGCCACGTTGGGTATTGGCCGACGATCAATGCCAACCCTATGAAGGGGTGAAGGGGAAGCCATTGACCGCCGCCCAGGGTGTACCGGCCGCTCCGATTCCGTTCCCACCGGACTGCAGCGGAATCGGAATCGGAGCGACACTCGAGGAGGTTACCCAACACACACCCCTCTTGGCCGTTACCTACGTTTTATTTTTTTAATCACATAAGAAGTAGAGTTCTCTGTGTGATGTATATTGATGTGAATATGTACCGGGACAAGTTGTGTTTGTATAATATAACTGTAACGTTATAAATTCATATGCAACGTCATATCTGCCTAATGAATGAGGACGCCGAGCTACAGTTATTTCTTGGTATTATTCTGGGGTATTTTTTAAATATTAACGTGTTAAAATGTTAGTACTCTTCGTATAATATACTGCTAATGCCCGCGGCTCCACCCGCGCGGGGTTTGGTTTGCATTGTATGGCCATATATCCGGTTCTACTTAACCAATTGCAATCAAACATACGGCAGATTTTAAGTCTGACCAAGATCTTTCTAATAGATAAAACCACATCAAAATTCGTGCAGTAGTTTTTGCGTCCATCGTGAACAAACAGATAAACAGACAAAAAAATATTTTTGTGTTCAGAATTGTTTACAATTATGTTAGGTACGTTTTTTTTTAAATATCTCCAATGTAGGTACAGACAGCTAATTTACAATTTTATAATAGTATAGATAATCTGTTCCCATTGGGCTAGCAGAGACAATATTTTACCATTTGCTACGATCCTGACATACGCCCTCGAAATTCATAAAACGAATATGTTTACGCTTTCAAGTGTAATAGTTTGTTCTCGTTCGCACTTGCCGGTTAGTGCATGTTTGTCTTGTTGAACTCGTGCTTTGCGTTAAGGTAGGCGAATTATCCTAGTTTTTAAGTGACTGTTTTTAAGCGCCTGTGCCGTATCTACCTTGTTTCAATATTAAGACCATTGTTTACCACCTCTCCTTTGTTTTTTCTCGTTTTTCTTTTTTACCATTCCCTTCCATCATACAAGTAGTAGTTGCAGTCAGTACGACTGACATTGCTGATCATAAAAGCGTTCATACCGCTTACCATCGGGTAGTCAGGTGGTTATAATCTCCCTTAGTAGTTAGTATATAAAGTGCTACTGTTACGTTCATTTATGGGAAACACTTTTAATCGTTCATGAAATTGTAAGAAGTGTTATTCGATGTTATTGACCTAGTTGGTGAATAAACAGATTCCGCAAATAGTTATGTACCTACTACATACTAGTTCAATTTCATTTACATAATGGATCTAAGTAACTATTAACTTTTGTGAGACTTATTCTGTTGTTATTTACAATATTACAGTCTATTACTTCGCATGAAAATGTAATGAAATAATTTAATTTTGAATTATTTATTTCAATTTTGATATCCTTTTGTTTCGTGCGCATATCCCCCGGATACCCTCCTGCCGGCCAGCAGGGGTAGTTATGTCACATTCGAAACGATTAAAACCGCAGTCTTTCGTCTTCAGCCGCCAGGGTGAGGGTGGCATTTCCCTCGCACCCCGGCTGACCCAAGGCCATCTCCGATTCCGAGATGGCCCTCTCGTGTTTGGGAACCACGGTGTCCCCGTCTTGCCCCCAGATAAGAGGAGGGAAGGGGCAACGTGCCACCACCCCGCCCTGCTTCTGTTAGGGTGACAGGCGGCACTACTTGTCACCCCCAGGTCTACACTCATGGAGAACAGCTTCAGGCGAACTCTCCTAGATACTAAAAATATGTTACCATTTGGAAAGTAGAACTATAAATCCTATTTAACTATGGAGTGGTAACTAGTCAGAGGACGTAGGTTTCTGAACTAAATACCTTTTCTGTCACTATCAGGCCATCTGGAGAATTAGGTATGGTATTGAATAAAGTCAAAGATGCACTTTATACAATACACTGAGTATTCGCGAGTGGTCTTAATATTTAAAATTTTAATAACTTATAGATTAATAAATGCTTAGTTTGAAATAATACCTAAACGCTCAAATCAGAATAACTGTTATAATTTGGCTTGAAGCATCCTGCGACTATCAGGCCTTCATTTCAACAACAGGCATTGGCAGGCATTTCGCAATTCCAGTCGTCATAAAATCTACAAACAATAACATTAAAATGATGTCTAAAATAAGATGATATCTAAACCTGAAAAGTCGGCATGACATCCTACGTATATAACAAAGGAGTATAGGGAATATCCATTTAGTAAGTATACTCAACTATTTCTGAGTGAAGTTGGCCGGTGCTGATAAATATCGTATCTAGAAAAACTTATTTGTATCTTAACTTCTATTAGGTCCTTACATATGAAATTGGCTTTTTGTAAGGAAGGAACATAAAGTCGATTTTTTTTCAATATAATATATTTATTTAATCAAAGTATGTATGTACCATTGCTATCTATGCACTTTTACCATCTCATAGGTAGTTCATTGATCCCTTTACTAAAAACCATTCGGACAGGAATCAATAAAATCTCTTAAGGCGCTTTGGACTGCCCCATTGGAGTTGATTTTTTTCTTTGCAAGAAGTTATCCAAATTTCGAAAAAATATGGTAATCTGTTGGAGCAAGGTCCGGGTTATCTGGTAGCCGTCTGTTGTGCAGTGTGCGGTCCAGCGTTGTCCTAGATCGATTGACCAGGTCTCGGTTGTTTAGCAGCTAGCTTTTCCATCATGGTTTGCTGTTGCTGACAATAGACATTTAAGCTTTAGTGAACGACATCGGCACTAGTCCACCAAACGCTCACAAGTAATTTTTTTTGAGTCAATTTTCGCTTGGGGCAGGATTTGGCTGGTTCGCCAGGGTTCAGACATTACGATGAGCGTTTCCGATTATCGTACAGGATCCACTTTTCATCGAAGGTAATCGATTTAAATCCCTTCATTATTGTGCTGGTTGAGGAATGTAACGCAGCAGTCGACGCGCTTTTGTCGGTTTGCTGCACTGAATTCATGAGGTTTCAAGCTTTTTCAGCTTCCCAATTTGCTTCAAGTGGATTAAAACAGTTTTATCACTAACACCGCAGCCTGCAGCTAACTCAGACGTGTTTTGCGATGGATCCGCTTCCACAATAGCCTTCAATTCTTCATTAACAACTTTGGTCTCCGGCCGTCCATGGGGCTAGTTCTGCAGGTCAGAATTTCCAGAACGAAAACGTTGGAACCAAAAACGCACTGTGCATCCTTCGAGCCGTTTCTGCAGCACTGGTGCCACGATGGAACTTGTACTCGTAAATAACGCGATATATCAAGTTTTCCATTTTGTAAACTGAGTGATGCAAAGAAAAAACCAAAAGAGGAAAAAACAAATGAATTACGATTTTCAAAACACAAAAACATGAGTAAATGGCTGTATAAATTTAAAATTGGAATTCCTAACCAAGAGATCAAAGTGGCCAGTACAACAAAACGCCTATTTCATATGTAAGGACCTAATATTATTTTACTTCAAAGTAATTTGGGGCTGCGACCAAGTTTTAGAGCTGATGTAATATGTGAATTAAAATCTCAATTTTGTGGCAGACCTTTAAAAACTGACTGCATCATCCTAGTATTAATCCCGGTTGCATCTCAAGCTTCCACTTCAGAACCCGGGATCTGCATAGCCAAAATTTTTCATGGGTGTCCCATTATGGCCCAACGTAAACGGCAGGGCCAGACATTTGCTACCCACCTTACGGAGGTTGTCAGGTAACACCATTGGTTTATAATGTACTACGCTAGTAATATTAGTTCAATGGGTAACGCATATCTGTGATGTCACAGATATGTGGGCTCCCTTCTGCGTGACCTCGCACATCCTTGCATCGCCGTATATTCATCTCCGTGACATGCAGCTCCTGCCTGTGACGCTCTAACACCGGCCACGTTTCTCAATTGTTTGAAAAAAAAACAGGTGCAAAGACTAAGTACTTAATAATAAGCATTCAAAATAACAAAGGTCCGTTTTATTGTTATAAAATGGATATGTGTGAATCATACGAAGCCTTCAAAAGCGGTAATTAAATCCAATTTAAATATACTTATATTATGTATCATCTACCATAATGTGTGAAGTAATGTTAACAAAGATTAAGAATATAACTGCGTTATTGTACCGCGTTAAGGAATGCCTTTAACACATAAGATAAAAGAGGCTAAGGTGAATCATTGGTCCGAGAAGTGTGATAAAACATCTTTAGAGCTTACAAGTGGGTCATGCCCAGTTCAGACAAGTTAGGATAGTTAGAGCAATACCACTGAACCTGTTAATTTTTACTGTTGGTACCTATGAAGGCCACAGCCTTGGGCCTAGGGAACGTTGTACCTAAGTAGGTAGCAGGGATTATAGTAATACCTAATTAGGTTAATAATTATTACAGGAAGTAAAATCAATTCAATTAAATTCAAATCACAATGGTGCCACCAATTTATAAAGATTTTCTATTGGCTGGTTTCTCTGTTCAAAATTATGATTAATCAAGTCAATGTTTTGCGTGACATAATATATGGCGTAATAGGTATCTATATATTAAACTAGCTGTTGCCCGCGGCTCCGCCCGCGTAGAATTCTGATCCCGTTCCTGCAACCCATGGGAACCTATTCCCGGGATAAAAAGTAGCATAAATGTGTTATTCCGGACTATAATCTATCCCTGTGCCAAATTTCAGTCAGATCCGTTCAGCCGTTTTCGCGTGAAAGAGTAACAAACATAAATAAATAAATAAATAAATACTCTACGACATTCTACACAGCGCTTTCTAGACCCAAAGTAGGCATAGTTTAACTAGCTTGTGTTATGGGTTCCAGAATGCGGATAAACATACTTATATACTTTTTTGTTTGTAAATACATACATATTATACATAGAAACACCCAGACCAATGCAAATAGACATATTCATGCATACAAATATTTGCACTGAGCGGGAATCGAACCCGCGCCCCCCTGTCGTAGCAGTCGAATGCACTACCGCTACGCCACAGAGACCGTCCATCCATACTTACAAACTTTTGCGTTTATAATATTAGTAGGATTTTACCAGAGCATTACTAAAGCCTTGAGTCATATTAACTTACTTATTTTAGATTTTTCTGAACATAAACATGAATTTTCTTTGTTTTTTACTAAACGAATTCTCAAGACCCGTTCCTTTTTATTAATGACTACGAGTTGCCCGCGGCTTTGCCCGCGTGAAATTCTGTTCCCGTTCCCGCTTCCCATGGGAACCTATTCCAGGGATAACCTTTGTGTTGCTCCACACTATAATCTATCCCTGTACTCTATTTCAGCCAGATCCGTTAAGCCGTTAGAGCGAGATGGAATGACAAACATCCAATTATCCAAACTTACAAACATCTTCACAAACTTTCACATTTATAATACCTATAAATGAATCGCCGAAATTTATGTACGCGCATAACTTCCGAACGACTGCATCAAATTGCACAATTCTTTTTTTTATGTTCGTTACTGTCCGGACAAGGTTTGTATAAAAGATAAATTAAAGGAATTCCACGGGTAAGGTGCTAATTATTACAGGGGGGCGAAGCCAGGGCGCGCAGCTAGTTAGAAGTAGATAGTAGAGGTAGAAGTAGAAAGTAGAATATCAGAAGAGATGTCTACTTAAAAACTACAATATTTTGAGTAGCGACCAAATAAATAACGAAAACCTTCAATATCGCAGTATTCCCTATGGAACTTCACATCGAACGATCCGTTCAGCCGTTCTGGCGTGATTGAGTTACAAACATCCATTTATCCGACTAAACTTTCGTATTTTTTTTAGTAAGCAAGATAAGTGAAAATCTATTCCAATGCCTGCATGTGTGACCCCTGGCTTGGCCCTGACTTGACATTCACAGTTTGTGCTTCACTGCTATATCTCACTATTGTTTCACGCAAAGCCGCACGGACGTGTATAAATTTTGATATCGTAGTATGAGCTTGAGTATATATATAGATATATATATATTCTGTGGTATGAGTGTGTGATGTTAGTGAATTATTTATCTTTAGAACAGTCAGTTAAATTGGCTTGCAATATGACTCCTATTAAATAACTTCAAAACCAGATATCTAGAGAATAACACTGATGTAGCACCGGTTGTAGCATAAAAGTGAATAGAATTGGTATATTATGGAGATTACGATAATTATAGTCTCTTTCAACAGTTGCTAGCTACCGTGCCTATAATGTTTATTGAGTTTAGGTAACTAAAGTACGATAATGTTTTGATTTCATCCGTATAGAAGTAACTAGTTGGCGCAAGAAGGATTAAGCTGTATTTTCACGAAACGGTTTCCCGAGAAACCATCTCGTGGCAATGCGGCCCGAGTTTGGATGTGAAACGGGAGAGCGAAAATGCAGTGATCTTTCAGTAAATTCACACAAATAAAAATTCAGGTATTAAATTCAGGTAAGTTTAAGTAGATACCTACTACACCGCAGTAACAAGTATGTACCTATCTATGCAACTTTACCTACATCATTTAGACGAGTATCCCGAAGGTGCAAGATCAATGAGTAGAATCAATGTATGTATAAACCTATAGGTATCTATATGTTGACTAAAAATAAGAATGATGACCGTCAAATCGTATAATATTGGATGCTAAAATCAACATTTTGTACAGTTACGCTACTTAATGAATTTCTTGTGTTGGTAATTTAATATGCAATTAGTGTGAATCATATACTCGTAGATAATTTAATTACGATCTAAAAACTACCTACTCAATAACGCTTAACCGCAGGTTAAAAGAGAATACCGATAAGAGGAACTTCTTTGTCTCTTTCCATCGTCCACACAAAGGCAACTGGCAGGCTGGGTGTAGATATCTGTATTTGTATCCAAAGTTATTTTTAACTTAACCGCTCTATCAAGTAGGTATGTAGCTCTAAATGCACTAAGTATTAATAAAAGTATTCATTGCTCTAGGAAATTATTTTAAACAATGTTAACAAAATCTACTTAGGTATCTACCTCATCATCATCATCTTAGCGTCGTCCTCGCTTGTCACCTCGGAGCCCGGTGTCCGCTCCTGTGCCTTCTCCTCTTTTTGGTCTCGCTTATACCGCTTTTATGTCTTGAGGCTCTGGCGCAGACTTTTCTTTTGGAGTTGAGAGGTAAAATAGCAGTCGCTCCCCTTGCCAAAACCAGCCGATAAATTGGTAAGCGTACCCTGGGTTCCGAGATGAAAGTCTCCTATACAACTGGGAGCAGCGCTAAAATGACATCATCATCTGATGATAGATTTAGGTATATTTTCTTAAAATGTAAAGAATTAGTGTAATAATTATCAAGTGCTGTAGTGTCTATCTAAAATTTATGTCATTACAAAGATATGATTAAGTCAATATATGTCAAGGCTTGTTAAAGTAAATATTATTGAGACTGGCTTCCTTTTACGCGTGAATTGTGAAATATTCACACCTCGCCACTACCGTAGCCTGTATGGATCGTTTTGACATTGGGGATAGAATATAATATGGTTGGAACATCATGATCATGACCATGAGAATGGAGGAAGTGAGGGTTTGGGAGGGGAACTGAGAACTAATCGAGTCTAAGGCACTAAACGAAACCTTACCACTACACTGCACGGCAATGACTGGACTGACCAGTTGTATTAAAGCTTGCAATTTAAAGCCCAGGGTCCGCTACTCCTTTTAATTTTTACGGGACCTCAACCCCGAGACGTAAGCCTACGCCAGTGCCTCCGCCGTAAATGCAAAAGCAGCAGATGTACCGGCTTGCAATGTCATGAATGGCTTGGGTCCCAGATATCTTGGTGTACCTGCTTATACACCCCGTTCCTCACTTTTACCTAGTTCAGTAAATAAACAAATGAAAAAGTAAATTATTCTATTATACTAGTCGTCATTCTGCGAGGCGGTATAATCCGCTGAACTGAAAATAATCGTATCGATTCAGTAAACATTACAAATGGCTTTTTATCAAGAGTGATAAACGACTCCATGCTGAATGTGTACATTGTACATACATGCATGTCCATTAGATACTAATATCAACACATTTAGCAGGTACCAAGCGACGTAACTATAATTATTCATTTTATAATAGGTAACACTTACTACCGGCCCTTTTCAGGGCCAGCTGACCTCATTGCACGAGGGGGTCGGGGTATGGCGGGCCTGCAAGGCCCGCGGGGGTGGGGGCCGCTCCAGGTACCCCTCTGCTGTTATCAGAGGGGACACTGCGATTGGCCCCGGGTCAGTCGGAGCGCGAGGGATATGCTCTATTGGTAACCTTTTTATTATTGGTAACGGCGTGCGGTTTTAGTCGGTTCAAGCCCGACATAACCGCCCCTGCTGGCCGGCGGGGGGGTATCCGAAGGGATTTCCGCACAAAAAAAAAAAAAGGTAACACTTACTTAACCTTAACTTACTGATCAACCGAACAGGAATACCTACATTGTTATACATGAACCTAACCAAGAATAATTATGATATCTACGTACCTATATGTATATCGAAATAAAATGAGCACCGAGCAAGGTTCACCTTCATACAACCTTAGACTTTATGTTACCTGAGTTCACTTTATTTATAAATGATACAGCATAATCCTTCGTTCAACTTGCGATAGGCTAATTAATTGATTGATTGAATTTCTTAAAACCGCAAATGCGTTTAGTAAAAACAAAAAACAAATATCTTGCCATTTGTGTAAAAACAGTAAAACACGTTTGTATTCAATTGTAATGTGCCTAATGAACTTGTTAAAACAAACCAAATAAGGCACAATTCGAGGAGCTTAGACGTTGAAGAGTTCCGCTTTCCACATTCTGGCTCCATCGTCAGACAGCTCGACGATGTCAAATTTGTAGGTATTGACAACTAAATGCTTCTGGACATCCGAATGCCAGGTGACAGCACCTGCTTACAAAGTTTCAAATCAATACGCACGGCAATTAAAATTGATTAACTCGATTTCCAAGATTTATTTACACACCTACTAACATGGTTAGTTACAGGTAAAGCTAATAATAGTGTGGTAAAAATATACAAAATATTAAGATTACAGACAGATTACATAATATGTACTACCTACTATAAACGTCGTCGCCTAGAAAAACTTAAAAACCTAATCCCAGTAATGTAATCAGATACGATCAAGAAGCGAGCGACCGACGCAACGCGCAGAATAGTAGAATGAACCTGGGGCAAGGTTGGGGTTGATGGCCTACATTGCCGTCTTATTGAGCACCGACTATTTGATCCACCACAGTTAAAATGTTAAACGGTACCTCAACCTGATAATGAGAGCGAAGTTTGTGACTGTGGATAATGAATTTGTATGACTGTGATATTACGCGAAGTGTAAAAGAGTGCTAGTCACCGCACTGTGTTTTGTAGTGAAAGTTGGGTTTTGCAGAAGGAGGATGAAACTAAACTTAACATAATTATATTCTATTATTATAGCTGGAGCAACGATAAAGAACCAAGTGAGAAACAGTGTGATAAGGGAACGTTGTGTTATAGTAGAAGTGATCAAGATATTCACACTAAAAGTTCTCGAAAAAGTTCTGGGCTTACATGAAAGGTGTAATGATAGTAAAGGAAGCTCGTGAAGTGTGATAGGACAGAATCAGATGGCGAGGTGTAGTCTCTGTTTAGCCCGGAGGTAAAAAGGTGTGAGTTTATGTATATATATTGAATCAAAATATAGAAGGGATACGTCAAGAGGAAAGACGAAAGAAGATTGACGAAACAGATTTATGAGTCAGTGCCGCCTCTGGCTGGTGGTTTTTTTTAATAATGGTTACCTCAATATGACTTCACTTCGCCTGATGGTAAAGTCTAGTCGTTAGTAAGCTAAAGGTAGAGTTTCAAGAATGAGGGCCACCATTACAGACATCGATAATGCTACAATGACGGCCCTCAGCTTGACAGCCTCATCAGATGCTTTTTCACACCCTGCTTAAGGGACCCGGCAGTGTATCTTTCGTGTGCTGGTAAAGAATGCCAGGTCTTGATGGTACGGCAAAAAAGAGGTAACGATCCGTTTGGTTCTTGATGGAATTGTTTGCACCGTGTGAGGATAATACTGCATTTCTGCACGTGATGTTCTGCATTGGAAAGGGTGGAATTGTTTGCACCGGAGAGGGTGATAACTCAGTCTTGCACGTGAAGTTTTGTATAGGAAAGGAGATGGTGGAACTAATTGGAAGAGCTCATCGGAACACTCGCCATGTTAAAGGCGGTAAAATACTGCCAAAGAGGCAATATCTCTACGCAACTGCAAGGGCTAGAGGGTGTTGGTGAACTCAGGACTCCCAATAACGCACCAAGAAGTCAAATGCAATAAAAATTCCAGCGCCAAAAAAAAATGTGGCTTTTTTAAATTGTATGGAGAGTAAAAGCCTCAACCAAAAGCTGAACACAAGCTAGGACCGGTGTTATGAGTCGAGAGTGAATTGGCAACTAGATAAGGGACGACCCAGGCATACCTACGTAGTATGTCATTCAGATCCAGGACATTTTAAGGAAAGGGCAGGTCAGGTATACCCGCAACCGGCGAACATGTATGAAAATTACGAAAAGTGAAAGGCGTATGCCTACCAGGGTAGTAGCAAATGGCAAGATTCTGTCTCTGCCAACCGCAATGGGAAAGAGACGTGATTATATGTAGGTATAATACAATTTTTCTTCTTATTAAAACTTTTCAGATTATTTTTTTTCGTACAAAGCAGCAATTTTATAAATACAGACCTAAATATTACAAGGATGTCCATAATGCTCATGATAACGCTTTATCAAGTGTATAGGGTACCTTTTGTTTTGTTGTGCAGAAATCCCTTCGGATACCCCCCCCCCCCCCCCCGCCGGCCAGCGGGGGCGGTTATGTCGGACCTACATGTTAAGTCACGTTTAAGAAAAACGAACCAAGCCTAACTTTGTAGTATTAGTAATTTGGTAATAGAGACTATTGTAATTCTTGAAATCCTTCAAATATTGAACCCCCAAGGTCTATAACCTTCGGGGTTCTACATTGGTACAGCAGACTACAGCTATATCAACCACTAGCTTAATTATATTACTATAATGTCAACTAATAATCTGTATGATAAAATAATATAACCACTACAAGATATTTCACAAAAGTTCAAGAACAGGTCACGCGAATTGCGTCCTAGGAGATTTAATATCATGCAGTGATTCAGGCTGACTGTGTATTTTACGACACGTAGATAACTGAGATAGCAAACGGCTGATTGTTTATGAAGCTGAACATTACAAATCTCAGAATGGGTCGAGGCTATTTTGTGACTGATTATTACCTACGTATTAAATATAATGAACTTTGTTACTATGATAGATTATTTTATAACATGAAGTCGGCATTTAAGCACACGGCCAAACTGGAAGGAAGCGGATACCGTGGTACCGTAAAGCAACAAACTACGTGTTGTGTTTAAATGCAGAATCTTTATGATAAACCTAACGGTCCAAGGGGTTATGGGGATATATGCCCCATCAAGATCTTCGGGGCCCAAGTCAACTTACTTCTGCTCCCGGGCTACAAAGTTTTGGATGCAACACGGTTAACCGCTGGAATGGTGATGATACTTCCCGCCCCCAGTCGAATAGTAGTATCCAAAAATGAGGTGGATATTTATAAAAATTGAACGGTAACTGAATTTTTTAAAATTGAAATTAAAATACCCTCATTCTTTTTATTAATTTACCCTGAGATTTGAATTGGTTCTTAATTAGAATTAGGTGGGTACTTAAATGCTTGATTACTTTACTCTCTAATTTAGATATATCCACATTGGTATTTTTCAATTTTTTCATGGTTGAACCTATAATGTAAATGGTGAAAGTTTCACAATAGTTTTTTTACTCAAAAGTAAATACAAACATAGGGTCATATCTACAGGGGTGTGTGTTGGGTAACCTCCTCGAGTTTCGCTCCGATTCCGATCCCGCTGCAGTCCGGGGGGAACGGAATCGGAGCGGCCGGTACACCCTGGGCGGCGGTCAATGGCTTCCCCTTCACCCCTTCATAGGGTTGGCATTGATCGTCGGCCAATACCCAACGTGGCGGGAACACATCGCTATCCGTACTCCTCTGCTTTCAGAGGAGACAGGATGAGCGATGCTGTTAGTAGTGAGATGGCCCAGGGTCAGCCGGGGTGCGAGGGATACGCTCTATGGGTAACCTTACACCCCGGCGTCTGAAGACCCGAGACGGCGTGCGGTTTTAGTCGGTGCAAGCCCGACATAACCGCCCCCGCTGGCCGGCGGGGGGGTATCCGAAGGGATTTCCGCACGATAAAAAAAAGGGGTCATATCTACAAGCAAATATAATAGAGATACAATGGCTCAAGTCGGTGGGCGTTCGATGGCCGCTCATTCGTTGTAGTCCATCACGGCACAATTGTGACCGCTCAAGTGGAATCAAGTGCACTAAAGTTTCATTACTTTTGTGAGTGTTGCGCCTACAGACATCCGTTAACAGTATTGTGCGAACAATTTTTATTTTATATTTTTCATCTGGCAGAAAAAAATATAGATACTCTCATATTGAAAACCGGCCGACAAACCACCCTAAAAGAATCTGCTGGGTGACTTGACTTCCATAAGAAATGTTTGCTTAGTGTAATAACGTGACCGTTTACTTATTTCCAGGGCTCTTCGATCATTTATGAAAAAGGGGAAGAAAGGGCAGCAGGCGCCTATAGAAAAGTCAGATAGCCAGCAAAATGGCCAAACGTCGCCCATCGTATTCCGAAGGGCACATCAGTGTAAGTATTAAGAAACTAACTATATCTACATGATAATAAACATAAATATTTATTTAGGTGCACGTTTACTATTTCCACACTACCAATTGCGTATTCGTTAATGTGAATATGTAAGGATAGGTCATAAGTTCATATCTCCATTGCTTTTCTTCAATTCCCACCAGCCGTTAGAACAATAGATAAGAAAGAGAAGATAGGTAATAGATTAGATAAGGTGCGAATGTTAAGGTTTAAAACGTAATTGTGTGTGGTATGACGAGAATGGACAGAATAAAGCGGGATACACTAGACGGGCTTGCCCACAGGCAAGCAGGCATGTCTGACGGGCTTCGCTACTATTAGGTCTGTGCTTTCCTGACAGTGTATTACCGCCCGCTGGCCGTCCGACAGACCTATGCAAGTCCGCGAGATCTCATTTTGTCTGTGCAGACTAGTCCGAATCCGAATTCTCACCGCAGTGCAGCTAGGTATGCCTGTGCAGTGTGCACATATGTTTTATTTACAGCAACCCATCCGTTTCACGAATAATGAAGATTTTTTAATTAAAATGACTTTTAATGATAATAAAATATTATGGGAAGAATGTATTTCCGAATACAAAACTTATTCATGTATATAGAAGGTAAAAATAAAGAATTTATGAACAGTGAAATGCGCAACTGATGATTCTTAAGATCTGATAAGTCTCTTAAGTGTATTGCGCCGACAGACTTCTCCGGACAAACTGCCCGTGGTCATGTCTGACTAGAATAAGAGGAAATTTGAAAGTTACGCCATTGAACGAAAGTTGAGAAGGGAGCGAGTGTCATGGTATGGACAATATGGACCTGAGATGGAAGCAATGTTGTTAAAGAGGTTCAAGGTATGAATGTAGAACAAGTTATACACAGAATAAGTTAAGTATATTATGTCAATATAATACAGACGTTTCACTCCGGGACATTTAAATAAATGGTCTTGCAATGCAGTGCACTAGAACACACGCCACAATCGATCGGGAAATTAACATTTGCCACGCACAGTTTATCACGTATCATACCCGAGATCTTTGCTTTTGAAGGCTTTAGAATCGATTGATCGACCCATCAACGCTATCATCAACAGAGGTGAGTACTTAGCAGCTTTCAAATCAAGGAAAAGTACCACAGGCAGGCGTCTTCTTCTTAGTTTGAAACCAGAACGGTCAAGTACAGCATGTCCGACAGGAATATCCGCCCGCAGTTTCTGTGTGACCGCAATCACATGCCTGCCTTCGTTTTTCCAAGATAATACTTACCTACTAGTTTCTGTAAGGTCGCCAACGCGCAAGCGACATCCCCGATGTTCCTTCTGTATCATACGCTTCGCATTATCTAAGTATCACATTCGTATTTGTAATCTATGTATATACCTTTATATAGGTGATATTGTCACTTGCTGTTGCTCGCGGCTTCGCCCGCATGGAATACATGAATAAAAGCAATGTATTATTCCCTGTACCAAATTTCAGCTAAATTCGTTCAGCCGTTAGAGCGTGATTGCGTAATAAACATCCAAACATACAAATCATGTCATAGAATATTTATTTATTATTTATCTTCAGTTTTGAGTTCCTCCGGTGTGCATGTACATGGCCATGCAGCACATGTTAATAGATGGCCCATGGTCTGTAGAGTGACTCCATATTCGCACCCTAGACCGATTTTCTTTACTTCGGCCGACCTGTGTCCGAAGTCTGTTTGATGACCTCCACCTGGTACAGGGATGGTCGTGTGCAGGGGTAAGGTTTTCTGCCAGCAGGACGAAAGGGGTCCGTAGCGTACTCTGCGCTCTCCAGTGATTGATTCTGGCCAGGAAGGGTTCACGTGTATGTTTATTTCTATATAAACGGAAGCAGCTATACGAAACTTTGTGCTTCTTATTTCGAAAATGATGAACTTTCCATACAACCGTTCTATGCCTATTTTACCCCTTTAGTAGTAAAGTTTTGAAAAACGCTGATACACATGTTCGTTTATTTCTGAAAATACGTACGTATATATGAAATTTCATGTTTATATCTTCAAGTGACGAAATTCTCATACAAATTTTCAACCCCTATTTTACTCACGTAGGAATGAAATTTTTGAAAACGCTGATAAGTACACGTTTTCATTTATTTCTAACCAGAAGCAGGTGTATGAAATTTCGGGCCTCTAACTCTGAAAATGAAGGACTTCCATACAAACATTCTTCTCTTATTTTGCCTCCTTAGGTGAAAAAATTCCAAAAATCCTTCTAAGTGGATGCCTACAATATAAAAAGCATCTACTGCCAAAATTGCAAGTATCTAGGTTCAGCGGAGGCTCTGCGTTGATGCATCACGTCAGTCAGTCAGTCTGTCAGTCAGTCTGTAGATGTATGTATAGATAACACAATAATACTCACTCTTTCTTTTTTTACCGACTTCAAAAGGAAATTCTGTTTGACCTGTATGTTTGTCCGCGATTTTCTCGCGTTTGGTTGCACCGATTTTAATGTAGTTTTCAGAAAAGTATTTGTTACATACTTAGCCGACTTAAAAAGAGGAGGTTTGTTTTCCGTGATTAGGTATCTCAAGTTTTGGCCCAGGGTCAGTCGGGGTGCGAGGGATATGCTCTATGGGTAACCTTACACCCCGGCGTCTGAAGACCCGAGACGGCGTGCGGTTTTAGTCGGTTCAAGCCCGACATAACCGCCCCCGCTAGCCGGCAGGGGGGTATCCGAAGGGATTTCCGCACGAAAAATAAAAACAGGTATCTCGAGTTTGGTTGAATCGATTTTAATGCGCTTCAAAAAATATTTGTAACATTATCTAGAAGGTTTTTGTTTAACAACAAATTTATACCCGTGACGTCATCCAAATGGATCCGTTATCAGGGGATATTTTAGTTCAACTCGACAAATTTTGTGTTGTTCATTCAATTTTTAAACAATCTGTCGTCGTATGGTATTCTTCGTCGTGAGTTTTCAGTGTTCAATTAGTGAGTTACGTTCACTAAGTGAGAAATAATATTTTTTTTATAAAAAAATAGATCCAACTTCAAAAACCAAGAAGGGACTAAAAAGTGAAAAATTATTGAAATACAGATTAAATTTAAAAGACAAAAATGCGCATAATACTTTTCAGTTGAAGTCGGTGCCAAATCCATCGTGACGTCTTATAATGGCGTCAACCCACATGGGTTGACGCCTTCAATACAATACGGTTACAACACATTTCATTAGATGGGGAGAGAGAGTTCGGCTAAGATCGACTTACTTCGCTTTCGTAGAGCGTTCTCCCTGTCGTACATCGGACTGACAGTAAAAAACGTAGACCGATCATGAACTATAGACTGATCAGCGTATAGGAGAGAGGAACACCGATGGTTTTTCAGTAATAATTCAGAATGTTTCGTAATGTTTTCTCTGATCCTCTTAAAGTCGATACCTTCGTGTAGTTTTGATTTTAGAGATTTGATTGTGGGTAATAAAAAACGACGGGTTGCACTCTGGGAGTGCCGGCAGAAGTGAAAACTTGAATATTAAGGCCCTGTCTTGACGTAAGCTACCATAATATTATGCTTATTTTTTGTTTCTAAGATTATTTCTCTCTCTCTCTAAGATTACTAATGCTAGACAGTTGATTTTTTTTATATATACAGCTAATTATCTACTGTTCACGCACATTCAAAAACATTTTGGATAAATAGAGCAGTTTCTTGTTAAAAAAATTATAAAGAAACACTCTTTGAAATAAATTTTTCGTTTCAATTATCTCAATATTTTTAGCGATGACATATATATTTTTTGTTACAAAACTTAATTAGCTAGTCAAATCCGTCATATTTTTTAAATGATTTATTTGTTTGGCGGCAAACGGATGATACATACAGGTGTTATATTATATTGTTAAATTTATACGCACTGCGTTTACACTATATAATTTCATAACTGTATATTTTTAAAAGGATATGTGGGAACTTTCGTTTTTACATGGCTGAACTTGGAAATCTAGCTCTATGATTATGAGAATAATTTAAGACGACTCATCAAAAACGGCTGTCAGCTACTGAACTGGTGCTTTCCATTCTAGTCGAATAGTATGTATCAGTATTTTATTTTAGTGTCGTGTCCATATTTATTCTCTGTCTACAACTAACTGTCAGAATAATGTGCAGCAGAGAGAACGCTCTACAAAAACCGAAGCACACCGATTTTAGCCGGACACTCTCTGCTTCACGATGTGCCAACCAAAACGCCGGCGCCGCGCCGTTTGCTGTAGGTACTTATTTGCCACCTTAAAAAAAAGTTAATTGATAATAATTGACATGAAAAAAGTTAATTAACTTTTTTCATGTCAATTATTATCAATTAACTTTTTTTTGTAACTACATATTGTGCCTGGACTTACCTACTGCGCCTTGTGTTGATGCTGGTATTTTAGGGTAGTTTAATTGTTGGCAATTGTGAAAGAAATTATTGAGTAATAAATAAAAAATAAAAAATTGCTTTATTGGAACTGACAGTAATAACAAATTAACAATGTGGTCGATACTGTGGCGCAGTCGGCCACCGCCAGATAGGGGGCGCATGCGTTCCTTTTGCTTATTACTAACCGTAATCATTACCTATAATAAGTACCTATTATAAAACATTAACTGGGTCTGTGGAGTGAAAGAAGAGTGGAATGTGTATAAGAGGGTATGTGTATGGGTGTGTGTGTGTGTGTGCGTGTGTGTGTGTGTGTGTGTGTTGTGTGAGAGAGAGAGAGAAGTGTGTGGGTGTGTTAATATGACTGTGTGTGTTTATGTGCGTGTGTGTGTGTTGTTGCACTAGTACAAATAATACAAACAGAAATAGACTAGTTGTGCTGAGAGATGATTTAAACAATAGATGCAATCAAGTCTTCTGTTTCTTCGTAACTTAGACCATGCAGCCATTCTGTAGCTCGTGATTTACAGAGGAGGATAGGGTTAGCATAGAAGTTTAAAATTTTATTTATTTTGTTGTAGAGGGAGGGGGCGAAGAAATGGTAGTGTCGTTTAGCAAGTTGTGTTTTGCACAATTCAATGTTACAAATTCTGTCCGATCTGCGTTTTTGGGGCTTATGAGAGTAAGGAAGCTCTGTGTGCTTTCGAAGTATAACTTTTTGTAGGAAAAGTTTTCGCACTGTCAAAACTTTCATTAGGTCGTATAACTGAGAGGTGGGGAACCATATAGGCTTAAAGGACATAACCTTAAGGACACCCCTGTGCGCTCTTTCGAGAACAAGGAGGTTCGTTTTTTCCGTACCACCCCATGCTGCAATACAGTAGCTTGCCACTGACTGCGCTAGGGCGAAGAATACAATTTTAAGTGTAGGCAGGTCTACAACTGAGCGAAGGTTTTTGAAAAGATACACTAGTTTCCTAAGTCGACCGGTTGTAACTTTTATATGTTCTTTCCAAGAAAGTAGTTGGTCAATCCAGACTCCCAGATATTTAATTTTCGATTCGCAAGTGATCGGCAAACAGTTACAGTTGGATTTATTGTTACAAAAAGGTACATGGGAGACTAGGCTGAACGATGAAGGAGGTAGTGATACAGAGCTGGCAGCGAAAGTGAGACACTTTGTTTTGTCCGGGTTTAGGGTTAAGAGGTTCTGAGAGAGCCAATAGCTTACGTTTCAGCATGACTTTGGGCGTCCTTCCAATTTGCCCCATCCACAAGTAGAACAGTATCATCGGCGTACGGTATTATCTTACAGTGTCGAATAGAGTGTTTGCAAAGGTCGTTAATATATATAAGAAACAACGTAGGCCCAAGGACACTGCCCTGGGGCACACCGAAAAGTAAGGATTCCGGTTTGCTAATAATATTATTGATCCTGACACACTGAAAACGGTTATCAAAGTAACTTTTGAAAATGTTGTGGATGAGACCTCTCACACCAATACCTTCAAGCTTCCTGAGCAGGGCGGGAATCGGGGCAGTGTCAAAAGCTTTCGAAAGATCTAGGAATATGGCGGCAGATTTAAGGTTTTTATTAAGATTAATCACAATAGAATTTGTTAAAGTTAAGACTGCATCTTCAGTGGATTTACCAGCTCTGAAGAAAAATTGATTGTCAGCGAGAACATTATTATAATTTAAATACTTTATTAGTCTATCATTGATTATTTTTTCAAATATTTTGGACATGGTTGTAAGAATTGATATTGGTCTGTAGTTATGGACAATGCCCCTATCACCGCCCTTGTATATTGGGAGAACAAGACCTATCTTGAAAACGTCTGGGAATACACCTTCATGAAGGCAGAGATTAAGAACATGTTCAAGTATAGGTACAAGAGTGGATCTTGCCTTCTTAAGAATTGATACCGGTATGTTATCCCATCCTGTTGCCGAAGTATTTTTGAGACCACTGATAATGTTATCAATCTCAGTGCTGTCAGTGGCGAGAACAGACATCGAAGTTAAAGGTGGAAAGGTGCCCTCGAAATCAGGGTAAGTATTAGGGTGTGTGGTAATTTTTGAAGCCAAATTATTCCCTACGTGAGCGAAATATTTATTTATATCGTTCACAACAGACACCGGGTCAGCACTGTCACCCAAAAGATCGTTGCAAGATGTCCGTTCCTTTCCCAAGTTCCCATGTTTCTTTATGAGATCCCATGTAGCCTTTATTCAGTTCATTTTCGTTTTTTACAGAAAAGTGATGAGCGCCGTCGATCTTACGTAAATATATTTTTCCATGGGACGACCAACAATATTTATAATTATTCAGCTTGGCAAAGTCTCGAGCCAGGAAGAATAATCTCTTCATCCTGGCTGACAAGTTTTCAGATATATAGATCGGTTTTGAAGGTCCGGATATTTTTAATATTTCTTTTGAGTCGATACAGGGATGTTGCGTACTTCCACACATGTAGACCTTGCATAACATTCAGCCCTCTCCAGTTTATCCTCTAAGGTTCGAATATAGTCAAGGTACGCTTGACGGTCGGATTCCAATACCTGTATTTTCTCCAACAGAGTATCATATGACTTAGAAAGATAGTCAATAGAGGAACGAATATCGCAATTTTGTTGCTTAATTTCGGCAATATATGTATAAATTTTCTCAATTTTTTGTTCTTGTGCAGTCTTAAAATCCAAAAACATTTGTTTCATATCATTCATAAAATCGTATATGACATTTCCACAATCATCTGATCGTTTACGTTTTGCACGAGAGTTCGCGTTAAGTGCCTCTAAATCTAGGTATTTCTTTGTCGCTTAGATTAGGTTCGGAATCACTACACTGACGTTGAATGGATCGTGCAGGCAGAGATTGTTGAGGTGGCGGTGATCTATCGACAGGCATTGTATGGTTATATATATAAGAGTTATTCTTCAAATGCAGGTACCTAAACAACAAAGCTTGAATGCAAGCGCCAACGATACGAATTTGTAGAAAAATTAATAGGGAGGTCTCGGTCAACTGGTCGGTCGCGACGATTTAGTACAGAAGCGCTTTCCGTCAAATATAATTTGAACTCCGTGTATCTGTCTCGTATTCCCAGCGCCAGCCGCACGAGAGAAGATAAGGATAGAATTACTCGGTAGTGTTTGCACTCACGCGTCGCTGTCTCAGGTAGATCATATAAACCTCGATTCGCACACACTTTGTTGAAAGTCCTTTGCACTTTGGATAGTTTATAAAAACAATTTATTTTTATTTTTGACAAATGACACGGAAACGATTTAACACACGTCTGGTCGCCTCAGACATCCGGAGGGTAGAGTCAATATATATAATAAGTCCTGCTTCTAAGTGTTCCGCAAATATATCCTGCACACGCTAATCAATTCGGATACTTACTTAAAACTTCTTGAAATGCGTTGGGGGGTGGGGACTACATAACGAAGTTTACACGAATCATCATTGCATGCTGTGTGGGAGGACTACGCGGACGACGTGGTTTCTTTAAAATTGCAAAACTGTTGCTCGCTTTGCAATTTCCGAAATTTTTCACTGTTATACTTCTTATTTTATACTTCAGTGTAACAAAGTAATTATCTACCTACTTTAACAAATTTACCCATTAAGAATAAGTTGGTCACTCTGGTCAGAGTGGTCAGTGCATTATAGATTTTTGTTCAGTATTTTATTCAATTTAGCTCATTTCAGTGCCGCTGTCTATTATATATGTGACGCTTTTGTTATGTACTCCATGTATAGCAGTTATACACCGTTTCTCGGATCATCAAATTTGGCGTATCTACACTAACAGGTTTCCTATTAGTCTCTTTTTCCGAAAGATGAAACGTTGCACAAAAACCGCTACATGTACCACCGACTCTTTGTGACAAAAAGGGTTAGAAGATGGTGATAAAAGTATCCGATATACTTCAATTCAATTCAGGGAATTAATGAATACCTAAGTGCATTTAATACACACAAGCTTTAGTAATGTGGACATATGTTTAAATTTAATTGATGATTAGGTATTTAAATTATAAGGGATACCTTTTTTTTTCGTGCGGAAATCCCTTCGGATACCCCCACGCCGGCCAGCGGGGGCGGTTATGTCGGGCTTGAACCGACTAAAACCGCACGCCGTCTCGGTTCTTAAGACGCCGGGGTGTAAGGTGGCCTATAGAGCATAACCTTCGCACCCCGACTGACCCTGGGCCATCTCCGGTTTCGAGATGCCCCCCTCGGGTTTGGGAACCACGGTGTACCCGTCTTGCCCCGGTTTGGGGGAGGGGCGCTAGTCGCCCCACCGTCCCGGCCTGCTTCTGCTGGGGTGACAGGCGGCCTCACCTGCCACCCCCAGGTCTGCGCTCATGGAGGATGGAGGTCGTTAAGCGACCTCCGACCTACCTATCAAATTATACCTAAGTAATTTATTTTTTCTTTTGTTTCTCTATATTTGAAGCATATGTTTTTTTTAAATTAAAACAAGGAATATTTATCTTTATGCTGGTTGATTTCGAAACCACACGAAGACCTTCGAAGCCAAAGTCAACCTCACCTGCAAACCGGTACATCTACACATTGACGGACGCGGCTCTGACACGGACTTTCCTCTCGGGCTTGGGAGGTCAGCCGGTAGTGGCCTCATAAAAGCCGTATAAGCCAAACTAAAAGTAGAAAAAGGAGCAGGCAAACCACGGGCTCCGAGGTAAAATGGATGCAACCGAAACAACGCTGAAATGATGTAGAGTACGTTCTTACTTTGCCTACCTATTAAAGTGTGAAAATATAACCCATATAACATTATGACCGCGTCGCATGGGTTGGGTTAGGTAATGATAGCTATTTATATTGTTCATTTATTTGGAGTCATTTATATTGGTTTCCAGATACGATAGCGTCGCGGAGTACCTTAGGGTCGCCGGAGCAACCAGATCGCTATGTTTACGGCGGTTCGATCACCCCCCTGCCACGCTCCCGGTTTCAAGAACGGTTGCGAAGCACCAGCCACCACGAGGTCAACTCCCTCAGGTAAATAAACTACTTTTAGTTACTCCTATATGTAAGAAAAGTTTAGATCGTTGAGTCCAAACGAAAAAGAGAAATTGTAGGTACTGTCAACAAGAACAACTATTCCACATATTATGGGACGAGAAAATGGGTCCCATGTGGACGTCCCATATTATGGAATGTGGATATGGGTCCTATATGCACGTCACATATTAAAGGACGTGGATATGGGTCCTATATGCACGTCATTTGTGACGTCACAAATTATGGGACGTAGATGCGTGTCCTATATGCACGTCACAAATTATGGGACGGTGATATGGGTCCTATATGCACTTCACATATTACGGGATGTGGATATGGATCCTATATGCACGTCACATAATATGGGAAGTGGATATGGGTCCTATATGCACGTAACATATAATAACATAAATTCACGCCTGTATCCCCGAAGGAGTAGGCAGAGGAGTATTGCAACGATTGGCCAGATGTTTAGGTCCCAATGTAATAGGGGGCGAGCCTATTGCCATCTACCTGGGACATTACTAAGTGAGTGATAATTAATATTTTTAATACCCACATAACTATGATAAGTCAGAGGTATGTGCCCGGGGCGACTGGGGATCGCACTCGAGACCTCGTCTCGGCCGTCCGTTACGTACGCCACTGGGCTATCGCCGCTACATATAATGAGATATGGATCCTATACGCACGTCAACTATAATGGGACATTACTTTTTGTTCACTACTCTTGTCAATATTAATATGGTTATGTAATCGCAGTTGTTACATTAATTAGTTACAACAAACCCGACTCCACACTGAACGAAGCATAATTGAATACTGACCCTACAATAAGTTGTGCACTAGACAGGTCACACTAAAGTCATAAGTCGTATTCCAGTTCATTCTAGAAATAACCTAAGCAATGATAAGATGTAACAAAGTAATAAATGTATGACGTTTGGCGAATTCCAGTGTCACCCCTCGTATGACCCGCAGCGAGGTTTCCGGATCCCGGTTAAGCGTGGAGAGTACGAATCCATTCGACGAAGACGGGCCTGTGCCGCCAGTGCGAGCTTCACGACGTAAGAAGAAACGCGCTCCGTTGCCGCCACCTGGGACTGTAGGAGTCATTCTTGACTCCACACTGGATACTACGGCAAGCATCACCCTAAATACCACGGATGATAATATTCCTGACACTACAGCTGACAGTATCGCTGACACCATGGTAAGATCAGTCATATCAATTACATACACCTATATATCTCGTCTCTCTATCTCGTCTATCTATATGTCTCGTGTAGCAGCTATACATCGTGATGATGAGCATGATGATGAGACTATAAAAAATGAGAAATATCTTAATTGTATTGATTGTTTAACGTAAGATTAGTTGATAGAAAGTTAAAAAGGTATGTTGTGGTGGTTTGGGTTGTAGAACGAATGAATATGAACCAAATGACAAAGCAAGTATAGTATTATGTCAAGACCGGCATGCCCACCCCATCGTTGGCACCGATGGGGTGAAGCCCGTGGGGGTTTCCACATGTAAAAAAAAAACCATATGGGCAATGTGCCAGTAATATAAGCTATGCAACAAAATAAGCATATAGCGGGCTGTTGACTCTGTCTCCCCGAAGAAAGAAACGCAAAGTAGATTCCTAATAAGTTTATCGCCCGCCATATTTATTTTAGATTTATTGTTATTCGTATTATTTATTGGAGTTCCAGGTGCAAACTTGGGTGTATGAGGTCCTATAAAAGTTCGAAGCCCAAGCCAACCTCACCGGGGCTAGCTGCTACACCAAGCGATTAACGGACGAGGCTCTGACACAGGCTTTCCTCTCTGAGATAGGAGGTCAGACGGAAGTCGCTCTTGCAATAGCCAAATAAGTCAGACATAAAATGGGATGCGGACTCCAGGCTCCAAGGTGGAAGCCTAAGATGCAACCGCGATTATCACTTAAATGATAACGAGCCACTACCGCCGTAAGCGACAAAATGCAAATTTTACAGACGGAGATTTTTTTTTAATATTTCAGGCAATAGTTGTGCTATTGAAATGAAATTTACCACAGAGTCATAATTTTTGATGATTAATAATTATACCAGTAAAAAATGTAAAATATTCAAGATTTGTGGTATTTTTGGCGCCTACGATGATTTCCCTGTCACTGGAAAAACCATTAAGACGATTGAGATAAACTATGCAGTAATAAAATAAGTGAATTTTATCCAATTTTCAATGAGTATTCCTACGTTTCATAGTGTTTAACACAGTGTTTAACATAGACGAACCTAAATTTATTTAATTGAAATAATAAATAAAAATGTATTAAAATACTTATTATCTTAAAGTTTACATTTTTAAGGTACGATGAGTCACAAAAAAACAAAAATAAAATCAATGGCAAATTTCTCATTGAAACAATAACATTATAAAACAACAAACATCAACATTAAACCAAAATTACACCATCTAAATCAGTCTTACATAAAAATTAAATCAAGAATTGAATCAACTCTAGCAATATTGCGCAAATTAAACCAATGAAATTAACCTACAATTAAAAATAAATCAAAATGTAAAAAAAATTACAACCTCTAAATCAGTCTTACCTAAAAATTCGAGATCAGCTAAACCAATATTGCACAAATGAAACTAGTAAAATCAATGTAAGAAAATTGTCTTTCTTTTTATACCTACTTACACTACTAAATTAATTAAGCATAACAACCTACAATCAAAGATAAATCAACACAAACAAAGAAAATTAACACTTTAATTTAATTTTCTGCATCAGCATCATCTTCGTCGGTGTCATTCAATGTGTATCAGGGATTTCTCGATCATGTCCCATTCTTAAATATTCGTCGTGGTACCTGCTTGGTATTACGTTTTTATTACACAGGTCCACCAGGTCTTTATACTGAATAGTCATATTATACACACCTTCGCTGCGAGGGTCGACATTTTTGAATACAATTATGTTTGATATTGGCACTAATTCATCATCATCATCATATCAGCCGTAGGAAGTCCACTGCTGAACATAGGCCTCCCCCATCGACTTCCATTTTGACCGGTCTGTAGCGGCCTGCATCCACCGAGTCCCTGCGCTCTTTGCTAGGTCGTCTGTCCACCTTGCGGGAGGCCTTCCTACGCTGCGCTTGCCGACACGTGGTGTCCACTCAAGGACCTTTCTGCCCCAACGGCCATCGGTTCTCCGAGCTATGTGCCCTGCCCACTGCCACTTTAGCTTGTTGACTCGCTCTGCTATGTTGGTAACTCTAGTTCGTCTACGGATCTCCTCGCTGCGTGACGCCGAGCTTTCTTATGAGGCCCATAGTAAGAGACCACGTCTCGGCACCGTAGGTCATCACTGGTAACACGCACTGATCAAAGACCTTTGTCTTCAAGGTACACCAAAATCTCCAATCCAATCGTCCAAAATACCGCAGGTATTAATCGACCATGCATCGCCCCTCCTACCCAGTTTCACATTAAAATCCCCCATTACAACAGTGAAGTATGTTTTGGAAGTATGTACGGCCCTACTGATGTCCTCATACGTAACTTCCATTTCATCGTCCGGGTGCACCGAGGTCGGTGCGTATACCTGTGTGTCTTTCAACGAGTACCTCTTTGATACTCTGAGTATCAGGTACGCAACCCTGCTCGACACACTCGTGATACATACCACGTTGTTTACAAGGGATCTGTGAACGAGGAACACGACACCACCCTGGGACTGTTGGTCGCCCTCCCGCGGTGGTAAAACAAGTTGCCAGACTTTAAGGTTGTCGTGTCCTCACCCTATCTTCGGACCTCTGATAAACCTACTATGTCCCAATGCAGCCTGTTCATCTCCTCTTCCAGCTCAATGATCTTCTCGTCTGTCGTTAATGTGCGCTAAATTATATGTCACCAGCGACAACCTACGTCGGTATTCCTTTAAGCAATTGCCTGAGGTCGTTTGACGGTAGCACTTCGCCCGGAGATTCTTAGCACCCCTTACTCCAGTGCTCGACCGACGCCCGTCAACGTCAGTCTTACAGCTGGAGCCCCCGGGCACTAGGGGCCGTGCTCCTGTCCATCATCAATTATGGGGGGGTATGGACCATAACCCGCCGCGCTGGTCCACTGCGTTTTTGGCGGGTCGCCAGAGCCTTCTCCGTTAATCAGCAGAGTGCTCTGCGGGCAAGCGAGGTTGGCTTGGGTTCCGAAAGATGTTAGTAGGGACTCCTTACACTCCTAATTAGTAGGCACTAATTCACTTAATATAAATAAATGTAGTTAGAAATTGGAATTTTAGAGAGATCCGATTCTCAGCACTCCATGGATTCACCGTGCGGTCGCCGGGTCCATAGCGTGGTACAGAGAGGAACACCATGACGGCGACTGGGACTTGCGACCCAGATGTAGGTTTAGGGTGGCCACCTTTTGATGCATCAGCGCTCACCTCCACCGTCAGTAGTGTTCCCCCCCCTACCTATCCAAATTTGGTAAGATCCTAACAATGCCGCTTTTGATATACGTTTTAATAAAGAGCTTACTGAAGCTCTTGGCAATCCGAGGTCTTTAAGTAAGTTGTACAGGGATTTAGCTGGAATTCCCCTTGCTCCTACTTCTACGGCATAGAGTTTAACCACGTAGCCGTTTTTGGTTAACTCGTTAGTCAAATCAAAGTATTTGTTTGTCTTTATAGCGTGGTCTTTAGGTATATTAGTTTCCCACGGTACTGTGAGTTCTACAAGCACTGCACGCTTATGCGATCGTGAAAAAAGGAATATGTCGGGTCTGGATGATGAGGCACAGACATCCTCCGGTATCCTATAGTGCTTCTCATACGTGTCTACGAGTATTGTCCAGTCAACGGCAGCTATCAAAATTGAATAAGGCTTTTGAAGTGATTTCTTTGAGCAGCCTTCCTTTACAAACGCAATGTCATTTCTTTGGTTTGTGGTTAATCCTTTTTTCGCTCTAGCTACCGCCAAACTTACAGCCTCACGTATGATTTCTAATACCTTATCATGACGGCGCGAGTAATGACCCCGGTCTAATAGCGTTTTACAACCCACTAGTAGGTGCCTAGCCGTACCAGTTGCTTCACCACATGAGTTACATGTTTTATCTGTGGCTTTTCCCCATCTGACCATAACTTCACGCCCGTATTCCCGAAGGGGTAGGCAGAGGAGTATTACACACCCACGATTCGCCAGTTATGTTAAGGTCCCAATGTAATAGGGGGCGAGCCTATTGCCATCTACCGGGCCCATTATTAAGCGAGCGATAATTAACATTTATTAATGCACACATAACTACGAAAAGTCAGAGGTGTGTGCCGGGGGCGACTGGGGATCTAACTCGAGACCTCGTCTCAGCAGTCCGTTACGTACGCCACTGGGCTATCGCCGCTTTTTTTGGAATTTTATACACTGTTTATTATGGACAATCACTTTATTAATCAAGTAAAACTGTTTCAACTTCTTAATTATCAATTTAAAGAATAAAACGGCGCAGAGAAACAATAGACCTTTAATAACTTTCGATGGAATGAACTTGTTTCTATGTGTTTCGGGTACTTTGTTTATAGTGAACGATAAAATCGTCAAGCACTATGTCGGTTACGATAACAAGTCGAGTCGGTTTTTTTTTACGTGCGGAAATCCCTTCGGATACCCCCCCGCCGGCCAGCGGGGGTGGTTATGTCGTGTATCGACTAAAACCGCACGGTGTCCTCCCAAGTGTCCGTTGCCGGGCACCCCCGGTAAGCCCTCGAAAGGATAACCCCAGGGTTACCGGCGGACTTTGGCCGCCACCGCGGCCTCGCCTGGTGGGGTCGGGTTTTATCCCGGTGAGTTGGCAGGCGTGTGACACACGACACGCCTCCGCCACGGCCTGCTTCTGTAAGGACGGCGAGTCGGCCAACTGCCGTCCTCAGGCCCCGATCATGGAGGTAGTCCCGGGCGTAGATGAATCTGCGGCGTCCTCGTCGCAGACTGCGAAACTCGAGGGGCAGGGTTCTCTCCCGCTCCCTCTCCGCCGTCTCTTTCGCGCCGATTACCAGCTCGCAGAAAGAGGCGGCGGCGTGTCACTTGCTCCCGTCGTTTCAGATTTTAAATGAACTTGCGATAAATATTCATACTGTTGCCTACGTTAATATTTAAAAAATTGTTATAGTTAAAATAAAATTAGCTTTTACTATTCTCAAAAATTCATGAATTAAGGCGGGAAATGTCAATAGAGTAAGATCCGTTATGGTTTAAAATGTCGATTACGACAAAAAAAGGATTTTTGAAAAAATGTCGCTTACGTTAAGTCGGCGGTAAGGGCTCGATAATAACGGTGTTGAAGTTTATCAATCCCATAATTTATAGATCTATATAAATTTACACCATGAACACAAATTTTTTATCTCAGGGAAATCAATGCCACAGTAACAGTAACTTCATGTGACCTTTATAATCATTATACCATTCACAAAGTATGCCAATAATACGCAATAACTCAGTCGGGGTCATACATTAATCGATATTCATTTTGTCATTTCATTTTGCCACCCCTGGGTCATGCGGGTTACGAGGGAAATGCCTTATGGGTCCACCTTACACCCCAGTGTTTGAAGACCTGAGACAGCGTACGGTTTTAGTCGATTCAAGTCCGACATAACCTCCCCCGTTGGTCGGAGGGGAGGGGGGTAGCCGAAGGGATATCAGTGCGAAATTAAAAGTGTGGACCATTGGCAACGTAAGCCCGAGAATCCGTCGAGTCAGGGTGGATAAATGGATTCTGTGTCGAATCAACATCATTCAAATACAATAACCAATTTATAATTTGCAAGTGTGATGTAAATTTTTTAAAGTACATAAAAGATCCTTAAAACATATTACATATTGATGATCGGGTATTTTGAGTATGACTGTACACAGTTAAGGGGAGCTAACTGGAAGAATATTAAAGCCAATTTTCCATTTATCTACCCTGGCTCAGGACGGATTCTCGGACATACGCTTCCGAGTATCCACCCTAGGGTAGGGTGAATTTTATAGGGTAGCAAAATGGAAATACCGCACTTATTTTCGTTTTGTCAAAACTAGGAGACATCAAGCCAGTCAGCTCCAGAGCACTAGAGTTACAAACAAAATATATTGGTGAATATATCTATATGTTGTACAGACCTTACATGGACACTTGGTAGCCTAACCCCAAGAGATGCACATGCACATACGCTACTGTCTCACAAAAAGCACTTGATTTATAACTGGAAGGAATATATGGATACCCTGAGTTTAGCATAAAATATAACTCTGCTTTTGTTGTACGTGCATTACCTGGAGTAAATGCTAACATTTTAGGTGATGTTATGTTCACCGACTAAATATCACCTTGATGGTGTTGTTGAAGAACCTTGACGAAATTACGATAACAGCAGTAACCATATTTATTTTATTTTACAGGTTAATAATAACGACCCTGAACTGCGAATAATAAGAACTGAAGAAAAGAAACTGAACAGTACTGGAGGAGAAACAGAATTGGAAGATATGAACCTGAATATTGAGCTTAAGATAGTTGAAGATGAAGATGATAGTAAAATGATAAATGCGGCATTAGTATCAACTAGCTCACAAGCTCATACTTCTATAGTTGTACAAACTCCACAAAAATATGATAATGAGGAACAAACTGATATAAAAAGTCACCATAATGGCGATACATCCAAAGATACTAATGGACTAACCAGAAATACCTCTTCGGAGGAAGATATTCTTAATTCAGGTACATTCCATAAAATAGATATAGTAAAGTATAGAAGAAACTCTAGTGTTAATGAAGACGACATACGTCTGAGACGAGGTAATTTAGAAGATTTTCATTCTTTATTAAACAAGAGAAGTAAAAGTCTTAGTAATGCCTTTGATAACACATACACGACTTACGATATTAATCTAAATGACACTATGCATATGGACACGAATAGAAATGACGAGCCACATAAGGTAGTGTGCAAACTTTACGATGATACACAAAAAAAACAGAGTGTTGAAACCATTTCAAGTACAGAAAAAGAGTTTCTAGAAATAGACAGGGCCACAAGAGAGCTTGAAAGAGAAATTACTAAATTAAATTCTGCACTAAACGAGGAAGAGCTACCTGAAGCAGGAGAACGGCTATCGGTTTCAGAGATCAAAAAAAGATTTGATAACACCAAATCATCACCAAATCCAATTCCAAAGCCTAGAAGAAGTCACTACGGTGGATCCAACTCGCCATAAATGGAACGTAAATTATTAGAAGACCTATGCCAATATTCATTTTACAGTCACCAGTGGCAAAGGCTGTCAACTTAAGAAAGCAGATCAAAATCGTGTAAATGAACCCTTCGCTACTACCTATCACATTTGCTTATAGTAGTAAAGTCATAATATGAATTGAGCGTATAGATATAGCATAATGTGTAAAATATTTCAGTTGTAATTTTAAGTATGAAATAGACACGTTCATACGTAAGTTTTTAAATTGAAATATACAACTAAGCTATATTATATAGTATATTAAAATACAGTTGGTTAATAAATGTAATAGAATGAAGAATAATATATTATATTGATAATAAAATATAATGAGTTAAATAATAAATATAAAAAGAGAATATTGGGAGCAATTACAGAAATGTCAACCTCCGGCGTGGGAGAACGTGAACAAAATAGCAACAATGTCTACAACACGTATTGTGATTTTAGATATAGATGTCGTGGTTTAGATATGTATAATCGGATCTCAGATTTTCATTTAGGGGATTTGCAATAATTATAATGGATATTGAACATTTCATAACATATATCTTGGTTTGAATGAATGTATAGTAGCATGTATAGTGCCTTCAATACATAGCATGTACTATATTAGAAATACGTAAGTAACAGTCCTAATAAAAAAGTTATTTTGCCATAAAATATTTTAATATTTAGAGGCCTAGAGGTTATAATTTGTGATAACTACTATTTCGTTTAATGTATGCTTTTGTAGTATCGTTTAACAATCATTATTCCTATTCTTAGTTATTGGTTGTGTAATTTTTGGAGCATTTTACGATATTCATCAACAAGAGCGCAGTACTACTTAATAATGGGATAGAGGTAGAGTATTTAGTATGGGTAATATGTAAACTGCAACAAAAATTATACGATATGTTGATTTATATAATACAAACCGCCATAGGGTTATTTAGTGCACTATGTGTTTGTGTTAAAGATTCCTATATATTTATACAAATGTTCACCTTGGGATTAGTTAATTGTTAGTTCAGTCATTGTTGTTTAATAAATTATTATTGTATTCGTATTGTGATTTTTTATAAAACGCATCTGAATATCACGTCCCTTTTGTTGCCAAATCAAAATAATATTAAATTGGTTGAGGGAGCTGAAAGCTTCTGGGTTCGCACACACTGGACACAAAAGACCTTAGAGCAAGTGGAAGAGATCGTAGCATAATGGGTCACGTCAATATGACTTCACCTCGCCTGATGGTAAGCTAAAGTCTCAGGAATGAGGGTCACCAATAATGCTTCATTGATCGGCTTCCTCGTTGGAGATAAGAATAAATGGTTGAGGAAATATAATTCAAAATAACACGTTTAATACAACAATTTATATCAATAGATAAGCTTACATATCTAAAGAAAATCAATATTTAACAGTTACAATACCAACTCACGGTTATAATTTGCTTAGTCTATCCTTCTTGTACTTAATAAATCTGGGTAAGTTCGACAGTGCTGTGGTAACAAGAACCTTATATTCCTTTGGAAGTCGTTTTTGTTGTCGTGCCTGAAAATGAAACCAAAAAATTATAAATGATATGTATGTACTAATATTATAAATGTGAAAGTTTGTGGAAAATTATTGTATGTTTGGATGTTTGTTACTCAATCACGCTCGAATAAGCTGGAATAACACATAGGCCACTTTGTATCCCTGGAATAGGTTCTCATGGGTTGCGGGAACAGGATCAGAATGTAACGCGGGCGGAACCGTGGGTAACAGCTTGTTGGTTATAATATGCACAATTACAGATGTTCTAAAATGCAAATTACTAGAACAGTATTTTAATATTGGAGTGACTAGGTTTGCTAATGAGATGTCAGTCCTATACAGATGAACTATAATGCCACTGTTGCATTGCTTGATAACATGTTTCAATAGCAAGCCCAACGTCGTAGCCGCTAGGCTACTGCCGCTAAAAATAGATTAATTCATTTGAAGTTTAGATGTTTAACTAACATTGTAATAATTACGGTTACAGCAACGCTCAACAGCTTTTAAAAGATTTTATATAACCCTCTTCTTCAAAACTACGGAAAAAAAATAGAGTGTAACACCCCTGGTGTTGCATACATCTATAGGGCGCGGTAACCGCTTCTCATCTGGTGGGCCGTGTGTTGTCTGCCACCTAAGTGGTATACAAAAAGTACTTACTTTGTTTTTCAATATAGGCGCAAGTATAGTCAATTTATCAACTAGCTTCACTTTAGCAGCTAACGCATCCGTTTCGTCCTCAGAGTACAAATCCACTAGAGTATCTACGGCTTCAGCTAACACCCACACTTCATTTTCTTTATGTGCTTGTTCCAATATGAACTCAGTAATAGTGCATATGACATTGGTAGATATGTCATTCAAGTTATTGACTAACAGCAATGCCAGAATGCCAACCATTCTGATTAGGTTTGACCTTATCTCAGGCACTTGACATTCTTTCACCCCAGTCAACATTATCTGTAATAGAAATTGATATATTTCTTTGTTAAATACTGACCAACAGATTGTTGGGGCAAATCACATGAGAGCTGGCACACTTTAGAAACTTTTGAGAACATTATGACAAGCTCTCATATATATGCAGGTTTCGTCACATTGATAATAATAACATTCTTGAACACACTATGTAGCACTTACTAGACTTAAGTAAGAAGACTCAAGTAGCTCGTAACATGTGCTTTAGAATTCGGAAAAACATACTTAGATACCACTTTTAACAGTACATTCCTACATATTATATTTACATAGAACCACCCAGACCAAAGTAAATATATTTATTCATACATACAAATACTTGCTCTGAGTGGGACTCAGAGTGGCGTCCTCCGACAAAGCAATCGAATGCTCTACTGTTGATTGTTTTATGAATTGCATCGGTTTATGAGTATGGATGTATGAATGTTTGTTACTTTTACACACAAAAACGGCTGAACGGATCTGGCAGAAATTTGGTACAGGCATAGGTTATGGTCTGTTATAACACATAATTTAGATCTACATTTTATTCCTGGAATAGGTTCTCATGGGAAGCGAGACCAAGTTCAGACCACGCGGGTAGTGAGCCAGTGATAAATAAAAAATTGTTGACATTCATATGAACTTCGAAAAGTTAGAGATGCTTGGTGGCGAATTACCTTGAACCTGCTTGAGACATCAAATTATTAAATCATATATTAAGGCTATTACTGCTACCCGTTTCCTTATTTTTCTCAAAAAATGTTAGTAATCGAAATTGCTAATATTCCCCCTAACCCCTCCAGATAAGCTAAATTGCTTGTGTTAGGAATGGGTTCATGTCGGTAGATGGCCAGGATTCGAACCCGGGACCTCTAACTAACCGAGTTAACAGTTTATTGTCTATTGACAGTTTGCTGTTTCGTCCTAGCAACCATAGGAAGCTTTTGTATCTGATATTAAGTTATTCGCGTTTCTTCTTTATGTGCTCATTCCATGTCATTCGCCTATCTAGCTGGAGGCCATGGTAATAAAGTAGAAATTAGATTCAGTAAGTGAATTAAAATATTTACCTCTATATCGGACAAAGCTAAATCACTGAACAAGTTGCAAATACTTGTATTACCATTTTCTCTAAATTTAATTTTGTCTAGTGCAGCTCTCATGACAGCAGTTGCAGACTCAGATAGGTTAACATTTTCTGCATTAGATTTAAAGACTAGCTTTCCAGCATCAACCCAGATTTTGTATACACCATTCACTCCTCCAAGATGTTCAATAGGAAGAGTCGACAATAAATTATTTATGCATAATAATGCCCGCGTTTGCAAAGTAAGCAGTCTGAAAAAGTTTAAACATAATAAATAACATTAGATGAATTACTTTTCATATAAATGAAATTAAACTACCACAGCTTGTTGGAATCGCAGCTGCATGTCAATTTTGGTGCCGCACTGTTAGTTGCACCTCATCATGGAGAAGCGGCTTTGTGGACAAGTGTCACATGATCGCGTACAGACGTTTAGCAAAGTATGTATTTACTATATAATTATGTTTAATCTCACCCTAAAAAAATATGTATGGGCATTTTGCTGCACTCTAACCACTCTTAATGATTATCTGTATAATATGACGTTTTGTATTTTTTTAGTAAAATTCTTGGGTACCTTTTGTAAATCAATTGTGATCCTTCATATTCTTTCAATATTAACATTACATTTTGAGCAGGCAGTTGTATTCTAGCCCACACCTTATCAAATATTCCCAAAGTTATTAAAGCTTCCATAACTTCTGGAGGAAGCTTGTCTTCTGCTGAAATTGAGTCACCATTCTCACACAGATCTTCATCTCCTTCATCACTTTCTGATGAGTCATTACCCTGCATATCCTCACCATCTACAATGTAAGATTATCACTAGTGATGACATATATATGGACAATACAAAATGTGTAGAATATGTTTCTATGTAAAAAAAATAGAAATTTAATAAGAAAAACTATCAAGTAAATTAAACATATAAGTTTGCTTACCGTCACATGAACAAATATTTGCGATAATTTCAATTGAACTTTGTTGAGCAGTCAGTATCTGTGATACAGACTTCACTTGATTTTCAAGTTGTTTAACTGCTTTGTCTTTAGGAGTACCTATGTTGCCTGTGTCATCACTCAAAGGAATGCTGCTAGATAATTGGTTACACACAAATCTATGATCTACAGCCAGAGTAGAAGATAGTATAGATAATATTTGAATAATGACATCTGCAGGTAATGTGGTTATGTTTCCACTACAGCTGTTTATTATCACTCCAGCTGAAAGAGTGTTTATCAGGCATATGGAAGGGTCACTGCCTTTTAGTCCTAACAAAGACTGCAGCTGACTTTCTGCATTTGATTTAATCTTAGCCATGGCTGCAGGGTTGTCTTCCACTACTACAAATAAACATTGTAATACTGCTATTACAATGTCACTGGTGAATGTGCCAATGTCTAAGTAACGAGGTAGTATGTCCAAAATCCTTGACTGCCCTAAGTATTTAATGGCTAAATCTGTAATAAATGAAATCACAATATATTTAAATTTTACCTTATTGTGATGCTTTATATTATATTACTACTATATACTTTGCAAAGACTTATATTAAACATAGAAAATTATGGTTTATCTCATAACTAGATAGTACATAAAAATTTGTTTATTATGCAAACAGTTCAAACTAATAAACTTAGATAGTTATAAAATGTACACTAATTTGTAGGGTGCCCACTGTGAGTCTCACTGTAAGAGCACTATTCAACTCTCTATATTATTATACTACTATAATATATTATAATACCGAAATGGCATCTGACAAACGATCAAAAGCAGTTAAAGAAAAATGTGTAGGTTTTGCTGCATAGCGCTCTATTAAGAATAAAGATAGATAGATTATTTATTTTCTTGAGAGATGAGACTAGGAAGATCCAATAAAAAAAATTGTTAGGTTGATCAAATACATATATCATATCTATGTTTAATACTAGGGCTTTCTACAATTTGTATATAATTTTGAAATATACATTAGATACTTACCTGAACTTTCACAAAGGTTCAAAAGCAAGTTAACACATTGAATGAATGTATCAATATCTTCGTCTTTAGTTTTGGAATTTGTTTCCGGTACCCAATTTTCAGCATGCTATGGAATTAGTAGCACAACATTAGTTAGATTAAAAAAAAAAAAGATGTATTTGTGTTACAATATAAATAACAATGAGATAAAGAGAAATATGGGGCAGCAAATAAGAATAGTGATGAAGGTGCAGCAGTACACTATAATTGACTATAAAATATTTGTACACAAACCTCATGAAAATAGCAAGTAACAGGTGTCATTACATCCTGCTCCATCATAGCATCGCAAGTGTCCATAGTAACTGTTGACAAGTTGCGCAATGTACCTGCAGCAGCATTCCTTACAGAACTTGCCTGATCAAGCAATAATGGAGCCGCTACCTTTACCAACCCGCGGTCTATAACCTGTTGTACATTCTCTGGACTTTCAATCAATAGAGCTAATGTTTGTAACCCACAATATTTTTCCTCAACATCCGCAGCCTAAAATAATATCTTTAGTTCATAAGTAATAAGAAAGAAATGCTAATAAAGTTCGAAGATATGGTCTCCATTTTCGTAGGAAAGTAAAAATGGAGCTGGAATAAATACTGGAACTACCGGATAAGTTTTACTGTATAATTAAACGAGTACATTGTGAGTCAAATAATAAATTAAATATCCAAACACTGAAAACCTATTGATGTAAAAAAACCATTTCACCATCTATGTCATAATGAGCAGACGGGTCTATTCTTTTGTTAAACATTTTGAATTATTAAAGGAAAATATAAGAAAAGGCTATACAACTAAAAAGGTTCTACTATGTCACTACAAAAGTAATGCTGCTGTGATAGCAAAGTTACTGAAAATATTAAAAATCCTTGATGGAACTCTATTAATTAAACAACGAAAAAATTTATACAAAAACAACACTACAAACCTGCATTTGGTCTAATATGGTTTGTATTGCATTTTCCTTGCTATCAACTGGTAGTTGTTCTTCTTCGTCATTATCAGCTGTAACTAATGTTTTCTTTGTTCGGGTCGGTTTAGGTTTTCTTATTTTCCCCATTTCTACAACATTAAAATTCTAACCTTACAAAAACACACCGCTCGGTGCAATCAAATTCAATAGATGGAATTGACAACAATTGACACATTTGACACATCACTGACACATTTGACAGTTATGCGAGTAAAGCCATGCGTACAGACCATGTACAGACTCTTTATCTCAAAATAATAGACTTCACGTTTGGTGTTGGCAGAGTATGAAATGCTGTACATTTTGTGTAATAACCACAGAATAAATATAATTTTGTTGTCAATAAACTGCAATATTGCTAAACTTAGGCAGATGAAACATTTTATTAAAGAAAGGGAGATTAAACCATTTTCAATAAAAAATTTAAGCAATTACTATGCTTACTTTTCTTATTAATTTAGATCGAAAAAAGAGAACATCTAGGACGGGACTTGAACCCACGACCAGTCCAACTGAGCTACCTAAACATGTCCCAGATATTCGAAGTTCTCCGAAATATTATATACCTACATCTCCTATAAATTTAAACATCTACGTCCTAAATGTTCTCTCGTACGGGCCTCCTGGGTCATATGGTATCTGTGTGTAATGGTATCTGTGTATATTTATGTCAATCTCATTAAACGGTAAAATATGTTAATGAAAACCTAAATCAACCTCCAACACACTTTTATCACTCGGTTTTTAACAATTATTAAGTATATTTCAAATAAATTTTATAAAATACGTCGATTTGAATTTTGTTGTCATTAGTTCATTACACTACTTTACAGAATCTCATATAAATCAAATTTAATATACTCTGTGGCTATGACAGTAACAGAAAGTGGCGCAATATTGTGGGTCCATTGGTGGTCATAAATAAATCTGCCATTTTTTTTGTTCCGAACAGCCAGTCTACATTGGGGTTCTATGATATTTTTAAGCCAAATCTGTTACCTACGTGTTGTATTCAGGTTATGCCTTGCTAGCTGTGCCCCGCGGCTTCACTTGTGGCATACTTCGCCCCCGTGGCACCCATTTGTCCCATACATGCCCTTGCCAGTTCTACAACAATGTGTGGAAATTTGACCATTTTGATGATATTTATTATTACTGCTCCGCTCTCTTAGCTAGTAGCGTGATGATATATAGCCTTCAACCTTCCTCGATAAATGGACTATCCAACACAAACATTTTTTCAATTCGAACTAGTAATCCTTCGGATTACTGCGTTCAACCAAATTAACAAACAAACAATTCAGCTTTAAAATATTTCTAGCTATCCCCCATGGCTTCGCTCATGACGTGACATACTTCGATCCCCCGTGGCACCTATTTAACCCATATATGCATTAGTTTTGCATAATAGGTTATCCAACACAAAAATAATTTTTGAATTCGAACCAGTAGACCCTGAGATTAGCGCGTTCAAAACAAACAAACAAACTCTACAGCTTTATAATTATAATATTAGTATAGATTATAGGTATAGATAGGTCTAGGCAACTCAGGCGCCGGAGGTCGCTTAACGACCTCCGTCCTCCATGAGCGCAGGCCTGGGGGTGGCGGGTGAGGCCACCTGTCACCCCAGCAGAAGCAGGCCGGGACGGTGGGGCGACTAGCGCCCCTCCCCCAAACCGGGGCTAGACGGGGACACCGTGGTTCCCAAACCCGAGGGGGCCATCTCGAAACCGGAGATGGCCCAGGGTCAGTCGGGGTGCGAGGGATATGCTCTATGGGCAACCTTACACCCCGGCGTCTGTAGACCCGAGACGGCGTGCGGTTTTAGTCGGTTCAAGCCCGACATAACCGCCCCCGCTGGCACGCGGGGGGTATCCGAAGGGATTTCCGCACGACAAAAAAAAATTTTTTTTTTTTTTAGGTATAGATAGGTCGGTAACCTAGTGGGCTCGGGTTGATACTGTCCTCCTCAATCACCACCCGTTATTTACCAAAGTAAAGTAAGTAGTCCAAACTGCTCTTATTTTCTTTCCTCAACATTTTATTAACACACTGTTTGAAGCCGCATGGATTCAAGTTAATAGATCCTGTTCAAACTTATAAGTAAAGGGAGGGATTGAATAGAATGTGCAAACATAGAACCGCCCGTAAGGCGCCAGCAAACTGCTACGCTAACTTAAGAATCTTTAGAAATGCTGAGAATTAAATTCGTTGATATTCGGTATGTGCTCTTAAAACTAAAAGCTGTTGTAAAATTACTATAACCAGATATAAATTTCACTCGCATGAAAAAAACTATAAGTAGGTACCAAGGGACTATCTCCCAATAAACTAAAGTGCATAATAGTGTATTTTTTGGCAAAGCGAATTTTTCAATACATACTGTTTTTTGGATTTAAAAATATTTGTTAGTCGATCTACATGAGCAAGTGCAACTTAATTACCTAGATCTAAACTGAGGCAATTCAAAAATTTAGAATTTAGTTACCCTTATTTTCACTGAGCCAACATAACTTAACAACATAACCATAATCAACATAATCCAACATAACAGGTTCAGTAAAAGCTTGAAAGATTCGACGCTAGATGACATTATCTTTCTTTTTTTGAATTAACGCATGTCAATTGCTACCACTACAACAAGTGTATGTGTTTGGTCAGTTAAAGTTCGCTAGTCTTCAGGAGTACATAATATTAACATCAGCCAAAACACGGACTTTTGAGTGGTTCCAGTTTAGATTAAAAGCCATCAGAACTCTATAAACACCTAAGAGTAACTAAAATGCACGTCTTATCGGAATCTAAAGACGAAATAGTAAAAGTCCTTCCAAAAGATAAAAATGCATCGGAGCTCGAATCACGCCTCCAGTTCCATAAAAGATTCATGATAGGCTCGCAGACTGGTAGAGTAGGTCTAGGTAATATTCAGAGACAAACAGATAAAGAAATAGCAAAATCTTTTCTTCAAGCAGACGAAAACAACACCTACAAGGTGCACGCAATGAACCTAGAAATGCAAAACGAATGGTTGACCCTAGGTGAATTTTGTATTCCCATAGCCTTAAAATGGCGTACCATAATATACGACTGGTCACCGGCCTTACTTAAATTTTACCTAAATGCATTCCAGTTGACCCTCCCCGACCAAAGCAATCTGGTCAGATGGGGAAAAGCCACAGATAAAACATGTAACTCATGTGGTGAAGCAACTGGTACGGCTAGGCACCTACTAGTGGGTTGTAAAACGCTATTAGACCGGGGTCATTATTCGCGCCGTCATGATAAGGTATTAGAAATCATACGTGAAGCTGTAAGTTTGGCGGTAGCTAGAGCGAAAAAAGGATTAACCACAAACCAAAGAAATGACATTGCGTTTGTAAAGGAAGGCTGCTCAAAGAAATCACCTCAAAAGCCATATTCAATTTTGATAGCTGCCGTTGACTGGACAATACTCGTAGACACGTATGAGAAGCACTATAGGATACCGGAGGATGTCTGTGCCTCATCATCCAGACCTGATATATTCCTTTTTTCACGATCGCATAAGCGTGCAGTGCTTGTAGAACTCACAGTACCGTGGGAAACTAATATACCTAAAGACCACGCTATAAAGACAAACAAATACTTTGATTTGACTAACGAGTTAACCAAAAACGGCTACGTGGTTAAACTCTATGCCGTAGAAGTAGGAGCCAGGGGAATTCCAGCTAAATCCCTGTACAACTTACTTAAAGACCTCGGATTGCCAAGAGCTTCAGTAAGCTCTTTATTAAAACGTATATCAAAAGCGGCATTGTTAGGATCGTACCAAATTTGGATAGGTAGGGGGGGGAACACTACTGACGGTGGAGGTGAGCGCTGATGCATCACAAGGTGGCCACCCTAAACCTACATCTGGGTCGCAAGTCCCAGTCGCCGTCATGGTGTTCCTCTCTGTACCACGCTATGGACCCGGCGACCGCACGGTGAATCCATGGAGTGCTGAGAATCGGATCTCTAAACGTGACCTACCTAATTTGAGTTGTTACAGTGTTGGCGAATTATTCTGTCATATTATTTGATATATTTTGACTTGTTCCAGTTTGTTTTGGTGGAAGAACCAGTAAATTTCTAATTAACCTACTTTTGTTGAAACAAATTTATTTCAATATTTTTCCTAACAAAAGATACATTTTACATTATTCCGCCTAAGAAAATATGAGAGGTATTATTGCTTCTTTTTTTTTATACCACTCATTTAGCAGACAAGCTCACGGCCCACCTGATGGGAAGCGGTTACCGTGGCCTATGGACGTGTGCAACACCAGGGGCGTCGCACTCACGCTGCCGACCCTGTAAAAACCTTCTAAAGCTCTTCTAGAAGAACCCCATATTGTAGTCGCTTGGGAAAACCACAGCAGGGAGATCATTCCACAGCCTGAGGGTGCGCGGAATAAAGTGCCTTTCATACCTAACTTTACGCACCGTTTCCGGTCGCAACGTGTGAGGATGAATTCCCTGTCTATGGCGAGCGGTGCGATGATAGAATGTGGCCGTGGGCATCATATCATACAATTCTTCTGAACACACTCCATTATAAAGGCGGTAGTAAATGCACAGGGAGGCGAAATCTCTCCTAAGATTAAGAGGTTCTACACTGCCTGTAAGCATGGGATTGTCGACGATCCTCAGCGCCCGTCTTTGCACCGAGTCGAACGAGACAAGTTGGTATGTAGGTGCTCAAGCAAAAAGGTGACAGCAGTACTCCATCTGGGGCCGGACTTGCGACTTATAAAGAAGAAGTCTTTGCTCCGCAGTGAAGTACTGCTTTGCACTGTTGAGCACTCCAAGTTTCTTAGATGCCAACTTGACCTTGTCTTCCAAGTGACTACGGTACTGGACCTCGCTGGAGATGTCGACCGAGGGATGTTAGCCCGGCCCGTGTAAAATGTGTCACCGGTACTGTCGTCCGCATAGCAATGAATGGAGTCATCAGACAGCATGTCATTGTTGATATACAGGAGGAACAGGGTCGAAGACAGCACGGAGCCTTGTGGAACACCAGCGTTTATGTCCATGCGGTCCAAGCAGCTGCCGTCAACGACGGCTTTTTATTCAATAGAAATTGGATAAAAAGCTGGCGATCCATTCGCAAAGTCCCTCGGGCAGTCCATAAGATGGCAACTTCGCAAGAAGACCTCTGTGCCAGACCCGATCGAAGGCCTTCGCTATATCGAGGCTGACCGCTAGTGCCTCACTTGCCATGGGCCTGACTGCCGTCGGGTTTTTGCAGGGGCGGCAGACAAGACCGACAGAAATTTCCCTCGGCAGCTTTGGCAAGCGACCAGAATGCACGACTACCAGACGGGTACGGCGCCAGCCGTTCACCAATTCTGCCGATGAATTCAAATTTAGTCCTGGCCGTTGCTCTTTTACTGGATCTCGAGGCGGCATTCAATTTACACTTCACTTCAGTGATATTCAGATCCCTGTTAGCAAGAGCCGTGGTCCAAGCCTTATAAGCAGATTGCTTGTTAAGTCTTGCTTCTCTGCAAGGCCGATTAAACCACAGGCGCTTACTTGCTCCTGTTGCGATCCAGCGGTTGGGAATGTAGTTTTCCATGCCCGCTAGAATCGCCTCAGTAACTGCTGTTGCACAGGAGCTTGGATCTTCTGAAGCGAAGCAGTGCCGCCTCCACGGGTACGAAGCGAAGAATTCTCGTAATCCATCCCTGTCTGCCGACTTATAGTGCCAAACATGCCGCCATTCGGATGGCCGAGGTGGTCGTGGCCGTGCGAGAGGCACTTGCGCCCGAACGAGGCAATGGTCTGACTTGCGAAGTGGTGCTTCCACAGTTATGGAGTATTCATCCAGGCGTGTAGTCAGCAGAAGGTCCAGTAGAGAGCTTCTATGGATCTCGATATCTGGTATTCTAGTTATAGAATGAACCACTTGTCAGAGCAAATTTGTGAGCAGCCCTTCCCGCAAAATTAGTGCTCGAGGACCGCAGCCACTCAACGTGATGAGCGTTGAAGTCCCGAGGTACTGCTCAATTGCCTTGTCTGCCGACCGCTGCAGGTACTAAAAAAGTTGAGTCGTTCCCAAGTCACCGCTATGAGACCTGTAAAGGCACGCATAGATACGGGTGTGGCCCGCGGGCGGACTGCCCGGCGTGGGAGGCGCCGAGGCGTGACCTCGTGGCAGCCATCGGGGTGAGAGTCCTCTCACTCGGCAGCATGATTGCGGCATTTGTGCGGAGCGCGAGCGCGTGGGCCACCGCTACCTCCTTCTGCGAGCATGTTATGCACGCGAAGGAGATGGCGGAGCGCGCCCGGGAGAGGTTTAGAACTCTCCCGGCCCGCCGAGCCCGCAACATGCTCGCCGCGCGTCGCAGGCAGAAGGTAGGATTACACTCTCAAAAGTAAAAAAGGTTAAGAAATGAAAAGTATTCTGTATGGGAATGTACTCATGTTTAAAATAACATTTGGAGACTGATATTTTCTATTTTATTATTGTTTTAGTCTCACACTATGTTTAATTTCATCATAGTTTTTTTTTAAATAAACAGTTTTCATTAGGTAATCAAAAAACAAATGAATACATTTTTATGTTTCCCGAGATTTTTTGAACCCATAAAAGTATTTACTTTAACGGTTTATCATTGTTTTAAGTTAAAACACTCAGTAAGATCAGTTTTGTTTATTTGTACAAAATCATCAAACTAAAGTGTAACAACTCAAAAAATTGCGTTTAACAGTAGAAAGTATTAATTCTTAACTGAGTTTTATATATTGTCACATTTTATAACCTTATTTAGTTATTAAATACGATGTAAAATATGATTTACATTCATAACTTCCCTAACCATAAAATCAGTAATACGTTTTTTTCTTCTCCTGAAATAGTAGATTATTATACTCCGCACGCCGAATGATGATCCCTATGACGTTTCAACTGACAGTTGTATTAGTTAAGCGAAACAATTTCGATAAAATACAGTTTTTTCAGGCAAATGTCATGTCATTCAGCCAGGTCATTCAACATAATAAGCAATATTTATTTATTTTGAAAAAAAGACTACGCGCATTGATGGACATAAAACACTAGATAAAAAAGTAACAGCCTTATTATATTTTATTTTACTATACTTTAATTTTAATTCAAATTGCATAATTTAAAAAATTTAAAATTCTTTTTGAATTGAATTTTAAAGAATTCATAATTAGCTGGCAATTATGGATTACATGGAAAAGTATTTAAAAGGAGGCCATAGACCTACCGTATTTTTTTAATTCAGTCATGTCATGTCTTGTCAGTCTGTTTTGTCTTCTTGTCACACCGCATCACATCGCGTCATACGAGTGCTCTAACGCCTTGTATGCGCCACGTCTTTCTTTGTTAGCTGAGTTTTGTTTCTGTTTTCGCTGTTTTGTGTTATTTGTTGATTTTCTGTTACCTGTTTGTTGATTTTCGGTTTTGCAAAATGCCGAAAAGACAGCGGAAAACTGTTCTCAACAGTGAAGTTCGCGAGTTTGTAGTTCGTTTGCGAGACTATTTTGCTCGTGAACAAGAAAATGGCGGACCCTTGTTACCGCTTGACAATGTTCGCGATCGTGTAGCCGATGCTCTAGGAATCGGAAAGGCTACTGTTTCTCGAATAACAAAGGAAAAATTTGGGGAGTCGTCCATGGAGGACAATAAACTGTTAACACCAAAGAAGAAAAAGAAAAGGTTATGTCATATAACAGAACCTGATGATTTTGATTTAGATGGTATACGCAATCATATTTATGGTTTACTACCTACGAGGTGAACTACCGACCTGCCAGAAGTTATTATCTTCATTAAAAGCTGCAGAACTCTTCAAAGGCGGTGCTACTTCTCTTAGAATTGTTTTCAAAAAATGTGGATTCCGCTATAAAAAATGTGACAAGAGAAAAATATTAATGGAGCGTACTGACATAGCTTTACTACGATGCGATTTTCTTCGCAAAATCAAACAAATTGATAACTGGGAGAAGGTAGTATACCTTGATGAGACATGGCTGAACGCCAATCATACTGTAGGTAAGGCATGGACGGATGACACAGCCAAATCCAGCACAAAAACTCCTGAAGGAAAGGGCCAGCGCTTAATCATTTGCCACGCTGGCACAGCTACAGGTTTTGTGCCGAATTGCCTGTGGGCTTTTAAGTCAGTGAAAACAATGGAGTACCACGAGGAAATGAATTTCTAGAACTTTAAGACATGGTTTATAAAACTATTAGAAAATTTGAATGAGCCTCACTATATTTTAATGGACAATGCTTCATATCACTCACTTCAAATTAACAAACCCCCCAGCAGCAATAACAAAAAAGCTGAAATTATAGAGTGGTTACAACGCAATGGTGTGGAAACTGACAGTCAGATGTTAAAAAAAGAGTTGGTTAGACTGTTGAACTTTCACAAACAACAGACGCACCCATCATATTTTTTGGATGAATTGGCCAAATCAAATGGACACACGGTAATTCGGTTACCGCCCTATCACTGCCAATATAATGCAATCGAGTTGATATGGGCGCAGATCAAAGGTAAGTATCTATATTTTTTATTTATATAATATTATGTATATGCATATATTTCTAAAAATAATTACTAAATGTACAAATATTTTCAGGTCATGCAGCTAGGCATAACACAACTCCGCCATTCACGGCAAATAAAATGATGGTTTTATTGGAAGAAGCTTGCGCTCAAGTGACAGCTGACGATTGGCGAAAAGTGGTCGAAAGATCGAAGAAAATTTGCTTACAAGACTGGGATCGAGATGTACAATACGACAATATCATTGACCAACCGTTAATAATTGGTTAAAGAAGAAGAAAGAAATAATTTGCTCACTGCGATAGTCCCCTTGTACGCGAGGATCCCCAACATAAGGCACTCTGCGTCGCGGTTGAGTTTGTGCAGTTACACAGTCTACCAGCTCGTCCTCGTGTACAGTACCTGTGTTACAAGGCTGATTATGAGTCCATAAAACATGAACTGGATTCCATGAACTGGGACTATGAACTGAACTGCAGAAACCTCGAGGATGCTGTGACGTATTTTTATGATGTTATCAATGATTTACGTAACACTTACATACCATCAAAAACTGTTACCGTGGATTTGAAATATCCTGTCTGGTATAATACTTCATTAATTAAGATAATCAAGGAAAAAGCAAAGTATCATTCAAAATTCAAAAAATATAGAAACCTTTCGGATCATCATTCATTTGTTACCTTGCGACAGAGGGTAAAAGATCTGGAAAAGGAGTTATTTGAAGGTTACATTGACAAGATTGAGTCTAACATACATCGCAATTCTCGTGCTTTTTGGGCTTACGTAAAATCTAAAAAGCACTCCAACTGCTATCCCTCGGTTCTACATTATGGACCGCGATCATCTGGCGATGGCGATGTTGTATGCAATATGTTTAGTGACTACTTTCACTCTAACTTCCTAGAACCAAACATCACATGTGTTCGCTAAAATCTTAGAAAAAATTGTATATAGACAGGTGTACTCGGCACTTAAACTTAACTTTAGCGAAAACCAGCATGGTTTCCTGAAGGGGCGGTCAACTACATCAAACCTTATCCTATGTAGCGATTTTCTATCCTATTCCATGTCACAGAGATCCCAAGTAGATGTTATATACACTGACTACAGTAAGTGTTTTGATAAAATAGATCATAACATACTTATGAACAAGATATCATCTATGGGTATCCGGGGTAATCTCTTCAGATGGTTTACATCGTACGTAGAGAATAGGTGCCAGACTGTGGTACTAAATGGATATTCCTCGAGAGCCATGCGCATCCCCTCGGGCGTTCCTCAGGGATCGCTTCTAGGACATCTCTTGTTCAACATTTTTATCAATGACATCTCGTGTTGTTTTCAATGGTCAAAAATATTGATGTACGCTGACGACGTGAAAATCATGAAACAGATAAACAACCTTAAAGATGCGCTCTCTTTACAGGAGGATCTAGACCGTTTCCAAAATTATTGTATATTGAACAAGCTCGACTTAAATGTTTCCAAGTGCTTCACTTGCACTTTTACGCGTAAACCACGGCCCATTAACTATATCTATACACTTCGTGATATTCCTTTAACCCGGGTTACATCTGTCAAGGACCTCGGAGTTACTTTTGACTGCAAACTTCTCTTCGATTTACACATTAGCAACATCATTAGTAAAGCCACCAAAGCTTTAGGTTTTATTTTAAGAATCTCAGCCGATTTCAAAAGTATTAAAACCATTAAAATTTTATACTGCTCTTTCGTTCGTAGTATCCTCGAATATGCCTCACCAGTATGGAACCCGATTTATAATACCTATATTGACCGTCTTGAAAGCATACAACGAAAATTTTTAAGGTACATTCAATTCCGATCTAACTGTTTTCTGCCTAATTACTATACTCGCTGTAAAAAAAAACATATTTTACCTCTAATAGAGCGTCGTAAAATAGCGGATTTGTCATTCTTAATGTCTATATTTAATGGATCAGCAGATTTACCGGAGCTGGTATGCAGGGTTGGCTTGTACGCGCCACCATTGTTTCTGCGTAAGCCTAACTTGCTCCACTTTCCTATGGCAAGCACTTCCTATCGACAAAACTCGTATCTACTACGAGCCTGCCGTACGTACAATGTAGCATGTCGGGATGTTGATATGGATATATTCTTCACAAGTATCTACAAAGTTAAAAAAGCCTAATGTGATCACTACTTTGTGGAATGAAATGACCATGTTGTGCTTATCAATGGAATGAGTCTTCAGCATCGTTCTCTTTTATATGTTTAAAAGCTAAGTGTTATTTGTGAAAACTTGTAATTGGCCTTCACTATGTTGTTTATCTTTTTATTGTTATTTGTTAGCTGTAAGTTTTCCTAAAACTGTAAAATAAAATAAAATAAATAAAATAAAATAATAAACGTCAAGGATAGCTGCAGTTCAGACTCAGATTTTGAAGATCCGATTGACCCTGTATCAGATTCAGATTGATATAAATAAAATACAAACTCAAAGCATTTGTTTTATTTTTCCAACAAATTATCGATATTTTGTTTATCGATGTGTCCCTTCTTAGTCGATAACAGCTTGACGACGTAACTTTTGCAGCACGTACCATGTACATTTGCATTGAGTTTTTTTTCTATTATTTCCGAACATTACGTAATAATTTCTTAATATTCATTTTTATAATTTACAATTGTACACAATTATGATTTTTTCGACTTTTTAATGGACCTCTAAAGGATTTGATGTGATAGGACGTCAGTACAATGTTAAGCGGTAACGAACTGTCATAGGGATCATCATTCAGCGTGCGGATTATAACCAAGGGGATAAAGCAGTGTCTTCTGTCGCGGGTGACGATTTAAATCGCGAGCGTAACGAAGTACTCGAGGTTTACTCCCGAGCGTAGCGAGGGTGTTAAAAACTTAAATCACGAGCGAAGCGAGGGATTTAAGACGAGTCCTGAGTGTAGCGAGGGATTTAAGTTCACCCAAGACTAAGACAGCTTTATCACCGAGGAAAATACTCTACTTTTCGTACCATTTGCGAAAAAATTGACACAATAATAATATGAGATCAGCATTTATTAAAAATAATGACAATTAAAAGTAAAAGTTAACATTCAAAACATTGGTCCAATTATTGATAGAGAGAGTTACATTGTTGTTTAGTACATTCATTGTTGATGAGTTGATTTGAGTATTTCTCCGTTCTTGCGTCTGAGGAACTTGCGTTTCATTGTAGATAGTATACGTCGGAGATAGTGGTGGTAGTGCATCGTGAGTTGCGGACGGAGATAAGATGCCGGAAGTTGATGGTTGTGGCTCTGATGGATTAAGTTTTATATTTTTGTTAATTTGACTGCTTAATATGGTTTTATTCGCCATTGAGCTTTCGATATAACCCTCAGCTACTCCATCAGAGCTCCAACCACCGTGTCTTTTTATTGACGTAATGTCCGCCCCTGAATACGCCAAGAAAGTCGCCGAAGTTCTTCTAAAGCAGTGACCGGTGTAGAGTTCTACATCTTTAAGTTTTAAATATTTAACAACTTCCTTTGGCATATTGCTAATTTTATTTTTGCCGATAGCTTAATCTATAAATAAATCTATATAAATCTATAAAACATCTATGGTTTTCCATGTTGGTGTGACTTAATGCTTGGTATTTATGAATGATTTTAGTATATTGTCCTTGTACAATGAATGACCGATTTTTCTTTGTCTTAGTTTCCTTTACATTAATCAGCAGAAACTCATTGGAATGATTTTCAACGTCCTCCACCTTTAAGTTTACAAGTTCACATCCGCGGCAAGCACCATTGAGTCCAAAAATTAAGGCCACCTATAACAAAGATAAAAAACAGGTAAATATATAGCATAATTACCATTACTAAGATACGAAATATTCATAGTTAAATCATGTATACTTACTTCTGTGGCCAGAAAAATATCGTCAGGTGCTTCATTAAGAAATTTTTCCACATTTTGAGTCGTAAAAATTTTAGACTTCTTTGCGCAATGCCCTTCTGTCCTTCTTCTTTTTAAAAAAGCCAGTAATTTCGTGAATCTATTGATTTCAATGCTGTGTTTGACGCTTATTGTAGCTTTCAGTTTTGAGTATATGCACCAAAGTGTATTCGGATTCTTTGTCTTGGATAAATAATCAAAATAGACAAGAAGTACTGATTCCGAAATTGAAAGGCCTTTCGCACTTCTCCACGTTGAAAATTCTTCATAAGTTTTTAAATAATTTTCCTTAGATTTTGGTGGAAGCAAATTATTTATAATTGCGGCAGCATTTACACTGATGGAATCCGACAATTCACTGTCCCTGTCGCTTTGATTTAACATCGTAACGTATTTTTAGAACATTAACTTTCCCACTATTTTATTTAAATAAATTAATTACTATTAATTAGTATAAAAACAATATCTGTATACCTATATACAAAGCTGCAGGTTTAGGCGTCAAAAAATTCCTCCCCATCGACGTCAACTGGGAGGGTGGCCAGAAGGCTGGCGGCATTGCCACGTTGAATGGCAATGCCAATCCTTTGTGCGAGGAATGAACCAGCCCTCTGGTCACGGGTAGCGTCTATAAGCCGTTTTGAAATTTCTTGACAATACCGAATTATAGTGAAAGCAGAATGGATGTTAATTTGTTGCAAACGGTCCGAAACTTCACAGAAATTTTGAATCTTTTCTTCTACGAAAGAGTCATATGCTTCCTCTAAGATTGGGGACCCAAGGAGGCGGAGTGAATCTTTTTGAACAATTTTTAAATTTGGGGCCAAAACGAACATTAACTTATTTATAAAAATAAATTAAAATAATGTTAACGTTTATGTATTTGAAGAAAACAAAAACGCGGCAAATTCCTCGACTAATATTTTTTACCGGAAAAGCAAAGGCATCAAGCTCATACGGCCTCGTCGGTTTTCGTAATTTTATTTAATAATCAAAACTGCATAAGTAATAAATGCGTATTCCTTTTTCATAACAATATTTATTATCAAACTTTTTCTATTTTATAACATAAAATACTGGCCGGACACAAATAAAGAATTAAAACTTCTAATTTAAATTTCGCGCTCGAAAACCAATCAATCAATGTTTTTTTTTAAACTGTTGGTTTATTAATTAAAATATGAATCGCGCGCGTAATTTTTTTAAAGGCAGCATTCCATTTGCAAACAGCCTTTGCCCGCGAACGCCGCATATGATTCGAAGCCTGCAAATGGTCAAATGTATGTATAATGCTTTATATACAAACTCAATGGTGTAAACACAGATGCAGTTCAGTATAAATTCGGTAAGTATTCCAAATTTAAATCACATTCTCCCCCTAGAGGATGAATGAAATTCAGTATAATTTTCTTTCCCTGTTTTTAACAGATTAAAAATGACTATTGTTATGTTTGCTTTTTGTGGCATAGAATGTCACTTTTTTGAGCAAATGGTACGAAATAAATATTTTTTTCGCAAATGGTACGAAAAGTAGAGTATATTCCTCGGTGATAAAGCTGTCTTAGTCTTGGGTGAACTTAAATCCCTCGCTACACTCAGGACTCGTCTTAAATCACGAGCGAAGCGAGTTTTTAACACCCTCGCTACGCTCGGGAGTAAACCTCGAGTCCTTCGTTACGCTCGCGATTTAAATCGTCACCCGCGACAGAAGACACTGCTTTATCCCCTTGGTTAATAATCTACTATTATAACACGTGCTTCAATAAGTCCCGAGACTAAGTACTAAAACAAGGTTATTTTTTATAAAACTATTTTTTATTCATCAACGTAGTCTCCTCCAAGAGCGATACAGTCCCTTTTTTTTCGTGCGGAAATCCCTTTGGATACCCCCGCCGGCCAGCGGGGGCGGTTCCAACGCTTTTCTAACTTTGCTATCCCATGCGTGTAGAACGATTTGTCTTTGGCTTCAAAATAAGCCTCCGTTGTTGTGATAACTTCACTATTTGAGTCAAATTTCTTACCCTGGAGCATTTTTTTGAGATCTGCAAACAGCCAGTAATCGCTGGGGGCCAAGTCTGGCGAATAAGGGGGATGAGGAAGCAATTCAAAGCCCAATTCATTAATTTTGGCCATATTTCTCACAGACTTGTGACAAGGCGCGTTGTCCTGGTGAAACACCACTTTCTTTTTGTTCATTTGAGGCCGTTTATCCGCAATTTCGTACTTCAATCGCTCCAATAAGCACATGTAATAGTCACTATTTATATTTTGCCCCTTTTCAAGGTAGTCGATGAAAAGTATTCCATGCGCATCCCAAAATATAGACGCCATAACCTTACCGGCCGATTGCGGAGTTTTTGGCCGCTTCGGGCGGCTTTCACCAGCCGCTCTCCTCTCCGCTGACTGCCGAATGGATTCCGGAGTAAAATGGTGTATCCATGTTTCATCCATTGTCACATACCGATGTAAAAAATCCTTTTTATTACGATTCATCAGTGCCAAACATCGCTCCGTTGTTCCTTTTGATCAGTTGTAAGCAAACGCGACACCCACTTGGAAAAAAGCTTTTTCATGGCCAAATTTTTATGTAAAATAGTGAAAACACTACTAGCTGAAATCTTCACTATCTCGGCTATCTCGCGCACTTTTATCTTCCGATCTTCCATTACGATTTTGAGGACTTGGTTAATATTTTGTTGAGTCACTGCTTCATTTGGACGACCTGAGCGTTCCCCATCTTTGGGTCCATGCGACCGCGTTTGAAGTCGGCATACCACCGACAAATGGTTGCTTTAGAGGGAGCTGATCCCGCATAACATTTTATAAGCCATTGCTGTGCTTCAACGGTATTTTTTCCCATTAAAAAACAATGTTTTATCAACACGCGAAACTCGTTTTTTTCCATTGTATCGAAACTACAAGCGTAGCGTCACTTAAATGTCTGTAAAATCAATATTTTAATGTTCCATTTTTAAAAAATTGGCAGACATCTTTTACTGAAGGCCAGTACTTTTTAAAAATCAAAAGAGATTTTAATATATACGCCATTTCCAAGTTAGTCTCGGGACTTATTGAACGATTTAGTAACTCAATGTGAACAAGACCCACTTTTGACAAGCAAATTACATGAAAATTAAATGTTCAACAATGTTTGCAGAACTTGCATATCACTGTATTCTTGTTGTATGGGTAATTATCTAATCCGTAACTAACATTGTCACAGTTCATATGAGTCTGTTTTCACTTTTATGCACCACACACTTTCCATTCCATCGGTACAGTTAACTATTTTTAAACAACAGAATGGAGAATTCCCTTGTATTCAACAGGGGCATTCCTCAGAAGTTCTTTCAAATGATGAAATCTTTCCAGGTGGCACCACTGCATAAACTACAGAATGGGGAATTGGTGGAGGATTCTCCTGTAGAATATAGTTCTACAGGAGAATTCCCCAACAATTCTTTCAAATGATTTGCCATCATTTAATTAGAGTTATGTTGCAACCCATTTCATTTACATTCCGAAAGTAGGAGAATTTTTCTCTATTTCAATACGAGGTTTGCTAGACAGGGTCCGAAGGCCCGCTGAGCTTGCGGGCTTGCCCCGCACCGCCTAGCCCTCCTATAGCTACGCCAGTGCCTACGAGTAGTCAGTAACTAACTAAGTACTTTAGTGAATGTCGCGTCGTCTACGTTCAACTTAACTGCTTCCAGTTAACAAAATTTATAAATAACCCGAATAAAAAATCAATAGTTCAATCTTAATCTGCAATAACTCATTTACGGAATTTTTATTTTACATAAATGTAAAATTAAAGCATAGCTAATAAACGGGTAGGGCGCGCTGGGCTGGGCAGATGCGGCGGTGCCTTTGTGCATGCCGCCTGCCTCATTTACATATATGTTTCAAAATCTGGCCGCGAGACGACGGACTTGTCGACTCCCCGCTAGTGCTGTCTGACTTAACACCTGTCGACAATTTAAATTTAAATAAATCTCATTATGGTACACCCTCATTATTTTTTCCATTAAAGAAATTTAAGTGATTTCGTAACAACAAGCCACGTCTCGCATCTTATATATGCAGGTACATATAAAAGTAACCAGTAAACATCCACTATCCGTTTCGTCCTATCCGTTCATGTATTCCTATGTCGTAACTTTTGTCGTCGACTGTACCTACTTATATTACAAATAATGGTAAAATATACTATAGGTATTATTGACCCTTGGGGAGGTTCTACCCACCTATAACAGGTAGGTATGAACCATACATTACTAAATAGTTACTCAGGGATTATTTAAAAAAAAAACCCTTATTAAAAATAAAAAAACTCATCAAAATGAATTCTTACTTTGAGGATAAGTCGATGCAGACAAAGTAACTTCACTTTATAGCAGCGCACGTTGGCACGGCTAAGACCGAAGCGCGCGGCGCCCGGTAGCCGCCTCTTGAGCTTTCTTCATAAATCAAAAAGTTGTTTTTGTGTCTTATCGGCGGATAATCAGTGGCTGCTACCGAGCTGCCACTACCTCTTCCCCCACCATGTATACCTCGGCCGCTATCGACCGAATGGATATTAACTTTTTGTCGAATTTTAATGGGAATTAAACATAACGAACTGATAATCATTAGAGCCTACCACTACCGATCGTTCTCGATGCCGCTAAATGGAAGCTATTAAAGGATTTTAGTGTAGAAGATAACGAAAGATAATACATGACTAGAAAAGCATGCGTAGTGGCACTGTGGCATCGTGGAATGCAGAGTTGAATTTGTCAAGGTATGGTGACAGTGTCCTTTGTATTAATACGAGTACTTATGATTTATTGGAAGTTCATAAACTCTGCATGGAAATCGTTCTATGAATCACATTATCGCAGTTTCTTATGTAGGTAGGTACATGGTAGGTACTTAATGTAAGAGTGAATAGCGAATTAGTATGCCCCAGTGAAGCAACGGTAGCCGGTGCGACTGCTGCGGCGCATGAGGTTGGATTCCCGGATCAGGCAAATAGTTTTTTTTTTTTGTTAAGAATTTCTCAATAACAATCAATCCCAATCTACAGTAAAGCCTCTACTTGGCAACTGCAACACACCCACATACCTATAAATAATATGTAACAATATTGTAGGTAGTTTTTAGGGTTCTGTACCCAAAGGGTAAAACGGGACCATATTATAAGGGCTACTACTAAAAACAAAATAAAATAAATATTTAAGGGGGGCTCCTCCCATACAAGAAAAGTGACCTTCTGCCGTTTTTCGCTCATACTCGGTTTTTTGCATGAACCGTGATAGTTAAAAAAACAGTTGAAATTTTCACAGATGATGTATTTTTGTTGCCGCTATAACAAGAAATACTAAAAAATTATATAAATATTTATGAGGGCTCCTATACAACCAACGCGATTTTTTTTTGCTCGAGTTCGCTCGATTATGATAACGGCAACACGTAGACGCTTCAAATATTCACAAAATATTAAGTTATATATTCACTTTAAATATAAATAATTAAATTAAAATAAAACAAATATTTAAGGAAAGGGGTACAAACATGATTTTTTTGCCGTTTTTATAAAATGGACCGGAACTCTTGTGTCCGACGTCCGACTTGCGCTTGGCCTGTTTTCTATTTCAATACTATGTAGGATATTATTACCAACTATACTCTGTCCAACCATTTATTTAACTTTTGACAGCTCAATTTTTCATCAAAAAGTTATGTCCTAATGCATAACCTATTCGATTACAAACAACAATCGACTTTATTTCTGAAGAATGTGAAATCGATTATACACACATTGTTTGCTCGAAATTCTAATTTTCGAACGAAGTTCCTTATCGCGCGTTACGAAAGGGGGCTAGACGGAAAAAATTAAGACTGTAACGACACTTTTTGCTTTTGTAACTTCTGCGCACCGATCCGCGCATTTATGTCACGGTACTATGGAAACGTATGGAGTCATTGTCAATATTTTCTCTTCACTCACTCACTCATCATCAACCTATTCTAGTCCACTGCGACATAGGTCTCCGCTAATGAGCGTTTTCTCTTATTTATAATAAATATAATATTATCTCATATATATAAGTAATAAACTACGATTTGATTTAATATTTTTAATGTGTTTCCTTGAGGCGTAAAAGTGGTGACCCCGACGTGATGGATATAATTTGTGAATTCGCTAATAAATAGGAGTTCACGAGTACGACGAGGAGTTTCAGTTTCTGAAGAACTTTTCAAAAGCGCGTAAGTCAGCGGCTTATGATCAGTAAAAATTATCAGTTAAATTAAGTCCCGCGCATCTATGACGTGTACGAAAGAATAGACAGACAGATGTGTGTGTGTATGTAAGGAACTTCGTTCCATCCGGGTGTCCCTTGACACCTCTCAAGTTTTTATAAATTTCTTTTTTCTATGCCATGTCTTTAATGACTAACATAATAACTAACGTACCTATATTGGCATTGTTTTTACATAATATCTACATATTATATATAGTGACAACTTTTAATCCCTACACAACACAACTTCAACATTTTGATGTTCTCCATTAAAAGTCGATACAATCCCACTAATATCTATATATCTATACATCTATACATATAAATAAAATTGGAGTGTCTGTTTGTAATATTGAAATAACCGTTTTTTACTACATGTATATGAATATATATACGGTACATACACCAAAATAACATTTTTTACAATTATTGTCTGTCTGTCTGTTTGTTCCGGCTAATCTCTGAAATGGCTGGACCGATTTTGACGGGACTTTCACTGGCAGAAAGGTAATATAACAAGGAGTAACATAGGCTACTTTAATTTTTGGAAAAATAATTAGGGTTCCGCGAAAAAAACTAAAACCCTAAAAATCTTAATCCACGCGCACGAAGTCGCGGGCACAGCTAGTCATAAATGTGAAAGATTGGATGAATGGATCTGTGTGAAATTTGGTACAGGGATAGATTACAGGGGTAGTAGTATAGGTGGAATAGTACATAGGTTACTTTTTATCCCTGGAATAGGTTTCCATGGGAAGCGGGAACGGTACCGAAATTCCACGCAGGCGGAGCCGTGGTGAACAACAGGTAATCCATAACTATAAACGCAAGGCTACAATAGTCGACGTAAATGCATATAAGTATAACCGACTTGCGAATTGCGATTCGATGATCTTGGATCATCCCAACTCTAGATGGGGTAAAAAACTCTAGGTTTTTGATGAGCGAGTGAATTATCGTATATTTTAATTTAACCGAGACATTTAAAGCATTTTAGTGTTCACAATGGGTTATAAATAGCGTAGATACTTATGATTAGGCAATAATTTTTTTTGGCCGCGTATATCCAAGTTCACTTTTACAATATTAATAGATACAACAGAATTTTCTGAAGTCGCTGTCAAAAGCTAAATAATATAAGTGGTTGGACAGAGTATATTAGGTAATCTGTGATATTATGTTCAATACTGCAAGGGTTTAGTTTCAATACCACAATGCTAGATTAAATATTATGTATCATAAAAATTCAAGCCTGCACTGGACAGTAACACGAGCCGTATCATAGCTTTTTGATATGACTCATCGAAGTTTACGTAAACCTTGAAGTTAACTATTATGCATGGAAAGATAATTCGGTGGAACGTCAAGTGATGAGTGTGGTGTATGCGCATAGGCGGCGCGCCGCCGGCGACGGACGGTCGGCACGTTCGTGTCAGCACATCTACTTCGCCTAATTGCACCCCTGCAGCGTGATAGATGGTCCGCGCCGGGCCGGCCGCCACCCACGCCCCCCGCTCTCCACCCCACGAACACAAGTCACAAGGGTTGTTCCCAGAAATTCCATTATCATCTAAGTCTCCTCATGGGTCGCTTCGTTTAACATTTACAGAGTGATGTCCTTAACAATCGCCTCATTGTGTACAAGTATCGGAGATTCCTCAAAATCGTAGGAATATTACTTGGAAAGTGAAATAAGTAATTGCCACCTAAAAAAGTTTTATATTTTGTTTTTATTATTATTGTTTACATAATATATTTATTATGTAGATAAGACTAAATAGTAGGTATTTAATACAGCCTATATATAGGGAGTTTACGTAGAGGTAGATTCATGAAATGTGGCAAGAAGTAAGGTTCTATAGTACAAGGAAATGGTAAAGACCGAAACCTGCAAATTTGTGAATACATCACTAAAAACATGCTATTAAAAACTTATTTCAATCAATCAATTTTAGCCTATTATAGTGTATTGTCGGACACAGGCCCCGCCAAATTTGCGCCATAGCACCCGATCCTCCGCCTTCTGCATCCAGTCTATCCCAGTTACTTTTTTCAGGTCGTCAGTTCATCTGGCCGGGGATGTCCCTCCCGACCTTCCGGTATCGATTCGAGGTCTCCAAGAGGATTCCGCGGAAGACGCGCGACCTCTTTTTTGAGTCGCACCTATTTAGTTTCATTATGATATGTACAATTTTGTGTGCTATAAAATAATAGACTCCAGAATACAACAAGAGTGTACCTGTACACTCTCGGATTGTCAATATGGGTTCAACCAATACAACATACGTAGCCAAATCGTGAACATAATTTTTTAGAAGCATATATTATATTTAGCCGATATTGAGTTAATATTATTTACCTCTGAAAATGACTGAAATAATACCCTGAATCCTACTTACAGGTAATTTATAGAACCTTTAAAAAGACAAGTGGTTATGAAATTTTTATGGAGTATTTTATAAGTGTACTAAATTATACCTGATTCCCATAATCGAAGAGACATCCGACCCATAATCGCTATTTTAATGCTTTCTGTTTTATGTTCTTCATAGAAATAACAAAAAGCACTATGGAATTCTATGATTTATAAACGTCATAAAGAATTATTCTAGGTAGGGTGGCGGAGCGCGCCCGGGAGAGACTTAGAACTCTCCCGGTCCGCCGAGCCCGCAACTTGCTCGCCGCGCGTCGCAGGCAACTCAGGCGCCGGAGGTCGCTTAACGACCTCCGTCCTCCATGAGCGCTGGCCTGGGGGTGGCGGGTGAGGCCACCTGTCACCCCAGCAGAAGCAGGCCGGGACGGTGGGGCGACTAGCGCCCCTCCCCCAAACCGGGGCAAGACGGGGACACCGTGGTTCCCAAACCCGAGGGGGCCATCTCGAAACCGGAGATGGCCCAGGGTCAGTCGGGGTGCGAGGGATATGCTCTATGGGCAACCTTACATCCCGGCGTCTGTAGACCCGAGACGGCGTGCGGTTTTAGTCGGTTCAAGCCCGACATAACCGCCCCCGCTGGCACGCGGGGGGGTATCCGAAGGGATTTCCGCACGATAAAAAAAAAAAAAAAAAAAGGTAAAAAAAAAGGTATAAGGTGGGGTGTGTGTTGGGTAACCTCCTCGAGTGTCGCTCCGATTCCCGAGACGGCGTGCGGTTTTAGTCGGTGCAAGCCCGACATAACCGCCCCCGCTGGCCGGCGGGGGGGTATCCGAAGAGATTTCCGCACGATAAAAAAAAAAAAAAAAAAAAAGGTAGGTATAAGGTAGAGTGGTTCACGTTCAACGTTAACCCATAAAGCAGGTCGTAGATCTACCTCAGAAAGGTGCCAAACTTGCTAAAACGAATAGGTTAGGTATTCGATTTTCTTTTTTTCTTTTAATCAATACGTCTAGCAAAGTCATTTACCAATATTCTCATTAAATCCTCTCACTAAGGTAAATGTTTGTGTTAAGGCTTAGGAGTGGATTTACGTCACCTGACACGAAACCTGTATAGTCACATAGTCACCTTACCTGGGCACGTCGAAGCGGCAACAGTTGAAAAGCGCGCGCGAAATACGACCGCACCGCTTTCTCTGGTCCGTACCACCTGTGTAGCCCGCCACCATCAAACCAGTTGATTACGGCTGGACCGAACCGTTTGGGCAGGGCCCAACCAACACCTTCGGGGCCCAAGCCACCAACTATTGGGTCGTCATCGTCATCCTAGCGTTAGTCCTGGTCACATCCAAGGACATTAACTGGAAAATCACTGCGAGGATGATGATGATTGAATTACCTACTTTCAAATTGATGAACATAGTCATGTACTCATGTTACATGAGTCATGTATCATACAATACAACCCTACATCTGGGAATGTAATACTCCAGAATTAATTTTCTGATTGGAAACAAGTTGTGGCTTGTGGCTCGTGTTGCATAGCGTGTTGTTTGGCATTTATTTCATATGTAAGTACTCAGACACGTAACTATCTATATAACATTGTAAAAGGGGTGTTGGGGAGTATTGATTACAACCCTCTTACCAAAAATCCACCCTTTTCCGTTCGATAGAATAGAACGGAAGTGAAAAAAGATCAATATTTGGACAGAAATGATTACAACACGCACGACCGGACGCGAATGCGCTCACCGGCGCTAATAAAACCTAAAGAACAGGATGCGATTTTCGACGGAATCATGTTAACTCGTCCGTTCTCAGAGTTCTCTTGTCACAACAAAGTACAGCTTTTTAGTTTAACTGAATGCGATTCAATTGAATTGGATATCGAGCCCCGCGGCTTACAATCGAAATGTGGTACTTATACAGGGCGTCCCACGGCTGTGCCACATGGAGGAAAAGTATCTTAAATAATGTGGATAGACAATTTTACTAAAAGAAGACTTCATTTTGATTTTCAAAACAATATCAAAGATTTTCGAAAATTCGTTAGCCATACTCGGTAATTGAACCGGTTAAAATCCGAAAAAAAAATAGCATACTGTACCTACTTTTATCCATCAATCGATAGGGTCAATCATAAGGATTTAATCTCTCTAACAGACCTCGTGAATTAAATATAAGCAAATCCATGACATCTAAAAATTGTGAAAATATATATTTCCATTATCGTTAATAACCTTGTTATCTTTGGTTCTGCTAAGTGTCACAAGCCAATTGTAGAAAATTTTAATTTGTAACAAAACTGCTTTTCCAGATTTTATGTGCGACACATAGTTTGCCTGATACTCGTATAGCGTCAAAATCATTCACACCCGTTTTCAAAGATGGCGGCCGTCGGACAATGGTTGCGATCCCACAAACTTGGATTTAACTTTACACTAACCCTCTCTTGATATCCAAAAGAATAAATTGCGTTCTCTGACCTTTGTACCTTGGTTTCGTCGTGGATGGCCACCTTCTTGAAATTGTTTCTGAGTACACTTACCTCAGGCAGATTGTGCAGTTAGGTAAAAACAATTTTGAGAAAGAGGCCAAGAGGAGGATCCAGCTAGGCTGGGCAGCGTTTGGGAAACTACGTCGAGTCTTCTCGTCATCCATACCGCAGTGTTTGAAAACGAAAGTTTTCAATCAGTGCGTACCCGTAATGACCTACGGAGCTGAGACGTGGACACTCACGGTAGGGCTGGTCCACCAGTTCAAAGTCACTCAGCGAGCTATGGAAAGAGCTATGCTCGGACTTTCTCTGAAGGATAGGATTCGTAACGAATATATCCGACAGAGAACCAAGGTTATCGACATGGCTCAAAGATTTAGCAAGCTGAAGTGGCAGTGGACTGGCCATATCTCGCGACGAACCGACAACCGCTGGGGTTAACGTGTTCTTGAGTGAAGACCGCGACTCGGCAAACGTAGTGTAGAACGCCCTCCGGCCAGGTGGGATGACGATCTGCGAAAGACTGCGGGCAGATGCTGGATGCGGCAATCTGAAGACAGAGCGCTATGGAGCTCATTAGAGGAGACCTATGTCCAGCAGTGCACTAGCATAGGTTAATGATGATGATGATGATGATGAAACGCGAATGGTATTTAGAAAAATTATCTGGAAAAAGAATCTGGGAAAAGGGACACGGACGGTAATTAGATTTAGGGGTAATTTCTTTTCCAATGAAACAAATTTTTTCAAGGGTTGCGTCTAATACAATCCTTTTTTTACGTGGGGAATGATGTTACGCACGGCACCACCACGCCGGCCACGGGGTGGTAGCCGGAGATCGTGTGTGGGACTCTACCATCCGCTAACCGGATGGGTATACCCACTAAACCCCACGGTGTGCCAAACTCTGCGCCTTGTCGGGGGGTCTAATACAATCCTGGGTTAACTAAATAAAAAAAAAAGTATTCTTCAACGTTTAATGTATTCTTTATCGTCGGCTGCGTAATATGCACGTAATTAAATATTCACACATAAGTATCTCAAATAATGTAGATCAGTTCCCTTTTTGTGGCATAACCGTGAGACACCCTGTATATTTAGATTGTAGGTAATCGCGGCAAGCCCCCAAGCGCATTCTTATTGAGTCGGCATCGCGCACTTCCGCAACACAATCCGATTGTACAGCTATTGATCACGATTTAATATTTATTTTTAATTTATTACTTGTGTCTGTTCTGAACACAAACAACAAATACTAATTTAATGCCAGACGTTGACTGATAAAATAACAAATAACTTAGGGCAAAAAGATCGTTTAAGTCAGCACATAATCCGTATCTAGGTACCTACATACTGGGGTGTGTGTTGGGTAACCTCCTCGAGTGTCGCTCCGATTCCGATCCCGCTGCAGTCCGGGGGGAACGGAATCGCAGCGGCCGGTACACCCTGGGCGGCGGTCAATGGCTTCCCCTTCACCCCTTCATAGGGTTGGCATTGATCGTCGGCCAATACCCAACGTGGCGGGAACACATCGCTCTCCGTACTCCTCTGCTTTCAGAGGAGACAGGATGAGCGATGCTGTTAGTGGTGAGATGGCCCAGGGTCAGCCGGGGTGCGAGGGATATGCTCTATGGGTAACCTTACACCCCGGCGTCTGAAGACCCGAGACGGCGTGCGGTTTTAGTCGGTGGAAGCCCGACATAACCGCCCCCGCTGGCCGGCGGGGGGGTATCTGAAGGGATTCCCGCACGATAAAAAAAAAAAAAAGGTACCTACATACTGAGAACCACAGAAGTAATAAACCTATAGAAGTTTTATGAGTTGAGTTGTTTACTAAAACCGATGTCGCCGCCGCTCCGTCCCCACTCCCTACGCAAATGCAATGCAACTACTGCATATACGCCAGACATTGACGCACAATAAAATGTTTGCACGATAATATCATTTAAATAAATTCTACTAAGTTAATTATTTAACATATATGTATACATAGGCCTCAAAGCATAACTTTTTGATTCTTAATTAATAGTCACTACACTAATATGTCTAATTATACACAAATGCCCCAAGAATAGTAATCAGATTTGTAACACTAACTAAACTATACGATAAACTATTTCACTCAAAATGTAAACGACAAAATTGGTTGACTATGATGTAGGTATATCGATAGCAACGAAATAATTAGCACCTCCATGAGCGCAGGCCTGGGGGTGGCAGGTGAGGCCGCCTGTCACCCCAGCAGAAGCAGGCCGGGACGGTGGGGCGACTAGCGCCCCTCCCCCAAACCGGGGCAAAACGGGGACACCGTGGTTCCCAAACCCGAGGGGGCCATCTCGAAACCGGAGATGGCCCAGGGTCAGTCGGGGTGCGAGGGATATGCTCTATGGGCAACCTTACACCCCGGCGTCTGCAGACCCGAGACGGCGTGCGGTTTTAGTCGGTTCAAGCCCGACATAACCGCCCCCGCTGGCCGGCGGGGGGGTATCCGAAGGGATTTCCGCACGAAAAAAAAAAAAAAAAAAAAGGTGCATCACTGAGTCGCGACTCCGAGCAGCACTAATAGGCGATCGATCGTACCATAAAACAGTCGTGAGTGGGAAAATATTGTTTAATAATTTAATTCATTGCGGCTTCTCAACGGTGCTGTTTACCTGTATCTATATATATTATATAATTACTAAATTCAATGGTGTTTAATAATTTGATCACATATTTAATGTTTTATTTGTTACCATAGAATTTACAGAATTAAATTACTTACCTATGAAATGTCATCCCTTTAGATGCACAACTACCCTTCCCTGATCTGTTACTACAGTTCGAAACGCAGCAAGTAACCATTTTTTTTTATAATAAATAATAAAATAATACGACATTCTACACAGTGCTTTCTAGACCAAAAGTAAGCATAGTTTAACTAGCTTGTGTTATGGGTTCTAGAATGCGGATAAACATACTTATATACTTTTTTTTTGTAAATACATACATATTATACATAGAAACACCCAGATGCAAATCCAATTCAAATAGACATATTCAAGCATACAAATATTTGCACTGAGCGGGAATCGAACCCGCGCCCCCTTACGTAGCAGTCGAATGCACTACCGCTATGCCACAGAGGCCGTCAATTCATTGATTCGATGCAACGCGGCAATTCATCACAGATTGAGCTGTGCAAAAAGAAACAATGCAAGGTAAGTCATTGGGAAGTAGCGTCTCGCGCTTTTAAAGCGCAGGCCATACCACGAGCGCGTGGGCGAGCGACCTAGGTGGGCGAACATCGTTTCAGCTCTTTACATATTTCGGTTCACACCGCGAGCTACCAACTAAACCTACGTCAGCGATGCGAGCGAAGCTAACGATATATCCAACGATTCCAGCGAAGCTACTCGTTCACCTCGTTAGGCGCGCCCGCTTCGCTAGCTTAGCTCGCCCGCCAGCCCGCTCGCCCGTCCTCCCCGTTTCGGGTACTCGGACTAGTCGACGCTCGTCTTTCGAATAGCAGTGTGTTGTCGTTGCGTGTATATATAATTTATATGCAAATCGGACACCGCGGGGCTTTGGGAACGATAGACACTTACGTTGCGAATATATTATACTCGTATCTCGACGAAAGCCTGATGATGATTTAACGACAAAAGTTAAAAAAACCATTACTATTAAATTCTCTTCGAATGAAGAAGAGAAAGCGTATATTTTGGTTGCATAGACATATTCAATTCAGGCAACTATCTGGAGAATTTCATACTTTGTTTCGGGAGTTGAATGACGATGATTTTCCAGATTTTTACAGAGTCACAAGAGAAGAATTTCAAGAAATATTAAGTATGATATCTGACAAACTTAACAAAATTGATACTAATTACCGGAAAGCTATTACCCCATCGGAGAAACTGGCAGTGTGCTTAAGGTTAGAATCTATACTTTATTATTGCTTAGATAGTACGTATTACAAAAAAAAATTGCCCGTCTGAACAAAGCTGGCAAGCGCCTCTAGTAGGTATTTAATTTTTATTCAAATGCGCGAGATCGTCCATAGCATAAATTCTTTGAGGAACTCTATGTTATGTAGCACTGACTCTGATTCGATTGAATGATCATCCTACCTGCTTAAAGTAAGTAATATTTTTTATCTGCTGGGATTTACATAATTCCAAAAACAGTTTAGAAAACATACTTTATTATTTTTCAAATCATAATTTGAACAATCAACATGATTTACATCTGCCCTGCTTCTTCATCATATTCACTCTTAACATTAACGAACAACATTTTAACGTTTTTTAACTCACAGTATCAAATAAAATAAATCAACAACACTTTTTAGCGATACCAACTTGTAAACGAAAATAAGTATAATTTTACACCTGCCTTAATTAACGACCGATAACATTTTTAGGATTCTTTTATCTTCAAACAAATAAAATCAACAATTCTAACTTTCAATACTAAATCAAATTATCAATCAACAACAGTTTTAGATTATTTTCTTAACTAACAATCTGTGGATTGTTTTGTCAATTTGATGTGGTTATAATATGTTTTGTTGTATGTATTCTTGTGATGCGTTTTGTGAAGTATGAGGTTGTATGTTTTGTGGTAAATATTCTTGTGATGCGTTTTGTGAAGTATTAGGTTGTATGTTTTGTGGTATGTGTCCTTGTGATGCGTTTTGTAAAGTATCAGGTTGTATGTTTTGCTCACTGAGGGAATTTCTATGTGATGTCGTTGAATTGTGTGGATGATGTTCATCTCGTAATTGGCAATTTTCAAAGGAATCTTCAGCTTGTACAAATATATTGAATATTCGTTTCTTGATGCTTCTTTGTAGCCATTCTGTTAATTGTCTCGTGGTTTCGCTCATGCTCTCAAAAATAAATTTAAAGGGTGTTTATCCTTCTCTTTTTCAAGTTCAGCCTGTCTTTTTTATTCATTTCTTCACTGCGTTCCTTGTAGCTTTTATCAATGTCGTCTATTAAAAATTGTATATCGTTATCATCCACTTGTGATTTTCTCTTAGTCCTGCTGACATTAGCACCTTGTTTAACATTTATATTCTGATTTGAATCTGATCGCAAAATGTTAATATTTTCATTACTACATTGAGTAGTCATAATCCGCATTTAAATCAATGATGGATCAATTTTCACTTGTTTGGCTATTCGAACTACTCTCGGTATTCGGTTGACCAGTCGATTGATGGTAATTTCCACTAGTTGGACGGTTTTTCATACGCGGTACAAGATATTCCATTAGTTGAGCATACTTACATGTGTTTTCGACACTAGTGGGTTGACCGCTGCAGGAAGACTTAGCTTTATTTAGTGAGTTTCTGTGGCTGTCTCTTAGTTTTTTCCATAGTATCTTTGCAGTTGGAACTGTAAAAAAAAAGAAATATAGGTTATACAATACTTGGCAGCCAGATAAAATAGATCATTTGAAACATGTTCTCTAGAAAATGCCACCATGCGCAGCAAGAGGCCGTATTTGAACATTTTTTATGTTTATTTTTCACGTATTTGGCAACGGGTGACTCGTTTAAAACAATCAGCTATAATTACAGATTAGGCAAGTCAACAGTTTCAGAAATCATAAGAAATGTTTGTATAGCCATTTGGGAGGCTTTACAGTCCATATACATGGGAGTCTTGAATGAAGCAGATTGGAAGGCTATTGCAAACGATTTTTGCAATTTGTGGCAATTTCCACACAGCGTTGGAGCCATTAAAACGGCAAACATATTGAAGTAGAATCAATCAGGTTCACAATTTTATAACTACAAAAATTATTATTCCATAGTTTTGCTCGCAATTGTCGATGCAAAAAAAGTTCTCCATTATTGATGTTGGTTCCATGGGACGTTTCAGTGATGGAGGAATTTTTTCATGTAGTAGCTTTGGTAAAAAAATATCTAATGGAGAGTTGAATTTGCCTGCTAACGAGGCTCTACAACCTGGCGGTAATGAATTACCGTATGTGTTCATTGGAGATTAGGCGTTTCCCTTGCTGAGAAATTTTCTAAGACCGTATCGTATTCGAAAACTGCGTGCCGAGATAGCAGAGAAAAAAGAACCTTTAATTATCGCCACAGCAGAGCAAGAAATGTTGTAGAGGATGCTTTCGGAATTTTAATTAATATATCGCCGCCCTATTGTATGCAGATTGAATACAACAGATGAGATAGTAAAGTCTACGTGTATTCTACAAAATTATTTATTATGTAAAGGAACATTGCCAAGGAACACTAATAATTTAATAACACAACAACAAGTAACATCATCTATAAGAATAAACAACAATAACTTACGGGCTTCTAGGGAAGCTTTTCGTGCAAGAGATATATGTTGTGATTGTTTAAATAATAATAATTAAAAGTACTTATTATCAGAAATATGTGGGTCGTTTAACTCCTGTACGATTCTTCTCCATGCTGCTTCCTTTTTTACTGAATCATGGTATGGCCTACATTTTACAAGGTATATCAACAAGGAAATTGTCGGACACTCTCGATAAATTCTTTCATGACGAGTGCAACAATGACGAGCACTATGCAACTGCGCGCGAGTGACAATGGACAGGACGCCATCCTCTCGCTCTCCCATCCGCACCCCCCGGATCGCCCGCTCCGCCCGCTTCGTCTTTCCGTAGTTTTCGGTGTGAACCCCATAGTTTAGCTCGCCAATATTTCGCGTACAGCGGCGATAGCCTAGTGGTGTACGTAACGGACTGCCGAGACGAGGTCTCGAGTTCGATCCCCAGTCGCCCCAGGCACACACCTCTGACATTTCGTAGTTATGTGTGTATTAAAAATGTTGATTATCGCTCGCTTAGTAATGTGCCCGGTAGATGGCATTAGGCTCGCCCCCTATTACATTGGGACCTAAACATAACTGGCGAATCATGGGTGTGTAATACACCTCTGCCTACCCCTTCGGGGATACAGGCGTGAAGTTATGTTATGTGTTTTATTTCGCGTAGTTTGTATAGTTTCCTTACCTCGCATCGCCCACCTGCCTAGCTCGCTCTCCCGCCCGCTGGTGGTGTGGCATGCGCTTGACAAGTATCACACTTCTGTACCTTTTTTTTTTTTTTTTTTATCGTGCGGAAATCCCTTCGGATACCCCCCCGCCGGCCAGCGGGGGCGGTTATGTCGGGCTTGCACCGACTAAAACCGCACGCCGTCTCGGGTCTTCAGATGCCGGGGTGTAAGGTTACCCATAGAGCATATCCCTCGCACCCCGGCTGACCCTGGGCCATCTCACCACTAACAGCATCGCTCATCCTGTCTCCTCTGAAAGCAGAGGAGTACGGAGAGCGATGTGTTCCCGCCACGTTGGGTATTGGCCGACGATCAATGCCAACCCTATGAAGGGGTGAAGGGGAAGCCATTGACCGCCGCCCAGGGTGTACCGGCCGCTCCGATTCCGTTCCCCCCGGACTGCAGCGGGATCGGAATCGGAGCGACACTCGAGGAGGTTACCCAACACACACCCCCACACTTCTGTACCTATTATTATTTCTGTGCTGAGAACCAATCTAATCCAAATGATGATTTAGTGAATTTCGTTGATTTTGCGTCTACCTAAAATTGTGGATTTAGATAAGTATTTAGGTCCTACCTACCTACTAAACGACGCATATCAAGAAGTTACCACTGTATCTACCTTAACAGATTAGTGAGGATCAATATCGTGTTCAGTTTTTTGCGACAAAACAATATGGGTATCTTTTTTTTTCGTGCGGAAATCCCTTAGGATACCCCCCCGCCGGCCACCGGGGGCGGTTATGTCGGGCTTGAACCTACTAAAACTGCACGCCGTCTCGGGTCTTCAGACGCCGGGGTGTAAGGATGCCCATAGAGCATATCCCTCGCACCCCGACTGACCCTGGGCTATCTCCGGTTTCGAGATGGCCCAGGGTCTTGTGCAGCCCTGAGTCCTCGCTCGCGTCGCAGTGATGACACTCAGGCGTTGGCTCCTTCCTGATCCGATGCAGGTGGTCCCCGAAGCTCCCCTTACCGGAGATCACCAGCGTCAGTCGGTACGAGAGGCTTCCGTGTCGCCTCTCTAGCCAATCCTCCATGATGGGCCTTATCGCCGCTATTGCGGTGTGCCCTGCGCTTGGTCGCCCAAGTCGTTCCTTCCACTCCACCACGATGGCCAGGCGGAGCTGGGACTGCACGGCCTCGATTTCTCGAGGCTCGAGGCTCCGTCCCTGCTCCCGCGCCTCCTTTCGCCACTGGTACAGTTGCGAAAGGGCTCTCACCTCCAGGTCCCATGCCGGAGTTCCGGCAAGGAACAATATAGGTACCTACCCAGTCAATATAGAAACAGGAATATCAAGAACTGTCAGTTCACACAAGTTCAGCTTTTCTTATAGCTAGATAGACCTCACTGAGTTTGATGTTTTTAATCTGAAGTTAAACTTATCCATCCAAGGATCTACTGACGCTGACCGCAACACTAGCTTGAGAATAACAAAGGCAGAAGAACTTTGAGATCTACGAGATGACATGTCAAATTTGTTTGAAACTAAACTATCATGAGACGCAGACTATATGTGATGAGATGTAGCATAGTATGGATAACTTTAAGTACATATAGATGATATAAAGGTTGTACCCCCGTACCGAGGTAGTGAAGTACAAGATGGGTACAGGACAGGTGTTTAAATAATATGTACTTACCAAAAAAAGTATTTACAGGCAAACGTACCAATTGTTTATCTAGTATGGTTTTTCAAATGAACATTATCAGCTTCATAAAATAAATAAGTACCCTAACTCTGGATAGTGTATTTACCTTCGGACGTTACCAAACGGTGTTACAAGCTTAATGTGTCTATAAAAATAAATAAAGCTATTAAATCGTGATTATTTTTAAATTTACACTCTGCCGATAATAATTTCTTCAAAGTTTACACTTGCTTACATAATAATTCTTTCTTTTTCGGCAATGATTCCGGGTTATTTACACAAGTTGATAGATAAAGGGCGATAGGAAAGCGGTGTTCTTGTCGTGAGAAAAAAACTAAACAAATAAAGAGATCCTGCTCTCCAGTCGACTGTGTAATACCAGGGATAGCTTTGATAACGCAAACAACGAGATACTAAAATTAGGTACTTTGTACACGTACGTTAAAAACTTTATTGAAATACCGCTTTGTTTGTCTGACTCGGCTGCACTTCAGCCTGACACAGTCACTCTCTTATACACTACTGCCACCTACAGAACATCAAAGTTATGCAAGGGTCTATTATTATTAGATTACGCTAAGTAAGGAGTTAAAGCATCTTTTCAAAAGATTTATAGGCTTGGTCAAAATAAAATGTCTACTTACGCCTAATAGTCACAACACAATGTTATGGTTTATTATGAGTTATGAGAAACGAGGGATGTCTTACAAATATTAGTACATCCGAAAGCGCTATTAGCATTGATTTACGAAACAATAGTATTGTAAGTGGCTATTAAAATTTGAGTAGGTAGTTTTTTCGTGCAGACATTCCCTCTGATACCTGATAGTTCAAAACCTATGCTAGTATTTTCAATAAATCTGCAATTACATTGTCATTATATCAGATGATGGATAAGCCTATTTTTGAGCATTTACGAGAATGAAGTTACGTGTGATATACTTATATATATAAATATTTGTCTAAAGTTAAGATGTGAAAATTGACCAGGAGTCACTTAGCCGCCTTTTAGCTTGAGGACGGCAGCCTACCTTTTTTTTTTTTTTTTTTTATCGTGCGGAAATCCCTTCGGATACCCCCCCGCGTGCCAGCGGGGGCGGTTATGTCGGGCTTGAACCGACTAAAACCGCACGCCGTCTCGGGTCTACAGACGCCGGGGTGTAAGGTTGCCCATAGAGCATATCCCTCGCACCCCGACTGACCCTGGGCCATCTCCGGTTTCGAGATGGCCCCCTCGGGTTTGGGAACCACGGTGTCCCCGTCGTGCCCCGGTTTGGGGACGGCAGCCTACCTGAGTCTTTAGTGTCTTGTCATGACCTTTAATAATTCAAAAGTCTAGTCTAGATTGCTGCTGTATTAATCTGATGATGATTTTGTGGTAGTATTGTAGATACCTCTTGGTGTTATTGTGTATTACCAATTTTATTCATACACATATTGTAAAGCTTTGGTGTTATACGGTTATACTTTCTGATGATTTGAATTTTACCATATTTAAAACAAAACAGATTTCGACTTCCCTCAAACAAAACTTGACACCTAACCTTGTCTAGATTCCAGATGATAGATACAATGAAAAATTTGTACGCCAGAACCGGCTGAATTTAAGATCTGATTTATTATGTAAACATCACTTGTGTACCATATTCAACAAATAAAGAACTTGAACTTGAACATAACATTGTAAGCAACGTGCAACGTAGGCACGACAGCCGAAATATTCAGAAATAGCCTAGAAAATAGCCACACATTCGGTAAACCCACAAATCCACAATACAAAAGGGGCTGACCCACATCATAATATCTCCTAAGCCAAGTGGAACTAGCCCTACCTGGAAACTACAATGCAATCTAGGGTTTCGACATCAGCTACCGCGCGAATTGCGGAACAATTTACTTAGTACCAGGTACCTACCTACTAAGGCTGAATTTCAGGGATGAATAATTAACCTTAAACTACGGGGAGTAGCACATTTTACTCTAAGCATTGGATTGAGTAAAAGGCGTTAATTTACTTTAGTTAAACGGATTTCACAATCTCATAATTCATAAAAATATGTAGGTAAAATGTTCATCGGTGAAATCCAACCCAAGTATGTAGGTAACCTTTTTTTTTCGTGCGGAAATCCCTTCGGATACCCCGGGGCATATAGCATATCCCTCGCACCCGGACTGACCCTGGGCCATCTCCGGTTTCGAGATGGCCCCCTCGGGTTTGGGAATCACAGTGTCCGTCTTGCCCCGGTTTGAGGGGGGGGCCCTACTCGCCCCGCCGTCCCGGCCTGCTTCTGCTGGGGTGACAGGCGGCCTCACCTACCACCCCCAGGCCTAGTAGGTAGGTACCTTTTTTTTTTTTTTTTTCGTGCGGAAATCCCCTCGGATACCCTACACAAATTACCTATTGTGATTCTGTTTTTTTTTTTTTAATTTGAATAATTTTCATACACGAAATCTTAATTAGGGCAGTACGTAGGTACACCAATAAGTTTATAACTTGTAACTGGTATGTAATAGAAATATTCCACCACACATTTACATATTAAAACATCAAACAATTGGCGTTGTATTATCGACTGTCATCGTGGAGTGCATTAACGGACGGACTAGTTGTTATTGAAGAGGACACATTCGTAGAATGTCGGAAATAGCGCTTCCGAGTAACTCTAGCATCGGATCTTTTGTCGCTCCGTCCCATGTTTATTTATACAACTTTTGTAATCTGATGGCCGCCGCTGGCTGCGATCATATCATTTCACGACTAGAATAACTGTCTTAACATCAAAGAAGGTCATTCTGTTTTGTAAAGTTGAGACAACGTTATTAATGTGTGTACCTTTTTTTTTTTTTTTTTTTATCGTGCGGAAATCCCTTCGTATACCTCCCCGCGTGCCAGCGGGGGCGGTTATGTCGGGCTTGAACCGACTAAAACCGCACGCCGTCTCGGGTCTACAGACGCCGGGGTGTGAGGTTGCCCATAGAGCATATCCCTCGCACCCCGAAATTAATGTGTGTACCTACTCTGTACATGGTAAAATTAACCAATTTGGTATACATACCTTTTTTTTTCTTTTTTTTTTCGTGCGGAAATCCCTTCGGATACCCCCCCGCCGGCCAGCGGGGGCGGTTATGTCGGGCTTGAACCGACTAAAACCGCACGCCATCTCGGGTCTACAGACGCCGGGGTGTAAGGTTGCCCATAGAGCATATCCCTCGCACCCCGACTGACCCTGGGCCATCTCCGGTTTCGAGATGGCCCCCTCGGGTTTGGTAACCACGGTGTCCCCGTCTTGCCCCGGTTTGCGGGAGGAGCGCTAGTCGCCCCACCGTCCCGGCATGCTTATGCTGGGGTGACAGGCAGCCTCACCTGCCACCCCCAGGCCTTTGGTATACATACCTTTTTTTTTTTTTTTTTTATCGTGCGGAAATCCCTTCGTATACCCCCCCGCGTGCCAGCGGGGGCGGTTATGTCGGGCTTGAACCGACTAAAACCGCACGCCGTCTCGGGTCTACAGACGCCGGGGTGTAAGGTTGCCCATAGAGCATATCCCTCGCACCCCGACTGACCCTGGGCCATCTCCGGTTTCGAGATGGCCCCCTCGGGTTTGGGAACCACGGCGTCCCCGTCTTGCCCCGGTTTGGGGGAGGGGCGCTAGTCGCCCCACCGTCCCGGCCTGCTTCTGCTGGGGTGACAGGTGGCCTCACCCGCCACCCCCAGGCCTGCGCTCATGGAGGACGGAGGTCGTTAAGCGACCTCCGGCGCCTGAGTTGCCTGGGACGCGCGGCGAGCAAGTTGCGGGCTCGGCGGACCGGGAGAGTTCTAAGTATCTCCCGGGCGCGCTCCGCACCATTGCCGCAATCATGCTGCCGATCGAGAGGACTCCCACCCCGATGGCTGCCACGAGGTCACGCCTCGGCGCCTCCCACGCCGGGCAGTCCGCCAGCGTGTGCAGCCCTGAGTCCTCGCTCGCGTCGCAGTGATGACACTCAGGCGTTGGCTCCTTCCTGATCCGATGCAGGTGATCCCCGAAGCACCCCTTCCCTGAGATCACCTGCGTCAGTCGGTACGAGAGGCTTCCGTGTCGCCTCTCCAGCCAATCCTCCATGATGGGCCTTACCGCCGCTATTGCGGCGTGCCCTTTAGTATACATACCTATTAGTTATTATATTTAGTATTAATATTGTGTATATTGTGATTGTGAGGTGGTATCTAACTACAGTAAAAAAAAAATTCAATAGTTAAACAGATAGGTTAAGTTTTGCGACATAGTACGTTTATTCTATAGGTAGGTAGGTGCTATTTTTTCGTGCGGAAATCCCTCCTGCTACCCCCCCGCCGTCCAGCGGGGGCGGTTATGTCGGGCTTGAACCGACTAAAACCGCACGCCGTCTCCGGTCTTAAAACGCCGGGGTGTAAGGTTGCCCATAGAGCATATCCCTCGCACCCCGAGATAGGTACCTACCTACTTACTGTTTTGAGAGCTATTATAAACAGATTGATGTATAAATTGGGAAAGAACAGTGAAGAACCAACCTTTTGTTGACTCGCGGCCACCTACAGAGACATTAATTATTATGATATCATCGTAAATTCTGCGTGGGCGAAGCTATAAGGTAGGCTATAATAAGATACCTACATGTATGTGGTAGGTAAATGGATACAGATCGGGATTGTCGAAAAGGTTTGCGGCATCGTCGGCGGCACAGTGGTCGAGCGGCTCGGTCCGATTGCGCGGCAAGATCAAAGCTAGGCGCGGGTCGACGCACGCGGCTCTCGATCGTCCCGCGTCACGTCCCGCGCGCGCCTCGCATTGCGCGCCTCCCTGACTCGTCCGCCTGCCTGCCCGCATCTTTAACTCAACAACGAACGATCTCAGCTCAATTCGTTTGGCCGATTCTGAGATGCCGCCCTATCGGCGGCTCGCGCAAAATAACACTCAAAGAAAACCTACCTACCATCTTAGAACCGGTTATTGTTTACAAATGACCAGTGGTTAATGGCCATAAATTGCTTGAACGAAATAAAGCGGCCTTGGTATCCTGAGTCAATGTTCCTTCCGTATTTCAAAGCCGTTGCGAAGATTTCAATAGAAGCGCAATATTGTGTGAAAAATAAATATTTAGGTTTGCACATCTTTAAAAAAACGTCTCATAGGTATCATCATGTCGTTCTTGTTTGTGTACAAAACAAACTACATAGGCACTCATATTGATCGTCACTTTCGTCACTACAATCTTATCAAACTTTTATCGTGGATTAAGGGGATTAATTATATTATTATATAGATTACCAAAATCAATCATTACAATTCATGATTCATTTTGTCTAAATAAATACGATAATAGGTAGGTAGCTAGGTATCTGGATGTGAAACCAAATGTACCTAACAAAATCATGTGATTGATGTATGAGGCCTGAGGGCTAATTATATTAACTTCTAACTTTTTAGCTAAAGACATTGTATATAGGTAGGTGTACCTTTATTTTTTTACCCCACCGCCGGCCAGCGGGGGCGGTTATGTAGCTTGAAGCTTGAAGATTGTAGCTTGAACCGACTAAAACCGCACGCCGTCTCGGGTCTACAGACGTCGGGGTGTAAGGTTGCCCACAGAGCATATCCCTCGCAACCCGACTGACCCTGGGCCATCTCCGGTTTCGGGATGGCCCCCTCGGGTTTGGGAATCACGGTGTCCCCGTCTTGCCCCGGTTTGGGGGAGGGGCGCTAGTCGCCCCACCGTCCCGGCCTGCTTCTGCTGGGGTGACAGGTGGCCTCACCTGTCACCCCAGCAGGCCTGCGCTCATGAAGGACGGAGGTCGTTAAGCGACCTCCGGCGCCTGAGTCGCCTGCGACGCGCGGCGAGCAAGCTGCGGGCTCGGCGGGCCGGGAGAGTTCTAAATCTCTCCCGGGAGCGCTCCGCCATCTCCTTCGCGAGCATTACATGCAAATGCAAAAATATAATACAAAATTAATATGATGTACATTACCATGTAAACTGCCAACGAAAATTGGTTTGAGCGAGATCTAGTAGGTAAGTAGTTTTATTTTAATACGTCATAAATCGTTCATTCCATCAACTCAAATATAAAAAATTTAAAAAACATTTTCGTGTTACTTGCTGCTACGGAACCCTTAATGGGCGAGTCCGACTCACACTTGGCCGGTTTTTAAAATCACTTACCTCCGAAACGTAATTCGGCCACAGTAAGTGAAAAAGTAATCAAAGAAAATCTGTGATTCCTTTTTTATGTGTATGTGTCTAGAACTTTACCTTATATCGAGACCCCCGTATGGTGTACCCCCGCCTTTAGCTCGCGGGGACCTTGGGAATACTTTGTAATTATTTACAGGTTTATTTTTATTTGAAGTTAAGGAAAAATAATCTGATCAATTAAATTTAGAAGATATTTGTCGAATATATATGTATACAGCATTAGGCTTGTTTTCTTGTTTGTTTGTTGCTACGCGGTATAAGATAAGATCTCATTAAATAATAAAAAAGGAACCGAACCGCTGAAATAGTTATTAGATTTTCATCTCAGCTGTACTTTCGTATAAATTGTTGTGGTAACAAAATAAAAACGTAAATATACTCGTACGTATACGGACGGAATAGTAGTGTGCCTGCAGTTGGTAGAGTTGTGCGTCAAACCGACCTGACGGACATCGTAACGCAACGGGTTGAATTAATTAGTAGTGCACCGCTCGGCGGCCATGCCACTCACTGTCTTTATAACATAATTTGCACTTCGTGCGGCGAGATCAAAGCCAAGCCGTTCAATGGCGGCGCCTTTGATCAAGGCGAGCCTTTGACTGCCGCCGCCTCCGCCGGCCACGCCTCAAAATAGTCAATTTGTCGTTGGTTTTTTTCATGACACGAATCGTTGTAGGTACGTTACGTTCTGTGCATGGCGTGATACATTTACACAAAGGCAAACAACACTGATCAAAATTTACCATTTTTTGAGTAGATAAGGATATCCGAAGCTTAATAATAATTCGTAGTTCATAGGTACCTTCTTATTTTTAATAAGTTAAGACATTTTTAGATTATAGAGTGATTACTACCTGATGCCCGCGGCTCCACCCGCGCAGTGGTTGGTTATCGTTTTTTGTTCATATCTCCGGTTCCACTCAACCAATTGCAATCCAATCAAATATACGGCAGATTTTAAGTCTGACCAAGACCTTTCTAATAGAAAATCCGCATCAAAATCCGTTCAGTAGTTTTTGCGTCCATCACGAACAAATAGACAATCAGACTAGATTTTTTTTAAATATTTTCATCTCTCGTGTTCGGAAAGTTTAATTTTCATGGGTAGATAGCCGGGTGGAAAATAGCTTATTTCATCCCTAGGGCAGAAAGTAATTTTTTTTTAATTTTAGGGTTGGCCATGATAATCAAGTTACGTCATAATGCCTTGATATCATGACGCTTTTTTTATATGGCCGCCTAGATACTCGATTACAATGTAACCAATAGATTCGATTTTCAAAACTTTTCTAATGTTGGCAGTATGTACGTGTTTTTTTTTTCAGAATTAAAAAGAAACAATTTAAGTTTGCTAAATAATTAGCGGGAAAACGAGATTCAATATATATATATATATATCAATAAATACCTTGTGTTAATTGTGGTTAAAAATAGTTTTGGAAAGTGATTCCAGTGATATGGATATTAATTTAACTCCCGAGATTGAAGAACAGGCAAAAGCTGTTGTTAATAATCCATTTTCAAATTGTTCTAATTTTACTTTAAATTTTAACTGATAATCAATATACCTGTTTCATTAAATGTGTGTAGTATTTTATTTTCCTCACATAGTCGAAATGAAAAGTAAGAGTGTTTACCTCGGGTGAATGTCACCATTTCACCCTCAAACTATTGGCGCTCTCACTTCGTTCGAGCGCCAGAAATATCTCGGGTGAAATGGCTGATTTTCAACCCTTGTGTAACAACCTACTATTTTGTGTTCACAACATTATTTAACATACCCAAGTATTCTTTTTTAAATATCTCCAATGTACCTCCAGACACAACTAATTTTCAATTTCGTTTTCATAAACGTTCCTTTCCTTTACCTCGTTCTTACTTTGTTTCTTATTGGCAAGTCTTTAAAAACTTGCATCCTATAGTTTCTATTCTAACGTGTATTACATGCAGGAACTATGTAACGGTTGTGACAAGAGTTCGTTCGACTGTGGTGACACACAGTAAGGTACAACACGATCTGTTCGAGTTCTGTTACTGTTCGAGAGTGTGAATAAAGTCGTGATTATAGTTATTAGAAAATATAGTTGGCATGAGCCGAGCTATACGTACAAAAAATAAAGAAACAAAACGCAGACATATTTTAAGAAAGCATATTATATTTAAAGATCACACAGGGGACAGGGGGTACCTGTAAGGGACTGGTCGCGGGTTCAAGTCCCGTTCTAGATGTTCTCTTTTTCCGATCTAAATCTTTAGAAAAAAGTAAGCATACAAAATGCTTAAAAATTTAATTGAATATTATATGTAGTTATGTTGTTAGTATGAGTTGAGCTCTCGATACTTTTTTCTTGTATTTCAAAGTGTGAAACACAATTAGTAACTGGCACTAGCCATTTGAAATTGTAATAAGAAACCAGTCCAGTCAAAATATGGAAAAATAGGAAAGGAAGGAAAGGAAAATATGGAACCCAAATAGGATCACTTCTTGTTCAATGCTTGTTTGTCTGTCTGCAGTCCGTTTGTCTGTAAAACACAAATCAACGACCTATTGTTATGTATGATTTGTGTTTTATATATAAATATAGATAGGTAGATCTAAAGAAAGTACCTAGTATAAGTTTTTTTTTTCTTTTTTCGTGCGGAAATCCCTTCGGATACCCCACCACCGGCCAGCGGGGGCGGTTATGTCGGGCTTGAACCGACTTACTTAGGCCTAGAATCATGAAATTTGGCAAGAAGCAAGGTCATAAAGCACAAATTAAGAGAAAGCTTCGAAAATACAAAAAAAATAATTAATTATTCAATTTAAGTTTATTGCTCTCACGAAACGTGATGAAAAAAAGAACAATTTTTATAATTAATTGCATGATATTTTAGTTTGCCTTACAAATGTTCACTATAAAACTTACTGTTTATACGAAAAATGCAAAAAAAAAACCTTTGAACTAGAATAAAAAAGTTTGCATTCATAGGATCGACGGGGATGATTTTATGGTATACCCACCGTTCATGTAAGTTTTCAGCTTCTTTGGAATTAATGCAAGGCAAGGGGTTACTATTCGTTTCGCGCTCATTTGACTGGACTAAACGACAGCATTTGAAGCAGAAAGAATCTCGTCAGAAGTCAACATGCGCAGCTTGGCGGTAGAGCTGGCAGACTTCGCGAGCAGTCGAGCTAGGTAATCTGTATTACCGGATTCGTTTTCCGGTCAGTGTAAATAATAATTGTATGCATGAATAGAAGATGATTGAAGATGAAGATTTGTTTTTGTATTGGTCAGGTCTGAGTGTTTCTATGTTTAATTTGTATGTACTTACCTTTTTTTTTCGTGCGCAAACCTCGGATACAAGTCCCCCCCCCCCCTCCGGCCGGCCAGCGGTGGCGGTTTTTTTTTATGCATGTTATGTCGGGCTTGAACCGACTAAAACCGCACGCCATCTCGGGTCTTAAGACGCCGCGCCGGGGTGTAAGGTTGCGCAAAGAGCATATCCCTCGCACCCCGACTGACCCTGGGTTTGGGAACCACGGTGTCCCCGTCTTGCCCCGGTTTTGGGGAGGGGCGCTAGTCGCCCCGCTGTCCCGGACTGCTTCTGCTGGGGTGACAGGCGGCCTCACCTGCCACCCCCAGGCCTGCGCTTATGGACGCCGGAGGTCCTTAAGTGAATTTGTATGTACCTACTTATTTACAAAAAATATAGGTAAGTACCAAATTTACTTTATTCGAATTGTAGAACCCATATTACTATCTTTACTGAATCTGGATTTAAAAAACATGCATTTAAAAATATAAAAAACATTTCTCTACCGGGCATCGAGTACGGGAACCAAGCAACAATAGCTTGGTCTCTGTAACCGATACCGGTGGAGCACTGTTTTTTACACAGAACTAAAATTCTGAGGTCTGTGGTTTTTTATTAGGGCTTAAGAGAAAAGGATGTAAGAAACTAGGTGTTGCCCGCGACTTGGTCCGCGTTACGTTCGGAATAGATCAAGGTATGTTTACATCTCCAGTTTCGATTCCAACTCATAATTATTAACGTATTTCATCGCAATATTTACAATCATTTATTATGAATAAGTAAGCATTTTTCGGTTGACTGACTCATTAACGCAGAGCTGACACTACCGAAGTTAGTACAACGAAATTAGGACAGTAGGTTCCTTCTACATAACATAACATAACATGTTATGTAATTTGAGAAATTCAATCTTTGATCATTTTAAGGCCTATGGCCTAAACAGAATATATAAGGCGTGTATCGCCATTTATTTACGTTTACGATCACCTGAAAAAAACAGCAAATAAAATACTTGTGGTAGAAAAATATAGTAAGAATTCAAATAGGCAAAAAAAACCCAGGCTAGTAGTAGGTACCGCGCTTAATCAGCGTTTTGGATTTTAATTATACTATTTCGTTAATATCAGATTATATACAAATAATTAAAAATTGTAGGTATAGAAGGTAGTACGTACCTACCTATAATTATTAAGAGACATCGTGGAACCCATCTCGAATGTGCCATGGCAGCGGAAAGATCAAAGACACAAAGATGAGTATCGTATCACTGGCCGGCGGCAGCGAGGGTCCCGCTCCCGCACCCTTTATTTTTTGTATATTTTTTAACAACTTAACGCACAGTTCTCCTTTTACAAATATCTGCATTTAAAAAGCCTTGCGGCAAAGTTCTGTAGACGGGTACTACTTACACAATTGTTTCAATGGTTTATTACCTAAATGTTGTTTAAGAGGTTTTATAATGTTAATATATTTAATGTTTGGTTCCATAAATTAGATTTTGTTAAGCTATATTGGTCGTTGACTGTACTTAATTATATTTTGCTGACTCTTTGTCACAGCAATAATAATAGGTATAGAAGTGTGATACGGGTTAGAAGCGCGAGGCGCCACTTCACAATGACTTACATAGTTTCCTTTTGTGCGGCACACGCACGGCTCAGTCTATGACGAATCGCCGCGCTGCATCGCACTAATGAATTTGTCAAAAAAATGGTTAATTGCTGCGTTTCAAACTATAGTAATAGGTTAGGGAAGAGTGGTTGTGCATCTGAAGGGATTACATTTCCCCGGTAGGTAAGTAATTTAATACAGTAAATTCTATGATAACAAATAAAACTTTAAATATGTCATCAAATTTATAAACTCCACCGAATTTAGTAATTATTGAATATTTCGATATACATTACTTGTGAAACGTCGTTACAGGTTTACAGCACAGTTGAGAAGCCGCCATTATTTAAATCATTAAACAATTTTTTCATACTTACGACTATTTCATGGTACGGTCGCGTATTAGTGCTACTCGGTGTCACAAATCAAATATGTATCTACGTGCTCATTGTTTCGTCGCTATTGATATACCTACATCATAGTCATCCAATTTTGCTGCTTACATTTCGAGTAGATTAATTTATCGTATGATATAGTTAGTATTATAAATCTGATTCCTATTCTACATGTTATTGTAGTGACTATTAATGACAACTAAAAAAAGTGTTTTAATTACCTTTTTAAAATTATTACTATCATTAATTAAAATAATCGCATATCAATAACACACGAAAGCAACGTTAATTTACGTGTTAGTATGATTTATGCTGTGCGTGTATTCAACTCTATCTCTTATTAGTAAGGTTCATAATTATTTATAAATGAATCTAAAAATTGTTGTGTGCGTAATTACGTAGCTATGATGCCAAACTTTAGCATGTGCGCATTTGCGCGGGGAGTGGGGACGGAGCGGCCACCGATTTCAGTAAAACTCAAGCGATAACACTTCTATACCTATTATCATTTCTGTTCTCTTTATCTAAATTATATTATGGTTAGGCCCCGACCCCACCAGGCGAGGCCGCGGTGGCGGCCAAAGTCCGCCGGCAACCCTGGGGTTATCCTTTCGAGGGCTTACCCGGGATGCCCGGCAACGGACACTTGGGGAGGACACCGTGCGGTTTTAGTCGAGACACGACATAACCACCCCCGCTGGCCGGCGGGGGGGTATCCGAAGGGATTTCCGCACGTTAAAAAAAAAAAAAAAAAAATGGTTAGGCAAGTACCTTTTTTTTCGTGCTGTAATCCCTTCGGATACCCCCCGCTGGCCAGCGGGGGTGGTTATATGTCGGGCTTGAACCGACTAAAACCGCACGCCGTCTCGGGTTTTAGGACGGGGGGGGGGGGGGGTGGGCAAGTACCTACATTTTTACAATGTTACTATTTCTAAAGATTTAGATCGGTAAATGAGAACGTCTAGAACGGGACTTGAAGCCGCGACCAGTCCCTTACAGGGCGAATGCTCTGATCAGCTGAGCTATCTAGACACGTCCCAGATATTCGAAATTCTCCGATATATTATATACGTCTTAAGGCGACGATCTAATTCCGTCCGATCTAAATCTTTAGAAAAAGTAAGCATACAAAATGCTTAAATGTCCGCAGAGGACAAAAATCCCCGACTCATGAATAAAATATCCGCGGACAACATATCACGTGATCACATACAAAACTCAACGTACGCGGTCTGCGGACATTTGTTGCTCGAAAATTCAGTGAAGCGCACGCTATAGAAGCAATTTAATATACTAAGATTATGTTGTGTTCTTATTTACATGAAGTTTAAGAAAAAGAGAAGATGTTTTAATACTGGGTACATTCCTTTATTTCGACGTTCGCCACTCTCAAGTGCTCAACGCGGAGCATTACTTGGTGGTAGAGTCAAGCAACAGTCATTTTGGCCGTTGCATGAATGGGCCGACTCGACCGGGAAGCACCACCCTCTCACAGAATATCGACGCCAAGTAACAGTATTTGAACTGTTGCGTTCCGTTTGGTGAGTGAGAGTGCCGGAGCCCAAACTCCTTTCCCATCCCCTCCATATTTCTTATTTCTTTTTTTTTTTAAAGAATATTAGTAACCGAAATTACTAATATTCCCCCTAACCCGTCCAGCTAAGCTAAATTGCTTGTGTTAGGAGTGGGTTCACGTCGGTAGTGTAATGGCCAGGATTCGAACCCGGGACCTCACGATCGTAAGGTCGACTCCTTAACCACTAAGCTACCGACGCTTCTCCATAACTCCTTTCCCATCCCCTCCCAAACTCCTTTCCCATCCCCTTTCCTTTGCAGGGTCGGCAGCGCGAGTGTGACGCCACTGGTGTTGCACACGTCCATAGGCCACGGTAACCGCTTCCCATCAGGTGGGCCGTGTGCTTGTCTGCCACCTTAGTGGTATAAAAAAAAAACAAACAAAAAAAAGCGTTGGCATTTTTTTTTGCGTTCGGCAATCCCCACAGTTCCACCCCATCGATGCCAATGATGAAATAGGTGTGTCAGAATCGAACCGGCTAAAACCACACGGTGTCCTGCCCAAGTGTTATTCCTATAGCTATTCGACCTATCGTCCAGATAGGTCGAATAGGCTACGGATCTCAAAATTGTTTTTTTCTCGTTTGCATAATAATTCGAACTGCTGTTTATTACAGTAAATTATCCCAAAAATCCTTTGATCAATCCACTCAAGAGTGAGTAAATCTCAACGAACACTTTTTGCTACCTATTTGCAAAGAGGCTGCCAAACGATGACGGCACGTGACGCAATAGTTGGCGGCTCCTTTGATGTCCGCTTTGTATCCAGTAAATCCAGTAATGGATCGGCGTTCTCGTTTGTGATGTTGCCGCTCAAGAGCGCGCCGACAAAAGGGCCCGCGGTAGCATAAAGCTATTGATATCATTTTAAATCCCTCTGATAATCGCCGACACTGTTTCATCCCTTTGGCACGGTAAAATAATATGTATACAGTATTCCGACTCGGCTCTGTCCTCCGGCTGCTCGCCTACAGTATTTTAATTTCATCTACCTACATAATTTATAATTATAATTATTAACGTTAATAATTATAATTTTAATGTAAATGACCATGTCAATCTAAAATCATATATACCTACTTAAGTGATTGTAATTTAAATAAATTTGGTATACATTTTTTACTTATTTAAAAATATAAGATTCACTGTGAATGAAATAGGAAGTGTTCAATGAAAATCATGTTTTTAGCTAGAGGATTTAATAAAAAAGACCCTTATTATTTTGAGACTGAAAAATATATGCGCCTCGACTGAGACGTACGAAAAGCTTTATTGTTATATTTAATAGTATAAAAATCCTCATTCGGATAAATCTTTCACTTTTTTTTTTTTTTTTTTTTTTTTTTTTTTAATAAAGAATATTAGTAACCGAAATTACTAATATTCCCCCTAACCCCTCCAGCTAAGCTAAATTGCTTGTGTTAGGAGTGGGTTCACGTCGGTAGTGTAATGGCCAGGATTCGAACCCGGGACCTCTCGATCGTAAGGTTGTCTCCTTAACCACTAAGCTACCGACGCTCTCTCACTTGATTATTAATAGATATCCGTAGCTACTTTACAGTTTATATGTTTTGTTTTAAATGAAGTTCGGAGTATTTTCTCAGTTTTTTCTACATATGCCACGAAATCATCGCTAGGTATTATTAAAAAAGTTTGTGAGTGGTTCTTACTGTAGTCCCGCTACCATAAATACCGACTCTCTGCACTCAAATTATGCTTCTTTGATGAGGCTTCACGTACAGTCAACGACAAATGTAGCTTAACTAATTCTAATTTAAGGATCCCTTAGCTCTTAAACTTTTCATAAAATATTAAAATAGGCACCAAATATATTAACTTCAACCGCTGGAGATTATAAAACTACTTATACATCAATTATTGGCCCATCTATTCCGATGTAAAAAGTTTTGTAAATATTTTAGTGTTCAGCCGCTTATGTAGTTGACAGTGAAACTTCGAAGACAATCATCATGTTTTTTCCAAAAAACGCTTAAGAACATATCTACAAATATAAAAAGCGATAATATAAAGCGAAAACATATATCAGATTATAATTTACTTTATAAATTAAGATTTTCAGTAGTTAAGATTGATCTTACTAAGTACTCATTATCATTTCATAAATATATAATATATCGTCTGAATCAATAATACATGCACGTAGCTAAATATATAAGTAGATAGCCAAGCCTAGGAAACTACCTACTACCTTTTTTTATCGCAACCGCAGGTTGGTACTCGTTTGTAACTTTTTTCACTCTATCCACTTTTTATTTATGAATCTATGTATTTTAATCGGTGAAAAAAGCGAAATACCTTCCTATTGAGAAAAAGAATCAAATTACGTACTAGTAGGTAAATAAAAAAATACTCTGCTGGATTATCTTTCGGAGTTTCCAGGTAATTAAAAAAATGCTATCTCTGGGTGCGTTATTGAAGAATTCAAGCAACCATTAACAGCACAATATAGTCTACGTTTTACCATAATTATTACGTAAGTAGTACATCTTTTTTTTTTTTTCGTGCGGAAATCCCTTCTGATACCCCCCGCCATCCAGCGGGGGCGGTTATGTCGGGCTTGAACCGACTAAAACCGCACGCCGTCTCGGGTCTACAGACGCCGGGGTGTAAGGTTGCCCATAGAGCATATCCCTCGCACCCCGACTGACCCTGGGCCATCTCCGGTTTCGAGATGGCCCCCTCGGGTTTGGGAACCACGGTGTCCCCGTCTTGCCCCGGTTTGGGGGAGGGGCGCTAGTCGCCCCACCGTCCCGGCCTGCTTCTGCTGGGGTGACAGGCGGCCTCACCCGCCACCCCCAGGCCTGCGCTCGTGGAGGACGGAGGTCGTTAAGCGACCTCCGGCGCCTCAGTCGCCTGCGACGCGCGGCGAGCAAGTTGCGGGCTCGGCGGGCCGGGAGAGTTCTAAATCTCTCCCGGGCGCGCTCCGCCATCTCCTTCGCGAGCATTACATGCTCGCAGAAGGAGGTGGCGGCGGCCCACGCGCTCGCGCTCCGCACCATTTCCGCAATCATGCTGCCGAGCGAGAGGACTCCCACCCCGATGGCTGCTACGAGGTAACGCCTCGGCGCGTCTCACGCCGGGCAGTCCGCCAGCGTGTGCAGCCCTGAGTCCTCGCTCGCGTCGCAGTGATGACACTCAGGCGTTGGCTCCTTCCTGTTCCGATGCAGGTGGTCCCCGAAGCACCCCTTCCCGGAGATCACCTGCGTCAGTCGGTACGAGAGGCTTCCGTGTCGCCTCTCTAGCCAATCCTCCATGATGGGCCTTACCACCGCTATTGCGGCGTGCCCTGCGCTTGGTCGCCCAAGTCGTTCCTTCCACTCCACCACGATGGCCTGGCGGAGCTGGGATTGCACGGCCTCGATTTCTCGAGGCTCGGGGTTCCATCCCTGCTCCCGCGCCTCCTTTCGCCACTGGTACAGTTGCGAAAGGGCTCTCGCCTCCAGGTCCCATGGCGGAGTTCCGGCAAGGAGACTCGCCGCCTCGAAGGAGATCGTGCGGTACCCGCGGATGACCCTGATGGCCATAACTCGCTGCGGAGCGCGCAGCATCCGCACAGTTCTGGCCCTCAGGGCCTCCGCCCATATTGGGCACCCATACAGGGCCATGGACCGCACGATCCCCGCGGAGAGTCTCCTGCAGGAGTCATCGGGCCCCCTCATGTTGGGCAACAGCCGAGCCAAAGCGAGAGCTGTGCCCTTCAATTTGGGACGTAAGTAGTACCTACTTACTTAACTTACTTGTACTTATTTCACTCAAATATTCACAAATCGTATTAATGTTTAGAAAACCGCCACAGTCACTGCAGCCATTTGGTGTATACCAAACTCGAGGAGCGAAGGTATGCGTTCCGATCGTTGGTTGGTATGAACTTAGAATACTGTATTCTTTCATTTTCCTACCATTTGCTCAAAAAAGTGACATTCTATGCCAAAAAAAGCGAACATAACAATAGTCATTTTTAATCTGTTAAAAACAGGGAAAGAAAATTGTACTGAATTTCATTCATCCTCTAGGGGGAGAATGTGATTTAAATTTGGAATACTTACCGAAATTTATACTGAACTACATCTGTGTTTACACCATTGAGTTTGTATATAAAGCATTATACATACATTTGACCACTTGCACGCTTCGAATCATATGCGGCGTTCGCGGGTAAAGGCTGTTTGCAAATGGAATGCTGCCTTTAAAAAATTACGCGCGCGATTCATATTTTAATTAATAAACCAACAGTTTAAAAAAAAACAGTGATTGATTGGTTTTCGAGCGCGAAATTTAAATTAGAAGTTTTCATTCTTTATTTGTGACCTGCCAGTATTTTATGTGATAAAATAGAAAAAGTTTGATAATAAATATTGTTTTGAAAAAGGAATATGTACGCATTTATTATGCAGTTATGATTATTAAATAAAATTACGAAAACCGACGAGGCCGTATGAGCTTGATGCCTTTGCTTTTCCGACAAAAAAATATTAGTCTAGGAATTTGCCGCGTTTTTGTTTTCTTCAAATACATAAACGTTAAGTTTATTTTAATTTATTTTTATAAGTTAACGTTCTAAAAATACATTACGATGTTAAATCAAAGCGACAGTGACAGTGAATTGTCGGATTCCATTAGGGCAAATGCTGCCGCAATTATAAATAATTTGCTTCCAACAAAATCCAAGGAAAATTATTTAAAAACTTATGAAGAATTTTCAACGTGGAGAAGTGCGAAAGACCTATCAATTTCAGAATCGTACTTCTTGTCTATTTTGATTATTTATCCAAGACAAAGAATCCGAATACACTTTGGTGCATATACTCAAAACTGAAAGCTACAATAAGCATCAATCACAGCATTGAAATAAAGAGATTCATGAAATTACTGGCTTTTTTAAAAAGAAAATCAGAAGGGCATTGCGCAAAGAAGTCTAAAAACTTTACGACTCAAAATGTGGAAAAATTTCTTAATGAAGCTCCTGACGAAATTTTTCTGGCCACAAAACTAAGTATACATGATTTAACTATGAATATTTCGTATCTTAGTAATGGTAATTATTCTATATATTTACCTGTTTTTTTATCTTTGTTATAGGTGGCCTTAATTTTTGGACTCAATGGTGCTTGCCGCGGATGTGAACTTGTAAACTTAAAGGTGGAGGACGTTGAAAATCATTCCAATGAGTTGCTGCTGATTAATGTAAAGGAAACTAAGACAAAGAAAAATCGGTCATTCATTGTACAAGCACAATATTATACTAAAATCATTCATAAATACCAAGTATTACGTCCCACCAACATGGAAAACAATAGATGTTTTATAAACTATCGGAATGGGAAATGTACTCGACAAGCCCTCGGCAAAAATAAAATTAGCAATATGCCAAAGGAAATTGCTAAATATTTAAAACTTAAAGATGTTGAACTCTACACCGGACACTGCTTTAGAAGAACTTCGGCGACTTTCTTGGCGGATTCAGGGGCGGATATTACGTCAATAAAAAGACACAGTGGTTGGAGCTCTGATGGAGTAGCTGAGGGTTATATCGAAAGCTCAATGGCGAATAAAACCATATTAAGCAGTCTAATTAACTAATTCCAGTGAATTTCTAAAAAATGTAAGTATTATATCTCTTTTTCTAACACGTGGGTGTGATTTATTGGAAGTGGAAGTTATTTAAGGTTAACCTCAGTTTTTGATTGTAACTATCGGTCAATGAATAATTCCATTAAAACTAGTTATTATTAACTACTACGACTGTTTTGTACTTTAATGAAATACTGTAATAATCTTAGAATGTAGTAATAAGGTAAAAAGAAATATTTGTATTATTTGCATTCATGTCTATGATAATAAAATCCTTTTGTTAAACTTTATTTAATTTAACTTTATTTAACCAATTTCTGTAAAGTTGCATGTAGTAGATCATTTTTCGAAAAATAAGGTCATAAAGAAGTTTCACTTCTTACCTGTGTACACTAGTACACGCAAACATTTTTTAATTTATATAAATGACCTCCCTTACTACATAAAGGATAAAAATAGTATTGTTTTGTTTGCCGATGATTCTTCCTTAATATTTAAAATTAAAAGGCAATTAGATAATTATGACGAAGTAAACAACGCAATCTCAAGAGTGGTTCATTGGTTTAATATAAATAATCTTTGCCTTAATGAAAAAGAAACCAAATGTATTAAATTCACCTTACCTAATGTTACACAGATGGAAACCAATGTACAACTCAATGGACAGTTGTTGAGCCTTGTGGAATCGACGGTGTTCTTAGATTTAAGTATCGATGCTAAATTACAGTGGGGATCACATATTGAAAAAATAGCTAGTAGGTTAAGTTCTGCTTTCTACGCTGTGAAAAAGATTAGGACTATATCAGACATAAATACCGCTAGAATAGTTTATTTCAGTATTTTCATAGTATTATGAGCTACGGCATTCTCCTCTGTGGTAATGCCGCAGATTTAAATACAATCTTTGTATTGCATTTGTAAGCGGGCTGTGCGGGCAATTTATAAGTTGGGCCCAAGAGTCTCCCTCCGAGAAAAGTTCAAAGAAATAAACATTCTAACTGTAGTTTCCCAATATATTTTTGAAAATCTTTTGTATGTTAGAAGAAACATTTCCAATTTTTTAAGACTTTGTGATATACATAACGTAAATACTAGACATAAAAACAATCTTGTGGTATGTAATAGTCGACTCCGCAAGATCAGTAATTCCTTTCAGGGTAACTGTATACGCTTCTACAACACGTTACGTAGTGAAATGTAGAATCTACCTCTTCATAAATGTAAAAGCCAAATTAAAAGTAAACTCTGCCAAAAAGGCTATTATAAAATTCAAGACTATTTAGACGACAAACAAGCTTGGATATGAACTGTTTGCTCTCTCACTATGCTACTCAAACGTAATATTGTAATTAAGTAAACATGTTTGTAAATAGACCAAAATAAAACAGCCCGCTGAGTTTCTTGCCGGATCATTTGCCAAACATTAGTTTAATTTTTTTGACGTTTTGTAAGTGCCGTATTAATGGTCTATACAGGATAAATGGTTTTTGACTTTGACTTTGAGCACTAGGTAATTCACTTGTGCAACTATATTTTCTATTTGCCATCTGGTCTCTCCATCTTCTATTGTATATATAATAATCTATGCTACGGACACAGTAACAGAAAAAAGAAGTCAAAATATATTTTACCAATTAGAACGGGGAAAAAGACATTCCATTTTGAAAAATAAGAAAAGGAATGGTGAGTTTTTGCATGAACGTTAGGGATGTCATTAATCTTTACATAATGCCTACCTATTATTAATTAATTAATATAAACATAGCTGCTCGAGCTGATTCACTGACTCACTCATTGATCACCTCTCCTGAACCATTATGTATGAAACATTTTTTTTTCACTGATGGTTTCGTATAGAGGATAAAAATTCATTCGGAGGAAAAATATGGAGAGAGCTGATGATTGAGGATTTCGGAGACGGGTGAAGAGCACGCTTAAGGTATAGAAGATAGGTTGGGGGTGCTTGAGCAAATGTCACTCGAAACGTCATTCAATTGCCAGTGACCTGAAAAAAAATTCTAAATGGCGAAAAAAAATGGCCGCGATACAAATTTCGTCGGTGTCCATCTCGGAGAGTATAAAAGATGGAAGAGTAGTTTCTTCGCAAAAGATGATCAAGATCCAAAGGTCTCCTCGATGAATAGAAAAAAAATTCAAGATGGCGGAATTAATTTTTCTATACAAAATGTATGGCGAGTATTGAATAGACTACAAGTTTTGAACTATGCAAGACTTTGATTTATGGTTTCTTTTTAAAATGTTTTTGTGGAAGGACTCCTAGTCAGAAATATGTAGATAGATGATGATCGAGGGTTTGGAAGACGGGTGAGGAGCACGGCCAGGGTATTAAACATAGGTGAGGGCTGCTCAAACAAGAAATACTTGGAACCTCATCCAATTGGCAGTGAGATGGAAAAAAATTCAAAATGGAGAAAAAAAGATGGCCGCCATACAAATATCGTCGTGTCAATCTCGGAGAGTAAGGTCTACTCAATGAACAGAAACAAAATTCAAGATGGCGGAATTTATTTTTCCATACAAAATATATGGAGAATATTGAAGAGACTGCAAGTTGGGAACTATGCAAGACTTTGATATGGTTCCTTTTCAGAATGTTTTTATGGAAGAACTCTCAGTCAGAAATATATATATAGCTGCTCGTGCTGATTCACTGACTCACTCATTGATCACCTCTCCTGAACCATTATGTATGAAACATTTTTTTTTCACTGATGGTTTCGTATAGAGGATAAAAATTCATTCAGAGGAAAAATATGGAGAGAGCTGATGATTAAGGATTTCGGAGACGGGTGAAGAGCACGCTTAAGGTATTGAAGATAGGTTGGGGGTGCTTGAGCAAATGTCACTCGAAACGTCATTCAATTGCCAGTGACCTGAAAAAAAATTCAAAATGGCGAAAAAAAAAATGGCCGCCATACAAATTTCGTCGGTGTCCATCTCGGAGAGTATAAAAGATGGAAGAGTAGTTTCTTCGCAAAAGACGATCGGGATCCAAAGGTCTACTCGATGAATAGAAAAAAAATTCAAGATGGCGGAATTTATTTTTTTCTATAGAAAATGTATGGCGAATATTGAATAGACTACAAGTTTTGAACTATGCAAGACTTTGATTTATGGTTTCTTTTTAAAATGTTTTTGTGGAAGAACTCAGTCAGAAATATGTAGATAGATGATGATCGAGGGTTTGGAAGATGGGTGAGGAGCACGGCCAGGGTATTAAACATAGGTGAGGGCTGCTCAAACAAGAAATACTTGGAACCTCATCCAATTGGCAGTGAGCTGAAAAAAAATTCAAAATGGAGAAAAAAAGATGGCCGCCATACAAATATCGTCGGTGTCAATCTCGGAGAGTAAGGTCTACTCAATGAACAGAAACAAAATTCAAGATGGTGGAATTTATTTTTCCATACTAAATATATGGAGAATATTGAAGAGACTGCAAGTTGGGAACTATGCAAGACTTTGATATGGTTCCTTTTCAGAATGTTTTTATAGAAGAACTCTCAGTCAGAAATATATATATAGCTGCTCGTGCTGATTCACTGACTCACTCATTGATCACCTCTCCTGAACCATTATGTATGAAACATTTTTTTTTCACTGATGGTTTCGTATAGAGGATAAAAATTCATTCAAAGGAAAAATATGGAGAGAGCTGATGATTGAGGATTTCGGAGACGGGTGAAGAGCACGCTTAAGGTATTGAAGATAGGTTGGGGGTGCTTGAGCAAATGTCACTCGAAACGTCATTCAATTGCCAGTGACCTGAAAAAAATTTCAAAATGGCGAAAAAAAAAAATGGCCGCCATACAAATTTCGTCGGTGTCCATCTCGGAGAGTATAAAAGATGGAAGAGTAGTTTCTTCGCAAAAGACGATCGGGATCCAAAGGTCTACTCGATGAATAGAAAAAAAATTCAAGATGGCGGAATTTATTTTTTTCTATAGAAAATGTATGGCGAATATTGAATAGACTACAAGTTTTGAACTATGCAAGACTTTGATTTATGGTTTCTTTTTAAAATGTTTTTGTGGAAGAACTTAGTCAGAAATATGTAGATAGATGATGATCGAGGGTTTGGAAGATGGGTGAGGAAAACGGCCAGGGTATTAAACATAGGTGAGGGCTGCTCAAACAAAAAATACTTGGAACCCCATCCAATTGGTAGTGAACTGAAAAAAAATTCAAAATGGAGAAAAAAAGATGGCCGCCATACAAATTTCGTCGGTGTCTATCTCGGAGAGTATAAAAGATAGAAGAGTGGTTTCTTAGCAAAAGATGATCAGGACCTGAAGGTCTACTCAATGAACAGAAACAAAATTCAAGATGGCGGAATTTATTTTTCCATACAAAATATATGGAGAATATTGAAGAGACTGCAAGTTGGGAACTATGCAAGACTTTGATATGGTTCCTTTTCAGAATGTTTTTATGGAAGAACTCTCTGTCAGAAATATGGAGATAGATGATGATCGAGGGTTTAGAAGATGGGTGAGGAGCATGGCCAGGGTATTAAAGATAGGTGAGAACTGCTCAAACAAAAAATACTCGGAACCGCATCCAATTGACAGGGAGATGAAAATAAATCCAAAATGGCGGATTCAAGATGGCGTCAACACAAATGTCATGGGTGTCTCTCTCAGAAAGTATTAAAGATGGATGAATTGTGTTTCGGTTCACCTCTACTGTAAGACCTACCTACCTGCCAAATTTCATGATTCTAGGTCTACGGGAAGTACCCTGTAGGTTTCTTGACAGACCGACAGACAGACAGACGACAAAGTGATCCTATAAGGGTTCCGTTTTAGGGTTTGAGGTACGGAACCCTAAAAAGGAACCCTTATAGGATCACATCGTTGTCTGTCTGTCGTGTCGTGTCAAGAAATCCCGTTGAACTAAATCATGAAATTTGGCAGATTAAAAAAAAAATGGTATGTCGTATAGCAGACATAAGGGGAAAAATGTGAAAACCGTGAATTTGTGGTTAGATTGAAAAGTTCGGACTTGGAATTCAATACCTAACAAAAGTCTATCCTCGGCATTTACAATACCTATTATTTCACCAGGAACAGTTCCTTATTCTCTATGGTTTAGAAGTGTTGTACCCTTTTTTTTTTTTTTTTTTTTTTATCGTGCGGAAATCCCTTCGGATACCCCCCCGCGTGCCAGCGGGGGCGGTTATGTCGGGCTTGAACCGACTAAAACCGCACGCCGTCTCGGGTCTACAGACGCCGGGGTGTAAGGTTGCCCATAGAGCATATCCCTCGCACCCCGACTGACCCTGGGCCATCTCCGGTTTCGAGATGGCCCCCTCGGGTTTGGGAACCACGGTGTCCCCGTCTTGCCCCGGTTTGGGGGAGGGGCGCTAGTCGCCCCACCGTCCCGGCCTGCTTCTGCTGGGGTGACAGGTGGCCTCACCCGCCACCCCCAGGCCTGCGCTCATGGAGGACGGAGGTCGTTAAGCGACCTCCGGCGCCTGAGTTGCCTGCGACGCGCGGCGAGCAAGTTGCGGGCTCGGCGGACCGGGAGAGTTCTAAGTCTCTCCCGGGCGCGCTCCGCCACCTCCTTCGCGAGCATTACATGCTCGCAGAAGGAGGCGGCGGCGGCCCACGCGCTCGCGCTCCGCACCATTGCCGCAATCATGCTGCCGAGCGAGAGGACTCCCACCCCGATGGCTGCCACGAGGTCACGCCTCGGCGCCTCCCACGCCGGGCATTCCGCCAGCGTGTGCAGCCCTGAGTCCTCGCTCGCGTCGCAGTGATGACACTCAAGCGTTGGCTCCTTCCTGATCCGATGCAGGTGGACCCCGAAGCACCCCTTCCCTGAGATCACCTGCGTCAGTCGGTAGGAGAGGCTTCCGTGTCGCCTCTCCAGCCAATCCTCCATGATGGGCCTTACCGCCGCTATTGCGGCGTGCCCTGCGCTTGGTTGCCCAAGTCGTTCCTTCCACTCCACCACGATGGCCTGGCGGAGCTGGGACTGCACGGCCTCGATTTCTCGAGGCTCGGGGTTCCATCCCTGCTCCCGCGCCTCCTTTCGCCACTGGTACAGTTGCGAAAGGGCTCTCGCTTCCAGGTCCCATGGCGGAGTTCCGGCAAGGAGACTCGCCGCCTCGAAGGAGATCGTGCGGTACCCTCGGATGACCCTGATGGCCAGAACTCGCTGCGGAGCGCGCAGCATCTGCACAGTTCTGGTCCTCAGGGCCTCCGCCCATATTGGGCACCCATACAGGGCCATGGACCGCACGATCCCCGCGTAGAGTCTCCTGCAGGAGTCATCGGGCCCCCTCATGTTGGGCAACAGCCGAGCCAGAGCAAGAGCTGTGCCCTTCAATTTGGGGGCCAGACTTCGGATGTGCTCTCCGAAGTCCCATCGGCCGTCGAGCACGAGCCCCAAATATTTCATTTGGGGCTTGATGCCGATGCGATTTCCTCCCACAGAAGTGTTGTACCCTGGTCATCAGGTTTGTGGAATTCAGATTTGGCGTGTAATCATGAAACTGTTGCTTGATGCCTAAAATATGAATTCATCAATTCATTATTATTATAATATAGCTCGATTACCACTCACTCACTCACTGACACAATTGTTCTCCTAGAAGGAGTAATGGGGGATATGGATTATGTATGGGAAAAATGTAGAGAGAGCTGAGGTGACTATGGGAAAAATCCGAAATGTCAAAAAATTCAAGATGGCGGCCAACATGGTGGTCGTTTCTCCGCCATCTTTGATGACATGGCAACATGGGTGTCATTTTTGAGTAAATCGAAGCTTCTGATTTTGAATTTTTGAAAAAAAAAGTTCAAAACCCAAGATGGCGGATCGATTTTTTTATTTGAAATAAATAAACAAAATAGACCGCTACACATAACACTCGCGAGCTGCTTGCAGCTCGCGCACCGCGCAAAATACTAGTATATATATATATAGCTGCTCGTGCTGATTCACTGACTGACTGACTCACTCACTCACTCATTGATCATGCACCTCTCCAGAACAATTTTGTATGAAAATTTTTTTTTTCACTGATGGTTTCGTATAGAGGATAAAAATTCATTCGGAGGAAAAATATGGAGAGAGCTGATGATTGAGGATTACGGAGACGGGTGAAGAGCACGCTTAAAGTATTGAAGATAGGTTGGGGGTGCTTGAGCAAATGTCACTCGAAACGTCATTCAATTGCCAGTGACCTGAAAAAAAATCAAAATGGCGAAAAAAAAATGGCCACCATACAAATTTCGTCAGTGTCCATCTCGGAGAGTATAAAAGATGGAAGAGTAGTTTCTTCGCAAAAGATGATCAGGATCCAAAGGTCTACTCGATGAATAGAAAAACAAAATTCAAGATGGTGGAATTTATTTTTCTATAGAAAATGTATGGCGAATATTGAATAGACTACAAGTTTTGAACTATGCAAGACTTTGATTTATGGTTTCTTTTTAAAATGTTTTTGTGGAAGAACTCTTAGTCAGAAATATGTAGATAGATGATGATCGTGGGTTTGGAAGATGGGTGAGGAGCACGGCCAGGGTATTAAAGATAGGTGAGGGCTGCTCAAACAAAAAATACTCTGAACCGCATCCAATTGGCAGGGAGATGAAAATAAATCCAAAATGGCGGATTCAAGATGGCCTCAACACAAATGTCATGGGTGTCTCTCTCAGAAAGTATTAAAGATGGATGAATTGTGTTTCGGTTCACCTCTGCTGTAATTTTTTTTCCCTGATGCTTTCGTATAAAGGACGAAAATTCATTCGGAGGAAAAATATAGAGGGAGCTGATGATTGAGGATTTTGGAGACGGGTGAAGAGCACGGCCAAGGTATTAAAGAGAGGTAGGGGGTGCTCAAATAAAAACCACTCGGAATCTCATCCAATTGCCAGTGAGCTAAAAATATAACCAAAATGGCAGATTCAAGATGGCGCCCATACAAATTTCGACAGCGTCTATTTCACAAAGTATAATAGAAGATAGAAGAGAGGTTTTTTGGCAAAAGATGATCAGGACCTAGAGGTCTACTCGATGAATAGAAAAAAAATTCAAAATGGCGAAATTTATTTTTCCATACAAAATATAAGGCGAATATTGAAGAGACAAATGTGCAAGACGTTGATATGCTTTTACCCGACTTCCAAAAAAGAGGTGGTTCTCAAAACGGCCCGTTCATTTTCAATGAATGTACACCGATTATTCCGAGGTTTCTGGACCGATTTGCAAAGTATTTTTTTAAATAAACAGTAGAAGTTTTCGTCTTGGTCCCGTAAAAAATTCTGGATCCAACTCCTTAATCCTGATGCTGAAAGTTTACGGCCCGCCTAGGCCCTAGGTTATCAAGATTCAGAAAGTGTTCATAGTGAATTAATATTATAGGTACCAAGCAACGAAGTCCCAACTCCTCAACCCTGATAATGCAGGGTACCTACAGCTGCAGCTGCAGCACTCACATTACCACTCACTCACTCACTGACACAATTGTTCTCCTATGATGTATGGGAAAAATGTAGAGAGAGCTGAGGTGACTATGGGAAAAATCCGAAATGTCAAAAAATTCAAGATGGCGGCCAACATGGTGGTCGTTTCTCCGCCATCTTTGATGATATGGCAACATGGGTGTCATTTTTGAGTAAATCGAGGCTTCTGATTTTAAATTTTTGAGAAAAAAGTTGAAAAATCCAAGATGGTGATTGATTTTTTTATTTAACACCTGCGAGCTGCAAGCAGCTCGCGCACCGCGCAAAATACTAGTTATATTATATTACCATTGGATGCCCGCGGCTTCGCTCTCGCGGAGGTCGATTATCGTTTTTTGGTCATATCTCCGGTTTTAATTAACCAATTGCAAAGAACATACAGATGTAAGTCTGACCAATCCTTTCTAATATAAAAAAGTGTGTGTGTACTTATGTACGCACGTAAGAAGTTATACTTCTTAAGCGTAACAAGATGAAAATCTTTCTAAAAATTTTATCCTTCGCATTATCTTACGTTTACAGACACAATAATGTTAAAAAAATTTTAGTTTATGATCTAACCTAACCTCAAATTCTACTAACGTACTCTAAGTAAAATTTTGACTAGCTGCAACTTCAGAGTGTCGGTTTTCTAGTTAACTTCATGGTGTCGGATTTTCGTGGTAGTGTGCGCGCGCATCCTAAAAATTTACTTTCATAATTTTTCCCTAACGCGCCAAAAGAAGTATAACTACAAAAATCGCATCAAAATCCGTTCATTAGTTGCTGCGTCCATCGCATCGCGAACAAACAAACAAACAGATAAACAGAAAAGAATTCCTAAAAAATATTTTTGTGTTCAGAATCATTCATTCATTCATAATTGTTCAAGATGGCGAAAGGAATCAAGCCGACTGATAGCTTAAATCGAATACGCTGCGTTAATCCCTTTGAGATAATAATAAATCTCTTAAGAATAACTTGCTACAGCCAATTTATGTTGTAATAGGAAAACTATTTAGACGGATACCCTATTTATATTTATCAAATTAAATACGTTTGTCCCCGTAAGCATATCGAGTACATAATAATTGCCTTTTACACCACATTATTTCACTGAATATCTTCGAAAATATCTCATAATTAAAAAGGTCGCGCAAGGATTTAGCTCCCTTATACCCACCCCTGCTTTGTACCACTGGTGGTAGGTCAGGTAAAACTGTTATGTTCCATGGTTCCCCTAAGGGGCACAATGTAGAAAATATCTGTGACCCAACGTTCCCCTCCTAAGTTCTGCACTTAAGGTATAAGGTATAGGTATATAGGGTATCCGGACTAGTGGTTCCGGCGCTTCTGAGTTAGGTTAGGTTAGAACTGTGACCCCAACAGAGTTGTGCGCCGGAACCACTAGTCCGGAAAGTTGTATTTTGATAACGTGACTATATTCGAGCTATGAGACAGTGAAAATGTTTTTCGAAACAGCGTCTTTCGCGACTATTTCATTCGAGTCCATGAGTTTTCGAACCTGTGAGGCAGTGGAAAAATAATTCGCAGCAGCGTGCGTCGCATGGACGGCATTCGAAACTCAGTATGTATCCCTTATTTCCCAGTTGTCCCATAGAATCTTTACCTATTTTTCATCCTCTGTTTTTATTGTGTGGATGTTTTATTCCTTATGTGTGTAGGTACCTATACCTTATACCTTAAGTGAAGAACTTAGGAGGGGAACGTTGGGTCACAGATATTTTGACAATACACGTGGCAATACATGTGGGTTGACGTCGTCGCCATGGATTTGGCACCAACTTCAACAAGAAAGTCTTATGAGCGTTTTTGTGTTTTGAATTAAGGGAATTAAAGCGAGGGTATTCGGGGACTTTAGGTATTTTCGGCATAGCAAAGTTGCGACTTTACGCCGCAGCGAGGCGCTGACCGTCCGCAGCCAGTTTCGTGCGCCAAAGTGTAGAAAAATATGAACGTTTACGCTTATCTGTTATTGTGGTATCAATAAAATTAATTAAACAACTATTAATTATTACATAGAATATCTTCTAGTAATACAGTTTACGTTATTCACCTTTAATATTTTGATATCCGTCTATTCAAATATAGCTGCGTTCTTTCATTGTTTTAAAGTAGAATGTACCTATTATGAAGAAACATCTTATGTTTTAACAACGTACCTAAATAGTATATTATATATGTAATTAAACTGCATACTAGTACCAATTACTAACCACCATTATTTTTATACGATTTCCAAAATGAGGTAGATTCTCAAAGCGATACGTAGGTATGTACTTGTATACCTATGTAATTTTATTGGACCTGTTCACATAATATCTGATAAATTATGAATAAATTATTAGGGTTTCTAAATAGAGGTACTTACTATATTATAATTTTAAAGATGTATGTATGTAGTTTTTTTATTTGACATTTTACACAACACAAACTAGGCCCCCTATTTAAGTATAGCTTATAATATGGGCTCCAGATTGCTGATAAACATATTTACATACTTTTTCAGGTAATATATACATGTATATGTATACATAGAAACACCCAGATCAATGCAGATAGACATATTCATGCATACAAATATTTGAACTAAGCGGAAATTTGACTCGCGCCCCCCAATTTGCAGTCAAATATACCTACTGCCGCCACGCCACAGTTAGTTGTTGTATAGTTAGTAGTATTGTGACAGGTTACATTCAAACACGTTATGCTTGAGACTGAATTGACTACAGTTACCTACTTACTATCTAATAACGAATAACATATGTGATTTTCAGAATACAGGGATGTCTCATTTTCGAAAAATCCTAATCTAAAAACACCCTTGCTCAGGGAACCTCGCCTTAAATATGTAAGTCAGTTCAGTTTTTAGTCCCTTCTTGGTTTTTGAAGTCGGTTCTATTTTTATTAAAAAAAATGTTTTTCGAATTTACTCCCTTGTGAAGCCGGGACCCGGGCCGCTAGTTAAAAAAATCGTTTAAAGTCCCCGTTGATCCTGTGTGCAAAAAAGTTATTCAAGGTCATAAAAAGCGGCTTTCGAGGGCTTACCCGGGGTGCCCGGCAACGGACACTTGGGGAGGACACCGTGCGGTTTTAGTCGAGACACGACATAACCACCCCTGCTGGTCGGCGGGGGGGCATCCGAAGGGATTTCCGCACGTAAAAAAAAAGGTCATAAAAAGTTATTCAAGGTTTTTCTCTCAGAGTTGAGAGTTTAGACGGCAGTCCCTCCCGCAAAAGTCGGTATATCAATCAAAAATAAGAAGCCAAGTTAGGGTTTTTGATGCAATCTTTGGATGCAACTGGTGAATCAGTTTGATGATGGCGTGTTTACAAATGCGCCAAGGGTCAGATTCAGACAGCTATACTTGAAGCGGCGAAGGCGGTGCTTGGCATGTCCAAGGGTGGACGCAATTGTGACGAAGAAACTTGATGGTGGAACGATACAGTGCAGAGGGTGAAGAAAGCCCTCTTTAAAAAGTGACAAGCGACCAAATCCGCTGAATAGCTCGTACAGAGCTGCAAAGCGTGCCACTAAGAGAGCTGTAGGCGCTGTAGCCAGAGCCAGACGAGACCACTTACAACCCCTCTATGATAATTTATAATAGTCTGAGGGGCTGCAGCTCATCTATTGGCGCGTTCCATGGTCAAAGCGGCACAGAATATTTCAAAGTTTTGCTGTGTTAAAAACCCTGGACGCAATCTGTTATACGAGAAAATCGCGGTGAAGGACAGATGGCACTCATACTTCCACAAGCTGCTGAGCAAGCAGCATAAAGAAGTGCAGCCACCGAATCTGCCTCCGAATCAAGGAGTAGTGCCACAGATAACGCCTATAGAAGTCCAATCTGCTCTTTACCGTATGAAGAATAGGAAAGCTGTCGGACCTGGTGAAGTACCCATCGAGGCCTGGAAGGCGATGGGTCTTTGTAAACCTTTGTAACCGTGTACTCCTCAATGGTAAGATCCCAAGCCAATTGAGACTGAGTATCATTACTCCGGTCTTCAACGGTAAGGTTTGGTGCAGGAGTGCAGGGGCCATTGCGGTATAAAGGTAATGTTCCACATGAATCTCTTCGAGACGATAATTGACTCCCAGATTCAACAGGAGCGTAAACTCTCGAAGTGTCAATTTGGGTTTCGCCCCGGACACGGAGCCATGAATTCGGTCTGTAAGAATTTTCGTGGAGGAATATACGACGAAGATTACACCTCTGCACTGCTTGTATTTAGATTAAAAAAAAGTAAAGGTTTCCTCAATAGATTTTCTTTTAATTTATTTTTTCAATTTTTTTCTGTCTCTAGCAATTTTTCGATAGTTTCGAAATATCCTTTGGAGGCACTGTAGGCCCCCACAAAAAAGCCCTATGTATATATTATATTTATTATATACTGAGCAAACAGAGCGAGCTCGTGGACACCGCGCAACCCGACACGGTAAGATGTGTTAAGTTAAGTGTGATATTGAACGAAGAAATAGGAGCCCCGTGGAGCGGGGCTCCGTCGAGATTGCTCACTAATTCATAGGAAATTGGAACACCTAACCCAAACAAACAGAAATTTCTCCATGCGACAGAGATAAGCAGACCGAGGGAGTGCGTGCAACGGTAGCCCAAAGATGCATGCCAAGGTATACATGCAACGCAATAACAAAATTTATCACTCCAAAAGCTTCTGTAAACACGCGCATGTGGATGATGGAATTCCTTAAAAGCTGTGAAAAAAGTCAAACTTTTAGGTCAACGCCATGAAAAGATACAGAACTCCGAGACTTCAAAAAAAGATACAGAACTCCGAGACTTCAAAGAAACTCCATTCTAAGAACTTAGACTCGCTGTATATCACGTAAGTGATTCGTAGTAAAAACATATATAGGTCTAATTTTGTATATAATTGCATGATCTTTAACTTTGTCGTACATATTTCTACGATAACACGAAATTTTTGCAAAATCCGTATACTCGTATCTTGATATCTTGAATCATCCCGCGTAACACTTTTAGCGGCTTGCGCCGCTAAAAGTGTTACGCGGGATGACGAAGGGGATATTAAATTTGGGATGTTGTTTAGAACCACAAAAGGTAGGTCCGCACAAAAATCAAACTTTCCCTGAATTTTTCCGTTACTTCGGGCCACCAACCAGGTGGACACCGAAGTCTTAAAATCACGCAAAAAAAAAATCAAAATCTTACACCCACTTTTTATCACTTTTCTCGACGTTTCACATGATTCTAAGTGTAATTAAGCAAAAAAAGTTTTTGTGTCAGTCTGTCTGTTGGTCTGGATGTCTGTTTACGCAATAACTCAAGAACCACTTATCCGATTTAAAAAATTCTTTCGCCAATCCTCTTGTTTGGTTAATGGGAAGAACTGATTAGATTTTGGGGTTTGTACGTTCAAGGTTTCGGGTACCTACTATACAAATTGTCCCTAAAAATATCTAAGTTTGGCCCGAAGTTTGACAATCACTGTGTGATTTCCGCCCCACTAGTTTTTTATGTTGTTTTTATGTTGGTATGTTTTTTGTCTTTATTTCCCGAACTAAAATTTATTTTTGATGTGTTGCGATCGAAGAAGAAGGAGTTTTATTTGAATCAGTATCATCGTCAAAGCGTTCTACATCTTTTCAAAAATGGTATTTAACTGTTAACCTGTTATTAAATGGGTATATCTATCATTCGCTCCACCTGTGTATAATTTACTCAGCCTAAAGATATTTTATAACACGTACCTACACTACCTTCTGATAATCACACTTTGTAGCTATTAATTCGGGATGACTTTTTAACCGTTCAACATATACGAGTACAAGAGAACAGGTTTTATTGTAGCTGAATGTTAAAGAAAAAGAAGCGTTCACGCCGTAAAGTACAAGGGGATAAAAGGAGATACGTAATCGTATGTTATTATTTCTTTGAAGTACCAAGCCGACAGACGGTACCGTGTCTACTACAAATTGCATCTGCGCGCGGCTGCGCCATGTTTTGTTGCCTTCGGCGTTGTGCCCAAGACAACCACAGGCGATGCTATGTAGCGTTCGCATGCGCATGTTCATTTAGAATGTTATTCATTTTCTTCTATATAACCGAAATAAAACAATTTGCTCCGATTATAGGCGTACATCGATTCCAATGCACTATTAAGTTTCAGTTGATATTATCAATTATTATTCTTAACGGTGAAGTAGATCCTAACAGCATCAAATTTAACAACGGCAACTCTAGCTCAATCATTCTTAGGAAGTATAAAGATGTAGGTGTGTCATTTTGAACCAATTAGAATGCTAACTTTATCTGTTTTAAAAGACGTTCCTACGTAGACAGAAATTTCAGCTATCCAGTGCAGTTAGCCTAGTTGACAGTTTAAATCCCGTGCAGAGGTTCGGCACCATTGCTGCAAACATGCTGCCGAGCGAGAGGACTCCCACCCCGATGGCTACCACGAGTTCACACCTCGGCGCCTCCCACGCTGGGCAGTCCGTCAGCGTGTGCAGCCCTGAGTCCTCACTCGTATCGCAGTTCAGGGCCTTCGCCCATATTGGGCACCCATGGACCGCACGATCCCCGCGTAGAGTCTCCTGCAGGAGTCATCGGGCTCCCTCATGTTGGGCAGCAGCCGCGCCAGAGCGAGAGTTGTGACCTTCAATTTGAGGGCCAGACTTCGGATGTGCTCTCCGAAATCCCATCGGCCGTCGAGCCTGAGCCCCAAATATTTCATTTCCGACGATTAGACTGGATCCCTCAGGTGGCTTGCTCCGAGGCCCATGAAAGAACAGGGCCTCGGTTTTATGCAGAGCCACCTCGAGACCCAGCCGCCGGATCCGCTCCACGACTTGGGCAACCGCGGTCGTGGCCTTCAGGGTCGCTTCGCGGTACGTCGCCCCGCACGCCGTCACGAGCGTGCCGTCCGTGTAGCACGTGACGGCGGCACCGTCTGCGAGCTCACCGCGAAGCACCCAGTCGTATCCGATGTTCCATAGGAGCGGCCCCAGGACGGATCCCTGCGGAACACCGCACGACATCTCACTCCGACCGAGACCGGTTTTCGCTGTCCGTCCGTCTGTCACCAGACTGTATCTCATGAACCGTTATAGCTAGACAGTTGAAATTTTCTAATGATAAAAAATGTTGATACTTCTGTGGCCGCTATAACAATAAATACTGAAAACAGAATAAAATAAATATTCAATATTTTTTGCCCTTTGCTCATTATCAATAACGGCAACAGGAAGGCGCTTGAAATATTCACAGAATATTTAGTTGTATATTCACTTAAAAAATAAATAGTTAAATTAAAATAATTTAAGGGGGCTGCTATTGTATAGATAACGGTATGGAATCGCACTTAGCCGGTTTTTTTTACGTTGACTTTGAAAGAAATGGGCTACTAATTTCTCTCACAGTCCGTGTGCGCAATACCTATGCGATATCTATGCATGCTTAAAAAAGGAGAGAGAATTTTCTCTACATGACATGTGTTATCCTTTCTTACACTTTCAGATTTCGGCTTTCATCAGCGTCTGTATGACTGTCACAATATTATAGCTTTTATAATCCACTACAGGGGTTAATATGTTATATATTTACATGGCGAAACTTTTTTTAAGAAAGCTGTAGATTAGAGAAGTGCGATGTGATGAAAATACGTGAGTGGGCATTGGCCCACGCGATGCGATAGAACTCGAGCGACCACATCTGGCGGCGTGCCAGCCGACTGAATAGCAGAAATAACGCCACTATCAACATTCCAGGTCACTTCGTATGATTATCTTTTTATTATATGCGTATACAAAGATCCAATCTGCTTGCCCATAACTACTTTCACACTAATTTAATTCCGAAGTAATTGCTACATAGGTTATGTTACCCTATGCAACAAGCAGTCGATTACCTTGGTGTCTAATACCACTGAATAAATACCTAATAGTATCTCACTGAAACGTGGACATTGTAGGTATGAGATATTTTACATACAATTTTTATTTCGTACAGCTAATTTTAATGTCGATAACAATAAATAGGAAATCGACTAGCATTGCCAACAACACTATTTCGTGGAACACGCCACCCACGTAGAACCTGCGAGACCCTCCCGACAGCTGAGTATGGTCATCTTATTGTAACGTCATCGGATAGATATTTTATATAAACCTAAAAAATAGAAGTAGAACACTGCAATCTATTTTTAAGATAATGAGGATAGGTTACTTACTAAAACGTTAAAACGTTAGCTATCAATAAAAACATTTTAAACACAACAATTCAGTTACATAGTACGTGTGTACCGAAATTAAATGTCGTCAAATAATATCTAATGAAAGCTAGAACGCTATTATACATGTTCGTAAAGACTTCTTTTTATCAGACATAAAACTTACATAAAACACTGTTTGTTGTAAGTCAGTTTTGGAATACGACCTCATCTTGGTCGACAATAACTTCTCGACAATAAACCTAACACGAAGAGGCCATAAAATTCTAATTTGAAACGTTCTGGCTGTGCCACATCCCTGGCTGGCACCCCACAAGGCGGCGGCGCCCGCGCCCTCCACCCTACATTTAGTAGGCAACATTGGACAACCATCACGTTGCAAACAAAGTAGTACGTACACTTTACCTTCCCGGAAAAGATAATAATTATTCATAAAAGAACGCTGAAGAAAAGGTAGATTTTATTCTATGTGGTTGTTCAAAATAGCAAGCCTGGTATTGATTCCAGTTGTTAAATAGTGAAGGTAACCTTCTAATTTAAGAGTTATCTGCCTACTTTAAGTTCTAATTTCCGGACATAATGTTTAGGCAAGCTGATGTGCATGATCTGATTCTAATAAAATTATACTAGTAGGTAGGTCCATAACTAGTGTAGTGTAGCCATAGACTCATCCACTCATCACATGTCATGTATCAATGTATAGGACGGTGGTCTCTGCAGTTTTACGGATTGAGGCTTCCCACTAGGCATGTATCTACTATCTACCCAACTTAATCTTTTTTTGTAATCGCTGACTCAGGGTCATCGACCGCGTGGAGGCTGGCTTTGCCAACGTAGCGGATGCCCGTTCACCTTTCTCTCTATTACTGCCCTATAGGTATTTACCTTACCTACGGTTTATCTTCTTTGCCAGTAAAAGTAGGCATCCAAATATTGAGATCATCACTTTTCAGAAAAGGATGTAAAATAAATAGGTAGATGGAAAGTAGATTTTGAATTTAAAATTAAATCAATCATTGATCGTGCTATACTAATTTCTAATGCTGTGTTAGTACGGCATGGACCGCATGGTACCTGCGGAATAAGAAATTTTAGGTACTTCGTGGTATCGGGGTGCGAGGGATATGCTCTATGGGCAACCTTACACCCCGGCGTCTGTAGACCCGAGACGGCGTGCGGTTTTAGTCGGTTCAAGCCCGACATAACCGCCCCCGCTGGCACGCGGGGGAGTATCCGAAGGGATTTCCGCACGATAAAAAAAAAAAAGGTACTTCGTGGTAACTTTATTAAGACTTTAATATTACAATACCTTAATAACTAAATAATTTTGGCTCGATAATATCTGCATGCATAGGTACTTGGATGTGCGTTCCATTTATATTATACTTTACTAGTTAGGTACTTCCGATGTAGGTGCACGCGATGGTCAAGAACTTTCTAAGCAAACTACTCTGCCTTGTCCCCAGTAATAGAAGTGTGCAAAATGCTGAGGAGATATTTTGAAGAGCTCAGTTCAGCACATATAAACATCGCGTTAGTAGCTGAAAGACATACCTACCTGACCAGACCTACGAAAAATATCTAATAAAACCTATGAAAAGACATACTTCGATCCCCCGTGGTACCTATTCAACCCATACCTGTAATTTATTAGTTTTACAATAATGTATGGAAATTTGCCCGATTTGTTGAAACATATAATTAATGCTACGGTCCCCTGGTTAGTAGCGTCATGATAAAATGACATTATGCAAATTAAAAAAAAATGGTCATCGTCACATGTTCGCAATTCGCACTTTTGCCAGAGTAAATGTATGAGAAACAGTACAAAATATATAACACTATAATAATAATCATCCGCCCCCGCTGGCCGGCGGGGGGGTATCCGAAGGGATTTCCACACGACAAAAAAAAATAAAAGTTATCACCCAGATATCTATTATCATAGACCATTAATTTATATATTGGTCTATGCTATTATTATTAATAGTAGGTACCTACGTAGCTTAGATTGTGCATTAGGGTATACATACGTATGTACTTACCTGTCCAAATATATTATGCGTAGACTTTCTTTTTTTTTTCCTGCGGAAATAGAGTAGACTGTATCTATTAGCTATGTTGCCATTATAAACTGTGGCTGTGGGTAGGTACTATCCAGTCATTCCAAGTATCTCCAGGTATCCGCTTATCGCGTTTAAGCCTAAGCATAAACGAGATAAGCATTTGCTAAGGTCACTTTTACTGATTAGGGGGTATTATTGCTTCAACTATTGCAGCATCGGTTGTATATAAGTAGGTACCTACCAAGGTAAATATTTTTGTTTACATTACACATCATGGCAATCAGAATCACTTTTTTGTTAACTATTCCTAACGGGTGGTAGGTAATAAGTAACCCTTGGGCCGCTAAATATCTTGTTATATAGACAGGATAGTAAAACTCTTCCGTGGCCCTAGACACGGTGGTCTTCTTCTTTCGGCGTCACACATCACTTCTCTCAGATTGGTATTTTCTAAGCTATGCTGTACTATTATTTATTCTGTGGCTATGCTAGTAGGCTGTAGGTAAATTTGTTTCGCGACTGTGAACTCTGTGAAGCAGCAAGCAGCAGCCGTGCGGCGGTGCCGCGCCACAAACAACGCGTCGTGTTATCCCGCGCCCTCACCCGCCCCTCCCTACTCCCTTCATCCATCAGTCAGTCAGTCTACGGCACGCGTAAGGGACGGTCGTTCGATTTTTCGCGTCTCCCAATATTCACGCGGACAACTGGGTCAAAGGTTTAACGTTAACATTGAATTTTAACTTCGTGCTGTGTTGTGATTGATTACTGTGAGAGTGTATTAGTATTGTTATTAGTCCTGAAATAGTTATAATAAAGTTGCGGCTCTTTTGAAGTGTACGGGATGCGTGCGTGAGCGCAGCGCATGACGTGCTACGAAACGTTGAGAACTCCGGCACCCGCCGCGGACGCCCCCATGGCGCACCACTTCGTCAAGTGGTGGCGCAACAAGTTTAGAAATGGATACAAGAAATTTAACAGTAAGTTTTATTGAAATTTACAAGAATGATATGATTAATGTCTCGAAAATTACATGAATCAACGTTGTAACTGACTTTACTACTCTCTTCGTAAACAAATGGGTTAAAGACGCACTTGTTCAAAACATACAGCTGTTGAATGACAATCAAATATCGGAGGCTTGTATCTAAAACAAGATAAGCGCCCAAGATTACCTACCTATAGATCTGGTTAATTCAGGAACAATGCAAGCAGAGCCACGGCGTAAATAAATTTAAAAGTTAGCCACTTTATTATTACTAAAACCAGTCAAGGGCGAATTGAAATAGAATATGAAGGGTTCTAAAATCCATGTTGTTTACATTTAATATAAACGCCACGCCATCTATTGAGAAGCTATAGATTGAACATGTCAAATACTATTTTTATGCACAAATTCTATATCAGTAATCTAATTAGAGTTTTATGCCTTCTCAAATAGAAATACCTAAATATGGGTACTTATAAGGAATTAAAAAAAAATACTGAAGTATTAAAACAAGTACATTACAGAAAACATAAGTTATTAAAATAACATAGCTACCTACCTAATGCTATCCTACTTCTACTAGTGGTATTATAAATGTGAAAGTTTGTGAAGATGTTTGTAAGTTTGGATGTTTGTTACTCAATCACGCCCTAACGGCTGTACGCATCTGGCTGAAATTTAGTACAGGAATTGGGCGGATTCACACAATCAGTATTTCCCGCGATCCATTATCGCGATATTTTCCGAATTACACTATTAATATATCTACTATCGAACTAATATTATAAATGTGAAAGTTTGTGAAGATGTTTGTATGTTTGGATATTTGTTACCCAATCACGCTCTAACGGACGAACGGATCTGGATAAAATTCGATACAGGGATAGATTATAGTCTGGAATAAAACATAAGCCACTTTTTATCCCGGGCATAGGTTCCCATGGGAAGCGGGAACGTGATCCGAATTCCACGCGGGCGAAACCGTAAGCAACAGTTAGTGTTGTGGTAAATATAAAATAGGTACACTGTGTTCAATGGATAACAAAAATATCTGAATTTAACGCCAATAGAATCACCGATCGCGTTTGCACATCAATGAAATAATATTGAGAAGATCTCGATAAAAATTGACTGTCTGAATCCGCTCATAGATTGTAGTCTGGAATAAGGCACAGGCTACTTTTTATCCCTGGAATACCTTTCCATGGGAAGCGGGAACGCGATCAGAAAACCACGCGGGCGAAGCAGTTTCTTTCTGTTAATGCAAAAATATTCCGGAATAAAAAATAGAGCAGCAAATCACCCATCCTGGCTATAGTTACACAGCTACTGTGGATAATGCAATGTATTCTTCGGTGATAATTTATATTCTCGAGAAATAACTATAGGTTATCTACTCGCTAAACAAAAAAAATTTAATGTGCACAAATAAATATTTAGTAGACAGGCATAAACATTAAATTATTTTATCTTATCCATTCATTTATGAAGAATACCTAAAGTATTTATCAAATGTAAAGTTCAAATACCTAACTAATGTCGTGCTTATTATAAGATTTTACGATCTCGCACGATGTTATCATAAGTCGGTGAGATCAAATACATGCCGGCGACGACCCGCCGACATACAAGCGATTCGTTCACGTGGTAACATGAATGGAAAAAGAATAATAGGACGAGTTTTCGTCTTCCGCTAAGTAGGTACCTATAATATGGCCCGCGCGTTAAAAGATCTCATTATACCACAGAATAAATAATAGTACAGTTATACTGGAATAGGTATACATTTTTGACTTTCGTATGTATAGAGACAGTAGATCAACACTTCTCTAAAAAGTAGAGTAAAGTTAAACATTCATCATCATCAACCTATTCTGGTCCACTGCTGGACATAGGTCTCCCCTAATGAGCGCCATAGCAAACATTATTACCTATGTATAGCTTGGATATTAAAAATACTGCAAAAGTTTGTTATTATTTGGAACCGGAAAGACGAGACTTTTTGTATTCATGGCTATTCGTAGTTCGTTTCGTTATACAATATTTACAAACACGGTAACATTTGTAGACACTCCACTGGGATTAGATTGGCCTGACCCAAAGAACAACGTGCCAAAGAAGTACAATAAATTTACAATAATATTTACAAGTCTGCTTTTTTTTTTTCACATAATACCTATGCAAAAATAAAATTGATATCTTTAGAATTGAAATAGGTCTAAGATTACCAAGAGCATAAGAGTGCTACTGTGGCTATTATTTAGCAGTGGTGAAGAGTCTAGAGAACACGATTCTCATCGCCTTACTTTTTCAGATATTGGTTGACGGCCTTTGAATTTTAATTGCAAACATTAGGGATTAGACACAGCGTATCTGTTTTCCTCGTCCACACGTGAACCGTCAAATGTCGTTTAAGTAGGTTTTTATTCATATAATCTTAATAATAAGATTTTTATATTTTGTCTACCATTTAAAGTCTCTCTGTAGGTCTGTACGCCACATAACATACTCGTACCTATATAATTTATACTCATTGCTTTTCGTCTTTAAGTTCCCATTTTAAAGTTTGAACCCCTATTTCATCATCTTAGGGAAGAAATGTTGAAAACTGCTAACACATATACATACTTCTAACCAGAAGCAGGTATATTTGAAATTTTGTGCTTCTTACCTTGAAAATGACTGACACCGTTAAATCGTTCATTCTTTGTTATCAGTTATCACTTTGGGGTGAAAATTTCTAAATCCTAAGGCGCGGTTTAAACACAAAAGACGTGGCAGGGATGTGCGGCGGTGGTGAGTCGTCAAATAAATTGCGATATTTATTTTATTTCAAGGCATGAGCTTCCAAATTTAAAGTTTGCAGTCCCAGCGGTTAGTATGTCTGTCTGTCAGTCAATCGGGACCAGTAATTATATTATGTATAGATTATGATAATAATGCCTACGAAGGTAACGATTCAACATAGACTCTAATTGAATATGTTGACTTGCAAATCTAATGGTATAGGGCATGTAAAAGAAATGCTGCTCCTTTTAAGAGACATAACATTAGAGGCAGATGTGCCGTTGCACGGTGGATCCCAAATGTTCCAAATGCCGACCCGCTCACCCAGCCTTCCAGGAAATGTCGACGCTCCCTGTAGCCTTGTGTCGTTTACATATCTCGGTCGATCCGCCGTTTTTGATATTCGCCGACAAAATAGTTGAATATACAGTTTTTTTTTCACGCTTTTGTGTTACTTGTATTCTTTGTTCCCGTGCCAATGATTATAGCGTATTGAAAATAGGCAAGACAGCTTTTCAATTATACCAAGTTTTGTACCTGTCGTCAGTCGAACCCTAGCCACTAGCCACTAGCGATTTCCTGCCAGTAATTAGATGATAACGGTTAATCTTATTTTTTTATACCACGATGTAATGTTATATTCAAAAACTATAAATAGTTGTTTAAAAATCAGCGGTTCAGATTTCCATTTAAAAAATTTCAAATCCTTAAGAAGGTTTGATAAGGGAGGGGCTTAGACCGTAGTTAGAAAGGGATGGGGAGGATTATAAAGTGGGGAACCAAAATTAACATTTCTACTATCTTATAGGTTAAATGCACTGCTCGGCACATGTGTATACATACCTGCATTTGATCGCAGGCGCGTATCTGCGATATTATGTCTATTCCGTTTTGTTAGACTGTTAGTTCAATTATTCGAACAATACGGAAAAAATATTCCGTTGTTTTAGATTAATCCAACAAAGCGGAAATGCATTCCGTTATATTCAACTGATCTAATAATCGGGAAAAGAATTCAGATGTAATAGATTAATCTAACAGTTTACTCATATATATTATATATATATATATATATATAACTATACGATTCATGAAGTTAGGCCCTTTTTTTTTTTTTTTTGTGCGGAAATCCCTTCGGATACCCCCCCGCCGGCTAGCGGGGGTGGTTATGTCGGGCTTGAACCGACTAAAACCGCACGCCGTCTCGGGTCTACAGACGCCGGGGTGTAAGGTTACCCATAGAGCATATCCCTCGCACTCCGACTGACCCTGGGCCATTCGCAGTGTCCCCTCTGATAACAGCAGAGGGGTACCTGGAGCGACCACCCCTCCCGCGGGCCTTGCAGGCCCGCCATACCCCGACCCCCTCGTGCAATGGGGTCAGCTGGCCCTGAAAAGGGCCGGTTGGTCAGACTCTTGGCCGTTGACGTTGACGCCAGCTACTCCAGAGGAGCAATCAATGATGCGTCATCGCCCACGTTGCCCAGGGTGCACCAAACTTGGAGGTGATCCAACCAGTCGCACCCCATGAAGTTAGGCCCTAAAGTAAAAACTTCATCAGTAATGAAAACAATAAATAGATATTCAGACGCAGGTACTAGTAGTATTTGGTACTGTTGAAGGTTCATAACATAACATAACATAAACTCACGCCTATATCCCCGAAAGGGTAGGCAGAGGTGCTAGAACCCACATTTCGCCAGTTTATGTTTAGGTCCCAATGTAATAGATGGCGAGCCTATTGCCATTAACCGGGCACTTACCAACCTGCGATAAATACCCACATAACTTCGAAAAGCATCGAAAAGTCATTGGTGTGTGCCATGATAAAACCTGGGATCGAACCCGAGACCTCGTCTCAGCAGTCCATTACCCATACCACTAGGCTACCTAGGCTGAAGGTTCATATCAGTTTAAATTATGTCGCTTGTAGCAACTGCAGTGCTATTCTCTAAGGACCACAGCCGTGCGCGCAGCGCTGCGCTCGTCGACGAGCTCGCAAAATGCTGCTTTGGATTTATATTTTATTTTATTTTAATTTTGATTTTAATTTATGATTTAGATTTAGATTTAGATTTCATCATCAATCAAAAATCTAATCTAAATCTAAATCTAAATCTAAATCATAAATTAAAATCAAAATTAAAATAAAATAAAATATAAATCCAAAGCAGCATTTTGCGAGCTCGTCGACGAGCGCAGCGCTGCGCGCAAGGCTGTGGTCCTTAGAGAATGGCACTGCTGTTCCTAATATATTTATTTATATAATATGATTTACCAACTTTTGATATGTGTCTATTAGTACCAAAGTCGATCATTACAAATTCTTAAATTGCATTGACTAATCATCAATCATCAAAGATTTTGCTATTATAATGCCGAAACATGCCTTAATTGAAATATAAAAATTAAAAAACATCCGATTTCGCTGTGCGTTTGCCCGCAAACTCACACGTCCTGCATTACGTTCCGCGTAGAAAAAAGGTATTTTGTATTTTGATGGTATAATTCAGAATTTATGTAATTTTGATAACCGTTTCTCATTCGACTTTCTACGACCTTCATTTTCGTATAATTTTTATTTTCCTAACTCAAACACAACTCAAATAAAACTGAAGGACTTAGGTTAGACCAATCTTTGCGAGCAAATTCTATCGAGGAAAGTGAAAGTCGTGTATCGAATAACCGAAAGAACTAGTTTAATAGCGTAAAATAACATATATGATTTTCAGAATCGTCGGACGTTTACTGGTGGTAGAAATTTGATGACACAAATTTGTCACAAAATTCGGCCGGGTGGGTACCACCGTGCACGATTGCGAAAAACCCTCCATAGTAATCCAATTTCGGTTTGATTGCGTTCAGGGGTCAGCAAGTGCATAGCCGGGCAGGGGGATCGTGGTCACAGCACTAGTGGGACCGGTGGGTGTCACGCGGTGCTGCGACGACAATCCTCTTCTGATGAGGCCGTCAAGCTGAGTGCCACCATTGTTAACATGGTACGTGTATGTAATGGTGACCCTCTTTCCTGAGACTTTACCTTCAGCTTACCATCAGGCGAGGTGAAGCCAAATTGACGTGTCCTAAATATTAAAAAAAAAAACACATCTAAAAACAAATTTCTTCAGGAACCATCGTTAGTTGTAAGACTTCAAACTCGAACGTTTATTTATTACCAGTATTACCACAAGTATACCGTACCACACCTCACAGCTATAGGATAGTCATTGTATGGTGATCTGAATTGAATTTCGGTTATCAGAACAAGAGTGGTGTGATGTATCTTAATTGACTAGCTTACTATTTTTATATTTTGGCTTGTAATATAAATAGGTGGTGCTTTCCTTGTTTTTTATTCAGTCCGCCAATTGACCTTTTTTGCACCCCGCTAGATCGTGAGAAGCTAGGGTGAAGTCCAGAAGATACGGCGTCAACAGATGCTCTTTCACGCCTAACTTAAGTGTACTTGTGATGGTAACCCCATAGTATTGATAACAACAGCATTGTATATTACTTGTAATGTCGGCTACAAGCCTCGGAATGACTATATTGGCTCTACGAGTCTTGATACCAATGATTATAACGTGTTCACGCCTACAACGACATGAAGAGCAAGTCACGGGAACGCATTACGTTTACATACGTCATCTTGTCCTTCAACATTAAAATATATTATTTTAAAAAATCATACTAATACCTCTGTAACAGTTGCTAATATACGCAAAATCAACCAGTCAACGCATTTTTAAATTTGAGTTTTTATCCTAACCTGGATTAAACTAATCCCAGTTCACAACATGGTCATACAAACTGAATTTATAAGAATTTTCGGAATCAGCGAAAGAAGAAATATTATCGGGAGATATGTAAAATAAGTGCACTTTGGAGTGAAAGGGTAACATACCTACGTGGTGTGAAAAAGTGAGCTCGGTAATGTAGTTTTAGTCGGTTCGAATCCGACATAACAACACCCGCTTGCCGGCGGGGGGGTATACGGGGATTTCCGCACGAAAAAAAGGGTATATAACAGGATCACAGTATTCTGAGGTAGGTACTGGAGTTGGCGGGGTGTGTGTTGGGTAACCTCCTCGAGTGTCGCTCCGATTCCGATCCCGCTGCAGTCCGGGGGGAACGGAATCGGAGCGGCCGGTACACCCTGGGCGGCGGTCAATGGCTTCCCCTTCACCCCTTCATAGGGTTGGCATTGATCGTCGGCCAATACCCAACGTGGCGGGAACACATCGCTCTCCGTACTCCTCTGCTTTCAGAGGAGACAGGATGAGCGATGCTGTTAGTGGTGAGATGGCCCAGGGTCAGCCGGGGTGCGAGGGATATGCTCTATGGGTATATACCTATACCTTACACCCCGGCGTCTGAAGGCCCGAGACGGCGTGCGGTTTTAGTCGGTGCAAGCCCGACATAACCGCCCCCGCTGGCCGGCGGATGGTATCCGAAGGGATTTCCGCACGATAAAAAAAAAAAAAAGGTACTGGAGTTGGCGGATGCTATGGAAGATCGTCGATTATTTAACGATTCATTGGGTGGCCCTACCTTTGCATATATTATACACTCCTATATTTTATATAATATATGCTTTAAATCTAACACGCGCGATAGTAATAGTGTAAAACAATTTGTTCAAAATCGGCAACTATGCTTCATGATATTGAATTCATTTTTTTTCTTCTGATATTGAATTCTTTCTTTCGGTTTTTAGAAAAAGAAAGCAAAAAGAAATATTTTTCGTTGTAGATTCTACTATTTCACCTCTGCAACACGTGACACCCCTAATGTTGCAAACATGGTTGATGATAACCCTGTAAATCTGATGGTAACCGCTTACCATCAGGTGTCTTTATTTGCATTTAGCTGTAAAACGGTACATACTTAATGATGACGCCTCGGCTAAGACCAAAATAGGACCAATATTCTTGCAAAGCAAGCAAAATTTTCATTATATCAGTGTCCAGTGTTAGTTTAAAGTAAAGTAGACGTGTGCGTTATGTTATGAGTTAGTGTGTATTTACATCGCACATAATAAGTGCGAGAGCACCTTGGGATCAATGCGGGATTCGAATAAATTGGTGCTAATGGCATATCTCTCTATAATATCTAATTTATTTATCTATGGTAGGAAAATAACGTAATCGTTTTCACATAATATTCCGCACCGACTAAAACCACGCAGGAAATAAAAAACCACGCTTGAAAAATTTGGTCAAAAATAGATCCAATTTTCCTTCGGGCCAATCATTGTTCAAATTCAATTTCAACTCATCGAAAGTTTTGTTGTTTAACATAAAGAATGTGTTCGGGTTCGTCAAATTTTAATGAAAATAGGGATGAGATATTTTTTACTGCCGGTAATAAAATGAATGAGCCCTATTTTTTGTATTTATTGTTTAAATTACGAATTGGTCATGTATGAACTAATATGCGGGTATCATTTAAGTCAAGGGTACCTTTAGGAAATATTGTGCAGCTCTATCTGTATATTATGTGACCAAGACCCATATTTCGTTAATTTGACATAACTCACGCCTGTACCCCGAAGGGGTAGGCCGAGCTGTATTACACACCCACGATTCGCCAGTTATGTTAGGTCCCAATGTAATAGAGGGCGAGCCTATTGCCATCTACCGGGCACATTATTAAGCGAGCGATAATTAACATTTATTAATGCACACATTATTACGAAAAGTCAGAGGTGTGTGCCCGGGGCGACTGGCGATCGAACTCGAGACCTCGTCTCAGCAGTCCGTTAGGTACGCCACTGGGCTATCGCCGCTATTTTAAGTTGAGTGTACGTTTATTTGAAATCTTATTTAAAATTGTATTAAAATTTAATATTATTAAATTATATTTTCAGTTGGAACGGAGAGCGAGCGGACGGACACTGAGGAGCTTGTGGGACGTGCAGCATCTCAGTGCTCGGCACCTCCCGACTTATTGCCGAGCGAAGCTCGTGCTTTACTTCAACCTAATACTCCACCGGCGCCTTCGCACTGTACCTCGCACAATCCAGCTTATAAGCCTCCGCCATCCCCTACTCCGATAGCAGAGAATAATGAAGACAGGCCCAGGTTGAGATTTGAGGTATAATGTCACAATCTATAATTTTGCCTAATATGGACAAAACTGTCTCTTTGATTGCGTGGCATTAGATTGTGCTGCTTGCGTCCATTTTTAAGGTTCTAGGTTCGATTTCTAAGGTTATTAGCATATATATCATATTGGGCAAATAGTTACGCATATTATATTGTCATAAGAAATGTAATTTGTAGGTTATTTTATGACAATATTAAGCGAGTAGTAATAGTGTATTATGGCAGCCTAGATGCGTATAGATCAGAAATATATTTTTCTAGAGAAAGAAGCATATCATAAGTGTAGGTAGTGGAAGATGCTACATATCCATGGTAGACAGACGGCTCTTGCAAGCAGATTATTTTTTTATATTTTCATGTTTTATAGATTCTGTTTCGTATCTTATCACTTACGTAATAGGTTTGCACAAAATAGGTCAGGAGGTCAATTCAAAGGGCTTAGCTCGTTATGGCGAGGGTATTTGGGGTCTAAGTATTTTCGGCATAGCAAAGTTGCCACTTTACGCCGCAGCAAGGCGTTAGCGTCCGCAGCCAGTTTCGCTCGCCAAAGTACAGAAAAATAAGAACGTTTAGGTACTTAAGCTTTTGTGTTATTGTGATGTGATATCAATAAAAATAATTAAACAACTATTAATTGCATAGAGTATCTTCTAGTAATACAGTTTACGTTATTCACTATTATTATTATTTTGATTTTAGTGGCGTACGTAACGGACTGCTGAGACGAGGTCTCGAGGTCGATCCCCGGTCGCCCCGAGCACACACCTCTTTTTTTTTTTTAGGTGCAGAAATCCCTTCGGATACCCCCCCCCCCCGCCGGCAGCGGGGGTGGTTATGTCCTGTATCGACTAAAACCGCACCGTGTCCAAGTGTCCGTTGCCGGGCACCCCGGGTAAGGCCTCGAAAGGATAACCCCAGGGTTGCCGCGGCCTCCCCTGGTGGGGTCGGGTTTTATCCCGCTTCGGTGAGTTGGCAGGCGTGTGTAGGGCACACACGACACGCCTCCGCCACGGCCTGCTTCTGTAAGGACGGCGAGTCGGCCAACTGCCGTCCTCGGGCCCCGATCATGGAGGTCGGTAGTCTCGGGCGTAGATGAGTCTGCGGCGTCCTCGCCGCAGACTGCGAAACTCAAGTGGCAGGGTTCTCTCCCGCTCCCTCTTCGCCGTCTCTTTAGCGCGCATTACCTGCTCACAGAAAGAGGCGGTGGCGTGCCACTTCCTCCCGTCGGAGACCACGGCCCTCACCATGGTCTCCAACGAGAAAATGTCCACGCCCAGGACCGCAACGAGATTCCGGCGTTGACTCGCCCACGCAGGGCACTCCACCAAGGTGTGGAGCGCCGTGTCTTCGCCAGGATCCTCGCAGTGCTGGCACTGCGGCGTTGTCTCCCGGTGGATGCGCCATAGATACTTACCAAAACACCTGTGTCCGGTAAATATCTGGCACATCCGGTAGGAGGGGTCCCCTTGGTCCCTCTACAACCACTCCTTCATGATCGGTCTCACCGCCGCAATGGTGGATTCCCCCCACCTTGGATGCTCAAGTCGCACCCTCCATGTCTCCATGAGTTCCTGGCGGAGCAGGGACCGCTGAGCCCTGATTTCTCGGGGCTCCGGCCTATGGCCCCGCTCCAGCGCCTCCTTGCGCCACTGGTACAGCAGCGCAAGGGCTCTCGCTTCCAGGTCCCATGAAGGGGTCCCGGCTAGGAGACATGTCGCCTCGACGGCGGGCACACACCTCTGACTTTTCGTAGTTATGTGTGCATTAATAAATGTTAATTATCGCTCGCTTAATAATGTGCCCGGTAGATGGCAATAGGCTCGCCCCCTATTACATTGGGATCTTGACATAACTGGCGAATCGTGGGTGTGTAATACACCTCTGCCTACCCCTTCGGGGATAAAGGCGTGAAGTTATGTTATGTTATTATGTTTTATATCCGTCTACGTTCAAATATAGCTGCGTTCATTCATTGTTTTAAAATAGAATATACCTATTATGAAGAAATATTTTATGCTGCAACAACATACCTACATAGGAATCCGCACACGCACCGCGTGCATCGCATTTATATATATTATGTAATTAGACTGCAAACTAGTACCAATTACTTACCACTATTCGTTTTTAATCGATTTTCAAAAGAGGTAGATTCTCTAAGCTACACGTAGGTATGTATACTTGTGGGGCGACTTGTATTGTCGGAAGTTTACGTGAAAGTCAGACATTGAAATAAAACTATTTTTAACGGATTCTATCGTGGTTTATCATCTCGAAACCGGAGATGGCCCTGTCAGTCGGGGTGCGAGGGAAATGCCTTATGGGGCAACCTTACCTCTGTCTGAATACCCGAGACGGCGTGCGGTTTTAGTCGGTTCAAGTCCGACATGATCTCCCCCGCTGGACGGTGGGGGGGGGGGGTGTCCAAGGGGATTTTCGCACGAAAAAAAGGTACTGTCGCGTTAATTTTCATTGTAATCAACTTTGCATTAGTGAAAAACGGAATATTCAACGTTACAATAATAAAACGTGCAAATACGAGGGTCAAACTGAAAGTTCTTAGAAAATCAAAAACTGATTACGTTAGCCAGTTATTAGTTTTATTATATCTTTTCAAAATATTGTCCATTCACGTCAATACACCGCTGCATGCGATGGAACCACAGGGAAAAGCACTTTGCCCACTCGTCCTTAGGGGTCTCTTCAATGGCATCGCGATACGCAGCCACCGCTTCTTCAGCATTCATAAACCGCTTTCCTTTAAGTTTTTCTTTAATTTTTGGAAATAAATAAAAATCACAAGGCGCGAGGTCGGGGCTATACGGCGGGTGACCCAGTAATTCAACGTTTGATGTCACCAAATAGTCGATCGTTCGCTTGGCGGTGTGCGACGAGGCGTTGTCGTGGTGAAGGAGGATCCTACTGCGAGGTCGTTTCTCTCGAACTTTTTCCAAGACAAGTGGCAAACAATTGGTAGTGTACCATTCTGCAGAAACTGTTTTTTGATCCTCTAACACAATTGTTACGAAATGACCTATCCTTCCAAAGAACGAGGCTACCATTTTTTTTCCCGCACTTCGATCTCTCTTCACTTTAGTTGGCAACTCCTCGAAAGGAAACACCCACTGAGCAGATTTTCTTTTGGTTTCAGGATTATAACAGTAAATCCAGCTTTCGTCACCTGTTAGTATGTCGAACACAGCATTAGAGTCACCTCCGTTAAATCTTTCAATCATTTTACGGCACCAATCCACACGATGGAGTTTTTGAGCCTCAGTCAAATTATGAGGTATCCACCGGGCGCAAAGCTTCCTGGCCGCTAAATGTTCGTGGAGGATTTTGTGCACTTGACTCATACCGATGCCTAAGCTTGTCCGAATCTGCTGATAGGTCACTCTTTTGTCAGTCTCTATCATACGCCGCACAACACAGATGTTATTTTCAGTCGTCGCCGTAGAAGGCCGTCCCTCACGTAAATCATCAGTGAGATTAGTGCGACCACGTTTAAACTCATTAAACCAGTTGTAAACAGTCGCACGAGATGGGGCTTCATCGTGAAAGGCCAATCGTAGTCTATCATAACTTTCTTGTTGACTTAAATGACATCGAAAGTCATAAAAAATCATTGCACGAAAATTTTCTCGTGTTAAATTCATGTTAACGTGACACAGACAATTTTCAATTTGCCGCCAAATCGTAAAACAAATGATAAATGAATGAAATATATACTCAGTAATATTGGCAAAGAGTTCTATTTTCAAATTTTAGAATTATTTTTTTATTATATTGTTTATAAGTGGCCAGTTCTAAGAACTTTCAGTTTGAACCTCGTACTATGTGCCATCCTACAACACGATTGCTACCGGTTTAAATTTTGAACATAAAACACACTCTTAGAAACCCGTCTAAACACAATTTAGAATTATATATCCGTTTATGTAATCATATATCATCATATTCATATTGTGTTAACAATATGAAAATAATAATGTACTTTGGCACTATAATTGCAAACAAAATTCGTATTTTTATCAACGGAATTGTACAACGGACAAATTTCCTTATTTAGAAAATGTTTATCTCGACTGTGCGCCTAGCACGAAGTGATACACGTCCTGCCTCGAACACATTCCGCTCGGGACTGATGGACTCTCTGAAGTGAACGCGTCATATAAGTAGAAAACTGATATTTTGAATTTTCATGGTATCATAGAGAATTTATGTATATTTTGATAACTGCTTTTCATTCTCCTATTAATGACCTTCATTTTAGTATCATTTTTATTATTCTAACTTGAAAAATACTCAAATCAAACCGGAATTCGTTTTTGGTTAGATCAATCTTTGAGAGCAAATTCTATCGAGGAAAGTAAAAGTCATCGTGTATCGGATAACCGAAAATACTAGTTTATATTGTCTAGAATAACATATGTGATTTTCAGAACACGGAGACTTCTCATTTTCGAAAAATCCTAATCTAAAAACAGCCTTGCTCAGGGACTCTCGCCTTAACTGTGATTTCAGTGTAGCTTCACTATGTTTAGCAGTAACTAGGCGTTGCCCGCGGCTCCGCCTGCGTGGAATACTGATATGCCATTCTAGCGACCTACAGGAACTTATTTTGGAACAAAAAATCCTTTCATTATGAGCTCCATCAACAGGCTTTTCAAAAGTCACTATTATTATACTACAACATCAATGCTTATATTGGAGTAGAGGTATATTACGTGTATGCCGGGGTGCTTGGTTGGGGACCTCCACGCGGTGCACCCTGGGCAACGGAGGCGGCAGCGCCTCTCTCCTAGGGCGGGAGAGACGCTGCCGCCTACGGCCAACTCCCACCGAGGCGAGGACGGCCCTGTTGAGGGCTGTTCGGAAGCTTTCCACGTGTCCCTCTGATTAGCAGAGGGCACAGTGGAGAGCAAGTAATGGGGCCATCTCGAAACCGGAGATGGCCCAGGGTCAGTCGGGGTGCGAGGGATATGCTCTATGAGTAACCTTACACGTCTTAAGACCCGAGACGGCGTGCGGTTTTAGTCGGTGCAAGCCCGACATAACCGCCCCCGCTGGAGACCCCCCGCTCTCCAGCGGGGGCGGTATCCGAAGGGATTTCGGCACGAAAAAAAAAATAAAAAAATAGGTATATTACGTGTAGGTATACTGAAGGTAGGTACCTAGTAAAAGTCCGAACATCGATCGTCGACCCCCTTTTCACCATCTTCCCTTTTAAAAAATTTCACCCTTTGCCACTGCTAGGTAACCATTTCGTATTATACTTACCTTACCTATACTCAGCAGTTGTATCATCATCATATTAAGATTAAGGTGTCATTAAGAGGCTGACCGCAGTCCGCAACCGCATAGAAATCGTATAGAAATACTTGCGGCCGTCCGCAGCGACACCAGTACACTACTGGTTTTCTATGTATTTCTATACGATGCCGCCTGCGGTTGCAGTCTGCGGTCGGTCTCGAAATGGCACCTTTAGCGTTGTCCGGTACTCAACAGTTGTATATTTTTCTGTATATTATTATAACTTACATGTGTAGCAAATGACTATCCGCAACTAGTAAGACATCCATGACATGTATATGGGAATTAGAAAGTGGCTAATAGTGACCAAGCAAGTCGTGACTCCAGATTTAATCAAATTCATGTCTTTACAATCTACATATTATCAGAAATTCTTCGAGAATACCGCGGCAACGTTCGGTTAACTTTGTAGGTAATTGAAAGTAGGTAGGTGGCTACCACAAATCAGTGTAGACATTGCGTCACATATAACATAATTTACATCGTTTCGATTTTGTACCTTTATTTCTGTAGGATAGTAATTATTATGAAACTACTAAACTAAAGAATTGCCAAAGATCGTGTCGCGAAATATCATTCATTCATATCATCAGTTTATTTATAATATTAGAAGTGTTATCAATCAGGCTTCACGCACTGTATGCATCTCCGCGCTACGCGTACGATGTCTCGCAGGCAACAGCTATTAGGTAACAAGAACAATCTGACCTTATATTATAACTAACTACCGGCCTGGGCCCTGGGTTCGCACGGGAATACATTCGTAAAAAGAAGCACCAATGCCGTAATACTTCTTTTTAATATAAGATGATGAATGTACCTACTTGTACACTCCTGCACGCGAGATAGGTAACGCTATCGTGATTTGTCATTTTGTTTTGTTACCTGAATAGATATAATGTTGAATTTTTTTTTAATTGAGAATAGCAACTTTAGCATCATAACGGTTACAAAGTAATAATAACTGAACGGACGAGTGTTAAGATACATATTTGCAAGCAGCGGTCGATCACGTGGACAAGTAGGGATCGAGCTCAGTTGGTATGGTTGATTTTCCAAGCAGTGATTCATCTGTACCAACTAATATGTAATCTGTTGTGTTATGTCGTATTATACACACATATTTGTAATCACCTTTGAAACGATCGTGAACGCATCGACTTTGCCTTATATATTTGTGGTCGTGAAGGCATGGCTAGTTTCCTTATAAAGCTACAGATAAGGAGGACGCCGCATCGTTCGCTACCGCACTATGTCCTGGACTTTCTACCAGAATATAACCTTTCGACCGTAATCCAATAAGAAAACTATACAATTGTAGGTACAAGGCTGATATGCATAGAATGTATGATTTGAAAAGTTCAACGTTTCTTTTTGTTTGTTATAGGAGCTAACTTGTGATGTAGAACTGCAACATCCAGAACCTTCTAAACAACAACCCCTGCAGTTCTCTTTTACTCTTTATGATCTGGATGGACATGGTCGTATGACCAAGGATGTATGTATTTTCAGTTTTTCATTTTTACTTTTACTTCAAGAACTTTATTTTTTACAATATTGTTTTCGTTAGTTTAATTTCTAACTTCAGTGTCTGAATTTTTCAGGACATCGCCGGAATTGTTTCAACAATATATGAATCCATAGGCAAATCAGTGACAGTGCCGCACTATGGATCTAAAACCATACAAGTACGTTTAACTGTGGTGCCTGAAGACGGCAAGTCTAGGAGTCATAGAGAAAGGCGGGAAGGCAGACGACGTCGTCGGAGAGAATGCTCATCAACAGTAAATGCCGTTCCACTAGAGTGTATAGATCACAGTGACGATGAACATAGGGATAGGTTATCTAATGATGATGACGTGTCTTCAAAATCATCGTGCTCAGGCGACAGAAGGCCAGCTCAAAGACAAACGACTTATGCTCAATCCAGACCCCACCGCCAGCCTCGCAGGGATCATCGTGAACGCAAACACGCAAAAAAACGTTCTGGAAGCTTACAAAGACGCGAACTATTGGAAATAATTCAAGCTAACATGGAGAAGAACCACCTGAGCTTTCAAGCCGCGAGGTGAGCTTATATTTTTATTTATTACATTTTAATGACAAATTTCAAATTTGCATAGGTATTTCACCCCGGCGTCTGTAGACCCGAGACGACGTGCGGTTTTAGTCGGTTCAAGCCCGACATAACCGTCCCCGCTGGCACGCGGGGGGGTATCCGAAGGGATTTCCGCACGAAAAAAAAAACTATTATTATTTATTATTTTCAATATCCAAATCACGAATTAATGATCAGACAGTATTAAAAAGCCTGCACAAACGTGCCAATTCTGTTTAATCTACCATTTGCACCAAATCATGACAGAGTAAAGAGTTAAAAGTTAGATACATGCGAATATTTTAACAGAATGTGACTATATTCTGCCGAGGTACTTTGCCACCACATCGGGGTGGGAGTCCTCTCTCTCGGCAGCATGATTGCGGCAATGGTGCGGAGCGCGAGCGCGTGGGCCGCCGCCACGTCCTTCTGCGAGCATGTAATGCTCGCGAAGGAGATGGCGGAGCGAGCCCGGAAGAGGTTCAGAACTCTCCCGGCCCGCCGAGCCCGCAACATGCTCGCCTCGCGTCGCAGGCGACTCAGGCGCCGGAGGTCGCTTAACGACCTCCGTCCTCCATGAGCGCAGGCCTGGGGGTGGCAGGTGAGGCCGCCTGTCACCCCAGCAGAAGCACGCCGGGACGGTGGGTCGACTAGCGCCACTCCCCCAAACCGGGCCAAGACCGGGACACCGTGGTTTCCAAACCCGAGGGGGCCATCTCGAAACCGGAGATGGCCCAGGGTCAGTCGGGGTGCGAGGGATATGCTCTATGGGCAACCTTACACCCCGGCGTCTGAAGACCCGAGACGGCGTGCGGTTTTAGTCGGTTCAAGCCCGACATAACCGCCCCCGCTGGCCGGCGGGGGGTATCCGAAGGGATTTCCGCACAAAAAAAAGAAGGTACTTTGCCACAACTCGCTGGTTTACCTTTTTGGTTACTCGCTTTCTTCGCGGGCCGCTTACAGATGGTTATCCATCTACGTCGTAGCCATGACCGACAATACGTAGGAATTATAATGTGTCGGGGCTGCGAAAGAAAAATGAGGCTTAGGGTGATAGCGGGTCGAAGAAGTGGCGGAAAGGGAACGTGAGAGAACTATTCCGTCCCGCAGTAGACGTTACAGATGCGGGAGACCGATCTTTGGTTGCCATGAAAGCAGGTCCGAAGGGCTGTCTCGAAATGACGGCGATACGTGTACTGACACAGCCATATAGTCATCGTCAGCCTAGCGAGGCGGCAACCGAAAGGACTTCCACACGCGAAAAAAAAAGTTTCTTATGTTCCGAAACAATATCACTGGTTTACTAGATTTTTGCTCATGATTTGAAACATATACGGTTACGTTACTTCGGGTCCCTATGTCTAGGGAAAAAATTTAGAAAAAAATCAGGACGTTTATATTCACGATATTCACTAAGAAAGTTTTTACAAGAAACTGCATCCAGATAAACTAATTCATTAAAATAAAACTGTTTTAAACGGATTCTATCGCGATTTATTTGATATTAGCGACCCGCCCCGGCTTCGCGCGGGTGCAATGGATGTTATTATACATATAAATAAACCTTCCTCTTCAATCACTCTATCTATTTAAAAAAAACGCATCAAAATCCGTTGCGTAATTTTAAAGATTTAAGCATACGTAGGGACAGAGTAAGCGACATCTTCGTTAGCGGCTTGTAAGTATGTGTTAATTGAAGCTTGCTTTAAGATGTAGCCAATCTTGTCAGTGACCCCTCGTACGTATGGTAGGACGATAGGCTGGCGTTCGACAGTGGCTGGCTTTTCTAGGGATCAGTGACTGATGCGCGGTTGTTTGAGCTTGTTGTCATGCAGTCCTCGCTTGACATGTTGTAGCTCAGCGTCCAGTTGTTTCTTGTCACAGGTCCCACGGGGTCTCTGAAACCAAGACATCCCCACGGTAGCTGTTTAGTATTGTGGTGAGATTCGCCGTTTATGTACCTTTTTTTTTCGTGCGGAGATCCCTTCGGATACCCCCCCGCCGGCCAGCGGAGGCGGTTATGTCGGGCTTGAACCGACTAAAACCGCACGCCGTCTCGGGTCTTCAGACGCCGGGGTGTAAGGTTGCCCATAGAGAATATCCCTGCCGTTTAACTACCTATCATTCTGGGTCTTTTTCCTATACTATACACAGTATCCTGATCTCAAGAACATCCAGGAAAGCTAATGAATTAGTTGCCTCTAATTCCATAGTGAATTGTATGTTGTTATTAATGGAATTAAGGTGTATTAAGAATGCATTTACACTGCTGAAAAGCAACCGAAACGTCGGGGTTCAATGTTGTAAGTATCCGTTAAAAATAGTTCTATTTCTATGTGTGACATTCGTGTAAACTTCCGACAATATCAAACAATAATTCATTTAAAATTGATAACTTTGCCCTAGCTCAACAACAGTCACCTACACACTTTGGTCCAAAAAACTTTGATGGTTTTGCACGATGAAATCGTTCACCATGTTATTTACTCATACCACGAACTTTTCCAGGAAAAACCTAAATGGGAATGCAAAAAAAATATTAATAAGAAAATCAGAATACCCGTCTGCCCTAAAAAGACCGAAACAAGTTTTATAGCAGGCGGGATCAATTAATTTTCTTTCGGTGATTGTGATGACTTGCAAATGGGTCCCGCCTGCTATCAAACTGCTTTCGGTCTTTTTTGATTTTTTTATTTTATTGTATAATTTTTAGTTTGTAGATATAAAAATAAGTCAGTTCATAACCTTATAAATTAAATTACATAAATAGTTATTTATGTTCGTCTAAAGAAAGACCGCCCAAACCTGTACCTGGTGCAAAAGTGCCCATCACACTGGCGGCATTACCTACTTGAATGGCGATGGCCAGCCTCTGCACCAGATACGATCCGGCGCGGGAGTCACCCGACTTCTCTCTCAATCTACGACCTATGTCCTCCACAAAGCGTTTTGCTTCCACGCTCCAACAGCCTATCGTCTCCACCGCGAAGGGAACGAAGTGATACCGGGCCTGTAACGCCTCGTACTTGAGCCGCTTCCCTGCAGCTGCATCCTCGGCAGCAGCGGCCGGAAACCGGACCCGAGGTGGCTTGGAGCGACAGTGCTGACGCACGTGGCGTCCCATACCAGGCACCTACCGCTCTTCCATGGCACCAAAGTCATACAATCCGGCCTCCTGCCATCAGACCTGCTAAGACCGGGCGGCTCAAGCAGGCACGGGACATCTGCCGCAACCAGGGCCCTCCGGACTATGTCGTTGAGAGTCGTTGGGAACCTACCTGCGCACCTACGACAACTCAGTGCATAGTGACCATCGGCCTCCACCATAGAACCACAGGTGCATCTATGGGATTCGCACCCCAGGTGGAGCGCCGCCGCCACACGCAAAGAGTCGTCGTCTGGCAAGGTCCCGAGGTGAGGTGAAGGCAGTGCGTGCAGCCATGCTCCCGATTCCGGCTGAGCCACGGCTCGGAGTCTGGCCACATCAGCTCCTGAGACACCCTCTAACAATTGTGCCTTAACCTGCCCAGCAACAACGTCGTCCCAAGCGCGATGAACACAACGAAGGAACATTGGGTCTACAGACGCCGGGGTGTAAGGTTGCCCATGAGCATATACCTCGCACCCCGACTGACCCTGACACCCCGCCGTACCTAATAGGGAGTGTCGCCTGTCTCCACTGAGTCTCATCAAGGGCGACATTCAGGATAGACATATTATATATTTGAAATCACCCTTTAAAGCTCTTCATTTTAATACCCTACTCGATTAGTTTGAATGAAAATATTACGTTAACAACATACATTTTATTGAAATAAAACTATTTTTAAAGCATTCTATCGCGATTTAATTGATGTTCAAACTACAAGACAACTATCTTTAGTCTCCCTGTGACTGAAAAGCAACCGAAACGTTGGGATGGAAACATTTATACATACACACATAACCTTCTCGAAAAACATAACCTTCCTTCTGGCGCAGTCGGGTAAAAATGATTGTTTTATGACATATTTACATCCATACGCTCGTAATTATACAATACTACACGACTACTTTTTCTACTTGGGTTAAAAGGCTCTCAAATGTTGTATCGTTCAATGTTTTCTCTTTCCTTTATTTTTTTATTTCTGGATTTGAGGACCCACAAATATGCATTTTTAGTCCAGTCTCAGAAGCAGGACTATCCTAGTCATCGACTAATTTATCTGAACCACACTGGTGCATTGTAACACTACTCGATGTATAACAAGTGACTGGTCGCTTCTGCCAGGTGGTGTGGGAACTGATAAATTCTCTGTGAACCGGCTTAGTCACTGATGGAATGTCTGCATATTTTATATTATCCTTATTTTTTAATTTGAAATTACTATCAAACAAAACTAACAATCGGTTGATGTGATGGTGAAACAAACAATGTGGTTAGTTGACTCTTCATAACATTCGTTTTCAGCTATAGTAAGTACAAATCACTTTCCATTGGTGTTCCGTACCTCAAAAAGTAAAAAGGAACCCTTATTAGATCACTCTCTTGTCCGTCTTTCTGTTAGTGTGTCACCATCGATTTTCTCAGGAACGGGTGGATCTACCAAGTTGAAATTAATACCAGATACTGAGGTATATAGTCCATATGTGTAAAAAATCAAGGTCCTGAGTCATCACGATAAAAATGTAAGCAAATTTAGATTTTAGCGAAAAGTTAGGTAGTTCCCGTTGACTTACAATCACGAAATTTGAGAAATTGAGAAATTTTCTGTGACCTCCCTTTGCGTACCGCTTCAGTAGTTGTTTCCATTTCACCACCCTATTCTTTTTTAAATTATCATAAAAGAAAAGACCAGTACGTCTCTTATAAGCTGCCAAGTCCTAAGTCATCTTTTAAAATACGCGACATGGTACTACGTGCTATCTTCATCTCCCGATATAAAATCTTTTGCTTTCAGACAGCATTTCTTCGAATTCTTTCCATTACTGATTTGACCACATTTTTCGTACTACGTACTACGGCCTGGGCACTACATCTGGCCGTCCAACCTTTTTTGTCAGAACAGGTCTCATTGTACCTATTAATAGCCTACCTACCTACACAAACATTTAACTAATACCGAGCGTATGGAGAGTTTTATAAATTGCATTTGGCTACATACCTACTTTGTGTAATGCAATCACAGCGATTCGGTTCTCTTTATCACCCCACTCCATTTTAATATCGCTAAATATTGTACAATGTATTGGCGCCAAAATGAAAAAAACACAATGAACAAACATATACAAATGACAGATTCCAAATTCAAATGTAATATTTTGTTTATTTTTAATTGGAGCAGTATTTATGGCCAGACTAAGTATATAGGCGCGTGCAGACAGTTAATATATATAGCGATTCCGTCAATATACCTATTTATTTATGACTAGCTGTTGCCCGCGGCTCCGCCCGCGCGGAATTCTGTTCCCGTTCCCGCTTCCCATGGGAACATATTCCCGAGATAAAAAGTAGCCTATGTGTTATTTCAGACTTTAATCTATCCCTATGCCAAATTTCATCCAGATCGGCTCAGCCGTTTTTGCGTGAAAGAGGAACAAACGTACATACATACTCAAAAACTTTCGCGTTCATAATATTAGTAGGATATTGATGAGCAAACGCGATATTATTGAAGTTATACTTGTTTGCGTTAGGTATAAATGATGAGGGGGTGTGTGTTGGGTAACCTCCTCGAGTGTCGCTCCGATTCCGATCCCGCTGCAGTCCGGGGGGAACGGAATCGGAGCGGCCGGTACACCCTGGGCGGCGGTCAATGGCTTCCCCTTCACCCGTTCATAGGGTTGGCATTGATCGTCGGCCAATACCCAACGTGGCGGGAACACATCGCTCTCCGTACTCCTCTGCTTTCAGAGGAGACAGGATGAGCGATGCTGTTAGTGGTGAGATGGCCCAGGGTCAGCCGGGGTGCGAGGGATATGCTCTATGGGTATATACCTATACCTTACACCCCGGCGTCTGAAGACCCGAGACGGCGTGCGGTTTTAGTCGGTGCAAGCCCGACATAACCGCCCCCGCTGGCCGGCGGGGGGGTATCCGAAGGGATATCCGCACGATAAAAAAAAAAAAAAAGTATAAATGATGAGAGTCATTTTTTAAGATGCGCGCGCACACCGTCGCGATAAACCGACACTATGAAGTAAGCTAGAAAACCGACATTCTACTTTGAGTTAGTTTGTACAATTTGAGGTTAGTTGACAGTATGTATTATTTATTTACATCATAAACATCATATACATGTTTACATTATTATTTCTATTAACGTAGGATAATGCGAAGGATAACAATTTTTGGAAAGGTTTATATCTTCTTACACCAAAAGAGTGACTGGCTACAAAAATTAAAATGACATTTTTTAACTATCATCTAGCCTACTTGAATAATGTTCCATTTCATGAACAAAAAAAAGATTTTGTAAACTAGTGATAATTATTAATGTTTCTTGTTATTTTTTTGACTTGATATTTGTAAAGAATAGATTTTGAGCCTGGTTTTTCTACAGAAGACAATTTAAAAAGGTTTTTTTTTGAATACGCAAGTCTTCCATACTTTCTTGAGAGAGACGTCAATCATGAGCAACTATAGCGCACGCGACCTGCCAAGGACATTTTTTAAAATTATATTTACTGTTTCTTTTACTCGAAAATCCATTAGAAAATATGTATACCTATTATGCAAAAAAAATAGTTGTAGCAATAATTTAGAACTATATAGGGAGACGTCAGATGTGGGTTATTTTTACTTACTTTTTTATTTCTATCTTTTTCAGAAAGCCCTGTGATTCTGTTGTTAATGACGAAGAATTTTCAAATAAATATCAGAAGCATCGAAATAGATCTCACACCGTTAGTGAGAAGCCTATAAATACATTCCAAAAAATGAAATCTGAGAATTCTGGCAATGGATACTTAGATCTAGCAAGCGGTGGTGACTCACACTTGTGCAGATACGACCGTTATCTACACGCGGTCATTTGTTCCTCGGCTCGTCACGCACATACGGGATACCATCAAAAACAGAATCAAATACGACCACACCGAACGGCTCACGTTCATCACTCGCGGTCTAGGTCGCACGATCTACCCGCTCAAACACAGCAACCGAGAGTATTACAAATTATATTCTTATAGAATTTAGATAGGGCAACACTAGAGACGGTGTCGTCCTTGTTGCTCGCGTCAACCTGAATGTGTGTGATAGTGTTTATTTTAGTGAGTTACCAAGTGCTGTATTAAGCAACCCTATCAACAATGAAATTTATTTTCCTAATAAAGCAAACTATCAAAACAAACAAATTGTATTGTACATGGGGCCTTCAAATGTTCTTCGAAAGTGCCTTCACTTGGTAACATAAGTATTGAGTTGGAGTGAAGGGTTAGCAGAGTTCACGTTATATTGTATACTGATAGGTAATAATGCTCAGTAGACTATGTACCTTTTTATTACAAAACTCATTTTCGAGTTTATAGACTGATTTTAGTTTATAAGTGTTAGGTACTCCGAATATAATAGTTTATAACATTGTTACGTAAAATAGTGTAAGTACAATATAATTAAATTATAATTGCTCATGTTTTCTTTTTACATTTATCACTAATATTTGTAAAATTTTAATTGTTTTGATTTTTGTCACCTCACATTACCAATATCAGTATTCGTTATTATAAGTTAATGAAGGAATCTCTAATTTTTATCTACCTCTTTTTGCTTTCAAAATGTATTTATAACTTATTACGGACGCCTGAATTGGAAAGTTAGTAATATAAGACAGTAGGTATTTTGTGATAAATTGTTGTTAAATAAAATATTGATATGTAATAATATTAACTGAAAGTGTTCAGTTGTTGGTGTACAATATGTACAAAGTGCTGTATCTTGTCAAAAATATTTATTGTCAATATAATCCATGAGATTAATTTACAAGCTTGTTTTACTTTTATTATTATTCGAGAACTGCGATTATTCTGCGATAATAATAATTAATAGTCACTAATTTATAACAATCAAGAATAGTTCTTTTGTTGGGAAACAAAAAATAAATTTAATACGACGGCAAATTTTGTTCAAATTCAAATAAAGTAATTTATTTACTTATTTATAGTTATTTTAGTTGTCAGATGAACAATAGAATCAGTGCCATTGTGTGAATTCAATAGCACATGAAAGATTCGTTACATAGTTCTAGCACAATATAGGTATATTCTGTGGTTCTAGGCTATTTTTTTGTTCATATTTTCGCACAATTTTGAACGTCAAGGTGACTGTGCTCATCATGCTGCCTGTTAAAAGTATAGTTAGCAATTTTGTCTTACGCCACAAAGAAACATATTTTTATATTATTGTAGAGTAAGTATTATTTGGACTACTGAACGGTGGGAGGCCCCTCAGCCAGATGGACTGACAACCTGAAAAAGGTAGCTAGGATAGACTGGATAGAGGATCGAGTGGTATGGCACACATTTGGAGAGGCAGTCGACTGCGATAGGCAGGGATTAATTAGGGATTAGGATTGAAGTATTAATTTAAAAATAGAGCACAAAAATTGTGTTTTATTTTTATTGTTCCTTCCTATTTGCTCCTCTAGCCTGCACCCAAACAGAGGCCGGCAAGGGTTGCTGGAGACTTTCGCGCGTGATTCTTGGGGGCTCACTTATCCTATGATGAGAGGGAAGTGACACCCATGGGTGCCTCCACTAACCCGGAGTTCGCAGCCGTAGCTATTTCAAGGAGACGTACGTACTATTTTTTGCATTCTGAACCCCCCTCGGTTGATGGGGTGGGTTTGTCGGACTCGAAGCGACTAAAACAGCACAGTGTTTCGTCACATCGGCCTATGTGGCCGGAGTATATGATGTGCCTTAGAAAGGATATCCCAGCGACCCCGACCAGTCTTGGCCACACCAAAATAGGCGACCCCGACGTGTTGTTGGGGATCAAGATCCTCCCTCCCATATACAGAGTTCACCGCCCATACGGGAGTCCTATAAAAGGCTATGAACCGTATCGTGCAGGAGGCGTCTCACCCCTTCAAATTGGGTAACAGCTGCGCGAGCGCAATCACCACCTCTTTGAGCTTGGATTTCGAAAATTATATCCGAAGTCCCACCGCTCATTGAGCCCCAGGTACCTTATCAAGGGCTTGATGGCGACTACCACAGGACTAGATCCCTCAGAGGGCTAATTCCTACTTCGGGGCTCCGCTACGAGGCACCCAGTCGTAACACTAGTAACCGATATTCTACAGGAGCGGCCCCAACACTGCACCCTGTGGAACGCCGCACAATATGGCGACGTAAGCGTCTTGTTTTCTGCGAGGGTGGAAAATCACACGGACTTCACCATCGATGGATCTGCCTCAAAAGCCCGACTTAGAATATGACGTCGCGCCCTAAGTGACTTGCAGAGCAAGAGATAGCGGTGTTACGGCTAAAAGTCAAAATACCATTTCGGATCCTGAAGTCATTCCAGGCCGAGCGTGGGTCCTCGTGGCTCTATACGGTTTCAAATCCCTGCTAGAACGGCTCTTTACCCTGAGAAGAAAATATGGCAGATAACTGGTCCTCATCCGCAAAAAGGCGCGCCCTGCGGACTCAACGTCCGTCTACCGGTTCATTGTATTGCTCGACAAATAAGAAAGCTGTAATCTATCCAAGTAGGGCAGAGTTCAATCGGCGAAATATATGTCGTGCGGTGATCCGCAGGGCTTGGTGGACCGTTCCTGTGGAATCGGCTATGACTGGGTGCTCCGCAGTGCTCTTTCGAAGGGTGTGGCCATTAAAAGCTACGCCAACGACACCTTCGTGACGACACGTATCTAATACATTGCGAGGAAACCATGAAGACCACAACCGGGGTTGCCCAGGTCGATGGATGTATTTGGTGGTTGGACCTCGAGATGGATATCAGATCTAGGGCATATCTGGTTCGTTGCTACATAGGCAGATGTGACAAGATACCGTGTGGTTTTAGTCGATACGAGTCCGACATACCTCATCGTTAGCACCGACGATTGGATTTCCGTCCGTTTTCCCGTTGGGATTTCCGCACGTACCTACAAAAATGCCTAGACATGGTCGAAAAATGGTTTATAAATGTTGACGGATCACTTCCTTACATACGAACAAATTTTTACGGACAACTTACATATAAACAAATTTTGAAGTAAAAATTATTAAAGCTTGTAAAATAGAATACAAATATTAGTTTCTTTTGCTGGACCGGGAGGGAGGGGCTCGGTTGGATCCCGGCATAGATATTATGCTTAAGACGGCCCAGACGATGACTGTAAGTATCAAGGCATATAGCAGAAGTAAATTTCACGTGGTTGGCCTTGTAATCGCTACAGCTACGTGATCATCATATACGAACTTGCAGAATGGTGAACCGAAATTAGAAAATAACAAAATATAAAAATTGTTTAATGCTATACTACTATACTATATTATACTACTATATAATTATGAAACAGCATTCTAAGGTATGTCAGGGTAATATGAGATAAAGCAGAGCACATTTGAACTTTTATTCAGGCAGCTATCATTTATATATCAGTCATCTATGTGATGAAAGCAGTACTTTTTGAATTACAAGAAAATTACCATATTACCCTCACGTAGCCTATTAATAACCTATAAAAAAAACCTTTCTCCTAGATAGTGTTCTCTTTGTATTAGCAGTCCTAAATGCCGACGACCATTGGGCACCACTATTTATTAACACCGATAGTATCCATCCCTGGTGGTTCGTCTTTTTATCGTCTGCCATATCACTGTAAACACCATCAGTACTGCAGTTACTGCGATTGTTGATTCTTGTGGCAAACCACATTTACTAACTGAATAGTCGCTTGGTGTTATAGTTACCTAAAATGATAATATTTTGATAATTAGTAATTAGGTATTCTTTTGCCAATGTTAAATTTGTCCCCTTAAGATTACAAAACTAATTATAGGTACATCAAGTATGGGGTGCTTGGTTGGGGACCTCCACGCGGTGCACCCTGGGCAACGGAGACGGCAGCGCCTCTCTCCTAGTGTGGGAGAGACGCTGCCGCCTACGGCCAGCTCCGACCGAGGCGAGGACGGCCCTGTTGAGGGCTGTTCGGAAGCTTTCCACGTGTCCCTCTGATTAGCAGATGGCACAGTGGAGAGCAAGTAAAGGGGCCATCTCGAAACCGGAGATGGCCCAGGGTCGGTCGGGGTGCGAGGGATATGCTCTATGGGTAACCTTACACCCCGGCGTCTTAAGACCCGAGACGGCGTGCGGTTTAAGTCGGTGCAAGCCCGACATAACCGCCCCCGCTGGCCGGCGGGGGGGTATCCGAAGGGATTTCCACACGAAAAAAAAAAGGTACATCAAGTATTGGGGTGCTTGGTTGGGGACCTCCACGCGGTGCACCCTGGGCAACGGAGACGGCAGCGCCTCTCTCCTAGGGCGGGAGAGACGCTGCCGCCTACGGCCAACTCCGACCGAGGCGAGTACGGCCCTGTTGAGGGCTGTTCGGAAGCTTTCCACGTGTCCCTCTTATTAGCAGATGGCACAGTGGAGAGCAAGTAAGGGGGCCATCTCGAAACCGGAGATGGCCCAGGGTCAGTCGGGGTGCGAGGGATATGCTCTATGGGTAACCTTACACCCCGGCCGAAAGACCCGAGACGGCGTGCGGTTTTAGTCGGTGCAAGCCCGACATAACCGCCCCCGCTGGCCGGCGGGGGGGTATCCGAAGGGATTTCCGCACGAAAAAAAAAAAAAGGTACATCAAGTATTTATTAATTTGTTTGAATGAACAGGCACACCTTCGTGGTTTTTTGTTTTTATTATTATTAGAATATTATGTAAGCCGTAGCCCGAGACTTCGACTGCGTTAAATTCGGAATAGATCAAGATATGTTTACTACTGCAGTTTCGAACCCTACATGTACCTAATAGGCTACCTGTTTCATCGTTATATTTTCAATCATGTATCATGAAGAAATAGATGTTTACATGTAACCTCGAAATAAATTCTACCCGGTTCCCTAATAGCGTGATGATATTTATTAGCCAAGGTTGAGTTTCTAATCAACTATCTTTTACACGTAGGTAACTCGGTAGTTTCGCGATTTCATATTTTACTGCTTATTACCTTTTAGCTATAGCGTGATGATTTATAGTCTGAACGTTGACCAGGTCTATCGAACTGCAGAATTTTGTGCAGATCTGCGTTATAATAATAAAGAAATGATCAATAATAGATTTAGTCGATTTTACCCAGCTGCTCCTATCACACTTATAATAGCGTGATGATATATAGCGCAGTTTATGACCATACCTTAGAAGAATGTTCGTACGAAATTTCAGCTGAATTTGTTCATCGGTTTTCAAGTGATGCTCGGACATCGATAATAAAAAGCAGACAAACAGATAAACAGACAAAAATTTAAAAAATAACGTTTTTGGCATCGGTATCGTTCCTAGAACACATACATTTTTTTTTTAATATTCAATGTACAGATTTCAAATCGTTACGATTTTATTATATGATGTATAGATAAATAAAAAGAGATGTAAAGATATTTGTTAGTGTTCAGTAAATTCTGAGGGCGACTACCAACCAGTCAACCAGTGGATTGGTTAAATCATTTTCTCTTGGAGGGATTGAACTAGGCTTCCAGGCTAGTTATCGCACCCTAATGAAGGCTTAATCTTGTAGAGGTAGGACAAAAATCACTTAATATAAATAAAACTCACCAGCATGTATTTAGGATTTGGTATATATCGCCACGAGAAGGAAGGTATTGAATATTCATAAAATTCAAAGTGTGAGGGTTCTTTATAAATGTGGTGTAGTAAACATCCATGATGTGTATGTCCACCAAACGCTACTCTCGGCTTGATTTGAGTCGCGAGAAACTCGGTGGCTTCTAATGATAACGAGTCCCGTTTCGTGCGAAAACGCTTGTTCCTTTTTGGAAGTGGCGGCGCATCGGGTTCAGTGCACACCGCATCGGAAATTCTGTGCAATGGAAAATGCTGTAAAACATACTATGCTGTAACTATAGTATTCTAAAATTGTAAATTAGTTGCGTCTGTACATTAGAGATATTAAAAAAAACTTGGGTTATGATAAATGAACGATTCTGAACACATAGATTTTTTTTTGGGATTCTTGTGTTATTTTATTGTACGCGATGGACGTAAAAATACTGATCAGATTTTGATGCGGTTTTTTCTATTAGAAAGGTCTTGGTCGGACTTAAAATCTGTCGTATGTTTGATTGCATTTGGTTAAGTAGAACCGGATATATGACCTAAAAACTGTAACCGACCTCCACGGCAGTAACAAATATTGATGTATTGTTATGGCGGTGCAGGCTTTCATCTCGGGGCTGGGTAGTAAGACGGCAGTGCCTCCCCTAAAAGTCCAAATAAAGTAAATCAAGAACGGACTCAGGGGTCCAAAATGCAAGGTCTGGATGCAACCGGGATTAGTGCTAGTAGGAAGAAAAGATGTATTGTTATACCATTTGGAGGACATAAATTCTCTTTCGTATTTTCTACTAATATTATAAGGAGATAAAGTTTGTGAGGTTGTAGGGCGTAATATCTGAATCTACTGAACCAATTTGGAAAATTCTTTTACCATCAGCCACATTTTGTTACGTTCGTAATTCTCAGGACAACGTTTAGTTAGTATAATAAACAATTCACGGCCAATGTCTGCAACCGGGTGACCGGCACAGCTAGTCAGACAAATCAAACAAAAAAGCATACAAGATCTCTTCTAGATCGTTTTTAAACGCGTCTACTAACCTGCATAAGTATTGGTCTACTATATTTAATTTTCTTTATTCCCTCATAACAGAACACTGGGTCTTCTGCACACTTTAGTGATTCTAAAATAATAATCAACAAAAATTAGGCAAACTTATAAACTTCTTATATATAGACTATCAAATTACACCGTAGAAACTAAGCGGCCGTAGCCGCTGGCTAACTAACTTGCGATCGGGATTTCACGGGTTTGAACCCCAGCCATTATACCTACCAACGTAAACTATTTCAATTGCAGCTTAGCTGGAGGAGATAGTGGGAGTACCTACTAGTAATTTCGGTTATAAATATTCTTAAAGAAATTAATTTTGTATGCATTTTTTTTAAGTTTAGACTGATTTAGAGATTTGACTGTAACACAAACACCAATGAGCCAAAATGCACCACCATTTGGGTTGGTCAACAAGCATGATATAATAAGTCTATGGGTAAACATCAACATTATCTTAGCGTTGTGTGTGTCCTGCGCCTTCTTTTGGTTTTGGCTTATATGGCTTTGAGCTTATGAAGCGGCGATAGCCCAGTGGCGTACGTAACGGACTGCTGAGACGAGGTCTCGAGTTCGATCCCCAGTCGCCCCGGGCACACCTCTGGACTTTTCGTAGTAATGTGTGCATTAATAAATGTTAATTATCGCTCGGTTAACAATGTGCCCGGTAGATGGCAATAGGCTCGCCCCTTATTACATTGGGACCTTAACATAACTGGCAAATCGTGGGTGTGTAATACACCTCTGCCTACCCCTTCGGGGATACAGGCGTGAAATTATGTTATGTTTAATGGCTTTTCTGGAAGCGACGGCCATCTGACCGCCCAACCAGAGAGGAATTCTGCGCCAAAGCCTCGATCGTCAATTAGCAGGTTTACGGGTAGAGTGTAGTTGGCTTGGGCACCGAAAATCTTGATGGATCCCCATAGTCACACTGGATATGGATAGTGACAATTTAATTTAATTCTGTCATCAGTCAGTAAAATACTAAATACTTACCTGCAATTTTATTTATATCCTCTCTAGCTTTAGTGCACATACTGCATCGGTCCCCTTCCATTGCCATAGAATTAATAAGCACAAAGTGATTATCTTTTAAAGTTATAAGCTCAACTATTGAACTATTTAGCATTTTCACAAATCTTTGAGCACTTTCGTTCCTAATGCTGTAAATCATTTAAAAATTTGTTATATATAATAATATCAACTTGTCTTAAAGATAATCTTAAACAAGTTGATGTGCTTGGGCTCCCTCATACATATAGGCATGCAACTAATTTTTGTATGATATTTTGCAATAACGTTTCAATTTTTTAAATAAGAAAAATATATTTATTAAAAAATAACTGACTTATCAGTCAATGGAAAAGCAAAAAAAAATTAAAATCGTTCACAAAAAAAAGGCACCTGGGTTACCTCAGGTATTACCACTGTACCTACTACAATTTTCAAAGTGTCTTGAGTGATACTTGATAGCAAACTGAACTAGAGTAAAACTGATAGCAGATTGGTTCTGCTCTTGTCTGGAGAAGACCTTATAACATACCAATTATAGCTTACAGCCATTAATATGCAATATGGTGGCCTACTATTTCAAATGTTGCTGAAGTAGTTTCTAATTTCAGTGTGGATCTACTGGGTATAGACCATTGCTTAAGCCAAAGTAACCTTAATAGAATACTCACAAATTATGAAAACCTATATCATGATTTCCAGCAACAACATGCATAACAGAATCCTTATCAACAGGAAACAATTCATAAAAATGTTCAACATAAGTTTGAAACTGCCTGTGATTGCTCAACTCTCCCTCATCAAATAGATCACCTGAAAACAATTTTATACCATAAATAGTAACCCGCTCTCACTTCAATTAATGTGATTTTTTTTACTCAAGCTGTATACTCTATTTCCTTTTGTAGGAACAACTGTCGTCTGACCTCCATTCCCTGAGAGGTAAGGCTGTGCCAGAGCCTCATCCGTCAATCAGCAGGTGTACTAACTTATAGGTGAGGTTTGCTTGGACCCCAAGGTCTTGGATCTTGGTCTTGGCCCCTAGACACTCAATACATGATCTTAAGTATTTTATATTTTACCTAGAACAAAAATCACATCGGGTTTATGAATTGTGACTATAGCCACATATGCTTGGTGCATCTGCCTTTCTCGTCTCCATTTGTCAAGCCAGTTGCCTTTCCTTGGGCCTAACAAATGTGTATCAGCCAAAATAAAAGCTTTGAGTGGTGGTTTTTCCCCTTCTGAATTTTTTACAGTAGGCCAAGAACACTGAAATGGAAAATAAAACATGTGAGCCGATTCAAAATTCAATTTATGTAAGGTGTCTTAGACTTGATTACACCACGTATCATCATCTGAGCATTGGGTCCCAGTTACATCCGAGGCCTTGACCAATCAAAAATAATTTAATTAAACTGAATTTTCACATTTTACTCAATGAATGTAGGTAAGCAGTAGGAATAATTTGACGTAAAAATGTTTATATTCCAGCCTTCTTATTTAAATTTTAACTAGTTGCAATATCCAAAAACAAACAATAATTGAAACATTTTATTTTCTGTAAATACCTACTCTACTATAGGATTGTACAAAGTATAAACTATAATATACCTATACTCTTGAAGTTATGAGTATGTATACGCTTTTTCCGATCGAAATCTATAGGAAAAGTAAGCATAAAAAATATATTTTGTGGATAAATAAACAGATTTAAGTATGAAGTAGATAAGTAATACTACCTGTAGCGCTACAATATAGTAAATGAGATATTCACATTAAACTGCTGTGAAAATTACACCAAAAAGAAAAAGCAATAACTTTTCTGTCATACGCATTTTGAGACAAATAAATAATATATTATTGTATTACATACTATAATTTTATAATCTATAAACAAACAGTATAAACTAAACGAAGCTGCGATAATGCGGCAACAACGTCAATATTTGAACAATATGAACAAACGAACAACCTGGAACACCCCATGAGAGGGCAAAATCAGTACGTCCCGGTCCCAGTAATTCCGTAATCACTTTAGATAAATATTTTTTTTTTTACCCCTTACGGGAAGGTGATCATTAGATCAAATAAATAATTATACCAATACATTTTTTTTTCGTGCGGCAGTGGAAAGTAAGGCATGTCTCTCGCACTCCAACTGACCCTGAAATATTAAATAGGTAGGTACCTTTTTTTTTTTTTTTTTTTTTTTTTTATCGTGCGGAAATCCCTTCGGATACCCCCCCGCCGGCCAGCGGGGGCGGTTATGTCGGGCTTGCACCGACTAAAACCGCACGCCGTCTCGGGTCTTCAGACGCCGGGGTGTAAGGTTACCCATAGAGCATATCCCTCGCACCCCGGCTGACCCTGGGCCATCTCACCACTAACAGCATCGCTCATCCTGTCTCCTCTGAAAGCAGAGGAGTACGGAGAGCGATGTGTTCCCGCCACGTTGGGTATCGGCCGACGATCAATGCCAACCCTATGAAGGGGTGAAGGGGAAGCCATTGACCGCCGCCCAGGGTGTACCGGCCGCTCCGATTCCGCTCCCCCCGGACTGCAGCGGGATCGGAATCGGAGCGACACTCGAGGAGGTTACCCAACACACACCCCAAATAGGTAGGTACCTAATTAACCTTTTTTTTTTTTTTTATCGTGTGGAAATCCCTTCGGATACCCCCCCGCCGGCCAGCGGGGGCGGTTATGTCGGGCTTGCACCGACTAAAACCGCACGCCGTCTCGGGACTTCAGACGCCGGGGTGTAAGGTTACCCATAGAGCATATCTCTCGCACCCCGGCTGACCCTGGGCCATCTCACCACTAACAGCATCGCTCATCCTGTCTCCTCTGAAAGCAGAGGAGTACGGAGAGCGATGTGTTCCCGCCACGTTGGGTATTGGCCGACGATCAATGCCAAACCTATGAAGGGGTGAAGGAATCGGAACGACACTCGAGGAGGTTACCCAACACACACCCCTGTACCTAATAGATAAAATGATAGGAATGGTCGTGAATAGACGAACTGTTTTTTTTTACACTGTTTTTCAACCACAGACGGTTTACCGTTTAGTGATAAACTAGTTCAACGATTAACCACTTTGAGCAAAGCGTTTACGTCGTCGACATCGATGACATCGGTCAACTACTTCATTCATGTCAACCGGCGACCGTTGAACGAGCTACGATGTTCGATTCATGTTGCGTTGCGACATGTAGGTATAAAACAAACGGGCCACGAATGTATGAACGCAGTTGGGTGGGTTTTGGGTAACTTTGTCTCTGCACTGTGCGCGGCAATAGGGTAAATTTCAAATCAGCAGTAAAAAGTGGGTTTTTGAAATAACTCCTTAACATTGATGGAATACGCCTAATTTCTATTTAATGAAATGCATACTTTACATCTTAATATTGTAAAGTTAAAAATATTATACCATCATACAAGCTGAATTTATAGTCGTTTTGGACCCGAAAGGGGGTTACTCAGAATAATCTATGGTACCATTTTGAGATGTCCAAATTGACCTACCGGTTATAATAAAAAAAAATCCCTTTTCTGTAATCTTTTTCACTCGTTCGACTAGAACCATTATTAGCGCTTCGGTAATTCATTGACAATTTTTAATTAATGAAGGTGCGTCGTTGGTCATAACTGCGTGAGAATAGGTATAAGACGCGCCGCCTGGCGCAGTGAAACAGGTTATTATAAGAGGACATTTACCGCATTATTACTCCAATATTCTCTTTCATACTTAATGACCGTCGGAACCGTCGGAAATACTTTATTAGGACATCATTTAACGATAAATAACTTTATGGTCTATGTAGTGGTAATAAAATAAACACAAAAACGGACTGCGAGTAGGTATTTCAGACGTATTAAAAAAATTTGAGCTGTTTACAAAATAATCAACTTACATAGGTACCTTTTTTTTATTTTTTCGTGCGGAAATCCCTTCGGATACCGGCCAGCGGGGGCGGTTATGTCGGGCTTGAACCGACTATAACCGCACGCCGTCTCGGGTCTACAGACGCCGGGGTGTAAAGTTGCCCATAGAGCATATCCCTCGCACCCCGACTGACACTGGGCCATCTCCGGTTTCGAGATAGCCCCCTCCTAAGCTTTTTTTAATATGAAATATATTTCATTTTATTTACACTATTATTAATTTATATTTATTGAAATTTTTGACACTATTCTTAATTTAAATTTCTTAAAACTATTTTCTATTTTTTTAGTTCGGTTTTCTATAAAAAGCGTGTTTTTTAGTTTTTTTAAACTATTATTTATTTTATACGCTTTTTATTAGCTTCACCTGTATGATTGTTTGTAATCGACTCCTTTGGGCGTGATTTTGACCCACTTTAAACAGCCAGATTTCATTCAAACTTTGTAGATTCATCGAGGACTGATGACAATACACTAATTTGATAAAATTATTCCATTTTTCAATTTGCATAATAAGATTTTGTTAATTTTTTTTTCATCCATAGTCGATACGGCAGAAATTTTAATTTCCAACCGTTATCTTTAGCCGATTTATCTAATATTAACAAATTTTCGAATGATAATAGCTTTATCATCATTACCATCATCATATCAGCCGTAGGAAGTCCACTGCTGAACATAGGCCTCCCCCATCGACTTCCATTTCGACCGGTCTGTAGCGGCCCTGCATCCACCGAGTCCCTGCGCTCTTTGTTAGGTCGTCTGTCCACCTTGCGGGAGGCCTTCCTACGCTATTATAAACCAAACTAAAAAGTAGAAAATAAATAATAGTTAAAAAAAGTAAAAAACACGCTTTTTATAGAAAACCGTACTAAAAAAATAGAAAATAAGTTTTAATAAATTTTAATTAAGAATAGTGTTAAAAATTTCAATAAATATAAATTAATAATAGTGTAAAAAAATGTATTTTATTTTAAAAAAAGCGTGGGGTGCTTTTTATACGCTTTTTATTAGCTTCACCTGTATGTTTGTTTGTAACCGACTCCTTTGGGCGCGATTTTGACCCACTTTAAACGGCCAGATTTCGTTCAAATTTTGTAGATTTATCGAGAACCGATAACAATACACTAATTTGATAAAATTATTCCATTTTTCAATTTGCAAAATAAGATTTATGTTAATTTATTTAATTTTCATATACTTATAGTCGATAAGGCTGAAATTTTAATTTCCAACCATTATCTTTAGCCGATTTATTTCGAACAAGCTATTATGAATAAACTAAACTAAAAAGTAGAAAATAAATAATAGTTTTAAAAAACTAAAAAAACACGCTTCTTATAGAAAACTGAACTAAAAAAATAGAATATAAGTTTTAATAAATTTAAATTAAGAATAGTGTTAAAAATTTCGATAAATAAAAATTAATAATAGAGTAAATAAAAAAATGTATTTCATTTAAAAAAAAAGCGTGGGGTGCATGGGTCAATAGATATAAATATTTTATTGACAGACATGAGTAGAGTGATTATCATTTTGATAATATCTTAAGAAGCACCCCACGCATTTTTTATAGTACCGTTGAGAAGACGCAATGAACCCTCACAAAGCTGCTCTTTGCTAGTTATAATACGACATGACTTTCTTTCAATGTTCATTTCAATTTTCAGAGACCGTTTGCAGTGACGACAGTTATCTTTAGACGTTTTACCTAAACATAACTCGCCGATAAGCTTGGGAGTTCATCTGTTGATGAGTAAACGTAAACGCCCAAACGTTTACGTTTACCAATCAACGGATGAACTACAATAACTTGAAGCGCTTATGTCAACGACATAAACTAGACGAAAAATTAGACTGTTTTATGGACTAGTTTACAGCCGACGAAAAACAGTTGGGTTGCGACGACGGAAAACCGTCAACGACCCATCACTTAGGTACCTACAATACTGTAATCAAGGACATGCTGGGATTGGCTAGACTCAGACTACAAAGGCAGACAACAGAACTTCTTAGCGATATGCATAATGAATGTCTCGTAAAAATATATAGAGTACTAGCTTTTGCCCGCGGCTCCGCCCGCGTAGATGTCGGTTATCGCGACAAAACATAGCCTATGTCCTTTCCCAAGGTCTAATCTACCCCTGTACCAAATTTTAGCAAAATCGGTTCAGTGGTTTAGGCGTGAAAGCGTAACAGACAGACAGACAGAGTTACTTTCACATTTATATATTAGTGGGGATTATGCCGATTCTATGAGGTACTATAATTGTATATACTTATAGGAACTATGGTTGTAGATATATTGGACTGGACTAGACTTGGAATACGAAGGCAAACAATGGAACTCCTTAACGACAAACAATATGAAGGTGTGGCTCAAGTTATCGAAGAAAAATTGTTGATTCTACTTGTAGGATACAAAACAGAAACCAGAATGCAAAATTTGAACCAATTTTAGTTTGGGGGTCTACCGGACCCCACTTGCAAAATTCAATATAAATATTCCTAGTCTAATGTATGTTGAGGATGTATTATAAGTACAATAGATTACAAAAATTATAAAAGATTTCACTTCTCTTTACGGCGGCAACGGCGGTCCTATCTTCAAGGTGCCCCCAATGATACCGGTTCCAAACTAAACGAACGCGATGGGCGTATTCACTTTATTTAACAAAGAGATAACTATCTCGATAATTAATTTTCACCAATTAATCAACTTTCAACAAACAACATCAAAACAATGTTCCTTCAAAGCGCGTGGCGAAGCCATCCAAAATCGCGCGGGCACGTGATATACCAACTTTTTTTTTTATATATTTAGGACACGTCAATTTGACTTCACCTCGCCTGATGGTAAAGTCTCAGGAAAGAGGGTTACATACACGTACCATGTTAACAATTGTGGCACTCAGCTTGACGGCCTCATCAGAAGAGGATTGTCGTCGCAGCACCGCGTGATACCCACCGGTCCCACTAGTGCTGCGACCACAATCCCCCTGCCCGGCTATGCACTTGCTGACCCCTAAACGCAATCAAACCGAAATTGGATTACTATGGAGGGTTTTTCGCAATCGTGCACGGTGGTACCTACCCGGCCGAATTTTGTGACAAATTTGTGTCATCAAATTTCTAGCAACGGGCTAACCTCGATCACTTTTAAAGACTAAGTCCCCTAGCGCACAACTCCCAATGCACAGCTAGCAAACCACGCCCACTTCGTCCGGTGCAGGCGTTATTACGTTCGTACTCCTAATAATGAGCAGGTACGTAAAGAAAAAATAATATAAAAACACCGACACTCCAATACGCGGTGAAAACATCAAACTATAATTATTTAACAATTAGAACTAAACAAAATGTATTTGCCGCATACGAGCAGCGCGTTTAAGTAGCTTCATTATAATTAGCTTTCGATAAATCAGTTTTTAACTCAGAGCAACGGAAGCGGCAACTCTTCTCCTTCCCTAGGGGGAGTTGTTGCTGCTTCAGGCTGATATTCTGCCAAGGTCGAATTGATCTAAGAAAAGGACAACTCGAATCAAAACCCTCTACCAACCCGTCTGGCCAGCGTGGTAGTAGTAGGCTATAACCCTCCCATGATAAGAAGCCACAATAAAAGGCCCTCAGTTCCCCGTGGTCCCGATATTCCCGACTACGGTAGCGGTCGCGGTAACGGCGGGGCGGGGCGTGTTAAGAATCTCCGGGTTACGGGAGGCTACCAACAAAAACTACAGCTGGCAGCGTACAACTGCAGTACCCCTCGGTTGGATCATCATCTCGCCGAACTGGAGATAGAACTGGGTCGCATAAACTGGCACATATTGGGGGTGTCCGAGATCCGAAGACAGGGGGAAGACACGATAACCCTTGAGTCAGGCAACTTATTCTACTGCAGAGAAGGTGATCAGCTCTCCCAGGGAGGTGTCGGTTTTCTGGTCAAAAAGGACCTCATTAGCAGCGTTGTTGAAGTCGGTAGTGTGTCGAACTGGGTAGCGTACCTTGTCCTAAAAATCACTAACAGGCGTTCCATGTGATACAGGTATATGCAACGACCTCGTCTCACCCCGATGAAACCGCCGAGGCCGTGTATGAGGACATTGTATCAAGGCAATTAATCATACCGCCAAGGCCACCTACAGCGTTGTTATGGGGGACTTCAATGCCAAAGTGGGAGTACAAGAAAGCGGCGAAACGCGAATCGGAACCCCTATGGAGTGGGGCGCAGAAATCACAGGGAGCAAATGCTAGTCAACTTTCTCGAATCCCAGGGGCTCTTCTTAATTAATACTTTCTTTAAGAAGAAGCCCCATAGGAAGTGGACTTGGCAAACTCGGGATTCCGTGGTAAGGAACGAGATAGACTTTTTCATTACGGACAGTAAGCACATATTTAGAGACGTCTCCGTGATTAACAGGTTCAATACCGGAAGTGATCACAGACTTGTCAGAGGCTCTCTAAATATCAACCTTAAGGCTGAAAGATTCCGAATGCTACGGTCTACTCTCCGACATACGCCGCTCCAAGTAGCTCTAGGGTCCGAAAAGTTTCAACAGGAGCTTCAAAGTTGTTTTGCAATGCTGGAAACCACTAGAAGCATTGATGAGAAAACCGACATAGTGGTCAAAACTCTGCATGAAGTGTCCCGAAAGTTGTTTCCCGGAAAACGCAAACAGCTAGAGTCCAAACTCTCCCCCGAGACTTTCAAACTTATGAGGAGGAGGCGGGATGAGCCCTTAACTTAGTCGTTTTCGTGAGATGGGAGAGCCTTAAACCAAAAAATCAACAAGCTGATACGACGCGACCTCCGACTCTTCAACACTCGCATCATTCATGATATGATTGAGCGAAATAGGGGGTCGACAGTGTACGCTCAGCAGTTGGGAAGGCCCCATCTGACGAAACTTAAAACTGAGGATGGCAGACCCATCACCTCAAGGTTCGAGATTCTCGAAGAGGTCGAGAAGTTCTATGGACAGATGTATGCATCATGGATGACTAAACTGACGGGACACAGCGATGAAGACCACAGAGTCCCACTACACCGAGGAAATACCCGATGTCGAGCAGTGTGAGATAGAGAACAACCGGTGCCCTGGCGATGACGGAATTACTACTGAGCTCCTAAAAGCAGGCGGGGTTCCAGTGCTCAAAGAGGTAGCGAGCCTTTTTAATTCCGTCATCCAGCAAGGCTTAACACCTAGGGCATGGAGCATGAGCGCGGTGGTACTGTTCTTCAAAAAAGGTGATAAGGCCTTGCTAAAGAATTACAGACCTATCTCACTCCTGAGTCATGTCTACAAGCTGTAGCTCTACCATGTGTTTAATACGGCAGTAGTATACTGTAATGTATATCTCAGTGGCATAGTTTTCGACGGCTGATCTACCATGAATTTTGTAAAACGATACTGTTTCCGACTGTAGTGTATCAAAACGGAACGGTTCTAATGGTTTTGGATACGATCCGTAGTATACTTGACAGTATAGCTCAATTTGCTACCATGAGTCCACAATTTGACATTTAGCGACAGGATAAACAATAGAATACTATTCATATGCTCTCGTGTCGCTCTCACTGTCTATTTTAGTGGTGAAACGAGTATTGTTAATGTAATATGGCGGCTTTCTTAAAATCAGCTGTTGGGCGAATGCAATGTTTAAGCTTTACACATATATGTTTTTGGTATTGAATTGATCCGTGTTTTGTTAAAAAGTAATAATTGATGCTTAGTGACGATATACCTTATCTAATTTATAAAAGCCATCGAAATTGGTTGATTAAAAATACGTACTCATTGTTTTTCCTTGGTTATTTTCTAAGACAATAACCAAGGAATGCCTTTAGCATACTGAACCAAGCATTTAATGTAGGTACTTGTATGTACTTAATCTTATCATCATGGATGACATATTGACATCATGATCACAGCATTAGGTCCGGTTGCATCCAAAGCTGCATACCAACTTGATCCGTCCGACTCAGGTCAAAGACGGGCGCTGAGGATTGTCAACAATCCCATACTTACAGGCAGTGTAGAATATTTTAGCCTTATATTTTGCCTCTCTGTGCATGTTCTACCTCCTATATAATGGTGTGTTCAGAAGAATATGAAGGGGTAAGTGGACAAAGGTGTTATCTGACAAAACTGAAAAAATCGAGTTTTTTACATGAACATAGGTTTTAAGTGACGATAAATCGACTGGTGGCCTCAAAATATCTAATTTTTAATCATATCCAAAAATACAGACCCTAGCAAAGGTGTTAACTACCAAATGTGCATACATTTAAAGTTTGCAAATGTGTTATGGGCATATAAATTTTCGAAAAATCATTTACACTATTACGTTTTAAATAATATAATGTGATATCAAACCATGTACCTTTTGCATGTTCGGAAAATTAACACGATTTAATGAATAAAAAATAAACAAAGGTGTTATGAACTGTGTAAAACGAACTGTGTTTGCTGACATAAAATTGATTTCTTTTTTTTTAAACTCCAGTATGAAAACGGGATTAACGTCTTAAATCTCCATTGGTTTAATTTATTTTATCTAATGCATCGATTTTACTGTTGTGTGGTAAAGCATTTTAAAACCTTTAGCACATTTCCGAACGCACTTTTTTTGACAAGTTTGACACTTGACAGTTACATTTGGATTCCGTGTTCCGTGCGTCTTTCGCGCGCCTTTTTCAGTTGGTTCATTTTCCAACAGAAGTTTTCTTTCATAATAATTACTGTTCGAGTTCGAGTTTTTATTTGTCTGCGAAATAAACATTATGTCGTCCGGTTCACGTAGTCGGCAAATATTGAGTTTAGTGCTGACTAATAACATCAGAAAATAATGACTATGACGATGGGGAGAAAGGTTCTACATACTGCAAAAATCTTTATGTAGCTTCCTATGTGTGATATTATAGTGTTGTATTTTAATATTTCAATATTGTATTATTTTTGCTTTTAGATTCAGATGTTCAGAAAAAATGTGATTTTAGTCCAGAAATGTGTGATTTACCAAGTACGTCGGGTATTAACAACGCTGTAATATGTGAGTAGGTCCTTAGCTGGTTTTCATGTAAATATTTTAATACATTCTATAATTTGCATTAGGTACAACATTGTAATAATCCTCTGAGAAAAGCCAGTAAAAAATTCATCAGATTTTTGAATATTTCGATTAAGTATGTTGTTTTTTTAGGAAACAATTTACATTTATTTCAGATGATGAAGATACAGAAAACAACCAGGGTACACAAGACTGTAACTCTCAAATTATTGTTGACACAGATTCATCTATCTGTAAGTATCTACTGTATATTACCATCACTTTAGAAAATACATAAATATTATTTTATTGTCATATGTATGATTTGTTGAGCAGGAGATATTTATACATACATTTCATTTTAGCACCAGAAGAACCATTCAGCCCTGCCAGTTCTGATAATGAATATGTACCTTCATCCTCATCAACCAATATAACTTCTGAAAATGAAATCCAGGGTGAAGCTCAAGTAACCAACAATATTTTGCAACCAAAGAAAAGGAAGATTTTTCAGTTAAAAGAAAAATTGTCTAAGAAAAGAACAAGAAATGAAGCTGAGTGGAAACAAAATAGGAATAGTATTTTAAGGCAGGAAGGCAAAGAATATGTTACAAGGAATGGTAAAACTATGGCAAATAAAAACCCAAGGACAGGATTATTATGCAAGGCAACATGCATATATAAGTGCTCTGAGAAATTTTGTGATATTGATTGTGCATTTCTCTTTTCTCAATACTATAGTTTAAAAAATAATACTGAGAAAAATATGTATCTTTCTAAATTTATTACAGCAGAAAATGTCAAAAGAGCATTAGTAAACCCTATAAGGAAGAGATATACAACTTATACCTATGTTTTACCAAAAGAAGGTACCAATATAAAAGTTTGTAAGACTGCATTTTCTAATATGTTTCAAATTGGATATAGAAAATTAGCAGTTATTCAATCAAAAATTAAAGTAAATGATGTGGCTGCACTCACAGATCATAGGGGGAAAACTCACTCCTACAAGCACAAGCTAGATATTGAGGTAGAAAATTACATATGCAGTCATATTAAAAGTTTTCCATCTGAAAGTTCACATTATTCTCAAACTCAAAATATTCACAAACAGTATTTAAATCCTTTACTTACAGTTAAAGTTATGTACACAATGTATATTAAAAAATGTGAGGATGGAAATAAACCTACAAAATATTACTTAAAGGAATGCACATATAGAAATCTATTTAATAAGAAATTCAATTTATCTTTTAAACAACCTAGAACTGATGTTTGTTGCAAATGTGATTCAAATACACACACTGAAGAGCATCTTGATAACTATAAAAGAGCATTTGAGTTACAAAAACAGGAAAGGGAGATAGATGTGTATCAATGGACAAGACTATACATACATTAATTTTGACATGCAACAGACACAGCCTCTTCCTAAAATTCCCGTATGAAAGGCTTTTTATTTAAGGCAAGTCTGGTTTTATAATGAAGGTATCCATATCATTAATAAAAATGGACATAGGTCCTATTTCTGCACTTGGACTGAAGACTGTGGTGGCAAGGGCAGTGTAGAAGTTCTCAGTTCACTCTTTTACTGTTTGAATAATCTAGCTGATTTGGATAGTTCCCAAAACTTATTATTGTGGTCAGATTCTTGTAGTGGCCAAAATAAAAACCAATTTTTAATAGTTTTGTATCAATACATGATTACACGTAAATTGTTTACATCCATTGAACACAAATTTCCAGAGGTAGGTCATACTTTTCTTGATTGTGACAGAGACTTTGGCCATATAGAAAAACTTTTAAGAAAGCATGAGAAAATATTTACTCCTAATCAGTACAGAAACATAATTAAAAAGGCATCTAAAAATAACTCAATAATAGAAATATGAACCATCATTTTTATGATTTCAACAAATTAAAAGATGATTTAGGAATAGTAATACCAAACTTAAACTCATTAAGACAAAAAATCAACTTTAAAGTTCATGTTAAATGGATATGCATTGAAGATTATGGTAGATATTTATATAAAACCAACTATGACCCCAACACGCCATTTTTGGAAGTGTCTCTTGTAAAGAAAATTAATGTTATACCAACAGTTTTCGTAGCATGTGACAATAGACATAAGGGTAAGATCTCTAAAGAAAAAATTGCCGATATAAAAACTCAACTTGAATACATTGAGCAAGAGTCTCAATGGTATTATATTAACATTTTAAACAACTATGCTTAATGTTCTACCTTACTGACATGTTTTTTTTGCTGAAATAAATATATTTCATAAAAATAAGGCTTGTTATTTAATTTTTCACATAAGCCCTTTTTAAGTTCACATTATCTAAATATGATTTACATGAAATTATACAAAGGTGTTAAGATCGTGTTTTCTCTGTATTTTTATAAATATATTCAAAATATTTTATTTCTGTTAATTATAATCTAATAAGAAATGATATTTTAAAAAGGATTGACACTTCAGATTTAGAGAAAACATTTAAAATGTAAAACTACCTCGATTTTACGATTGAAAATTTTCTAATGCTCATATCTCAATTTGAATTTTTTGTTTGTTAACACCTATGTCCACTTACCCCTTATTGTTTGACATGTGATGCTGAGATTGCGGACTACAATATGGGGTTCTTGAAGAAGGGTATTAGGTTTTTACAGGGTCAGCAGCGCGACCCCTGGTGTTGCACACATCCATAGGCCACGGTAACCGCTTCCCATCAGTTGGGCCGTGTGCTTGACTGCCATCTAAGTGATATAAAAAAATAATGGAGCCTGGGGTCTGCTTTCCTCGGTGTTGACGGGTCAGACGGCAGTCGCTCCCGCAAAAGCCCGAAAAATCAATAAAAATAGTAAAAGATAGGACCCGGGACTCCAAACTTCAAATTTTGGATGCAACCGGGACTAAAGCTGTGATGTGACTAGACAGTGCTGTGAACTATGTCCTAGAATATTATACACCTAACCCAAAATAAAAACGTTTTTTTAAGGTAAACTCTGTTTTAATGTAAAACAAGTTGAATTCCTGAGACGAGCTCAGCCGAATACAAGGGATTTTCGATTTTGCGTTTTTTTTTTTGCGATTTTTTCTTTATCTTGCAATGGTTCACCCCAGCACGAATCTATTATCGAAAACAGTAACTCGATAGCTCATCTCCTTCATACCCAAAACCGTGACAGAAAATTGGCAACGACGTCGACGACAACTCGATAGCATGTAGTATTTATTTTTCGTAGAGTAACCTTGGTAGGTCTCACTATAAAGTCTATCTATAGCTACTAATTCTATGGAATCTTTAGCTGCCTTTCTCTAAATACTGTATATTTTACCTATTCATACTACTAAGAATCTTAATTATCTAAGTACTTGCGTTTTTCTTTGTAAATATATAAACAAACATAAGTTTTGATCGTTTATTTTGTTTTAATTTTCTTTTCAAATGAATTCCTAATTTATTTCTTGTTAGTGGTTATGTGTTCCTTTAGAAGTTGCCCTGGTTTGCTTTGTTTACGGCGTCCTTTGCTGGATCGTCGTAGCCACGGGCCTTCTGCCTTTTCCTCAAGTTTTATTTTTGTTCTTCCTGTAAATATAGATTGATTAGTTTCATTTCTCATTCCCTGTTTGTTTCGTGGAAGAAGTTTTAGGACTGGTTTCAAAATTTTGTCCCAATATGTTAAACGTTACCTTGTGTTTTATATTATCGAATTTCTATTCGATAATATTTTTATTTATTTATTTTCTCGTATGTATTGAAAACGTAAATTGTTTGTTTACATTAATTTCTTGACATAGGCTGTCATTCCACTGTCCTCTCATGGACTACCAGAAATATCGTGAGTTTTGTTATGAATGATATTCAACCTCTTGATAATTGGCAGTCTATTATTGATTTTTCGTGTCATTTAAAAAATTTTGTTGGTTCGATTTTTCCACGCGTTGAAAAAGGGAGAAAAGAATTAGGGAGAGCTGAGGCTGCTGGGTGAGAGTTTGGGAGCCATTCTTGGGGCGATATAGTTTCTTTGTTTCTGTGAAAAACGTTTCTTTGTTTCTGTGAAAAATGGTGATTGTGTTCTAACATCTTGAGAAAATCGGATATAATTATCTTCTTATCCATCCACTATAGATCCATCACCTTAGTATTACGTAACGAAAATAACTCTATATCTTTCAATATCCTGCAGATAAGTGGTCTTCATTTGTAATATTCGATGTTCATTGTCTGAAACACGCCGGCCGAAGATCACTGCTCTCGAGACCTATCTCGTGCAGTTCAGCAAGGTCAGCGTAGCCATATCTTCCATCGGTCCTCGAGTTCGAACTCTGGCTGATCTCCGTGATCTACATCTCCTTCTCATTCAGTGTTACCATCTTTTTTAATTCAAAATTCTGTTTATTTAATTAATTAGAAGTCTAATACAAAATCTTCCGGGTTTTCTTATTTTCTAAGACTGGACGAGGCGGGGTTCTTTACGCCATCGCGTAGGTAATTCCGTTTCGTTACAAGCAATAGGGCTTTTCTAAAGAAAATCCCTAAAAATCCGTTCCCACAGGGGGAACGCACAGATAGATTTCGTGAAGCAATTAATATTGCCCCTCTATGACCTATGCTTCTTCTATGACCCACGCCGAGCGCATTTTTAACATGTTTAATTATTTTTTCTCGAAAACGGTAACTTTTAGCGAAAAACTTTTCAGACATTTATTTTAGACTTAAAAATGGCCTATCGATTAAAAATGTTTCCGACGGCAAGAATGTTCACCGGTTAGAAGTTATGATTTTTTTCCCGAAAAATTTTGGTTTTTCCCCCCTCCACTTTTAGTTGAAGTTTTAATCTTATAGGTTTATAATTAAAAGTTGTTGGTATTCATGTATACTATGGGATAAAATTAGAACGGTTCGAATATCTTTCATGGAACGTCATTTCGGACTCAGGGGGTCCTAACTAGACCTCCTATGAAGAATTTTTTTTAAAATTCGACAGTAGTCAAGAAACCAATAGGTAGATCGATTTTATCAAAATCTACCTAAAAGGAGATGTCCACTTTTTGTATAATAATAATAATAATAGCCTTTAATTCAGACAGATAACATTTAGTTTACAATAATTTTATAGATTAACATAATAATAATTAAACATATCAATGATTTTTTTGATAATTACATAATATAATAGCATTATCAATTTTATTTAATAATCACTTATTCACTTCTCTTCTATACTCCATCTATGTGCCTTTTATAGGCAAAGGCCCCCCAATTCTATCCACTTTTCTCTATTGTGAGCTATTGTAGACCATCGTACACCTGCTGTTTTTCTTAATTCATCAGCATAACGTCTCAGTGGTCTACCACTTGGGAACCAGGACATTATTAACCTGGACCATTATATCTGCCCTCTTATTGTTTTATTTTCATTTGAGCTTTCTCACTGTTGCTGTACCTACTTTTTGTATGGGCGTGGTTTTTTATTCCGAATAAATTCCATTATGGCTCAAATTACACTGATATATAGTAGCCAAAATTAGAAATCGGGAATTAGCTGGAGTTGGAGTAAAGCTAAGTATAGACATTCAACTTGACTCATTATTTCTCAGCCTTTATATTCAACTTTTGACTAACATATATTATCAACACAATGTTACGAGGGTAGCATGTATATGGCTCATTCAATATGAAATATATTTAGAGGTCCATCACATGAACCATACTCATTTAAGTATTGTAAGATATCTATGCTTCATTTGCTGTGCAAGATATAGTTATCACTAAATAGGACTTTCCCCACTTGCTTAGCACGGCGGCCGTAAAGTGGAGATAATTTGTCTCTTTTTGACAGATGATAGAGAGATATTAGTCTCCGAACTATTGAGGTGGGGACAAGAGTTGATAAATAAATAAATAAAGATTGCATAATACACAATTAAAAATGTCTCGCGGCTAATTATCCTAAAAAATGTATTCTTTGTAACAAATTGTTTAGAGCGAATTCACAGTATTCACACATTTATTCACAATAACAGTATACTTACAACTTTTTCTTCGTAATTTCACTCATTATGTACCGGGTCAATAAATAAACATTTCAAAAAAAAATTTAATAAAAAATAAAATAACCCGAGTTACGTCCGCGTAATAATCACCAAGTCCTCGCAGTTCTTAGTATTAAGCTATTAGAAATAAGATGCGATGTAAGTTAGGTTTAAGCTCACGAATTAAACTCAGTTCTGCTCTACCACTTGTAAGGGACAAACGTCCCGGCGTTTTATTTTTAAAAACGTCTTCGCCGTGCGTCTCGACCTAACTGGCGCAGTCGGTACGATCGCGTAAAAGCCAACCAGCTCGCGAATCGATAAAATCTCATACGCGACGTCTGTGACGCGATTAAAGAAGAACCATCAACGGGCTCGTGCGGCGCAGTGGAAAGCAGAATTCATCGCCTGAAAATCGGCATGCTCGTGGGGTAAGCATAAACTCTGTTTGCTCCCGAGAATTCCTGTACCAGCTCACTAAAATCGTGATCCTGTACATTGTTTATTGATTTGTTTGTACAATATTTTGGTGCATCTTTTTATATTTTTGGTGTGTGTGTTTAAAATATAAATGGCAGACGAGGATAAGAACGTAGTAGAGGCAGGCACGAGCAAGGTAACAATAGACTATCGAAATCTAGCCTTTTTGATACCTAATTATGACGGCAATAAAAAGACACTCAATTTTTATATCAAAAGTGTAGATAGCGCTCTAGAACTTATAGAGGGCAGCAACAGCCCTAGTGTTGCGTGCATCATTAGAAATAAACTATCCGGCAAAGCCGTAGAGGCATTATCGGAGTGCTCTAATTTTAATAGTTGGGAGGATATCAAAACCACTGTCACCCGTAGGTTTGGAGAATTCAGGGACGAAGTGCAAATAGTGCAGGAGTTAATGCAGGTCACAAAAAAATCAGACATAGAACCCTTTGCGGATAAAGTTAGGGAGCTTACGTACTCGCTAATCAACATTGATCAGACCAAGAAGGCCTATTATGAGAAGATGGCTGTCAACGTCTTTTTAGACCAACTAGACCCCATAATAGCGCTCAACGTGCGCGTACAAAGTGCAGGCTCCTTAGAACAATCAATAGCTCTGGCTAAACTCGAGGAGGTTAAACAGAAAAACAGAAAAAGTAGGCAAACCGCGAATTTAGGTAGGCCGAACCCGGCAACACCAGGTAATAATAATAATACCCAGAGGTTCCAGGCACCAAATGCTAATTATAGATTCCAACAACCCAATAGGGCCCCGCAGCAGACACAACAACAAGCTAACCCTGCCAGGTCAAACCGTCCACCTACAGGTAACCCAAAACCGGCTCACCAGCCGGGTCCGTACGGAAATCCCAACGTCACATATCCGTACAAATCCGCGCCATACGCGCCGATTAATTTCCAATCTGACGAGGTTCCCGATACTTCCTACCCGGAAGAAATAGTTGCGGAGGACGTAGAAAACTTGAAAATTGAGGATATTCCGGAAAATTTTTACCCGTCTCCGGAGTTAGACGCAGAAACCTAACATAAACTTGCATTACCAGAACAGATTACCGTATATTTATATTAAGGAGCTAGGTGGTCGTTTCTTACTTGACACTGGAGCTTCGCAATCGCTTATCTCACCGGACGCAATATTAGATAATTCCAGACTCGAGCGTGAGATTCATTATATTAAGCCCGCACATAACATATCTAAACATGAAACCGTAGCTTACATACCACCCCCGCCGTTGTTTAATGTTAATCATACACATAAGTTCCTGTTGTTCAACTTCGACCCGGACTTTATGGGACTATTAGGTGTCGACTTACTGTCGCAATTAGGCTGCGAGATCGATATGAAAAATATGCTGCTGAGAACGGATGCTACAACTATTCCGATAAGAGGTGACATGCGATCGTACACAATTATACATCCGCAGTGCGAGCAGGTGATTAATCTCCTGTGTAATTATCGCGACGGTGATTACGAATTGTCAGAACACATAACCAGTGATGGGCTCGTGTTCCCGTCCGCCCTAGTATCTGTGAAGTGCGGAACAATAACAACATCGGTGATGAACAAGTCGGAAAACAAAATTAGTTTAGTCAACAATTATAAGATACAGTTAACCCCGTTTTCGGAAGGCGACCCTTCGGTTTCCTTTATCAATACTTCGTATACCGATAGAAATTTAGATAAATTACTCAAAAATAATCTTAACAGACTTAGAACGGAACACATGAACTCCCAAGCAGCACACGAGGCTGCTTAATAGCCGAATAACAGATTTCCAAAACGCTTAAAGCCGAATAAGGAAGCTGCATTAAGTCTGTATACGACCTTATACAGCTCTTATAACTCTTAAATGGGCACAAATTATTCAGCCTTGGGTTCACATAGCTGCTTAAGAGCTGTGTAGCAGCAACTTAACAGTGTTATAAAGGGTAATAGCACAAATTATTCAGCCTCAAGTTCACATAGCTGCAGTGCTATTCTCTAAGGACCACAGCCTTGCGCGCAGCGCTGCGCTCGTCGACGAGCTCGCAAAATGCTGCTTTGGATTTATATTTTATTTTATTTTAATTTTGATTTTAATTTATGATTTAGATTTAGATTTAGATTTAGATTTAGATTTAGATTTAGATTTAGATTTAGATTTAGATTTAAAGTTTTGGATTTAGATTTAGATTTAGATTTAGATTTAGATTTAGTTTTAGATTTAGATTTAGATTTAGATTTAGATTTAGATTTAGATTTAGATTTAGTTTTAGATTTAGTTTTAGATTTAGATTTAGATTTAGATTTAGATTTCATCATCAATCAAAAATCTAAATCTAAATCTAAATCTAAATCTAAATCTAAATCTAAATCATAAATTAAAATCTAAATCTAAATCTAAATCTAAATCTAAATCTAAATCATAAATTAAAATCAAAATTAAAATAAAATAAAATATAAATCCAAAGCAGCATTTTGCGAGCTCGTCGACGAGCGCAGCGCTGCGCGCAAGGCTGTGGTCCTTAGAGAATAGCACTGCAGCTTAAGAGCTGTGTAGCAGAAATGTAACAGTGTTATAAAGGGTATCGACAGTACTTTGCGCTGAAATCCGACTGATTATGAGATCACAAGTTACTCTTTATTCAGAAAGTATGTTCATAATGTAATGCTCTAATACATATTGTAAACCGCGAAACGCTACTTGCGGCCTGTGTAAAATTAAGTGAACAGCAAACTGGGTTTAATAAGCAATCCTGCCTTGATGGACATATGCATTTATGTTAGGTGAAGTGAATTGGAAACGATACATGGTGGATAATATTCATATTCCCTTGTTACATTGTTTTACATATTATTAAAGGAAAAATGATTGGGAATTTAATTTTACTGACATTATACATATATAATTATCTAAGAAAATTTTAGTGCGCCATGAAAATATTTTGTTTTTAATTAGTTTTGTGATTTAAATAAGCTGTGATGTAAACTATGACTAAATAATTTGTAGTGCTTTGAAAAGAATTATAAGATAAACAGTTATTATTATGATATTAGGAAGTAAAAACTAATGCAATACATTTTATTTCTTGCACAAAACATCGTAAAGGTTGAAAAATCAAACAGAATATGTTTAGGTTATAAAATAAAATGGTGGATTTTTGTTAAACAAACGTGAATAGTTAAAACTCTTATATTCTACAACAGGCTGTCTAATAGTTCACTAGTGCGCTGTTATTCTACAAAAAACTGAATAATATTAAACATGTGAACTGTATACAGCTATAAGCTGTTTTCTTTACTTTTAATTGTTCACAAGCTCTACCTTTAGCCATGATGTGAACAATTAAACAGTTATTATACTGACTCTTTAGGGATCCCTAGTTAAATCTAAAACCATCCGCATGGATAACTTCCATTACAAAATTGTCAAAACGGTATTATTTAGAACACTATTTTTCGCGTGCGCGAACCTTTTAAGATGGGTAGTAAGATATAATAATATATAATTAATATATTTATTATTTTTTATTGTCAAATTGAATTGTACAACAAAATAAACGCAATATTTCACCCTCAACATTCAGCCGTTAATTCTATACACTAGTGAGTCTATAAGCAGCTGCGAGGCATCTAGTGAATTTTTGAATAGTCGCTATGCAGATACTATCAATTGCAGTATAAAGGCTGTTTAGCGGCAGACATATTCAGGTACCTTTTTTTTTTTTTTATCGTGCGGAAATCCCTTCGGATACCCCCACGCCGGCCAGCGGGGGCGGTTATGTCGGGCTTGCACCGACTAAAACCGCACGCCGTCTCGGGTCTTCAGACGCCGGGGTGTAAGGTTACCCATAGAGCATATCCCTCGCACCCCGGCTGACCCTGGGCCATCTCACCACTAACAGCATCGCTCATCCTGTCTCCTCTGAAAGCAGAGGAGTACGGAGAGCGATGTGTTCCCGCCACGTTGGGTATAAGCTGTAATATGGGCCACATTATCGTCCATTATACAGCTATTCACTTCAAAATAGTTCACACGTGCCCCTTTAATAAGTCAGTGTAATAGGAGTTCACAAATATCTTCTTAAACAGCATTTGGCGTAATTTTATGCACTAAACAGGCCTTACTACGGTTTAGGCATTAGAAAAGGTTAGAAGCTGAATAGAGTCATTAAAAACATACCTTTATAGCACTCTTAGCGTATTAATGGTGTTTTTGTCGATCTTAATCAGCCTTATTACAGCTTTTAATTAGCTAAAGCTGTTTAAATATCACTGACCGCTATTATGCAGCTGTAGCATCACCAGTGTCCTCTTAGAAGCGTCTTAATGCGCACAGTTTCAAATAAGTCTAAAAGTGAGTAGTTATACAGCTATCTGTGCTACTTGGGCTCGGAGGAAAGACGCGAAATAGAAAGATTGTGTTATAATTACCGCGACATATTCTATTGCGAAAACATTCCTCTTACTTTTACCCATCAGGTCAAACTTAAGCTTAGGCTCACCGATGATACCCCTATACATGTCCGTAACTATAGGCAGGCACCGAAACAAAAGCAAGAAATTCAGAAACAAATCGACGAATTATTACGTCAAAATATTATTTGGGAATCTAGTTCACCGTAATCTTGTCCCGTACACATTGTGCCCAAGAAAATAGACGCATCAGGCCAACAAAAATGGAGGCTAGTGATTGATTACAGACGGCTCAACGAAAAGACAATAGAAGATAAATACCCCTTACCTAATATCAATGACATACTTGACATACTCGGACGAGCTCAGTACTTCACAACTTTAGATCTGGCTTCAGGGTACCATCAGGTAGAGATGGACCCAAACGATATAGAGAAGACAGCCTTCAGTACAGAGCGAGGGCACTAGGAATTCTTGAGAATGCCCTTCGGACTTAAATCAGCCCCCAGTACATTCCAGAGGCTAATGGATGTAGTTTTACGTGGTTTAGATAATGTTTTAACATACCTTGATGACGCAATCATTTTTTCCACTTCATTACAGGAACACATAGATAAATGTAAACAGGTCTTTGATAGGTTCCGCTCACATAACCTTAAGGTTCAGCTTAATAAATCAGAATTCCTTCAAAAACAGGCAAAGTTTCTTGGCCATACCCTTACAGATGAAGGCCTTAAGCCAAACGCTGATAAAATTGCAGCCGTGCAGAAATTTCCCTTGACTAAAACCCAGAAAGAAATCAAGTCCTTCCTAGGCCTCGTAGGCTACTATCATAAGTTTATTCAGGATTTCGCAAAACTCACTAAACCCTTAACCGCATGTTTGAAGAAGAACGCGAAAGTAATAGCAACCCCAGAGTTCATACAGTCGTTTGAAAAATGTAAGGAGGTCCTTACAAACGCCCCCATACTACAATATCCGGATTTTGAACAACCATTCATCCTTACAACGGATGCATCCGACGTAGCGTTAGGTGCAGTATTGTCACAAGGAAAGGTAGGTTCGGATAAACCCATTGCGTACGCTTCTCGAACGCTTTCAGTAACAGAACAGAAGTATGCGACAATAGAGAAGGAACTCCTAGGAATAGTGTGGGCAATTAAGTATTTCCGCCCCTATTTATATGGCAAGAAGTTTACAATATATATCTACCGATCATCGCCCATTAACGTGGATAATGACGCTCAAAGACCCTAATTCTAAATTAACTAGATGGCGTTTGAAATTAGCCGAATACGATTACAAAATAGAGTATAAAAAAGGGAAAATAAATACGAACGCAGACGCCTTATCTCGTGTCCAAATAGTGTATAATAATGACGTTGAATCAGTGCCGTTACAGGATGATGAAATAATAGACATGATTTTAGAAGGCGAAAGACAACCAAACTTACCTGCGGAACCGCAGCCCAGCACTTCGAACGACTTAGGCGACGATCTTGACGGAATAGACATAGAAACACTTATAGACACTTCAACCATTTTCGTAGCACCCCCATCCATAGACCGACAAATAGGCACACCAGAATCGATTCAATTAGATTCAACCGAAGAAACAGACTATAAGATACCCGAAGTATCAGACGCGATTGACAGGCAGCTCAAACAGTTTCATATCAGAAAGTGCCCCGGCTTAGAATACCGTGTAGACGATAGAACAAAAGGAAAAATTGTTATAAAGGATGTATTCATACCAATTAACGATACAGAACAACAGATCATAAAGTTTCTCAGGGAACATACCGTAGCAGACAGAATGTTCTACTGTTATTTCCATCATGAAGAATTATATCCTGTATTCTGTAAGGTAGTAAAAAATGTATTTAGTAACAGAGGACCGAAATTAGTACGTTGCACAACGAGAGTCACATTAGTAGAGAACATAACCGAACAAGTAGAATTAATTAAAAAATATCACGAAGGTAAAACCTTGCACAGAGGCATACAAGAAACATATAAACAACTTCATAAGAATTATCAGTGGCCAAACATGTTGCTATCAATTCAGAAATATATCAATCGATGCGAAAAATGCCTCAAATCCAAATATAATTTTAACGGGTTGCGTTCAACCCGTTAAAATTACCCCTGTCTCTTACGGATACACCCCACAAACCCATGGAGCATTTATTTATGGATCTATACAGTAGCGGTGGCGTAACATTTCTAACAATAATAGATAACTTTTCGAAATACGCACAGGCGATACCATTGTCCGCTGCAACCAGTATACACATAGCCGAAGCTTTACTTAGCCTATTTTCAATAATAGGTGTTCCAACTAAAATCACTACAGACTCCGATCCCAAATTTGATAATGAGGTTATAACAGAAGTGTGCGCCATGCATAACATACATATTCACTTTACTACCCCGTACAACCCAAACTCTAACTCTCCGATAGAACGGTTACATTCCACGTTAGCAGAAATGATTCGGATTCAAAGAATAACCGATAAAAGCGAGCCAACCAACCTGATGAAATACGCAATCATTGCATACAACAGCACTATACATTCGGCGACCGGTTTCACGCCTTTTGAATTATTATTTGGCCACACCAACAGTAGAAATCCCCTAGAACTACATTATCCGAAAGAATTCTACCAGGAGTATATAAATAAACACAAACAAATCATGGAGAACGTTCAAAAGCTAGTGACTACTAAAATGGCAGAACACAAACAATCAGTGATAGAGAAAAGCAATAGGAACACGGAAGTTCCCAACTTTAAAGTAGGAGACAAGGTTTTCAAGCAGGTAGCCAAAAGCGCGCGTAGCAATAAATTGGAACCAAGATATATAGGCCCGTATACTATCGTTAGGTTACATCCAGAGCAGATAGCCGAGATCGTTGGAAAACATGTTAATGCCAAAACAATCAGAGTCCACCTTAGAATGCTAAGACGTCCTGGTGTTTCAGGTACGCCTTCGCCTTCGGCGCAGCCTTGTGGTTCGTCGGAGTCGCCGCAATGATTGAACCTATAGACAGTCACAACGGTGTCCTGGTGCTTAAAGAAGCAACCGTTCACCAGCAAGTAGATACCTATCATTTGGTTATAATATATAATGTTAGTAGAATAAGAGACATATACATAGAATTAGGTAGAGATTATTATACGTTCAAATTAATTCAGAAAAATACATCAAATTACGAAGATAATTTAATTATAAGAGATCAAATAGAATACCTTATAGGAAAAGTAAGAAAGTAAGCTAGTATATTTAGGCTCTAATGCAATTAGTTTAGGGAGAACTTATATACCTAGAGTTAAGAGAGGCTTAATTAACGGATTAGGCTCAATCATAAAAGCTATTACGGGAAATTTAGACCAAGAAGATGCTGTTAAAATAGAAAATCAAGTGCAAGAACTCAGGAAATTAACGATGAGAAAACAGGGCGAAACATTAGGAATAATGTCAGATTTTATTACAGAATATCATAGCAAATTAGAAAAAATAGTTAAAAATCAGAAAGAAATATCTCGAGCTATTAATGATTTGAACCAGCGAAATCAGGCGCTAGAAAGCCAAATATATACAATACAAATATATAATCAGGTTGAAATTTGCCTACAACAACTCTTTGAACAATTACTTACCTTAGAAACTGCTATTACATTCTCTCATATAGGACAGTTATCTCCAAGCATAGTTGACCCCAGTTATCTCATTGCAGAATTAATAGGTATCCAAAAGGATGTTGCTAGCAACAACATGCAATTGCCATACTCACCAACGCTAGATAATATACACGCACTAGAAAAATCTATCGTTGTCAAAGCGTACAGTACAAACGAAACATTAAACTTTGTGTTGGAAATTCCCTTAGTGACTAACCATCCATATAACTTACTCCATTTATACTCAATCCCGAACAACAACAGCACCATCCTGATACCTAAGAACCCCTACCTAATCTTGGGCAGCAACGAGTTTGCATACCCTCACGAACCGTGCCTACACATCACGGAGGACGACGTCATCTGCCGACACATCGAATGGCGTCGACTGCAACATTCCGAAGACTGCATAGCACAACTACTACAACATAATGAACCAAACAATTGCACGTATGCAACAGCCGACTTCGAGAACAATATACTCAACCAAATAAAAGAAAATTGCTGGATAGCCATCCTAAAACAAGAAGAAGTAATAAAAACAACATGTGGCAACGAAGTCTCCTATAGAAGAAGCAAAGGCGTGGTACTCATTACGATCGACAACAAGTGTACCATCGAGATAGCCGGAAGGAAGCTGAGCACCCACAAGAAATATATAGACATTAAAGAAAGTGTACCTCTCCCACAAACACGTTACGCTACAAAGGTTAAGAAGATGCCAGTCACGCTGAACATAGAAGAGGTCCCGCTTGACGACCTACAGGACTTATTGCAGAAGACTAAAATACAACTAAAAGGAGAAGAACCAGCCGTCACGGCTACACCCAGCTGGCCTACATTATGTTTATACGTAATGATCATTATTGCAGCCATAGGGTGCAGTATACACCGGTATAGGCGCCACTACAGGAGGAGATCAGCGACGCGAGAAGTCCTGCAGATGCAGTTACAAGAACCCTCGCAACCACAGCAGCAGCCTTCCGCGTGCTTCAAACTTAAAGGGGGAGGAGTTACGTCCGCGTAATAATCACCAAGTCCTCGCAGTTCTTAGTATTAAGCTATTAGTAATAAGATGCGATGTAAGTTAGGTTTAAGCTCACGAATTAAACTCAGTTCTGCTCTACCACTTGTAAGGGACAAACGTCCCGGCGTTTTATTTTTAAAAACGTCTTCGCCGTGCGTCTCGACCTAACTCCCGACTGTCCTAAAAGACCGAAACAAGTTTGATATCAGGCGGGACCCTTTAATTTTCTTTCGGGTTATGATTTGCATCTGGGTCCCGCCTGCTATCAAACTTGTTTCGGTCTTTTCAGGGCAGTAGGGTTCTTTGATTTTTTTATTAATAATTTTATTGTATACTTTTATTGTATTATTTTATGATATATATATATATATATTTAAAATCCCCTTTTAAAGTTCTTCATTTTAATACCCTACTCGATAAGTTTGAGTGAAAATATTTTTTGAATAACATACATTTTAGCACCAAAAATCCACCATTTCGTTTTTTTTATTATTTTGATATACACAGTGTCACTCTCACAGTAAACACGAATCTAACGACACCTGTCAAGCTAAAATCCATCGAGCCGTTCAGGCTGCAGAGCGTGCCAAACAATTATACATACATACATACATACATACTCTCGAAAAACATAACCCTCCTTCTGGCGCAGTCGGGTGAAAAAAACGTTATAATGACAGATTGTTTTTCTTTTTCATCAATATGGCTCACTCTTTGAGTATATGCCACAGTCAATAATAATATTCTGCAGCATACTAGCCCCGCAAGTTGATATTGCGACGGAACCTTGGCAAAATAACAGCTATGTGACGTCATTCGCTGCATAAAAGGACAGATAGCAAAAAATATTGGTGATAAAAAGTAAATAAGCTAGGTTTATGGGTTTATATGTATTTTATAATTTTATTAATTACAACGCAAAGTTTAAACTCTTTATACCTCACCATATTTTGACAAATAAACTTTCATTTCATTTAATTTTAACAAATTTAAAGGAACGAGTATTTTTTATTACTACTTTACCAGTCTAACTGCTGATTTATCTTAACTTCGATATTTTCTGTACGCTTAAGGGCGCCAACAACACGTAACGACTGCCATAGATATTCGTGTGGCAACCGGGACCGACGGCTTAACGTGCTCTCCGAGACACGACCAGACCAATGGAAATACCCATATTCATGCGTACAAATATTTGCACTGAGCGGGAATCGAACTGGCGCCTCCTGCGTAGCGGCCGAGTTCACTACCGCTATGCCACGGAGGCTACCTAAAGCTGCGTCGAGACTTACATACATTTTACCGTAACCCTGTCAGTCCGATAATGTGGACGTACTTTATTACACGAACAATTTGTCACAAGCTACAGTCAGGAATTTTACTCGGACGCAAAAGGCGAAAATGAACTTTGCGAACCAAAACTTTGCTGTTGTAAAATCAGTTTATTTAGCGTCTCCTCAGTAAATTTAGTAAAGCCGTCGACAACAGTCAATATGTACTTATAATTTTTGTGAGTTGAAGTTAGTGGACCTAGATGATCAACGTGATACGTCGACAACGGCATGTCTCCTTTATCCAACGGGTGTAAGTAACCTTCCTTTTTCCTCTTTTGTGTGATATTAAAATGCATTCTACACAGTTGTCTATAACTTTTCTTATTTTCTTTTTCAGCTCTTCAATAAAATATTCTCGATTAACTAATTCTTCAGTTTTGTCTTTGTTAAAATGTCCTTTCTCATGATTTTTTCTTATAATTTCATTTTGCATCTTCTTCGGTACTACAATAACTTTCTTTCCATCATTCTCCTTAACCAATATTCCATTTTCTATAGTATAGTCTTTATAAGGTTCTTTCTCTAGTAGTTTCTTAATCAAGTCAATTTGCGTGTCTTCTTCTTGGGCTTTTATAATACGAGCAGTAGTTTCGGTAATTAAAAGGCAGACGGGGTATCTACTTAGAGTGGCAGCGTGCTTCATCTTGGTTCCAGGTCTGTGTTCCACTTCGCAGTCAAACTCTTCAAGAAGTAAGGCCCAACGGGCAACTCGTGGAGGTAAGTCTTTCTTTTGCAAAGTCTTTGTCCATGCTGTCACGATCTTAAAATGAATTCCTAGGACATAAACTCGGAATTTCTTTACAGCTTCTGCTATTGCCAAAATTTCTAAGTAATAACTGTGGTATTTTCCTTCGGTTGGTGAAGTTTTCTTGCTCATGAAGTGTATTGGATGCATCTGGGTATCTTTAGGACTTTTCTGTAATAATACAGCTCCAAAACCTTTTGCGCTTACGTCGGTGTGCAATTCGGTTTCCAGGTCAGGATTGTAAATACGAAGTACAGGTGAGCTACTCAATATATTCTTCAACTCTGTAAATGCTCTCTCGCAATCTTCATCAAAAATAAAAGGGACATTCTTCTTTAGCAACTCTGTTAGTGGTCTGGCAATCAATGAATAATTCCTTATAAACTAACCTAAAATATCCGGTGAGCCCCAGAAATGATTGAAGTGATTTGACGTCTTTAGGTTTCTTGAATCTAGATACAGCATTGATTTTTTCTTTAGATGGTTGCACTTCATTATCACAAATAACGTAACCCAAGTATTGAATTTCTCTCTTCATAAAATGTCATTTTTCCCAGTTAAATTCTAATCCAAATTCTTCAGCAATGTCTAACACTTTCTTCATTTTCTTTACTCCTTCTTCTTCAATCTTTGATGGTATTATTAGATCATCAAGATATGTAAGGACCGTGCCATTGGATAGGTCTTGAAATATGTTATTTATAAATCTTTGAAATACAGACGGTGATATGCAAAGACCGAACGGCATCTTTGTGAACTCATATTGTCCTTGTGGGGTTACAAACGACGTATACTTTCGGCTGTCTTCGTGGACGTTCACATCATAAAATCCATTTTTCAAATCCAACGACGTCAAAAACTTCGCCTCTCTTAGTTGATCAAGTTGATCTTCGATCAACGGCAACGGGAATCTTTCTTTTATAATTTTCTTATTAAGCTTTCTGTAGTCTATGCAGAGTCGGTATTGATCGTTCTTCTTATTAGCTAAAACAACTGGGCTTGCGAAATCTGAATTACTAGGCTGTATTATCTTCTGTTTTAGAAATTCTTCAATCTGTTTATTTACGATGTCCTTTTCCAGAGGTGAAAGTCGGCGTGGATTCTGGTAAATCGGAGTTTCATCGGTAAGTATTATCTTCATTTTAACATTGCTTTCATATATATTCATTCATCATTCAGGTACAAGCAGGTGCTAGGTGGCAGACCACCTAGCACCTGCTTGTACCAAAGGTGACACAGATGTCACCGCAGTTAAAGCATCTTTTAGTAATCATTGGTTTCCGAGGAGCAGAAATAGTCGGCGTGCGTGCTGTAGAAAAATTATTATTCTGCCGAGAAATATTTTTCTTGTCAATCTTCTTTCTAAAATTTTCGTAGGTCCCTAACTTGACTCTGAACTCCTTTAGATTAGTGGCACCATATAAAATAGCTTTATTGGTCTCAGAATCTCGAATACCGTCGATCACGTATTCTATAAGAGCTGCATTTTCGATATGAGCGTGTAAAGCCAACTCCTTCATGTGTAGAAAATACTGTTGAAAAGTCTCTTCATTGGTCATCTTTCGTGAAGCGAGCTTTTTATGTATAATAGCACTATTTAACTTCGGACCAAATTCTTCGGTAAGCAGTTTTTTCAGGTTTTCCCAATCTTTTACACTTCCCGTAGAGCGAAGAAATAATTTAGCAGTCCCACCTAGTAGTCTTTTTCCATAAATAAGCTTCTCAGTCTTAGACCACTCCATAATTTCTGCAGTTTCTTCAAATTCCTCAATCCAGGTTGAAATCGGATACGTGTCGTCGCCTGTAAACGGCGTCATAGATTTTTCCAAATCATTAAAAGATATTCGCGACCCCAACGAACCTGAATTCTTTTCTTCGTCTTCTTTATCTTTCTTCGGCGGCATGATTTATAGATAAGCAAATATTAAATTTTAACTTCTTAGTCTTCTTCTTTACTTTTCTGAACTTCTTTCTTCTTTAATAAAATTTAATTATAGCTTCTTAACATCTTCAGTAAAAATATGCGTCTTGAAAAATAACAAAAGTCATACTTTAAATAAACAAATCGTGTGACGTCACATTCAACGTCCCGAAGCCTTCGGTTCTGTGCGCTTGCGCGTCCCGCAGCATTACTTGTTTACGCAAATCGGTGCATGCGCCGGCTGAGTGATAGGTTAATAAACTTGCAATTTCTTCGTGTCTTCTTAGTCTTCGTTGTTAATCACCACGAACAACAAACAATTCCATCCCGGACGAGCCCCCAAAAGTTGTGGGACTATAGTTGAGTGAAATGTTCAGATGATAACTTATTTTATTTCTTTATTTTAAATCGTAACAAAAATGCACAAACAGTCTTCGTCGTGAGTTCTGGCCACAGATTCTCCCTAGTGTTGCCATTACCATCTTAATTAGTTACCTCAAGTGAGAAGTATAAAAAAATAAACAAAAGTAGGGAAAATTAACATAAAAAAGCGAAAAGAGTCATATCCCACATATATATATAACAGGTAAAATCTCTGTACATTTTCAATATCAAACGTATTGCTATTATACAGAGTGCCTTTTTTTTGAGACAGTAGGCATAGCCTCTCGTACAGTTGCTACACTTTTGACCGTTACTACTTACTTAGTCGAGTTCCAGAACAGAATCATACGTATAATTTGACGAGTTTATACAGTTTCGACCGTATTGCTATGATACATAGTTTTGGTGTCTCGTACTATTACGTACCTACCTATGCAGTGAAATTTGTACTTCTGTATTTGTTTGTAAATTAATAGTTCCCCCTTAGATTACACATATTATTAATCTAAGAGTTCCCCAATGCTCTGACAGTTTCACTGATTCTGGTATTCGAGCACGATACGCAGCTAGTACTTAATTATTTTGTCTCACTCACCCCAGTTTGTGAAGTACTCACTGATTTCGCGCGATTTGTGTTAGCCAGCCACTCTTGGAGTTTTAAGCACTACCGGTACTTGTTATTATTATTTTAGACAATATTACAAAACAAATAGGTATGTACAACTATTTATAAAAAAAAAATTAAACTTAAAAGACGGAGAAATATTTACATACCTGCATCATAGAATTCTTCCCAAAGGTTCCCAAAAAAATTAACAAATAAACTCCGTAACACGTCTGCTCATGTTCGAGGTCGGGGGGAAGGGGGGAAATAATAGTCTGAAATAACACATAGGCTCCTTTTTAACCCTGGAATAGTTTAGTTTTTAGCGTTCGAGAGCAATACTAAATCGATGGATTAAACTGAACTATGGTTCAACTAATTTTATAATTAAAAGTGTCCAATAAAGAGGGGGCACATAAGTCCTCAATACATAACCATAGCAGATAGATATAGATAACACCACATAGTAGATAGGTACCCAATAATATGTAGCGGCGGCCCCCAACACCGCCTCCCCAACCTCCGCTGGCTGTACCGTCGCGCCGTCTTGTTTTTTATTTTTAATTTTTAGAAAGAGTTTGTTTATAAAGCGTTTCGTCCTAGGTTGCTATTTAAGTTTCCTCATTGCCTTAAATGTTATTGCAGTTTCTGTGGGGTAATTTCTTATTTATTTTCCAAAAAAGATAACAAAGAAAACCTAATAATGATACCTATATACACCTTCACTGATCGGACACTAGTTTTGTTACATATTTCATTAAGATAGGCTAATTTCTTTCATACTTTGAGCTCTACTATATATATGTATGTACCACACATATTAGAGAAGCAGACGAAACATTAAATTATAATTATGTCTATGAAACATGGCCTCTTTCTTATAAATTTAGATCGGAAAAAGTCCACATAATGACATGAACCCGCTACTCGCGACCAGTCCCTTATATAGGACCGGTCTCGGTGGTAGCGGCGCGGGTAGCGGGCGGCAAGCGGAGTACTAATCTAGCGGCGCCCGGGCGTCTGCATTTTGTAGGAATTTACATTTTCTTTTGCCCACAATAAATCAAACCTTCCTAAGGTATTGATTTATTGTGGAGGAATTAGTATCAAAAAGATGTCGCTTTTTTGAACCGACATACCGTTCGCGGATAAAGATACTAATTTCTCGTAACACATCACTGCGCTGCTGTAGCACCGCTCGATCTGCCCGCTGCGCGCTGGTTACGAGAGCCGTTGCGCGTCGCCGCTGACTTCGTGATCGAGGCCTTACTGGGGGAATACTCTAACCAACTTAGCTACCTGAATACGTCCTGGATATTCGAAATTCTCCTGTACATGCATCTTGGGCGACGCTGAAGCCGTCTACCGAAATTCTTACGAACTAACGGAAACAATGAAAGATGTTACAATCATTTTTAGACATATATTTAAAATATATGTCTAAAAATAAAAAATAATTTTCTGATCTAAATTTATAGAAAAAGTTAGCATACTAATTGCTTCAAATCTCCTGTTATTTTTCCCTGTGCGAACACATATTCACATTTATAGAATTGAAGCACAAGTTGAAGCCAGTATAAGCTGCACATAATAAAACAATACACAAATAATTTTAGCCTCATTTATTGCTTAAGTCAAAACCATCGATACAAAATAATAAGACTGATTGCATTGCGTCACATGTGACAAATTCTAATTTATGCGAGCAAAAACCTGTAGGGAGCTTTAAGGTTCACACAAAATAAGTATTATGTTTTGACGTTTTAGATTTTTCTACTGTAACTACATTATACACAAGTACTTCTACTTATATAATTTCCAACAAATTTTTACATAAACTCTCGCATCACTTATCATAAAAGTCACACGGAGCTTGCACTTACAAAAAAGCGTATAGCTAACTTTTATTACTATTAGCTGGCTGTGATAGCTTTACTGTATTTAACTATTAATCTAGATAAAAGTGTGATTGTAAGTTAATAAAACCTACCCTCGCTATAAATCGAAAGAGATGTAGCACGCAAACACGAATAACAAAATCATTGTGTCTTTTAAATCCATATTCTATAGAATAGCAAACTATACCTATTGTCCATATTATCTTCTATCACAGTCTTTTACAAAGTACCTACTTAGAGTACGTTTAAGTTAGCCATAATGTATGCAATAATTTGTACAAAACTATTTCAGAAATATTTCAATATTTCAACTTCAATTAATTTCATAAGGCCACTTCCAGTATAAACGTGAAGCAAGTTGTAGACCATATGTTAAACAATAAAATAAATAATTTTTTGGTATGATAATACTTCACAAAAAATATAATATTTGGTATTAGGTATATAAATATAATTAATGTGATGATAGATATGGCGAACTGTAATTGTATATAATAAATTCATAATTGTAGAAATTTTATTTTTGAGTTGATTATAGTTCATCCAGTGCACACTGAGTCCCTCTTATTCATTGCTGTGGACAGAACTTACAAATATGTTGAAAACTAAACTAGAATATAGCTTGGTGATTAATATATGTTACATGTTATTATGGTTGACACCAGCGATCAGAACAAAAAATACTGTATATAAATCTTAAGGCTTTCACGGCCGGCGTTGCATGTAGAATATACTGCTTCCGGGCTGTTTGGCCGTGTTCCATTGGAAACTTGAATTCCAGACGTTTCGTCGATCACTGTGGTCGACATCTTCAGTGCTACAGCTCGGGACGCCGTCGGAGAACCTTCCTCGGCGGCGAACTCGCTGCGACTGATGTAGCGGCCCGAGTCACTGGCGTATTTATAGGCGCAGTTGGAGGGGGGAAAAAACTTGATCGGTCGTGATTGTGATGACGCGCAATCACAATTCAAACATGACGAAGCCACCACCATCCCCGGTATCGGGAGGTCACACCCCCTTGCTTAGCCTCACCAATCAGGATCGAGAACATCGGTTGCGCCGCTCTCAACCAATCACGACCGATCACGTTGTTTCCCCCCCCCCCAACTGCGCCTATAAATACGCCAGTGACTCGGGCAGCTACATCAGTAACCAGTGATCTCACCCGGCTCGGGTCGACCGCCGGGCGGCGTGAAGTCTAGCGGCCTGCCGGCGTCACCAGCCACAGGGGAATACTCCCGCCCACATGCCCGGCGCCTTTTCAGGCGTCGCGAAAGAAGCCTCGGGGAAGGGAAAAATCCCAAAAGCCGATTCCACGCGCCCCCTGCGGGGTCGCTGTGAAGATATTACTGGGCAGCTACATCAGTCGCAGCGAGTTCGCCGCCGAGGAAGGTTCTCCGCACTCGACGGCGTCCCGAGCTGTACCACTGAAGATGTCGACCGCAGTGATCGACGAAACGTCTGGAATTCAAGTTTCCAATGGACCACGGCCAAACAGCCCGGAAGCAGTATATTCTACAAAAATTACTGTAATAAACAAATCATTTGTCGACTCTCACTTAGATAATAGGGGTAAATTCGGGTATGTGCGGTTAGCTCGCGCGCTCGCTATTGCTCAATCACGAATGCCATTGTCCTCGGCCGGCCGGAAAGCGAGCTCCCTAAAAATACCCGAGGTGAGCTTTATCGTCTGAGCAAGACTGGACATGGGATTTGGAGGTTGCTTCCACTTTGCCCCACCAAACGACTACAGGTGGGGCAAATTATACCTGCATAAATTCTTGGTGTACTTGTGCCCACTATGGTTAGTAACTTTGAATTTGGAGGTGTTTTAAAATGAAATAAAAAAATATATCTGCTCTGTTTCCATGTCTCACAAAATTCATGGACTACAATAACGGCAATAAAATGCGCTAGAATCGGAATTCCAAGAGTTTAGTTTTGGTCCATGCCCAGTATGGGACGGACCCAGTGTGTCGCCTATGAATAAAAGTTCACGTTTTTACCTTGTTTAAATTACTTACTAAGTAGCATTAAAGAACAATCATAATTTGATAACTACATACTATTAAGACTTACCATAGAACTTACTATTCAATAAAAATATTAAAAGATTAACATTAATTTTTGCCTTTCCAAACATGTCCATAACTGCACAACCTTCGTATTGTTTTTGTAATAGATCTTGGATATCAATTTCAATAGTTTCCATTTCGACACCCATGAATTTTCCTTTAATGGTAAAGACTCCATTGTGGTTTGTTGGTGTAATATCAAACTGTACATTTTTGAATTGTGAAGGAGAGAGTCCATCTATCTCTAAAAGAACACCCCTCTCTAGTAACTTAGAGCCGGTATATTTCACAGTTAGTTTAGATTTTAACTTCTGAATATCTTTGCCCGATCTTCTCAAGCAGGCATGTACACTTCTGTAAATTAACAATTGTTTTAGAATACGAAGTATGTACTTGAAGTTTGACAAATCACGCAACTATCGCTACTTACTTTTTGCCTGTGTGTAGATTAGCGAGACAAGACTTTATATATTGATCATACGATTTACATTTTTCTTCATAGTATTTTGTTTTTTCTAGTAAACTCTGTTTAGTCCGTGTCAGTGTTGCAAGAGCTCTTCTTTGTGCTTGTCTATATTTGCCTTTATTGCATAAATCCAAAGCGATAGATGTAACTAGTGCCTGATAACCATCTTCACGCGTAACATATCCTTCTTCTTCCAGCATTTGCAAATTCTTGCGTAATTTAGTAATGTGCTCACGCAACGTCATAACTTCATCTGGTCGCGCTTGACCGGAATAGATCCTTCTTTGAATTCTTTCTGCATACTGCTCTTGTTGCGCTTTAGTGGTACCAATACATAACGCTTCTAAAAGATGGTCACCTTAAAACATTCAAAACATTAAAATATTCCAGAAGCTGTAATTGTACAACATAATGTATTTAAAAACTGAGATTTACCATTTAAAAAAGGAATTATTGATACACACAATTCTTTAGTCTTGATAAAAAGTTTGTTTAAATCCGTCATATCATCCGAAGGAGCTTGATACTTGTTCATGAGAGCCAAACAAACTTCTAATCTTGCATTTTCTTCAGTAGTGTTGCCTACTTGCTAAAAAATCAGTATCTTTGAATATACATTTTTACATATTGTATGTATATTTACACAAAGTATATATCATGCTTCCACATGAATGCTTGGGATCATCCTCGTTAGATATATGCCCAGATCCAGATTGGTTTTATACGAATATTTTTTTCTGAATACATCTATATTTTTTTAATTTAGGAAATATGAATGTCGATTTGGAGATTACAAAAATGTTGTAAAGTATGAATGAGTTAACAATTCCCAGAATTGTCCCAGACCATATTACTTTAATCAATTCTCATCTCAAACATTTCGGCCTTGATCTTTTACTAAATATCTCTAAACGGATGCGGTTGGGCAAAGGTGAGTAATGATTTTGGCGTAAGAAGAAATAAGAATTGAATACTAACTGTGTCTATATCTCTAGAGGCCAGTTGTCCTACTGAGGGGACCTCTCCCAAGTCGTCCAACAGTTCGTTAAGCTTATCACGAGGATCGGACGCAATAATATCCTGATATTCGACCAGAAGTGCGTGGGTGTCTACGATTTCCTTGAGAGAACGAATTTCACAAAATTTTAACTTTTAGATATTGTTTGAGAATCTAAATAAAACACAAACAACAACAAAAAACAGCTATTAGTCCAATTAAATGAAACAAATAAGTGGGAAACTTATAATAACAAATGTGGGATCAGTGGGTACTTTGATATTCTGTTTGTAATAGTGTATTTCAAATATAAATCTTAAATGTATCAATTTTCAGTTTCACGCGAATGAGTGAAGTAAGTAATACAATAATTAATTGGGCGCCAAAATTTAAAAGCATCTTCTTATCCCCTTACTCCTCTTATGTCTCCTCATATAAAGAGGGTAAAGAGAGATTGATAACTCTGGTATTGCAAACTATCAAAGGCCACAATAATCGAGATTGCTTAAAAATTGCATTACAAAACCAATGAGTAAGAAATTTCGAATTTAGAAGAAGGCATAAAATATGTTGTCTGACATGAAAATATTTGGAAATAGTAGTTTATGCAACTGTCATATAAGAAGGGGTATTAAAACACGAGAGTCTGTTTGACTCGAGTGTTTTAATACCTTTTTTTTTTTTTTTTTTATCGTGCGGAAATCCCTTCGGATACCCCCCCGCCGGCCAGCGGGGGCGGTTATGTCGGGCTTGCACCGACTAAAACCGCACGCCGTCTCGGGTCTTCAGACGCCGGGGTGTAAGGTTACCCATAGAGCATATCCCTCGCACCCCGGCTGACCCTGGGCCATCTCAGCACTAACAGCATCGCTCATCCTGTCTCCTCTGGAAGCAGAGGAGTACGGAGAGCGATGTGTTCCCGCCACGTTGGGTATTGGCCGACGATCAATGCCAACCCTATGAAGGGGTGAAGGGGAAGCCATTGACCGCCGCCCAGGGTGTACCGGCCGCTCCGATTCCGTTCCCCCCGGACTGCAGCGGGATCGGAATCGGAGCGACACTCGAGGAGGTTACCCAACACACACCCCAGTGTTTTAATACCTAAGTTATATGCAGTTTCATACACTACTTTATCCTCACTCATAGGAAAAATTTAAATTAAACAAAGTACCTAGGTAGGTTACAAGGAAGTAATTTAGCGTGCGCCATTTTTTTCACAGTTCGAACTGCGCATGCGTGCGCCTTTTTTTCATATTCAGCCTAAAACCTTAGACTAGTTTAATGAATAAAAAAGATAGCGGTGTTATAACGGGTTTTATGATACAGTTGGCGATACTATAATAAGTTTTATTTTTAATTTTATGTATATGCGTTTATAAAGTGCGTATGTATAGAATCGTCTTTGAATTCGTAATTCCAAATTTTCGATTTGAGTGTTGATAAAATATGTTATTATACCTGAACAGTAATATAAATGTGTGGATGATGAAGTAAAGTAGCCTCAGTGTACTCATCAACTGCGAAGTATTCTTCAAGTGTAGGACCACGGCAACATCGACGAAATAGTTCCTTCATTTTCTCATGACATTCTACAATGAAAGGATTTAAACAACGGAGATGTCTTGATTCCTCTCCAAACTGATAACCAAAAAGAATAATGAGAGTGCGCTAAAGATACTAATTATATACAGCTAAAGGGGTAATATAATAAGTACAACTTAGCGTATGAAAGTAATCCCTTAGCAATGCAATATATCCCAAAGGATTTTATACACAAGAGGATTTTTGAATAAGCTGATTATATTATGAGACGCGCGTTAGTATCGATATAAACGCGCTTCAAGCAACCGAAGTGGCGAGAAAGGAGTGTGAAGGACACCTGCTGAACTTCGTCTATTATCCATCAGTTGCAACTATAATTTCCAATAGTAATGTTTTGTTTAAAAAATAGACCGATTTGGACGACTTTATAACAGAAAATTGTCCGATCTTTGACCTTTGCCAGAGTATTCTAACAAACTCATAATATACGCATGCTTGGTAAGAAGTATGCATCAAGGTAATAATATACTATGGAAGTATACCATCGTATTACTACAGTTCTTTATTATTACAGTTCCCAGAAATAGTGGCTACAGTTTCAATTTCAATTCAACCGCGAAAATTGTGTATAAAACCATTAAATGTCCGTTTTAATGACTTGAATAGATTCAAGGCATAATCAAAGTCATTAAGCTCAGCCATGGAACAGTTACTGTTGTTGTTGTAACCAAAAAATAACTTACTCCTTTTTTTGCTGCCGAAAAATGAAGTATTTTGGCAACGGAGGCTAAGTTTTTTCGTTGATCCGTTGTAAGTGTAGTGCCGTTTGGTAAGCTGATGATGTGGAATGCATCAGGAGCTACTATAGCGGCATTCAGGAATTGGTAATACACAAGGTTCCCTATTACCTGAAATAAAATTTTTCTTTAAGATAAACAATTGAGGCATTGAAGTTTAATTAGTGTTTTTCTATTCCATACAAAAATAATCACGACGAATACGATGTGTGTGGCGACTAACTTTTGCTTTCTTTAAAGTTATAGAGAAGCAACTCCTTACGTTTGCATATCATTTTTTAAGGTTACACTCTAAGTTAGCATACAAAACTAGAATTCTCCTCGTGACAATGGTGGTTGAAAAGCCACCCAAAACTTCGGAATCAGTGTAAATAATTAAATAACCCTAAGTACATCGCGATAGAATTCGTTAAAATAGTTCTATTTCAATGTGTAAAATCCGCGTTAAGACGAAGTGGTAAGTCCAGAAGCGTAAAAGAGGTGTCTTAGAAACAGTTTTTGGGTATCAAATGCTAAAATAGACCTATATTCTTAGCAATCCATGGACTCTCCGTGCGGGTGCCGGGTCCATCGCGTTGCTGAGTTGGGAACTCGGGACAGTGCCTGGGACTTGCGACCCAAGTGTAGGTTTAGAAGGGGGCCCCTTTTGTTGATGTACATCAACACTCACCTTCACTACCCAAGTTCCCCTCCCTGCCTAACCAAATTTGATACGAACCTACTAGTGCCGCTTTAGACATTCGTCCTAGTAATGAGCTTATTGTAGCTCTCGATAGGCCTAGATCTTTAAGTAGGTTATAGAGAGATTTTGCTGGTATACCTCTCGCTCCCACTTCCAGTGCATACAAATTAACCACGTAACCGTTTTTGATTAATTCGTTTGTGAGATCATAGTATTTATTTTTCTTTATTGTGTGGTCCTTCGGTATATTTGTTTCCCACGGTACAGTAAGTTCCACAAGAACCACATGTTTTAACCTCTTAGAATATAGGAATATGTCAGGTCTAGATGACGAAACCCCAACATCCTCCGGAATTTTATAGTGCTTTTCATACATGTCGATTAGGAGAGTCCAATCTGGGGCAGTATCTAAGATTGAGTAAGGTTTGTTCCTGGATATTATGGATGAACCTTCAGACACAAAGTTGATATGACGTCTGTTAGTAGTCAATCCTTTTTTGGCTCTAGCTACTGCCAGACTCATTGCTTCACGTATGATGAAAAGCACCGTATCGTGGCGGCGTGAGTAATGGCCTCTATCGAGAAGCACCCTACATCCTACTAATATGTGTCTAGCCGTCCCTATTGCCTCACCACAAGTATAACATTGTTTTTCTGTGGCCTTCCCCCACCTTACCAGATTACTCTGGTCTGGGAGTCATCTGAAAGGCGTTAAGATAGAATTTTAACAGGGCCGGCGACCAGTCATAGATCAAGGTGCGCCACTTTAAGGCCATCGGTAAGCAGAACTCTCCCATTGTCAACCATTCATTTTGGATTTCCAAATTCATCGCGTGCACTCGATATTTATCATTTTCGTCTTGTTTTAGAAAGGACTTAAGTATATCCTGGTCCCTTTCTGGCTCTCGTACTCCCAACCCCTCTGTTCGACTGGGCCCCTATTATAAATCGTTTATGGAATAGGAGTCTAGATTCAAGCTCGGACGCGTTATTATCTTTCGGGAGTGCCCTGATTGTCTTGGGATTTACCTAAGATGTGGGCTTTGGTAACTCTAAGGTGTTTATAGAGCTCCGATGGTTTCTTAAGTTTCATCCCAAAATTATTTTGATCCCTAAATAGAGCAGAGGAATCAGCCGAGTGCGCTAGTCCAAGCCACGATTTTAGCGATTTTATGACAGTTGCATCTATTTTCGCCAGTAAGGTTTTACCGAATTCATACACCAGAAAAGGCCAAGTCAGACGTGATGTTAAGTAGTTGTCATATATCCAAGCTTTTTTGATATTGTTTAGTGGTATCTGATCTATCTTATTTAGGTCATTTATAAACGTATCGACAACTTCATCTAAGGATTGTGTGCGTCCTTTATAGTCTATCTTTCTCCCAAGAAATTTAAATGGCACCGATTCAGCGACTATGGAAACTGGTTTACCCCCAATGAAGAGTCCCGGGTCGTAGGATGTAAATTTGGTGTCCGGTCTACCCAGACACAGACAGTGACACTTACTGGGCTTCGTCCTCAGTCCATTTGTCGACGAACAGAACTCATCGACTTCCTTTAATAGTTCCTGACATTGTTTTGGATTACGCGTCAGTATTGCGAGATCGTCAGCAAAAGCTAAGATGGACTCTGAGTATATGTTATTTACTTTAAACCGATAACCCCATTTCTTTTCGTGACGTATTAACTTGGTAATTAAGATATTAATTACTATGTTAAATACTATTGGTGACAAGCAGCATCCCTGAAACAGTCCCACATTATACCGTAATGGTCCTGTGTGTACTTCTTGGAAGCTTATAGCAAATTTTAGCTGCGAGTAATACGACTCGATTATCTCTATGACCACGGGTGGAAAGTTATACCATTGCAACGCGTATACCATAAGGTAATGTGGAATTGAGCCAAATGCATTTTCTAGGTCTATCCAACATACCGTTATCTGTCTTTCGTATTTTCTGGCATCTTTTAAGCTTTCCGCTAACAGACTATTGTGTTCCAGACAACCAGAAATGCCGGGTAAAAACCCTTACTGGTGGTTAGGTCCGAAATACCTATTGTTAATCATAAAATGACACATTTTTGTTTGTAGAATTGAGAAAAATATTTTTGAAATTGTGTTAGTTAGTGCTATCGGTCTAGTATCTTTAGGATGGGTCACTTCATGTTTGATATCCCTACTGCCGTAAAGGTAAAGAAATGTTTTGTATTGTTATACAATTAGAAACACGATTAGAGTGATTTGCCTCAATAGAAAAAAATCGTGAATATCGTAAAAAATCGTAATTTTATTAGAATGAAACAATTTTACGGCGATTGTAAAGAAAAAACAAGTGCAAAATTTATATTTTCATAAACCTTACATCAAATCCCATATGGTAGTACAGATGGTTTTCTCTTAAATAGAAGTTAATTATTTCAATTATATAAAACATATAGTTAGAGCGCTCGCGTGCGAGCTCAGCTCAGTCGGCCGCGGGGCCTCGCCGCGAGTAGACACGTACTGCTTCGTTGCGCTCGCTCGCTCGCTAGTGATTGCATTTTCATGTAAAATGGGCAATAAAAGCCTTAGAGGAAAGAAAATATCCCGTTAGCGGAAAAGAAGGATCGCCCAAAACAATCTATCTCAGTGAGTATCAACGTACCACATAATTACATTTAATATTTTCCTAGTGCTAGTAGGAATGCTAATAAAGGTCACCGTACACTTAACCGGGTACCGGTATCGACATTATCTTGTCTCGATACCATTTATTGTTTTCTTAGTATGAGTATGAGTATGAATGCTAATAAGAGTCACCGTACACTTGACCGGGTATCGGCATTGTCTTGTATCGATACCATTTTTTTTTTCTCAGTATGAGTGGGAATGACAAGACCATCTTCACATTATAAGAAAATTACCGTGACACGTATTAGATCTATTGAAAAAGTTTAATATATATAAAATAATAGTTAGTGGTAGTAGATTTTTACACCAAATATTTCTGGTTCCTGGACCCGTCAGGAACGGTGGGAACCAGAAAAAGTGGGAGTCAAGACCAACCCTTCACGAAGGATAGTTGAGAAGATGACGTTTCTAGATTAGAATTCTTGTGTCTTATCGGACATCATAAATATTTTCTTGTAATGTGCACGGTCTCATACAACCACCAATTATTAGTACATACATAGTTATTAGTACTGTAGTGTTCCGACCTCGTTCGAGCACTACAGTTCGTTTACCTGGCCATCATGTGTCAGAGATTAAAAATAAATTGTTTTGATTTGAATTAAGTTTAGGGAAGAAAAACAATTGCTTGGCGGACAAGCTGCTGACAGCGGGCGACCGGGTGCTCCGGCCCTGTCCGAAGAGAAGTTCCAAGTATACCGATTGTAGGCTCAATCCTTGAGCAGAATCCGCGATTCCCTACAGTTCGTTTTAAATATAAATATATTCGTGTAAAACCTCCATAAACTCGATATAGGAAGCTTTTTGTGCAAATAAATGCCAATACAAATATTAATTCTTGTGTTTTTATCATTTCGTTGGCACGAGGTATTGTGGCGTCAGCCCCCGACGCTACAGGTGGTGGAGGAACGCCGGTTTCCACAGGAGTTGGTGGAGCGCCAGTTTCCACAGGATTTGGAAGCGCCAACGTGCTGCAGTGTGCAGTGGATTGATCGATCCCGTACCGTAAGAAGGAAGACGTCGTGCGACATTGGAGCGACGCAATTATCAGTATCGTATTATTTTATGTGCTTTTATGTGCCCAACTAGAAGATGGCTGAGACAAAGGGGTGCAATGGCTATGATGGTGGCTTGTTCCTGAGTTTTGCAAGAGATTTCAATGTTATTTTCGCCATTGATAGGTGTCTGCGGGTCAATAGGGCCAATAAGGACTATAAGTCTTATTAGAATTATAATCCATGTAGTAAATAATGTGTTGTGTAATATGTGTTATTAATATGGTGTTTTTCTGTTTATTCTATGTGGTGCGCTGTCGAAGTTAAATAGTTTTTTTTTGTTATATTCACGATGTTCTAGCGTAGGGATTAGGTAATTATTTTTTCGTCTAATGTTGAGAGTGGAGATCTAAACTTCGTAAGAGAGTCAAATCGCTATGGACATGGGTGCCTGCGATGGTTGAAAGTGGGTTTTCACCAGACTCCTATTATGGGGCGAAGTTCTCTTTCTCTTTAATGTTGATTAAAAAGTAATTTAGTAATTCGTAGGCGATGTAAGAGTTTTATAATTACATATGCATAATGTGTAAGGATAAGTCACTTTATGTCATCTTTTGTTTATTAGTTAGGTAGGTCGTAAAAGTACTCTGTACTTTAAGTCCCTTCAGGACAAACCTTAAAATGTGTCGACAAGAGACACCAAATTTATTTATTTAGATAGGCCGATTGTGGCCAGGCTTCTTTTATTCTGGTTTTTTGCCTGGCCAAGAATGAAGCAATTTTTTTTGTTCGTGTTTTTCAGTATTTATTACAGCTTAATTGCTATAAGTTGAGATTCTACTAACGATTACTAATTATTACAAAGATTGCTTCGTTATTCCCATTGTAAGGGACAGTTAGCATATTTTTTTTTTGTGTCCCAGATTAGTTTACCTAGGGCTTTAGCTTAGCTGTCACATGACATGGCCATGGGGCGTGGCTGGATGTAGTGTTCCGACCTCGTTCGAGCACTATAGTTCGTTTACCTGGCCTGGCCATCATGTGTCAGAGATTAAAAATAAATTGTTTTTGATTTGAATTAAGTTTAGGGAAGAAAAACAATTGCTTGGCGGACAAGCTGCTGACAGCGGGCGACCGGGTGCTCCGGCCTCGACCCGCTGTCCGAAGAGAAGTTCCAAGTATACTGATTGTAGGCTCAATCCTTGAGCAGAATCCGCGATTCCCTACAGTTCGTTTTAAACATAAATATATTCGTGTAAAACCTCCCTAAACTCGATATAGGAAGCTTTTTGTGCAAATAAATGCCAATATAATTATTAATTCTTGTGTTTTTATCATTTCGTTGACACGAGGTATTGTGGCGTCAGCCCCCGACGCTACAGTACATACACCATAGTAATTAAATAATCATTGAGAGATTTGTAATATGCCTTTTTACGTCCACGTACCTTTCAGGTCCATAGATAATATTGACTGTGAACTTGTCATCTTCCTGAAGATACATCGAACTTTGAGGAAATTAGTGGCAGGAGAATAGTGGACATCGGCTATTTTTTGAAACAATTAAAAAAAATAGAGCATGAATTTGTATATATATGCAACTACAGTCATTTAAATTTACTACGGGAAAGGAGTACGGGTCAAAAATCTACTGCAAATCACTAACTATTATTTTATATATATTAAACTTTTTCAATAGATCTAATAAGTGTCACTTTATTTTGGAACTCTCTTTTACGTTTTAGAAAAAATTGAAATTAAAGCATTAAAATAAATAAATAACTTAGATTTTTTAGTCCGCTGTACCTACATTGGTTTGTATGAAATTGAACCCAAAACTTGTGGCAATCAACTGACTTTCGACGACTTGCGGAAGACAAGAATTTTCCTGGATGCATTCACATTATAAGAAATATCTGATCAGACATTTCTAATCGGACACAACAAATTTTCTTAGTGTTAAGATGGTCTAATTGATTTCATTTCAAAAAAAAAAGGTAAGAATTACTTTTCTTTTGTAAATTACATACTTATAATACATATAGAAATGTGTGTCAAAGACCAGAAACAAATATCTGTGGTCCACACAAATATTTGGTCCCAGCGGGAATCGTACCCGTAACCTCCTGCATCGAAAGCTGGCGCTCGCCCCACCACGTTACAGAGGCTGTTACGTACGTACAAATATACGGTGATCATTTCACTTCTACTCATACTGGTGAAAAAGAAATAGGTATCGATACATAACAAAACCGATATTACCGATAGCCGGTCAAATGTACGTGGACCCTCAATTTCACGTCAACTCATCATACAGATGAAAAAAAAAATTGGTATTCGTAAAAGACAATACCGATAGCCGGTCAAGAGTACGGTGACCCTTATGGTCCGCGAACATAAAGCGCGGGGTGAAGATGGTTGCCCCGCGCATGCTCCTGCCGCACTTCATACCTCACCCCCTCACAAACGCGATGCGCGTGTTCCCACTTCATTTTAACTTCCGACAATATCATATATTAGTTAACCACACTATTAGTGATATGGAAGCTAGATGAGGACTAGAACTAGACATGTGAGAAGATAAGTTGTAAGTGTAAGTGTACTCAAATGTACGCTGATAAAAAAATCAAATAAAAAGCAAAGGAAACTTTTACAAATAAACAAGCCCATTTTGATCAATTGGCTGATGACTATTACTTGGTGCCCATATATTTTCTTCTTTATTAGTGATGCTTAATCTGAGTTTAACTGAGAGAGTATACATTACCTTTAAAATATCTTTTTCAGGTGTATGAGGAAATTTTGAAGTAAGAGCCCTGTGCAAAACTCGTGCCATGTATGTGATACAAAATGGTAGGAGTTCAGTAGAATTAATGATTTCATCCAAAAACAGATTAACTATAGTTTTTAATTGCGTGAGAGCTTTTTCTAAACGCGTCTTTACTTCTGGATATGTTAACGCCTCTTCTTGGTTCACAGTGTAGGGTAATTTCCTAAAAATAATGTATAGTTTATTTGTCTATTAGGATTCTACTGCTGATCATTCATATTGTGTTATATATTTCATCACAAAGATTTCAGTCAAATTTCGTGATTTTTTAAGATTTGTAGGCTGGTTCGATCATGATCACGATCATGCTTAAAATTATTACTGCAAATTGAAAAATTAAATCAATCTATACATTTGATATTATACTCACGATATCTGACCCGTTCTCATTTCTGTCTCATTCCTCCAAGCTTTATAAATCTCCACTGGTCCTGTTTCTATATTCAGGTCTTTATCTTTTAACATGTTATTAACAAGAGGACCAATTATAGTTTGCAGACTATTTAATCCAGACAACTGTCTTGATAAACTCACAGCCATTTTTAGTACCAATGGTGTTGACGCAATTATATCCGATGGCTTTACAACTTTACAGCTTATTTCTTCTTCTAAAGTAAATCTGAACAGTTTCAATAATAAATATTCATCTCTAGCATACGCTCCATAATTGTACAAACTAAATATTACATTTTGTAGGAAAACATTCGTTTTATTTTGCGGAATACAGAATAAGAGTTTAGATAAGTAAGTTGGGTTTGTTTGTAGCTCATAAAAAAGATGCTGATATCCATCTAAAAGTCTTTTGCATTCCTTAGTAAGTGACTTTAATCCTTTTACTGCTGTTGAAACTGTCATCAAAGACCCTTTACCATCAGTATGTTTTTCCAATACCAACTTTGTCATGGAATTATGCTTAACCAAGTTATTCAATTTCAACCCATGAGCAGCTACTTCCTGTAAAGCTATACGATTTTGAACAAGCAATCCTATTTTCAGATCCATATCATCTAATTGCTTAGAGAGTTCTTGGTTCTTTCTAATGGACTGTACTACTTCAGACTTCAGTGATTGTAATTCAATTTCACGGTCATAATCTTCAGTCGAAAAATCTAGCATTGGTATAAATTTCTTAACCACTTTCAGTGGTGGATTAGAGGAGTGGAACAATGATGTGAATGCTTCGCGAGCACGTCTACCTCTCCAAAGCGCCTGAATTTTGATTATTTTGTGTTCCTATAAACAGAACATTAAATATGTTTAATTATAAAAATCAGACATTTACTTTGGAAAGAAATAAAGCTTTAAAAATAATACCTGAATTTTATACCATGCCATTGGATTTTCTTTTCTTTCGCGTTTCAATTTGGCTTCTATAGTTTTCATCTTTATTAAAGTAGCATATTTTTTTTCAATAATAGTTTTCCTCCACCATGCTTGTATTTTTATAATATGGTCCACATTATCTTCAAAGAACTTAAATCGATTGTTAATCATTGTCCTTATTAAATACCCTTTGCAATAAGCTTGAAGTTTAGTGATTGAGTTCTCCAAAACCGTTTGCATGTATTTATTGACATGATGTTTATTTGTTTTCTCAATAATAGCTTTAACATCCCTTCTAGTTAAATAACGAGCATAGGGAACAAAATCTTTAGGTGTAGTCCAACTGTATGCATATGATTCAACATCAATATATACTGTATTGCCTGCATTTGTGTGGCACACAATCCAAGGGCAAATATTATGCCCTCTCTTTTTTAATGCTTTAGAAAACATTTGAAAATAAACATCTTTACAAGAACTCTCAATTATGTTAGCGGTCGTTAGAACAGGATGTAAAAGAGCATTCCAAAATTCGTTGGAGTCTTTTTTCAAGACAGCTAGGTTTAGCTGAACTAATGATTCAGTGAGTTCTTTAACATTACGTGATTCCGCATTAACTTCGTTTATGGCTTGAACAATGTCATCAAACCAAAGGTTTTGCGATTCTTTTTGAACCAAAACTTTTTTCAACATGCGCAAATAAAGATGACTCTCCTCTTTTTGTAAACATGTAGATAATTTAAGACAGGAGTGCTTTAATAGTATCATTAAAGTATCCGCATCCTCGTCAATCACTGCTTTATTTATGTGTTCTATTAAGGTAATTACTAGAAGAAACGATTTTCAATATTACTATATTTCTATACTGATTAAATATATACATACATTTAGTCACGCCTCTTTCCCACTGGGGTAGCCAGACACAACTTCTTTCCATTTGCTACGATCCTGGCATACGCCTTTTGCTTCTTCCTCTTTCATAATTGTTTTCATACATGCCCACCAGTTACGGGTACTTCTGATCTGGCCTTTCATCAAAACGTCTTTGATTTGATTGGCATATATACGCCAAGTCGACCATTACCGGGTTACCCAGTAGCCCTCGCCTCATAAATCTGTTTCGTTAATATGCTTTAACCATCTAAGCATCCCTTCCCCTATCTTGGTCACTACATCTTCTACCATACCACATTCCCTTACCACGCTGTTCCTCACTCAGTCCATCAGGTTCACTCAAGCTATATTTCTCCTTCCACAGCATTCAGTTTACTTTCATGTTCCTTTTGCCACACTTGATATTGATTAAATACATAATATAAAGGCCTAGTTACTTACATTCCTCATTGTCATCATCTTTTATGTTCACCATATCAATGGAGTCTCTGATATCATCTAATGTTAATAAGGGACATGCACACTGCTCTCGAACTTTCACTTCCAGTGCAGTCGCTAAGGCAGCTAAGTATCGACGCCGACAATGTGGTCGCAAACCATCAAGGTGTACTTGTTTTGAATTAAGGGTATTCCATACTGCTATATCATCACCCCTGTCAACTGCTTCAGAGACACTGGCTATTGCCAGCAAATAAGAAACTGACGCTGCTATTTCACTCTCATTTAGATTCTTTTCTAATTCATATTTCTCTAATTTCATTTCTTCATATAAAAGAGGGATCGCATACTTATGTACTTTAAAGCTTAATTCTAAGTGAGGATTATTCAAAGCATTAAATAAATCATCAGGTGCTCCCTCATCTAAAGCTTTGTTAACATTGTTTATAGCCACTTTGTGGTCTATATGTTCTAAAGACTTACGGTTGCCCTCATTGACAATATTTTGAAATATTTTATGCCAATTTGTAACACTCTCTACATCACCATCTTTATTGCATTCATTTATTTCTTTAACAACATCACAGTAGAAGTCTACATTTTCTGTTTTGTAATCCTTGATCTTAACCCAGTCTTCATTGAATATTTTATTTATAGCATTGACATCTCCATTTTGAGAAGATGAACATAACTTTTTCCATAAATATTTATAATTGACAGCAGTTATGTGCCCTTGAATTTCTACAAGTGTTAGTAATTCATCATATTCATCTGGGATGTAGCTGTCATTAAGAGAGTGATTATGAGCAGCTTGCATTTTCTCAAATTTTGCAGATTTCAAAACTCTTTTGTACTCGTCTATTAACCTATTTTGGACATATTTTAACTGCAGTTTTGGATTGAGTATAAGAGATGTAATGGGTTTATCATTATCTAGGAGACTATTTAGCTCGACAATAGCGTTATGTAAAATAGAATCATCATCGTCACTATTATTTTTTGATAAAATACCTCCAATTTTCTGGAACATTGGAAGTGGATGGGCACATTTTTGTAAGTCTTTCGAGACAGAGTCTAATTCTTCATCTAATTGAAACAAAAAGCGCCACAGTTTTATATATGATATGATATAATTATTCATTTGGAAAGTAAATAAATAAATAAACATGAAGCTTACCAGTAAATATAACTTTCCCAAATACATCATGTATAAGTGGAGCTTTACCGAGTTTAAACAAATGAGAGCTAAGGGCGTGTATACAGTATATTACTCGTGGCATATTTTTGTTGTCATAAATATCTGTAGTTTCTGGCTGAAATGTCTGGAAAAAAAAAGGACAACTTTGAATTTCAATTCTGTTCAATTCAATTTCAAATCGCCGAAATGTATGTACGCGTATAACTTCTGAACGATCGCCCCAAATAGGATAATTCTTTTTGAAGTGAAAACTTCTTTAGCGGCGTTGTGCACTTTTTTTGTAATGGATAAAAATCGTTAAACTCACGTCAGGACACGTGCAGCTCACGTGTCCTGATTCGAAAATTCGTAAGACGTTTGCAGACAAATATAGAAGCTCTAATTTCACACTGTACTTAACAGCCTTGGTGCGCGTTCGTCTAATGAGTGGTCGTTGACTTCGTCAAGACTGAGATCGATTCCGACCGAGGCCCAAGAAACACTTTTTGCCATCATATAACATTTTGTAATATTTATTCTATTTTGTGCCATAAATCTATTGATAAAAAATGGAAATTAAACAAAGTGCATCTATTAATGAAAGTGACGAAGAAAAAGCGAGAAAATGAGTGAGTACTTTATAAATATATTGGCAATTATGGTTCTGGTAATAATGATGGTGAAGTCGTTGAAATTATGGATGGAAGTTGATGACGGTGGCACTAACGGCAAACGTCCACCTTTCCATCCCTCAGTATGTACCTCCTGTAGTTGTTCGTCTTTTCCCCAGGTTTCCCCAAAGAGTTCATCGAAACGCAGTCAGTTTACGCACGCTTCCCGGTCCACGTGCGGTGATGTAAATCCTGAAAGAAGCATCCTTGCAGCTCTACCCTTCCACAAGGCGTCACGCTCAGAGGTACCAAGTACTGTCCGCGCATACCACTCTGTGTTAGCCAGGGCTAACGGGGACAGCCCTTTATCGCATTTTATGACCTCTCTATGCATCACACTGTCCGCCTTCGATAGGAAATATTACCTAAGACTGCACACCTCGCGGTTATGCATTGCCTTGGCACTGAGAAGTCCTCGACTATCACACTTTCGCGGGATGTACAGTCTCATAACCGAAGACTTCGGGTGGAGCATTCTATGGAGTCATAGTTGCGCGGACTCTTCTGTCCAGGGAGTCTAGTTCGGTCTGAGACCACTTGAGCACCCCGAATGTGTACAACAAGACAGGCATCACCCAGCCGTTGAACGCCCGTGCCTTATTCACGCCAGATAAAAGGCTGTTACACACTTTTACCAGACGCTCACAAAACACGGCGCACGCCGCACTTTTGTCAACGCCAAGCTCCATACCGATGCCACTGCTGAAATCAGAAGTGATACCCAGCAGCCGCATCATGCCTGCAGCGTGTGGAGCAAACAACTTGAGGTCATCCATGTAGAACAGGTGAGATACCCTCGGACCATCTCTCCGTAGCTGAAAGTCCGTCCTTGACTCCTCCAGCAATGTGCTTAAAGGATTCAAGGACAGAAAAAAACCACAGTGGACTCTGAGTCGCTCTGAAAAATACCCCTCTTCACCTTTATTCGGTGTTCCGCATCCGACAGTCGCACCCTAGATAGACTAAGCATTATACTCCATTGCTCCGTACAGGCACCGACGAAGTCTCGAACTGTATGATCAATTTTATACAGCTCGAGGACTCTCTTCAGCCATGTATGGGGGACCGAGTCGAATGCTTCCTTGTAGTCTATCCAGGTGGCGGAGAAATTACGTAGGTAGCGTTTGACCTTCTGGCTAACTACCGCGTCGATTAGGAGTTCCACGACTACCACGTCTACATCCGTTCTGGACATTACCGAGTATGGTACAGTTATTTATATGGCTCGCTATTTTTGCCTCCAGAATAGATGTCAGTGCATTTTAGGTGGTAGGAAGTCACGTTAGCGGTCGGTATTGTGATGGGTCCGTGGTACACTCAGACTTAGGAACCAAATGAGTGATCGCAGTAGTGAGGAAGTTGGCGAGTTCTTTCGTGGCTAGGGCTTCCTGGGATTGTATTGCAAGAGTGTCATGGGAAGCCCGGAAACTCTTCAGTTAGTAGTTCTGCAGTCCGTCGCTCCCTAGAGATTCCCAGTCCGAAGCTTTAGCAACTGCTACGCGAACGTCGTCCTGGCTGATAGTTACCGGGCTCATTGGCGGCATCTGCACACATGAATCTTAGATGACCTACATCCAGGAACCCTCCACATGCTCTACAGGTCGTGACCACATATTGCGCCTAAAAAGCAACCAGTTCCCGCCCGTCAGGACATTTAGTTGCGGCCTTGACCCCAGGTGATCTCTCATCACTCTCTCCCTCTGATCACTCATGAAGAGGCGATTCTGGTGGTATCTTTCCACTCGCTGTGAGTACCGCCGGATTCGATTGCTGCAAGCTGCCACCTTCTGTTTCAGGGTGTCAATACGGTCCGTCAGTTGCTCAGTACAAACCCCGAAATAGCTTTTTTACGAACCGCAAGATTCTCGGTCTGATGTGACCTGCCCTAAAACTAATCATTTTGCCGACGAGGACCCTCGTCTCAGCGATACGATGTTTAATCCTGCCCTTCCAGGCTGGTTCAGCGTCTCTCACACGTCGAGCATCAGCAGTTACCACCAATTTTTTTTTTTTTTTATATCGTGCGGAAATCCCTTCGGATACCCCCCCGCCGGCCAGCGGGGGCGGTTATGTCGGGCTTGCACCGACTAAAACCGCACGCCGTCTCGGGTCTTCAGACGCCGGGGTGTAAGGTTACCCATAGAGCATATCCCTCGCACCCCGGCTGACCCTGGGCCATCTCACCACTAACAGCATCGCTCATCCTGTCTCCTCTGAAAGCAGAGGAGTACGGAGAGCGATGTGTTCCCGCCACGTTGGGTATTGGCCGACGATCAATGCCAACCCTATGAAGGGGTGAAGGGGAAGCCATTGACCGCCGCCCAGCCGATTTGGCTGAAGCCTGGCACCGATAAACTGGCATACTGCCATTGCGGCACCAAACAGAATTGAATTCGTATCACTGAGGCTGCTGCTAGTTAACAGCCTCAGCGACAGCCAGATTTTGGTGGCTCAGAGCAATTCTGGGAATCTGAAACCTCCTTTAAGGTGTTACACGCACCTCCAGAATCACCTCCTCTAGAATTCTCCCGATTCGCTCTATATCCTGGGAAACTGCTGCCTCCCCCCTCCGTGAACAGCCAAAGGTAGAGTTGCGGTGTCCATTGCAGCATCGACACTTAGGTTCTGTACTGATGCGATAGACACTCGTCCTTGAGCTGGTGCAAGTGGAGGGGCTGGAACAGCCTCACGTTTCAGTTGTTCGAGTTCATTTGAACTAAAGGTGTTGAGCGCAGCAAAAATCAAACTCGATCAGCCAGGTTTTGATCCGTGATGTGGGTCAATGTCGGCTTCAGAGATTGGAAGTTACGAAGCAGTCATGCTCGCCGCCCAAAGCCACCAGTTCTCCTCCAATCGACCTAAAGTGGGCGCGCATGATATTGGCATTTTGTAGTCGTTTCCATCTCATGCGCCGTCCTCCACCGGGAGCAGATGCCTGTTGCAGGGCCCTTACAGACTCTGCAGTCGCCAATGTGGCGATGATGGTGGGGGTTCGACCCAGAGAGGTGCCCGTGCCGTGTCAGGTCTTTTTTTTTTTTTTTACGTGCGGATATCCCCGTGTCAGGTCTTGGTCTATATCCTTTTAAATTGTGAGTCATCTTTGGGCCTTGTAAACTGAGGTGCAAATGGTCACACCTGCAGAAGACAATTTTACCCCCGGAGAGACGCCTGGACCTCTGAGTGGACTGTTAGCGACCCAGCACCCCAGGTTTAGGCACCCTGGGCCATGCAGCCGCTCGGCACGGTGCTTTTCACCTTCGGCTAGTGCGGATGAAACAACTATCTCATATTAGTTGTTCTACCCGTGGGTGATGGGTTCACCACACTATTATTATTATTATCATCATATAATGTCTATTTGCCTCTATAGAATGCACTCGTGTGCATTCTATAGAGGCAAATAGACATTGTATGTACAGCATATTGGTAAGAAACTGCAACTACTAACTATATTACAGGCAGCATTCCCTTAATATTTAAAAAACTTGTTTTATCAGTTTCTACATAAACAGAGCATACCAATCTATTTCACTAAACAGTACATCTCTGCCTCATCATTGGGGATATACTGGTGTGAATACCTATATAAAAGATGCACTATAAGAATGCCCTTGCACATGGCACTTATTATGATTATTATCATCATATGTCTATTTGCCTCTATAGAATGCAGTCGTGTGCATTCTATAGAGGCAAATAGACATTCTATGTACAGCATATTGGTAAGAAACTGCAACTACTAACTATATTACAGGCAGCATTCCCTTAATATTTAAAAAACTTGTTTTATCAGTTTGTACATAAACAGAGCATACCAATCTATTTCACTAAACAGTACATCTCTGCCTCCTCTTTGGGGATATACTGGTGTGAATACCTATATAAAAGATGCACTATAAGAATGCCCTTGCACATGGCACTTACCACAGGAAGTTCTGTCTTCTTTAAAACTTGTAGAAATTTATTGATGTTATCAGTGTGTTTAAATTGCAATCCCATAATCTGAAATTGACAATGAAACAAATAGTTTTTATTTATATAGGTATTTCTAATGACTACTATGCCCTACAAATATTCTTGTTAAAAGTCCAGTTACATTAAATGCTTAGAAGTGGGTTCACATTTGTATTGTTTCCGAGTTTGGATCCACAATGTCTTACTCAAGATTCAGAAAAATTAAAATAAGTTTAAAACTTTAGTCTTTTTGCTTTTAAACATAAGTAACCCTAAGTAAGAACACTTATATAATTTGATCAAGAAAAACCATTCCCGAAAAAGTGTATATGTGTGTATTCTGAGGACAAATACATATTTGTCCTCAGAATATACACATCATTGACATCATTATATTATACATTCTGACCAGATTTGCGTAGTAGAGTAGTTTTCATTTTAAAAGATAAATTTAGAAAATATCTAAATTATCAATGATTAGTCGCATGCAGAATTGCATATACAATTCAAGCAAAAAAGAATAAAAATGGCCAAGTGCGTGTTGGACTCCCGCACAAAGGGTTCTGTACCATTATTTATCTGTTACCGTTATTTACCTGTTGCCGTTATTTACCTGTTGCCATTATTTACCTGTTGCCATTATTAATATCAAGCAAAAACATATTAAAAAAACACTTAACACACAAAAAACACAAAATTATTATTTATTTTCAAAGTGACTACTGTTCTATGAATATTTCAAGCGTCTAGCTCTTGCCATTAAAAAACCGAACAGCAATATTATGTTTGTTCTATGGGCGCCCCCTTAAATATTTATTTTGTTTTTTCTTGTATTTGTTGTTATAGTGGCAACAGAAGTAGGTACATCATCTGTGACGTTTCAACGGCTTGGTGACAGACAGACAGTGGAGCCTTAGTAATGTCCCATTTTACACTTTGGGTATGAAACCGCGAAAAGCGTGTTATGCACACGCGTTTCAGGGTTCCATACCCAGGTATACCTACTGTCTACTTTAAATAATATTAAGTATGTACATACTTAAAACAATTTTAGTTTGTATTTATGGTAATGTGGCACCTACAGCCAGTATTTTCAACTTTTCGTAAATTTTGAAATGAAATTCAAGTTATTATTTCTCACCTTGTAACGCTTTTGATCAATATCATAAATCTTGTTGATGGGCAGTAAATCAGGGGAAATAAAGTTACCAAGTTTTGCCAAGTAGACACCATTTCGTAAACATTCTTCAAACTCAGTGGCCGGCGGCAACTTTTCTTTCAAACAGGCTTCCAACCAAGTCTTGGCTTCTTCTAACCGACAAAGGTATTCATATGCGATTGTTCTTTGTCTTATGATGTCCATTTCTAACCCTGTCTTACGAATATCAGAGTCACCTACGTTTGTAAAACATAACAGAATAATTTTATTACTCTAGAATAAAATAAAAAAGTAAAACAATGAAGTTTACTGATATCTACTTACAGTCGTCAATTTTCCCAATATGTACTTCTTCAGAATCCTTTCCCATTTTGAAGGATAATTATTTGTTTTTCCTAACACTAATAATAACATTTATACTAGAATTATGTTTCTCTCTTTCAAGATAGCAAATAATCACACGAATGAATTCAAACTTTCAAAACAAAACGAACGGGGAAAGAAACTGGGATCCACCGGGACAGTCGCAGTCGGTTTCGGTTAATATTTGATTTGAAGCTGTTGAAGTTTGACAGGAAGCAAGCCATTGCCAATTGCCATATGTAAAAATGAAAGAGCAACAGGGAGTAGCAATGGTAGGGTTAACTTGTGTTATGCTTCAGTGCCCGGCACGAAGAAATTATTCTGCCGTTTTCGGCGGGGGTAGTAGTAGTAGTATCTCTTTATTGTACACCAATAATAAGATAAAAAGAAATACAAATATTCCATTAAAGTATATACAATTGGCGGCCTTATCGCACCACTGTAACAATCTCTTTCTCTTACAGGCAACCATTGGATGGAGATAAAAAGTCAGAATTTTTAGATTCGTATGAATCATAAACGTACCTATAGTACTAAACAAGATTATTACGAAGTTATTATGTATAGTCTTAGGAATCTTATAGGAATTTCATATAGTCGCATATACCGTCGCTAGTCACCTACTATACAGACAGGACTAAAGGGAACGCGGGTGCAAGGCATCTTCCCGGTGTTAAATAGGTACTCTAAGGAACGAGTCCACTTCGACATATTATATTTGTTTTAAGTTAATTGATCTTGAAATGTGTGATAAGATGATGGATATTATAGAAATGTGGGACATTCGGGACTCATTTGATTTGACATTATGCGGAACTATTTTATATTATTGAAATGCGCTACTACACCCAGTGATGCTTATCAGTTCCCCCGAATATGGGAGAGTGGGCCGCCCTAGTTTTACTCTCATTGCAATTCTTTGGGTAAAACGTGATAACCTGACCACGCAGTTCAGTGTCGATTTTATCGCAGTTTATTTAAGAGAAATTCACTCTTAAAATCGGTTGTCTGTCAAGTCGGTTTACTGATGATAGTTGTGTTAAGGATTATACCTACTAATCATATATAAAGATAATTTTAATCCAGTCATGACAACACTAATAATCTATGACAATACTCGCTAGTCTCTGTCACTCTGTTTCTATGTAAAATGGTAAAACGTGTGTTCATATTGTGTTCCATAAAAAGTGCTTAAATACATATTAATACAAGTAATATTGAGTCTAATTTAAAAACAATTAACCAATAGGTTATGGGGCCAGACACTCTAGACTCAATAAAATCGACTTAATAAAAAGCTACGTAAGAGGACGCGACATAATGGCCGCCGACAAGGAAGAAATTTCAATAGAAAAACTCAAAGACATGGAAAGTTTTCACTTATGGAAATTTGAAATACTAGTGTACTTAAAGGCTAAGAGCTGTTATGAAGTTATTTCCGGCGAAGTAAAGGAAAGTGATCCTGGATTTGCAGTGAAAGACGCAGTAGCCGCCAAGGTCATATTAACGACAGTTGAAAGAAAATTAAAACTACAAATTATGCATTGTACGAGTTCTAAAGAAATGTATGAAAAATTATGTCAAATATTCGAAGGTGAGGAATGCAGAAACAAAGAAAGTCTTCTTCAAAACTTCTTCAGCTACAACAATAACAAAAGTGAGAATATCGAACAAATAACAACAGAAATACAGAACATTGCATACCGATTGGCAAAATTAGGGCATAAAATAGATGACATAATGATTATATCGAAAATACTGTCGTGCTTACCTGAGAAATATAAATATTTTGCAACAGCCTGGGATTCCACGGAAGAAAATAAAAAAACTTTGTCAAATTTAATAAATAGACTTTTACTAGAAGAACAAAGACAAGGAAGTGAGTGTGACAAGAAAGTACTAGCCTTTAAAACCACTGAAAAAAAGATAAAATGTTTCAAATGTTCAAAATTTGGTCACATTGCCAAAAATTGCAAAGAAAAAGACACAAATGTGAAAGCCTGTGGTATATGTAAGAAAACAAACCATGCTGAAGACAAGTGTTTCTTCAGAAATAAAAACAAAATCCAAAATAATAAAAATGTGGCATTAGTTACTGAGAATAACATAACAGTGAAAGAAAAAGTCTTTGTTATTGATTCAGGCTCATCGAAACATATGACAAAGGATAAGAAGATACTTAGCAATTATAAAAGTGAACAATCTATTGTTGGAGTAGCAAAGAAAAATGAAGGAATGATATCCGAAGGAAAAGGAAATGTGGTACTGGAAAAATGCACTCTAATGAATACAATGTATGTACCTAACCTAACACAAAATCTTTTGTCTGTGGGACAAGCTACTAAAAATGGATGTGATGTGTTGTTCACTAAAGACAAAGTGACTATTGGAAAAGATTCAGAAATCGTTTTAGAAGGAAAAAGAGAAGAAAATGGCTTATATACAATAAAAATGAAGCCAAGTGCTGAAAATGTTGCTTTAATGGCACAGCAAGGTAACTGGCATGAAAGACTGGGACACGCAAGTAAAAACGTTATGTTAAAATTGTCAAAAATGGCTGATGGTTTTAAAATTACAGAAAGTGAGATAAAAAGACTTGAGGAAACATGCGAAGTGTGTATTGAGGCAAAACAGCACAGATTACCTTTTAATAAAACAAGAGATAGAGCTACTAGAGTATTACAAATTATACATAGTGATGTTTGTGGTCCTATAGAACACAAAACTTGGGATCGACAGCGATATGTTCTGTCTATCATTGATGACTACAGTAACTTTACTAAAATTTATCTAATGGAAACTAAATCGGAGACACCACAATATCTCAAAGATTACATTAATGAAGCCGAGAGGGAGTTGAATGAAAAAGTCTCTATTCTAAGATGTGATAATGGTGGAGAATACACAGGAAATGAATTTAAAACATGGTGTCAAAGAAGAGGAATTAAAATTGATTATACAACTCACTACAGTCCGCAATTAAATGGAAAAGCTGAAAGGTTTAATCGGACATTGTTTGAAAAGGTAAGAGCTTTATTGTTTGAACATAAATTAAATGAAGAAATGTGGGGAGAAGCAGCGCGTACAGCTGTATACCTAATAAACAGATTACCAACCACTGATAAAGAAATAACACCCTATGAAGCATGGACGAAGAAACGGCCAAATCTGTCAAATATACAAACTTTTGGCTGTGATGCCTATGCAAAGAGATTGGGATATCTAAAAAAGTTGGAATCAAGAACGAAATGTCTTAAAATGGTAGGATATGCTCCTACAGGATATCGCTTATGGTGTCCTACAAGAAGAAAAATAATAATAGAAAGAGACGTCATCTTTAAGAAAAAAGAAACATCTGGAAGACAACTAAATATCAGATTAGAAACAGAAGAAGAAGAAATAATAGAAAATACAGAAAATGAAGAAAGAATAGAAACTACAGAAAATGAAGAAAGAATAGAAACTACAGAAAATGAAGAAAGAATAGAAACTACAGAAAATGAAAAAAGAATAGAAATTACAGAATATGAAGAAAGAAGCGAATCTACTGAAAATGAAGAAAGAAGACAAAGACAAACCACAGAAGATGAAAGAAATAAATTACAACTAGAAAAGAGAAAAAGAGGAACAAGAATATTGAATGTACCTAAGAAGTTTGATGACTATGTGTTACTTACTTACAATGATGTAACTACTGGGCCAGAAAAAGGACACTGGAAACGAGCTATAAATTCGGAGAAGGAGTCTCTAAAGAAAAACAATACATGGGAAATTGTAGATAAGAAAGAAGCAGAAGGAAGTAAAATATTAAGCAACAAGTGGGTCTTCAGAATCAAAGATGATGGGACACACAAGGCAAGACTTGTAGTACGTGGATTCGAGCAAGGTGGAGTAGATTTTGAAGAAATTTACAGTCCTGTAGTTGGTCAATCCGCTCTGAGAAGTTTGTTTGCCATTGCTGCATCTAATGATTATGAGATAATGACTTTTGATGTGAAAACAGCATTTCTGTACGGTGAACTTGTTGATAAAAATATCTACATGAATGTTCCTGAAGGATATGAAGAACATACAGGCAAAGTATGCAGACTGAAAAAGGCTCTATATGGTCTAAAACAAGCTCCAGTAACATGGAATAGAAGATTCACTCAAGCGATGTTGAAATTAGGTCTAAAGCCAACTAAAACAGACCGATGTGTTTTCACAAATGAAGCTAAGACCATTATCATCTCTATATTTGTGGACGATGGACTGGCTCTTGCGAAAGACAAAGGACAACTACTAAAAATCCTGAAAAACTTAGAAAAGGAATTTGAAATAACAATATGTAAAACACCAGAAACATTCATCGGTTATGAGGTAAAGAAAAATGAAAATGGTATTTTATTGACCCAGAAGACCTATACTGATCAACTATTAGAAAAGTTCAATATGAGTGAATCTAAAATTGCAATAACTCCATGCAATAATGAAAAGAAAACAGATATAGAAAAACAAATTGAAACTAACTTTCCATACAGAGAAATGATAGGAGGATTACTCTATTTGTCTACAAGAACAAGGCCTGACATAGCTCAAGCAGTAAATGAGGCAAGTAGAAAGATTGAAAACCCTACCAAAGAAGATATCATTGCTGGAAAAAAGATATTGAAGTATCTAAATGGGACAAGAGAGAAAGGAATTTTATTCAAAAAAGGAGGATGTATTGATACTATGATGGCTTATTGTGACTCTGATTATGCAAATTGTATAAAGACAAGAAGGAGTACAACTGGCTTCGTAATAATGCTTTCCGGTGGACCAGTCTCATGGTGCTCACGCAGACAACCAATTGTGGCACTTTCGTCAACTGAAGCGGAGTACATAGCAGCTGCAGATTGTTCTAAGGAATGTTTGTATCTAAAATCTTTATTGACAGAACTCTTAAACAAAAATTTTAAAATAATACTGCACATTGATAATCAAGGAGCTATTCAGTTAATAAAAACGGGTTCTTTCAATAAAAGATCTAAACATATTGATGTAAGATTTTATTTTATTCATGAAAACTATGTTAAAGATGTGATTGATTTAAAATATTGTCCCAGTAATGTTCAATTGGCTGACTTGTTTACCAAATCCCTTGGAAATGTAAAATTCTTATTTCATGTCAAACAGTTAATTTCTTAAAGTGTAAATAAAACTTGTGTAATTTTGATATAGACTTAATGTTCTAAAACAGCTGATTGATACAGAAAAATGTAAAGAGTGTAGAAGCTAAATTCGTCATAGATTAAAACTATTGTAAAATGTAGAATGGACAGAGAGTATGTCATGTAAGTAAATAAGATAAGTAACATTAAAATTAGGAGAAGGTGTTAAGGATTATACCTACTAATCATATATAAAGATAATTTTAATCCAGTCATGACAACACTAATAATCTATGACAATACTCGCTAGTCTCTGTCACTCTGTTTCTATGTAAAATGGTAAAACGTGTGTTCATATTGTGTTCCATAAAAAGTGCTTAAATACATATTAATACAAGTAATATTGAGTCTAATTTAAAAACAATTAACCAATAAGTTGAACGTGACAACGTTCGTTTAGTAACAATTTCAAAAGAAAATTTAAATTTTATTTGTTTAACCACTAAGATCGGTTATAAGAATTCACTGCACTTAATACTTGACGAAAACATGTAAGTCTATTATTGTATAGCAGCTGTCCACGCGGACGCATCGCTCACTCAAGTAGGAGAGAGACAGATGTCGAACGCTGCCGAACGCGGAGGCCGATTGTGCCTCTTTGTCGTTCGAACGCCTCAGAGCGAGGTAACGCCGCATACGTCATGTTTTTTCGTGCGTACAGCCGGCTCCATCGAATTATAAGACGTTGTCACGTCAAATATTCTTTGAATAAAATGTGTAAGCGTAGTTTACCTTTATTATTCTCCATTCCTTTCAAAAGGGTATCGATTAATTACTAAGCAAGGAATTTATTATAAATAAATAATATTAATAAATCTTTGAGCTGAGAGTGAGACGAAGTCGAACGAAAGCTCCTTTCACTCCACTCGATGTATTTCGTTTGTGTCCCTCTAGCGCCTAGACCCTTCGACCGATTTTAATGATTTTTAGCAAAATCATAGATGATAGTGATGCGATGGACATAGGCTATACAAATTTAAATTATGAAGTACCTCGGAGGAATAATCACCGAACAAAAAATTCAAAAGCTGATGTCTCAAAAACCACAATTAGTAAAATCTAAGTTTTGACGCCAAAACGTAGTCTATAACGATAAATAGCGATTAAAATAAGAAAACTGAAAATCGGACAAGACACGGAGGAATAATCACCGAACAAAAATTCTAAAGCTGATTTCTAAAAAACTACAATTTGCAACACCTGAATTTTGTGAATTGTAGGTAATCATGTAGTGCACTCTCAGCTCAACATTGTAACAGCAGAATGCATTGCGCCCCTAGTTATTGTTAAAAAAGTTTACACACTATACACAATATTTTGCATTTATAAAATATGTGCTATAATCCGCACGCTGAATGATGATCCCTATGACAGTTCGTTAGCGCTTAACATTGTACTGACGTCCTATCACATCAAATCCTTTAGAGGTCCATTAAAAAGTCGAAAAAATCATAATTGTGTACAATTGTAAATTATAAAAATGAAGAAAAATGAAGAAATTATTACGTAATGTTCGGAAATAATAGAAAAAAAACTCAATGCAAATGTACATGGTACGTGCTGCAAAAGTTACGTCGTCAAGCTGTTATCGACTAAGAAGGGACACATCGATAAACAGAATATCGATAATTTGTTGGAAAAATAAAACAAATGCTTTGAGTTTGTATTTTATTTATATCAATCTGAATCTGATACAGGGTCAATCGGATCTTCAAAATCTGAGTCTGAACTGCAGCTATTCGTGACTTTTATTATTAACGGTTGGTCAATGATATTGTCGTATTGTACATCTCGATCCCAGTCTTGTAAGCAAATTTTCTTCGTTCTTTCGACCACTTTTCGCCAATCGTCAGCTGACACTTGAGCGCAAGCTTCTTCCAATAAAACCATCATTTTATTTGCCGTGAATGGCGGAGTTGTGTTATGCCTAGCTGCATGACCTGAAAATATTTGTACATTTAGTAATTATTTTTAGAAATCTATGCTTATACATAATATTATATAAATAAAAAATATAGATACCTTTGATCTGCGCCCATATCAACTCGATTGCATTATATTGGCAGTGATAGGGCGGTAACCGAATTACCGTGTGTCCATTTGATTTGGCCAATTCATCCAAAAAATATGATGGGTGCGTCTGTTGTTTGTGAAAGTTCAACAGTCTAACCAACTCTTTTTTTAACATCTGACTGTCAGTTTCCACACCATTGCGTTGTAACCACTCTATAATTTCAGCTTTTTTGTTATTGCTGCTGGGGGGTTTGTTAATTTGAACTGAGTGATATGAAGCATTGTCCATTATAATATAGTGAGGCTCATTCAAATTTTCTAATAGTTTTATAAACCATGTCCATCAATGCGCGTAGTCTTTTTTTCAAAATAAATAAACATTGCTTAATATGTTGAATGACCTTTCTGAATGACATGACATTTGCCTGAAAAAACAGTGTTTTATCGAAATTGTTTCGCATAACTAATACAACTGTCAGTTGAAACGTCATAGGGATCATCATTCGGCGTGCGGAGTATAGTATCAATACTTTGACGACTAAACTAGGTGTACACCTGTATTTTAGAGGTCAGTGCCAACCGTACAGTTTATATAAAATATAAAATAATGTGAGTAGACACTATAATAAAGATCTTAGAGATTAAATTTAGTTTAAAATAAATGAACTGGTATGTACATCGACAATCTCTCCATCAAATGAGTCAAGGTAATGTTTTCCCGGGCATCTTCACTGGCCGCTCCAATTTCAGCCTCTGTAGTAGAGATGGCAACACTAACTTCAGTCCTAGGATGGGTGACCCTTCTTAACACGTCATTAAGACCACTTCGTGCTTCGGATAGCACTTTAAGCTGTCGGTCCCGGTTGTCATACGAATATCTGTGGGCCTACCGCCCAAGTGTCGTCAATATCACAGCCGTCGAAATGTTGCGGTACAAAATGGCCGTCGACCTTAACGGCCATTTTGTACCGCCCCATTGATAATCGATGCCGGCGCGGCGTAAGAATGAATGAAATGCTGTTTTTGACAGTTAAATAGCTGCCGCCTAAAAAAGTTCAAATCGACGGCCATTCCGACGCGTCGCTTTGAAGTGTCATTTCATTGCGGCACCTCATGAGCTGTCGTTTTGAATATTATTTTATTTTCCGACGGTTGATTACGATGCCGATTGCACCTAACACTGGGCTACTATGGCTTTTATGGGTGCGACTGCCGACAAGTGGGTTCTGCCCTCCTATTGCACCTAACACTGGGCTACTATGGCTTTTATGGGGGCGACTGGGTTCTGACCTCCTATTGCACCTAACACTGGGCTACTATGACTTTTATAGGGGCGACTGGGTTCTGCCCTCCTATTGTACCTAACACTGGGCTACTATGGCTTTTATGGGGGCGACTGGGTTCTGCCCTCCTATTTTACCTAACACTGGGCTACTATGGCTTTTATGGGGGCGACTGCCGACGAGTGGGTTCTGCCCTCCTATTGCACCTAACATTGGGCTACTATGGGGGCGACTGGGTTCTGCTCTCCTATTGCATCTAACACTGAGCTACTATGGCTTTTATGGGGGCGACTGGGTTCTGCCCTCCTATTGAACCTAACACTGGGCTACTATGGCTTTTATGGGGGCGACTGGGTTCTGTCATCCTATTGCACCTAACACTGGGCTACTATAGCTTTTATGGGGGCAACTGGGTTCTGCCCTCCTATTGTACCTAACACTGGGCTACTATGGCTTTTATGGGGGCGACTGCCGACGAGTGGGTTCTGCCCTCCTATTGCACCTAACACTGGGCTACTATGGCTTTTATGGGGGCGACTGGGTTCTGCTCTCCTATTGCATCTAACACTGAGCTACTATGGCTATTATGGAGGCGACTGGGTTCTGCCCTCCTATTGCACCTAACACTGGGCTACTATGGCTTTTATGGGGGCGACTGGGTTCTGCTCTCCTATTGCATCTAACACTGAACTACTATGGCTTTTATGGGGGCGACTGGGTTCTGCCTTCCTATTGCACCTAACACTGGGCTACTATGGCTTTTATGGGGGCGACTGGGTTCTGTCATCATATTGCACCTAACACTGGGCTACTATGGCTTTTATGGGGTTGACTGCCGACGATGGAATTTCGTCCTCCAACTCCTTCGCTTATTCCTGCCTTCTGAAACATAAGAAAACAACAAACAACACAGCAAAAACGTTTAAGTAGGTAAGGTAAAGATTAAAGAGTGTTTAATTAGGCGCTAAAAAGCAGAATAATTAAAAAAAGCAAGCTAAATTTGGAAAGACCAAAATTATTTTCAAAGAAAATAATATTCAAAACGACAGCTCATGAGGTGCCGCAATGAAATGACACTTCAAAGCGACGCGTCGGAATGGCCATCGATTAGAATTTTTTTAGGCGGCAGCTATTTAACTGTCAAAAACAGCGTTTCATTCATTCTTACGCCGCGCCGGCATCCATTATCAATGGGGCGGTACAAATTGGCCGTCAAGGTCGACGGCCATTTTGTACCGCAACATTTCGACGGCTGTGATATCGACGACACTTGGGCGGTAGGCCCACTGTAGCATTCATTACCGTACCCTAAAAAGTTTGAGAATCTTGTCTAATTACAGAACTTTGATATCGCCAGTTGGTTGTGGAAGTCAGACGGCAATTCCTTCACGGCAAATAAGGATATTTTGTAGATAGATTGAAAGTTCAAGTTCTTCAAGAAGGGATTAATAAGAAGGTTTCTATGTTGGTGTCGACAGCATCCTTATCCTCCAAAGCACGATAAATATTCTCATCAGTAATATTCGCCATACTCATCAACAAAGAAGTACTTACCTAAAAAAAAACGAAAATAAAACACATTGTAAGAAAAAAGTTACTCAATAACTAACCATTCGACAAAAATACGAACACACACTGTTGGTTACGACAGAAACGGGATAGACGGCCAAGAGGTATATGGCGGCCTAAAGACTTTTATACCGCTGGTGCTTCTGTCGGGCGGCGAGTGGACTGTATGTAGGTCTTGGTGCTGGCGGGTGGACGAAGGTGCCGATGGGAGCGTGGATTCTGAAATGCTTGCGGCCTGATGAATGATGACCTGCAGAAGGGTACTTCAACTTCAAGGATCTTTCCAGTGAAACAGCGATTTCTTACTTCTTGTTTATTAGAGGTGTTTTCTCTAGGGCTGCTGGTTCCGGACTGAATTCGGGACAGAGTTATCATCACAGCGACCCCGCAGGGGGCGCGTGGAGTCGGCTTTTGGGCTTTTCCCTTCTCCGAGGCTTCCTTCGCGACGCCTAAACAGGCGCCGGGCATGTGGGCGGGGGTGTTCCCCTATAGCTGGTGACGCTGGCAGGCCGCTAGACTTCACGCCGCCCGGTGGTCGACCCGAGCCGGGTGAGATCACTGGTTGCCCAGTGAAGGCCCAGCTCCGAGTGACCAGCGACGAGGCGGCGGCTTTTCTGCGACCTCCGGCGTCTGTGCGTCTTCTGTTCTCAGCGGCGGTCGCCCATAAAGCGCCTCGCCACTATGTCGATGGACGCAATGATTGCGTCCACCAGTATATGGTGGTCTTCAGTTGTTAGGGCGCGTTTTGCCTCAGCGAGGAGTGCCTTCGCCTCCACCAACATGACGGAGGGGCTGGTCGCTGAGGCACTTGCTGCCGCAGCCGTCTGGGTCTTCCTCTCCTTTGTTGGAGTGGGCTCCGTTTGACACGCCGCCTCCACCAGCTCCAAGACTGGCTCCGGTGGGACGGGCGGCGTGTTTCGCGACGAGGGTGCCGGCGCGGCGGCCTCCTCCTCAGTCGTGGGCTGCAACTTGCGGGACCTACGGCCCCCTCTTCTGCGGCGTATTCGCGAAGAGGCTGCGGGTTTTTCCCCTCGGGTAGAGGGCGCGTTCGCCTCAGCCATGAGCGACGCGCCTTGCCTCTCCCCGAGAGGCTGTGGGTTCACCGGCGCTGGCCGGCTGTGCGGCCCGCTGGTGACGGTGGCTGTGCCCGCCTTCCTATTCCGGGCCTCACGTCGGAAGACGGGGCACCGGAAGTTGTTTGCGGGGTGATCGCCACTGCAGTTTATGCAGGTGGCGGGTTGTTCCCGCGGCCGGGGGCAGTCCCGCGCAGCATGCTCACCGCCATACCGCACGAAGGCCTGCATGCGGTGGCAGTGATGGCTGCTGTGGCGGAACTGCTGGCAGCGATGACACTGCGCGGGTTTGCGTTTCCCGCGCCAGGCTTCTATTTTGATCCCGGGCATGCCGAGAAGCTCCCTGACTTCATAAATGTCTGGGATGACATTTTGGGTCTTCCTCAGGATCACCAGGAAGATGCATCCAGGCCGGCCGCCTCGACCCCGAATAGGACGTGTATATTCGGGGTCGAAACCCAGCTCCCGAAGCTCGTCTGCGATCTCGTCTAGTGTGGCGTTCGTGGGCAGCCCTCTTATGGCCACCTTGACTCCTCTCTCCGAGGGGGGCGAGTAGGAGTGCCAGGCGATTCCCTCCTGGCTCTCCAGCGCTGCGAAATAGGCTTGCAGTAGCTTGTACTCATCTTCGTCTCTAGGGATGAATCGAAGCCCGTTCCCATACGGGCGCACGTCGGCCGATCTCCCTAGCTGGGTTTTCAATTCCCGCAAGTGCTGGGCGAAGTGCGGCAGCTCCTCCACGACAATCGGGGGGTACCGCTTCTTCCCCTTGCTGGCTGCGGGCTCTGCGGATGCAGTATCGGTGATGGCGGGGGCGGCGTCCTCTTGGGACGCGGCGGCATCAGAATAGCGCGTCTTGGGGCGCTTAACATCCTTTTCGGCGGAGTCGGGGCTGCGCGGGCGACGCGCAGTTCCGGGGGCCGATGGGACAATCTCCATCGGCGTCGGCTCCGGCTTAGAGCGACGCCTGACAAGAAGTCGCAGGTCCGGGGTGTCCGGGGCTGCGGCTGCGGGAGTTCTGGGTGAGTCCTGGAAGGACTCAATGGAGGCATACGAACTTTCCATATCTTCGAAGGAGGGCGCGTGAGGCCACGCGCGCGAGGCTGGGGACTCGCGGGCATCTTGGCGCGGGGAAACCGCGGCCTGGTACCTCGCTACCGGCGTCCGGATCGCCTTTGACGTCGACGCCGTCACGGACGGGGGAGTCGAGGTGGGCGAAGCGCGCGGCGGCGGTTGCGGAGCGGAGCTCGGGCTCGCACGCTGGCGCAGCGCGAGATGCGCTCAACCCGCCCGGTGCGCCTGCGGTCGGCGCACTGGCGAGCGCGCGCGGCGGAGTCGCCGTCTCCTTGGGGCCGGATACCGGTCCCTTGGAGGCGGTGGAGCCCTTAGAAGGGCTTTTTGGTGGGGGTCGGGGGTCCCGGGGGGGACTCCGAACCCGAGGAGGCAGCTTTGAAGAAGGCGTCTTCTTCATGGCTGGCTGAAGAAAGCAGGAGCGCAGCCGCGAACCGACAACGAAACGTTGGGCTGGGCGTGGGCGCGCGCGACACGTCCGGTGACTACGGCTGCGTCGAATACAGACGCGACCGTATGCACCGGCAGTCAGCGCGCGAGTGGGGGTCCGAGCGGCGAAGTCCGAGGTAGTAGGCTTGCAGGCGTTCTTCCTCGGAGGCTCCGTGCGACGATCCTGAATTCGGGTCACAGTTATCATCACTACACCCCTTCTGGGGTGCGTGGAGTCGTGTCGTCAGGCGCTAGGCCTCTGCCACGAAGAGTTCTTCTCCTCCTCTCAATAGAGGAGGGTCTTTGGGCCGGGTTGTAGTCCCATTTTCAGCGTGGGCCGGAACTCCCTCTTCACGCCGCTTCGGCGGACGCCCCAGCCAGGTGAGATGACCGGCTACCCGGTCAAAGCCCAGCTGAGGGCGTACCTGCGACAGAAGCGGCGGCTGCTCGGGGTCCCGGCGCCTTTTTTTTTTTTTTTTTTTTACGTGCGGAAATCCCTTCGGATACCCCCCCGCCGGCCTGCGGGGGTGGTTATGTCGTGTCTCGACTAAAACCGCACGGTGTCCTCCCCAAGTGTCCGTTGCCGGGCACCCCGGGTAAGCCCTCGAAAGGATAACCCCAGGGTTGCCGGCGGACTTTGGCCGCCACCGCGGCCTCGCCTGGTGGGGTCGGGTTTTATCCCGCTTCGGTGAGTTGGCAGGCGTGTGTAGGGCACACACGACACGCCTCCGCCACGGCCTGCTTCTGTAAGGACGGCGAGTCGGCCAACTGCCGTCCTCAGGCCCCGATCATGGAGGTCGGTAGTCCCGGGCGTAGATGAGTCTGCGGCGTCCTCGCCGCAGACTGCGAAACTCGGGGGGCAGGGTTCTTTCCCGCTCCCTCTCCGCCGTCTCTTTCGCGCGCATTACCTGCTCGCAGAAAGAGGCGGCGGCATGCCACTTGCTCCCGTCAGAGACCACGGCCCTCACCATGGTCTCCAACGAGTCTCCGCCGGCGCCAAAAACAGCGCCTAGGCCGGCGCCCAATCCGCCGCCTGAGCCTGCGCCTAGCGTGGTGCAGCTCCTGGCGGCCATCGAGAGGCGGCTTGGCGTGTTAGAGGACCGGGCTTACCGTCCCCCACTGACACGGACTGCGTCTTTCGCGGCTGTTGTCAGTGGTAAGCTCGGCCCTGCCGCCCCAGTGGCCCCGACGCCACAAGGGAAGGGGAAGAAGCGCGGTACCCCCGCCCCCGCCAAAACCGCCGCTCCCGCTGCACCCGAGCGTTCCTCCAGAGGGGAGGAATGGGTGGTAGCGGGGGCCGCCAAAAAGGCGAAAAAAGCCGCCAAAAAGGCGGCTAAGAAGGCGGCAAAAGCCGCTGCGGCGAAGGCGCCGAAGAGGCTCCGCGCCCCACGCTCCACTGCCGTCGTCCTGACGGTGACGACGGAGGGTGTGGAGAAGGGCGTGGGGTACGCCCAGGTCCTGAGGCAGGTTAAAGCCTCAGTGGACCTCAAGGCACTCGAGATTGAGGGGGGGCTCCGGTGCAAAACAACTCGCACCGGAGCTCGCCTCCTCGAGGTCTCCGGCGCCACCAGCGGCCCCAAAGCCGACGCCCTAGCGGCCAAGCTGAGGGAGTCGCTGGACACCGAAGCCGTCCGCGTCACCAGACCCAACAAATGCGCAGGTTTGCGCATTTCGGGTCTGGATGACGCGGCCACGACGGAGGAAGTCATCTCCGCCGTCATGGAGGCGGGCGGCTGCCCCCGTGATCAGGTGAGAGCTGGAGAAATCCGCTTCAGCTCCACCGGTCACGGCACAGCAGTCGTCAACTGCCCCGTCGCAGCGGCGCAAAAAATTGCGGACGAACGGAGCCTCCTCGTTGGGGGCTTCCTAAAGGCGCGGGTGCAACTCCTGCAGCCCCGCGAGACCAGGTGCTTCAGGTGCCTGGCTGTGGGGCACGTGGGAGTGCAGTGCACAGCGGGAGACACCGTGGGGGATCGGTGCTTCCGCTGCAGTCAGCCCGGGCACAAGGCCAGTGCTTGTGATGCTCCGCCGCGCTGCTACAAATGCGTAGCGGAGGGCAAAGCGGCGGAGCACCGGGCGGACAGCAGAACCTGCGCCGCCTCGAGGCCAAAGCCCCGTTCGTCCGCAACGGGTAGCGGGGGTGCCGCTCAAGAGCGGCCACATTCGAGGCGGGATGCGGAGATGGACCTCCATTAATGGACACGCCAATCCGCATCCTGCAGGCGAACATAAACCACTGCACCGGTGCTCAGGATCTTCTGTACCAGAGCATCGTGGAGTGGTCTATCAATGTGGTCGTGGTCGCTGAGCCGTACTGGGTCCACCCCGGAAGCCCGGTGGACCTGGACGGCGCAGCGACCGTCTTCGGGGGTTCCGCCGCGGACACTTCGCGCCTTGCACTCATTGCAAGGTGTAGAGGCTGCGTCGCGGCGGACTATGAGGGCTTGGCTGTCGTGGCCGTCTACTTCTCGCCAAGCCTTGACCAGTACGAGCTTGAGCTAAGGCTCGCTGAACTGGACATTGTTCTCGCTGCGTGCCGTCCTCGTCCTGTCTTGGTCCTGGGAGACTTCAACTCCTGGTCTCAGGCCTGGGGCTCCCGGGAAACCAATGACAAGGGGCGAGTACTGGAGGACTGGGCCAACACCCGTGGTCTAGAAGTCCTCAACCGGGGGAGTGTCGCCACCTGGGAGCGGCGGGGGCGCAGTTCGGTCGTGGATGTCGCATTCGCGACCCCTGCTCTCGCCCGCCGCGTCCAGGGTTGGCGCGTGGTGGAGGAGGAGGAGACGGATTCCGACCATAAGTATATTCAGTTCAACGTCTCCCCTCCAACTAACCTGCCGCCGACAATCGCGAATCCCCCGGATCCACGTTGGGCGCTCAGACGCCTGGATCGGGAGGCTCTCCTGGAGGCATCAATAGTGCAGGCCTGGATTCCGTCACTGGCCAGGCCTGCCGATGTCGACGCAGAGGCGGAATGGTTCAGGAGAGCCATGTCGCATATCTGTGATGCGGCGATGCCTAGGGTTAAGCCCGGCCCGGCAAAGAAACAGGTGTACTGGTGGTCAGCGGAGCTCGCACAGCTGCGAGCAGCGTGCGTGACCGCTCGCCGCCAGTACACCAGGTTTGGCCGGAGGCGTCGCCGCCCAGACGATGCGGCAGCCCGAGAGGCGGAGCTGTATGAGGCGTACAAGGGGGCCAAGAGGACCCTCCAGGAAGCCATTAAGCAGGCCAAACGGCGGGCCCGCGAAGAGCTGCTGGAGTCTCTGGAGCAGAACCCATGGGGGCGTCCTTACCTTGCGGTCAGGGGCAAAATCCGCCCAAGGGCGCCCCTACTGACCCAGAGCCTCCAGCCGGAGCGGCTGGAGGGGATACTGGGCTCCTTGTTCCCTGCGAGAGCGGAGGAGCATGTCCCTCCGCGTATGGCTCCGCCTCAGGCGCCTGACGCTGATAATAGCGAGAGCGATGTGCCCGAAGTCAGGGAGAGTGAACTGGGGGTAGCAGTGCTCCGGCTTAAAGCCCGGAAATGCACTGCCCCCGGACCCGACGGCATTCCAGGCCGAGCTCCCGGCGCCTTGGTTTGTCTTTTTATATTGATCGTCTGCCTGCTCGCCCGCCCGCGCTAGCCACATAGCGCAGGTATCGCAGGGGAGTACCCGCGAATGTCGGCTGCGGAGGACGGACTCACTGAGGACAGACGATCGGGTTATTGTACACACATGATATGTATATACACGTATAGAATAAAATAAAATAAATAGTAGGACGCAGATGAGGTGTGGCCGCCCGCTCTGCGAACCGGCTAGGTATCGATTCGCAGAGCGCGGCGGGCCCGCAGCTGTTGCCGCGGCGGGACGCGCGCGCGCGCAGCGCGGTCGGCGCTCGGCGCGGCGGCCGTGCGCACACTGGCCTGCGATGCGGCGCGCTTGGAGGCGGGGCCGGCGGGGGCGCGCCATACTGCGCGGCTCCACCGGCTCCGTGGGACGCTGTGATGTTTTAGTGTGCTACTACGGTAGCACACAAGCGGCACTTGAAGTTTTACCCCGTAACTCCGCTAATCATGGGGGTTTTCAGCGTCATATTTGGGGGGTTTGGGTCCTTATGTGGTCGTAGGCCCGTCAGCGAGTAGGTCGCGGGGCAGCTTGTGACGGTCAGGTGGGCGAGCGTGCCACGGCGCCAGTCCGCGGATATGACTCCACGCGGACGTGTCGGCGCGCTCGAACAACCTCCGGGTGAGTGACTTTACGAAGTCGTCCAGGCTCTCCACTCGCAGGTCGCGTTGAATAACATCGTTCCTCACGTAGCGAGGCGCGTTCACCACCTTCCGAAGGGTGGCCGACTGCTGTTGACGGAGTAGGGTGCGGCTCGCCTCGCTCGTGAGGGCGAACCACGCTGGTGCTGCGTACGTAAGCTGCGAGCGTACATACAGCTTATATACGTTGAGCTTGACGCGGGGTGGTAGGTTGGAGGAGAGCGCTGGACGTAGAAGCGCGCGGGTAACGCGCGCCTTCGCGACCACACTGCTGACGTGCCTCCTCATGGAGAGCCGCCGATCCAGTGTGACGCCCAGATACGTCACGGACGGCTTCCATGGAATGGGCTCCATGTGAAGGAGGAGTGGCGGTGGGAGCTTCCTCTTGGTGGAGATGGTTATCGCCTGCGTCTTACCCACGTTCACCGACAAGCGCCATCTCGCGAGCCATTGGGGAAGGAGATCAAGGCTTTTCTGCATCTTTGACGCGGCGTGTTTGGCGTTCAAGCTAGTCGCTATGTACGCCGCGTCGTCTGCGTATAAGGCCAGTTGCGTGCCCTCCGCAACTGGGATGTCGTCGGTGTAGCATGAGTACAACGCAGGCGATAGGCAGCTGCCTTGCGGTACACCTGCAAGGATGGGATGCAGCGGGGAAATGGCACCTTCCACCGCCACTCTGAAAGTCCGGTCGCTCAGGAACGTGGAGACCACCTTTATGATCCGGCGGGGCACCTGAGACGTGGCGAGCTTATACAGCAGACCGGCATGCCATACCCGGTCAAAGGCCTTTTCTATGTCGAGGAATACTGCTACGGCGTGTTCGCGCTTGTTGCGCGCTGCGGTAATCCCGTGCAGTACCCTCGACAGTTGGAGCGTCGTGGAGTGGTCAGACCTGAACCCGAACTGTTCCGGTCTGGGTGTCACGTGCGGTGTGAGGTGCCTCAGCAGCAGCTGCTCAAACACCTTCGACATTGTCGGCAACAAGGTGATGGGCCGATAGCTTTCGGGCTTCAGTATGTTTTTGCCCGGTTTGGGCAGCATTACCACTCTCCCCTCCTTCCAGATGTTTGGGAAGGACCCAGTGCGCACGATGCCGGTGAACAACCGGGCAAGCGCGGCGACGGTGCGGAATGGTAAGTGCTGGAGTGCGGTATTGGTGATACCGTCCACTCCAGGGGCCTTCCTCTTTTTTGTTCGGCGGATGGCGCGCTGCACCATACCGGGCGAAAAAGCTATAGGGTTCTCATCGGAAGCTATCGGCGACTCGAAGTAGTGTCTTAGGTGTTCGTCAACAGCTGCTACGTGGTCGTGCTCGTCAGACGGGTTCGGCGTGAACTGACGCTCCAAATGGCGGGCCAGTATGCCCGCCCGGTCTGCTGCTTGGTATCTAGGTGCCCCGTCCTCGTGTAGGAGAGGGCGCACCGGAGCTGGGGTGTTCGTGAGCCGCCGACACAGCTTCTGTATCGACGGCCAATCGTCCCTTATGTGAACTATGTGATCCTCCCAGCTCTCGGCTTGGTAGGTGTAGATCTCGGCCTTCACTCTCCCTCCGAGCCGGTTGAGCTCCGCCTTCATCGTAGGGCAGCGGGTCCTTTGCCACTGCCTCCGTAGGCGCTTCTTAGCGGCCATGAGGTTTAATATATGTGTGGGCAGCCGCGGTGATCGTTCCTGGGTGCGCGGGGACGTTCGTGCCGCTTCGAGAGCGCCCCGGATACACGCGCTTCGGCCCGCTGCCAGCTCGTCAACGTCAGCTGGGGAGCTGATGGGCCGGGTGGGCGTCGTGGTCTCCAGCGTTCCTGAGAAGAGGGTCCAGTCCGGTTGGGGACGTGGCGCTGGAGGGGCGATCTGGGTAGGCTGCTGGTCCAGGGTAACTACAACAGGTCTGTGATCCGATCCCAGCTGCTCGACTAAGACCTGTTGTGTGATCTGGCTATTCAGACGATCGTTGTAGACGATTACGTCTAGCACGTCGGGGTCTATTAGCGGGGTGTCCGGGTACCGGGTTGGCACCTCCGGACCCCCGACATAGTAGCCCCGGGCTTCGGCGTCTGCGTGCAGGCGTACTCCCGCCGGGTTTGTAACAGCGGAGTTCCACGCTGGGTGTTTGCAGTTTAAGTCCCCCGCTATGAGTACGGGGGCGGGGGCATTGAGCAGGTCGTGTAGGCTGCGTATATTTTTGTGTGGGCTCCTCCCATATGTAGCTCCACACCCAGCGTGTAAACAGTGTTGAAGTCTGCGTGTGGGATAGGCTGGTGCACTATCCTCCGGCGGATCAGAATAGCCAGACCACGGAAGCTAAAATTGGGGAGGAAAAATGACCGGTATATATAGGGTACTCTGACCAATCAGAGCCCTTTGGATTCTACCTACAAACCGCTTTAGCCAATCAGCGGCTTTGTTTACATTGCCTATTTTATTTTTCCTCACGGATTCTATATTTTACAATTTTATCTTATAGATTTATATTTGATGATTATAGCACCTGCAAGGCTGTTTCGCGTATTAGCGACCCGTTACAGGAAAAAATCCATTTTGGAAGTAACCCTAGCACGGAGATCATTCTACAATTTGAGAATCCACGGGAGGATATCTTGATCTAAGGCTCTTCAATAATGTTTTTGAGGCTGTTTGATGTCTTGCAACGCTTATTTTACTTTGTAGTAGATTACTTAAGGGATCTCATAACCACGTAACCGCTCATAACCCAAAGATAGAAGTTAAAATAATAATAATAATGGCTTATTTTAGGTTATATTATGAAGCCCGTAATGAAAATACATTGTAACTTATTGGCCATTCACCTTATATATCAACTAGCTGCTACCCGCGGTTCCGCCCGCACGGAAGTCAGTTATCGTTTTATGGTCATATCTCCGGTTTTACTCAATCAATTGCAATTAAACATAAGGCAAATTTCCGCACCATTGCCGCAATCAACCTGCCGAGCGAGAGGACTCCCACCCCGATGGCTGCCACGAAGTCACGCCTCGGCGCCTCCCACACCGGGCAGTCCGCCAGCGTGTGCAGCCCTGAGTCCTCGCTCGCGTCGCAGTGATGACACTCAGGCGTTGGCTCCTTCCTGATCCGATGCAGGTGGTCCGCAAAGCACCCCTTCCCGGAGATCACCTGCGTCAGTCGGTACGAGAGGCTTCCGTGTCGCCTCTCTAGATAATCCTCCATAATCGGCCTTACCGCCGCTATTGCGGCGTGCCCTGCGAAAGGGCTCTCGCCTCCAGGTCCCATGGCGGAGTTCTGGCAAGGAGACTCCCCGCCTCGAAGGAGATCGTGCGGTACCCGCGGATGACCCTGATGGCCATCACCCGCTGCGGAGCGCGCAGCATCCGCACACTTCCGGCCTTCAGGGCCTCCGCCCATATTGGGCACCCATATAGGGCCATGGACCGCACGATCCCCGCGTAAAGTCACCTGCAGGGGTCATCGGGCCCCCTCATATTGGGCAGCAGCCGCGCCAGAGCGAGAGCTGTGCCCTTCAGTTTGGGGGCCAGACTTCGGATGCGCTCTCCGAAGTCCCATCGGCCGTCGAGCAAATACCTTATATTTACTTAATAACATAAGTTTAACAATAAAAACATTAGTTTAGACCTTAAAAACTATAAAAATAGCTAGCGGCTCTCGTTATGGTAAAGTTCTACAGTAACTAAGCTTCGCGGCGCGTTCTGCGTAGGTGGCGCCGCCAAGCGGAAATGATTGGAGACTCATTTGGGACTTTTTATTCACTTAAATCTAATTACAAAACTTATTACATAACCTTATGAACTATTTACAAATTACAAGTAGGTACTGGCGTCGTCGCTAATACACTAGGTATCTCAGAATTTGAATAACTTACCGTAGCAGTCACTTCGCTGTGCATAGAATTGTTAGAGGTTATTTCAAACATTAATCTTCTTACTTAAGTTTTAAAGAACGGGAGATTATTACTGTTAATTAACGATGTCAGCGATTATTTAAAAAATACATGCATATACTAGATGTGCCCCGCGGCTTCGCCCGTGGCCTGCTTTGCCCCCGTGACACCTATTCTTCCCATATCTATATCCCCGTAATTTATCATTAGTACTACAATAGTGTTGCCCGATTTGTTGACATATATGATTACTGCTCCGCTCTCCTGGGTAGTAGCGTGATGATATATGTTTAGTTTTAATGGTTAAATAATTATATATAGTTTGATGTTTTAACCGCTTATTGGAGTGTCGGTGTATAAGTACCTAGTTATATCTTGTTATTTCACCGGAGCACGGGCCTAGTAACAAATATACTTCACGAAGTGGGCGCCATCGCGCGGAATGCGCTGATAGTCGCCCGGAACAGCAGTGCTATTCTCTAAGGACCACAGCCTTGCGCGCAGCGCTGCGCTCGTCGACGAGCTCGCAACATGCTGCTTTGGATTTATATTTTATTTTATTTTAATTTTGATTTTAATTTATGATTTAGATTTAGATTTAGATTTAGATTTAGATTTAGATTTAGATTTAGATTTAGATTTAGATTTAGATTTAGATTTAGATTTAGATTTAGATTTAGATTTAGATTTAGATTTAGATTTAGATTTAGATTTAGATTTAGATTTAGATTTAGATTTAGATTTAGATTTAGATTTAGATTTAGATTTAGATTTAGATTTAGATTTCATCATCAATCTAAATACATAAATCTAAATCTAAATCTAAATCATAAATTAAAATCAAAATTAAAATAAAATAAAATATAAATCCAAAGCAGCATTTTGCGAGCTCGTCGACGAGCGCAGCGCTGCGCGCAAGGCTGTGGTCCTTAGAGAATAGCACTGCAGGTCCGTCATATATCACGTGCGCGCGCTTTTTGGAGGGTTCTGCCCACGCGCTTTGAAAAGAATATTGTTTGATTTGTTTGTTGAATGTTGAGTAATTGTGAACATTGATTGCCGAGATAATATCTCTTTTTTGAATAAAGTGCGCCCACCGCGTTCGTTGGACTTGGAACTTTTGGCGGTGGAACTCACCTTATATTGGGAAGTAACCTCACGTTTTATTTTAATGCATAATTAGTTTATTGTATATACAATCACACGTACATTCATGGCACATATAGTTAGATACGATAAATAAGCACACTTTCAAATCTTTGCTACCTTCCGGCTGAATCCCGGTCAATTGAAGGTCAGTGACCCATTTATTAATATATTTTATGTATTGTTGATGATAATTAACGGATTGACTTAATTTTGTTTGGAATTTGAAACTTAACACGAGGTCGCCATTTGGATGTTAATTTATCGGAAATATTCTGCCTTTTGGAGCAATTGAATTGAACTATTTTCACTTTGTGTTTACTTGCTCTAAAATTGAAAGTACGATTTGATTTTTGTACCCGTGAGGTTTGGTCGGTTCCATTAACCGGTTATTCTAAAATCGCGGTATTTTGCAGTTTGAACCGTTGTATATTCGGGCCGACTTACTGTGTTTGATGCTTCGTGCAGTTTTAGTCGGTTTGATTAACCAGTTTGTATAAAGTAAGGTATTTTGTTATTATTGTTTGATTAATGATTTTGTACCGTTTGTTGACTGCACCTATGTGTAGATCCGGATAATTAGACCCTTTATTTTAGTTATAAATTAAGTCTAGGTTTTATTTGTGTTTCCACTGTCGGCTTTCGATCACGCTTCGGGACGAAGTAGTGATTGCGTGAAAGTGAGTGGTGGGGCTACGGCTTGAATACTACCTGCTCGTGGTCCTCTCACCTCCTCACCCTTGTCTCCGGGTAAAGGAGACTGGTAGCAGAGCTGTTAATTGTTTTTTTTTATTACTGCGCTCGCTACGTTGGCGTACAATTTCTGGTAGCAGAGCGTGGTTCCCGATCCCACGGCACGCACGTGTAGCACGCACGTCGGTTTATATATATTCTTTTTAATTTTTATTCTTTTTATTTTGTTTCAATTTATACTTTGTTATATTTCGTTTTGTTAATCGGATAACATGGCAGATTTGACTTCTCTAGCTAAATGCCAAGCGGTTTTGTCCACTCAATTAAACTGGTTTACGTCCGTTGCTGCCTTCATCCCTAGGTCCGATCGTCAGGATGCTCTGTTGAATCGAGAATCGGAGATTGGCGGACGTATGAGTGATTTGGAAGCAGTCCACACGAAGGCTCTGACCTACTTTGAAGGCGGTAAGGCTACCCCGGAGCGGAGGCCCCGGTTTTCGAAGGATTATCGTCAGGTCTTTGATTTAGCCCAGGACATAGCTCATACCGCAGCCGATATTCGGCGTAGCAGGACTGGTAAAGGAGAAGACCAGGATGCTGTCTCGCGTACGCCGTTGGTAAGTCGCCTTCCAACTTTGCAGCTACCGTCCTTTGATGGCCTTTTGGAGTGCTGGCTCGGTTTCATCGGCATGTTTGAGAGCTTGGTGGACTCCAGAAAGGACTTGTCGTTATCGGTTGGTTTTGTGGAGAGAACATCCCGATGATCCCATGGTTGCTTACGAGATCACCGTCAATACTTTTGGTTTGAGATCCAGTCCTTTCATTTCGATTTGGTCTCTATTGGAATTGGCAGAAAGGGAGCAAGTCAGATATCCTCGCGCGGCTGCCATCATTAAAGAAGACTTTTACGTTGATGACTGCTGCACTGGAGCCGCGTCTGAGGAGGAAGCCCTTGTTCTGCGAGACGAACTGTAGGGAATCATGAAAGCTGGAGGTTACGAACTTCGTAAATGGTTGTCCAATTCTCCTAGACTTCTTGCAGATCTACCAGAGGAGCATCAGCAAGATCCTCATATCTTTCAGAACGCAGATAATCCTGATATGCTGACTGTACTTGGCGTCCAATATCGACTTGCAGCATCGCGCCAGCTGGTCTAAAAGATCGGTGTTATCCACTGTTGCTAGGACCTTTGATCCCAACGGATGGATCAGTCCGGTTATATTTTGGGCGAAATGCTTTTTGCGAGGTTGTGGGCTGCTAACTTGTCTTGGGATGAGCCGCTCTCCGGAGATCTGCTTCTTACTTGGTTGGAATTTGTGTCTAGTTTGCCTGAGATCAATAATATCCTTTTGCCTAGGCGATTTTTGCCTACCTGAAAATATAGGGCGAGCCTTCATGGCTTTTGTGACGCCTCAGAAAAGGGATATGCCGCGGTTGTATATCTTCTATTGTGGCCAAAAGTAAAGTTGCGCCCATCAGGGCACTTATGACTATTCCTAAATTGGAATTATCCGGCGCTGCCCTTTTGACCCGGCTTTTGAACCATGTCGTATCCACACTTGGGCTATCTGTCGACCTTTCTGAGATTTTTGCTTGGACAGATAGCCAGATTGTTTTGTGCTGGTTACGTTCATCTGTTCACACTTTAGAAGTGTTTGTGGCGAACCGCGTATCGCTTATACATTAGTCTGAGGCTAAGTTGATTTGGCGCCATGTACCTGGTAATTTGAATCCGGCGGATTGTGCGTCACGTGGTTGCATGCCTTCTCAGATTTTGGATCATCCGTTGTGGTGGAGACCTAAATGGCTCCACGGAGATAGTTCTACTTAGCCAAAGGGTTCGCTGCCTTCTGTCCCACCTGTGTTAGGTTTCGTCGGTTTGCCTGTGGTTGACAAGGAGCCCCCATTCGATCCTGAAGTTTTGCTGAACAAATACAGTTCCTTGGATAAGCTCTTGAACGTAACTGCTTGGATTAGGCGTTGGCGTTATAATGTTAATAACCGTGAAGCCAAACGACTTTCACCGTTCCCTACTCCAAAAGAGCGTCAAGAGGCTCTCATTGGCTGGATTCGTGTCGTACAATCCGAGAGCTTCTCAGCCGAAATTAAAATTTTGAAGGACGAACGTTTGAAGCTGAAGGGCGCTGTTGTGCGTTTGAATCCCTTTTTGGACAGCAATGGTTTGATGCGTGTTGGTGGCCGAATTCGAAATGCCGAATTAGCTCATGGAGCACGTCATCCACTTTTTTTGCCTAAGGCTGGGCATTTGGCGCGTTTGTTGGTCATGGACCGCCATATTACAAACTCCCACGCGTTCGTTGGATTTGGAACTTTTGGCGGTGGAACTCACCTTATATTGGGAAGTAACCTCACATTTTATTTTAATGCATAATTAGTTTATTGTATATACAATCACACGTACATTCATGGCACATTTAGTTAGATACGATAAATAGGCACACTTTCAAATCTTTGCTACCTTCCGGCTGAATCCCGGTCAATTGAAGGTCATTGACCCATTTATTAATATATTTTATGTATTGTTGATGATAATTAACGGATTGACTTAATTTTGTTTGGAATTTGAAACTTAACACGCGGTCGCCATTTGGATGTTAATTTATCGGTAATATTCTGCCTTTTGGAGCAATTGAATTGAACTATTTTCACTTAAAACTGTTATTTGAATTAAAATATTTCCTGGTCGATTTCGATCGGGTGTCAATTGCGGCGTAATTTGATTAGTGAAACCATTACGTGCTAAAAATTTGTTTAAATTTTGAATTGTTGCTTATTAACGTTTGATTGGACCCGCCGGGAGGTCTGAATAAATATTTATTTGTGCTTACTTGCTCTAAAATTGAAAGTACTGTACGATTTGATTTTTTGTACCCGTGAGGTTTTGGTCGGTTCCATTAACCGGTTATTCTAAATTTGCGGTATTTTGCAGTTTGAACCGTTGTATATTCGGGCCGACTACCTGTGTTTGATGCTTCGTGCGGTTTTAGTCGGTTCGATTAACCGGTTTGTATAAAAGTACGGTATTTTGTTATTGTTGTTTGATTAATGATTTTTTACCGTTTGTTGACTGCACCTTTGTGTAAATCCGGATAATTAGACCCTTTATTTTAGTTATATATTAAGTTTAGTTTTTATTTGCGTTTCCACTGTCGGCTTTCGATCACGCTTCGGAACGAAGTAGTGATCGCGTGAAAGTGAGTGGTGGGACTACGGCTTGAATAATACCTGCTCGTGGTCTTACTCCTCACCCTTGTCTCCGGGTAAAGGAGACTGGTAGCAGAGCTGTTAATTGTTTTTTTATTACTGCGCTCGGTACGTTCGCTTACAATATATAACCTATAACTTTCCTCGGTAAATGAGCTAATCAACACAAAAATGTTTTTTGAATTCGAACCAGTAGATATATTGCGCGTTCAACCAAACAAATAAACAATTTAGTTTTAAAATATTATATAGTATAGCTATCCCTCGCGGCTTCACCCGTTGCGTACTTCGATTCCCCGTGGTACCCATTTAACTCATACATGCCCGTAATTTATTAGTTTTACATTAATGTATGGAAATTTGTTGACATTTATGATTACTGCTCCGCTTTTCTGGGTACCTTCCTCAGTTAATGGGCTATCCAACACAAAAAGAATATTTCAATTCGAACCAGTAATAATTCAATGTCAAGAGGAAAAGTAAATTGTTATGTCAAAACAGTTATTTCGTTCAAATGTCATTTTCTTATAAAGAAAGCTCATTTGATTACATTATCTACAATACAAAGATACAATACAATAATAATAATATAATACAATATTATGTACAAAGATGGAAATGCCTGAAGAAAGCAATCCCTACCTTCAAGAAACGGATGCTTCTAAGGATGAAGCTGAACCAGAGCCTATTGAACTTTGCAAATGTCTATTAGATGATGATTCATCAGAAGAGATTGTAGTGTCACCACGAAAACAGAAAATTTTAAGCACAGTTGCTACAACTGAGGAATATTTACGAGTTCGTCGAATTCCTGAACTAATAAGATTTCTCCTTACGAAAGTAATCGCCGATGGTTCCAATCGGCCCATCGCTTTCCTAGAGACCTTATTAAATGATAGTATGTTATTTCGGGCAGGGCATGGTTTACCTCCTGTTTTATATGAAGACAGGTATTCTTTTAGTACAATTTTGTAGAATTAGTCCAGTCATCCAGGCAGGTTACCTCGGTATCTAACGGAACCAACTGAATTATTGTATAAGTATATCAGGTTTTTTTTTTAATTTCTCATTTTCTCCTATCGTATTTGCATTTATTATGAAGGAAGTGGAAAAGTACAGGTGATTAATTACCTATATCAATATGTATAGCATGTTCCAACAAGTGCCATCAATCAACAGGAATATGTATTCAAAAATAAAATATGCAATGATACAAAAATATCGAAGTGAAAAGTTCTCTTTTTTTAATTTGGGAATGAAGCATGATTTATTTATGTACCTACGTACCTACTTACATCTTGTTTTACGATTTCAGACATCTACGAGCTGTTATTAAAAGTTTTGATCCAGGAAATCGAGGATGGCTTAGCTCTGGGCAAGTCCGTAGAGCATTTACAACACTTGGACTTACCTTCAAAGAAGCTTTAGAAGACCGGATTTCAAGTGAGGTTGTTTTCGATTTACTGAAAAATACTCAAGAGAAGGAATTATTCAACTTATTAACAGCTGGAATTTGTATTGCTGATGACTCCAGTAGTGAAGACATTAATTCCAAAAACGGGGGTAGTGATTCCCCGGATTCTATACTACTGTGACTTACTTTGTATTTCATGTTATTTTATTATAAAAATACATTTACATTTACGAACGTTGACTGAGGTATTAGTTTATTGGTCTAGCGTTAAACTCAGGAAGCAATAATAGTTCCACTAAATATACGATGCTCTAACAAAAAAATTATGATATACTAGCTGCGCGCCCTGGCTACGCCCTGAAGAAATATTTGAACCTTAAAACGGTGGACTTTCCAAACATTATTTTTCATGCAAACCTTGTCCTGACAATAAGGAACACAAAAAAGAATTATCCAATTTGGTGCAGTTTTTCAGGAGTTAAACACGTACATACATGTCGGCGCTCTTTTTTTAATATAGATTATGAATTCAGCAGTTGTAGTGGTTTATCGTGATTCTATAGTCTTTACTGTTAAAACACATTTTTTTAACAATCCAATTATTTTTTACTTCTACACCTACAATTATAAAACTGTAAATTTGTTGTGTCTGTACATTGGAGATGTTAACAAAACATGGGTTTTGTTAAATTAACGATTCTGAAATCAAAAACATTTTTTTTACGGGTCCTGTTTTGGGTCCTGAGGACGGCAGTTGGCCGATTCACCGTCATTACAGAAGCAGGCCGTGGCGGAGGCGCGTCGTGTGTGTCCTACACTCACCTGCCAACTCACCGACGCGGGATAAAACCCGAGCCCACCAGGCGAAGCCGCCGTGTTGGCCAAAGTCCGCCGGTAACCCTGGGGTTATCCTTTCGAGGGCTTACCCGAGGGGCCCGGCAATGGACACTTGGGGAGCACACCGTGTGGTTTTAGTCGGTCCGATTCCGACACGACCACCCCATCGTCGGCACCGATGGGGTGAAGCCCGTGGGGGTTTCCACACGTAAAAAAAAGGGTGGAGGCTAGAGGTACCTACATGAATAGATAAGTTTAGATACTATTATGTTTTCTGTGGTAAGTACGAAGGATAACCGTGTCGGAGTAGACTCTCGTACAGGCCCACCGGGCATGTTTCGGCCTGCATAAATGAAAATTTCGATACAAAAATATATATTGATAAATCTTAATTAGCCCTTTCGAACTACGTTAATTAATTTAAGAGCCCGTATTTCGTTTTCCCAGGAAAAATCAAAATATCATTTTCCTTTTTTCCCCTTTTCAAATACCCATATCTCTTTACTATATGATTATTTTTTATTCTACCAAGTGTAGAAAAATTGCCCTTGAGCTAATTTAAATTGCCCGCGTGTCAATTATCATAAATATTTAATAATAATCCTATAAAAAATAAAAAACCGTAATGGGATGTGATCCGTGTGAGTGTGAAACACATCTGCGACGATAAGCTCGCATGGGACCGCCGGAACCCTGCAGTGCCGGAGCCGTGACAGAAGCCATGCCTGCTGCATGCTTGCTTGTTTTATCATATTAGACCACTCAGAAGTCATCACACCTCGGAGGGTTTCCTCCCTTACTTCCCACTCCTTCGCTCCAATAATGAGGTACATAAATGATAGGGGTGTGTGTTGGGTAACCTCCTCGCGTGTCGTTCCGATTCCGATCTCGCTGCAGTCCGGCGGGAACGGAATCGGAGCGGCCGGTACACCCTGGGCGGCGGTCAATGGCTTCCCCTTCATGGGGTTGGCATTGATCGTCGGCTAATACCCAACGTGGCGGGAACACATCGCTCTCCGTACTCCTCTGCTTTCAGAGGAGACAGGACGAGCGATGGTGTTTGTGGCTGAGGCCACCATGGGGTCCTAGGGGATCCAGGGGCGGGTTGGCCCACTGCTAACGCAGGGGCCGACGGGCACTTGTGCCGCCGCCGGTGAGAGAGGACTAGCCATCCTCTCGCGTTCCGTAATCGGCAGGTGATCAGCAACGACCTGACTGGTGGCTCCAGAAGGGTACGCTGTGAACTTGCTGACCGGAGGGCTTGCCTTTATTGGCCGGCCCACGACAAGGAAAAATCTATAACACCCGACAGCGAAGTCGTAAAAACCTATGGATACCAGCCGACCTCCATAGTACATAGGCTTATCCAGGTGCAGGGGGCTCCGCCTGGATGGACCACATTTCCCCCATACTCGTGGGATATGCTATGAATATCAATCAAAATATTGAAACAAAAACGGACCGGAAAACCAAAAAAAACAACAACACAGGCATTAACAAGGACAATGAGAGTGACGGAGTCTGCGCGGAGATCGCGCAGCAGTCATGCGTGGAGGTGACGCTAAATACCTCGGCGGTGTCGGAGAGTTTCGACACCGCCAACGAGCGAAGCCGGGCGAGTAGCCCGTTGGGTCTGGGGGTACAGAGGACCCGAAAGCGCAGGAGGCGAGCAAAGGCTCGGGCGGGGGGGGACGTCTCGGATGAGGATTATACCCTCACCGGGACGACCTCCTCCTCCTCCAGCAGTGACGAGACGTCGAAGCCGGCGTCCAAGGTCACTGCGGGCCGCCGAGGGGCGCGAGGGGGAACGAGGGCTGGGCCATCCACCCGAGTGCCCTCAGCCCCTGGTAGGGCTGTGCGAGAGTCACCGCCGAGGCCTTCCACCTCGGCGGTGCCGGAGCCGAGCGGTGGGACGCGGTCTCTCTTGGAGAAACTCCAGAGCGTGATCGCGTCGTTCCGGGGGTCCCCAAGCCCCGAACAGGAGGCGATGTTGAATATAGTGTTCAACATCGCCTCCGAGAATGAGGCCCTCGCGGAACAGCTTGCCGAGTCCCGCCGGGAGACGGCCCGGCTCGCTGCAGCCCTCGAGGATTTAAAGAGGGTGGTGGCGGGTTCGGCGCAACCGGTGCCACCAGCGCAATTGGCGCAGCCGGAGCAGCCGGCGCGGGTGACGCGATCGACACGGTCGACGCAGCCGGCACAGGCAGCGCAGCCGGTCGCGCAGTCGGCGCGATCGGTGCGGCTGCCGGCCCAATCACCGGAGGAGCCCTGGGTGACGGCTACTCGTGCGCTGGAGGAGCGGATGATGAGTCGGATGGAGGCCTTAGTGGACTCCATCCGTCGTCCGCCTCTGGCGTCGCCGGTGGCCAGCTATGTGGCTGTAACCCAGAAGGGCCCCACCCGCCCGGCTGCAGGTGCATCCCTGCCGGAGCCGGCTCCTCGGCTCCCTCCCACTCAGGGGAAGGGGAAAGGCAAAGGCAAGGGGAAGGGCAAGGGGAAGACGTCCCCAGCCCTGGCCCCAGCCCCAGCCCCAGCCGTGGCTCCGGCTACCTCCACCCCATTGGAAGGGGGCTGGGAGGTGGCTGGAGCCAATAAAAGCAGGCGGAAGGCCGCCAAGAAGGCCGCCAAGAAGGCCAGGAGGGCCGCGGCCGCCGCGAAGGCAGCGCCGGGGAAGCTCCGTGCCCCTCGAACTACGGCCGTCGTCGTCACTCTGACGGCGGAGGCAGCGTCGAGGGGCATGGGGTATGCCGAGGTGTTGGCCAAAGTAAAGGCCAACGTCGACCTGAAGGCCCTCGAGATCCCGGGTGTCCGGTGCAAGAGCACACGGACGGGAGCCCGGCTTCTCGAGGTCCCCGGCGCCGCCAGTGGCCCCAAGGCCGACGCCCTAGCGGCTCGGCTAAGGGAGTCGCTGGATGCAGCCGACGTCCGGGTGTCCAGGCCCATTAAATGCGCAGAAATGCGCATTACGGGCCTGGACGACTCCGTCACGGCCGAAGAGCTCAGGCTCGCCGTTGCGGAGGCCGGGGGCTGCTCCCCGGACACAGTTAAGGCCGGAGCGATACGCTTCGGCCGTGGTGGACAGGGGGCAGCAGTTGTCGGCTGCCCTATCGCGGCGGCCCAAAAAGTTGCAGACGGGCGGAGCCTCCTGGTAGGAGGCTTCCTGAGGGCGCAGGCAAGGCTCCTGCAGGCCCGACCGGCCAGGTGCTTCAGGTGCTTGTCGGTGGGCCATGTGGGGGTGCACTGCACGGCGGAAGTGACGGCGGGTGACCGTTGCTTCCGCTGTGGCCAGCCCGGTCACAAAGCCGGCACGTGTGGCGCCCCGCTGCACTGTTTTAGGTGTGCAGCGGGAGGCAAGCCGGCTGACCACAGGGTTGGCAGCAAGGCCTGCGCCGGAGGGGAGCCAAAGCCGGGAGGCCGGCCTTCCGCCTCCAGTTCACAGCGGGATGCGGAGATGGGGGTTCCATAATGGATCCTCAACTCCGCATCCTGCAGGTGAATGTTGGCCACGGTGCCCATGCTCAGGACCTTCTGCTCCAGAGCATGGCACAGTGGGCCATAAATGTCGCCGCTGTCGCCGACCCATACACCTACCGGTTCCTCGGGCCTGCCTGGGAAACCGCGCTGGATGGGTCGGCGGCACTGGTGCACAACCCTGCCGCCGGCAGCCCCCCTCTTGCCGTCGTTGCAAGGGGACCCGGCTGCGTGGCGGCGGCGGTTGGCGACATAGCGGTCGTGGCTGCTTACTTCACGCCGAGCCGAGACATAGCTGATGACTCGTATGAGCAATGGCTCCGTCAGCTGGCAGTCGTCGTCAATGCCTGCCACCCCCGCCCGGTCCTTGTGCTCGGGGACTTCAACGCCTGGTCGTTGGCGTGGGGTTCCCGTCACGATAGGGGCCCGGCGGGGGATAGAGGCAGGGCACTGGAGGACTGGGCCGAAGGACTCGGCCTAGACCTCCTAAATCGGGGAGCCGTGGACACGTTCGTGACCTCGAGGGCCAGTTCAATCGTGGACATCTCGTTCGCGAGTCCCTCGTTGACACGACGTGTTCAGGGCTGGCGTGTCGTTTTGGGGGAGGAGACAAGTTCGGATCACCGATATATTCGGTTTGACGTCTCCGCCCCCGCGAGCGATGCGCCGGCCACACCGGCTCCACCCGAGCCACGTTGGGCACTTAAGCGACTAGATCGGGAGGTCCTCCTGGAAGCCGCCATCGTACAGGCCTGGGCCTCTGCGCCGGACAGGCCTGTCAACGTAGACGATGAGGCGGAGTGGTTCCGGGAGGCCATGACCCGTGTCTGCGACGCGGCGATGCCTAGGGCTCCGCCCTATAATCCGAGGGGTCAGGTCTACTGGTGGTCGTCGGAGATCGCGAGGCTCAGACGGGCCTGCGTGATCACGCACCGCCGGTGGGCCCGATTCCGTAGGAGGCGTCGCCGCCCCGCAGATGCGGAGGCCCGAGAGGCGGAGTTGTACCAGGGATACAGGGAGGCCAGAGGTGCCCTCCGAGCAGAGATAAGGCGGGCCAAAAAGGAGGCCCGCTGCGAACTGCTGGAGACGCTGGAGCGGGACCCTTGGGGGCGGCCCTACCTAATGGTAAGGGGAAAACTGCGCCCCAAGGCCCCGCCGTTGACCCAGTGTCTCCAGCCGGAGCTGCTCGGAGGAGTTGTTAGCTCCCTGTTCCCAGCGCGGGCGGTGGAACATGTTCCACCGCAGATGACTCCGCCTCGGTTGCCAATGGTGCCCGACGTGGTTGACGACGACGTGCCCGAGGTCACTTGGGTAGAACTAGAGCTGGCGGTGAGAAGGCTGAGAGCCAAACGCACCGCCCCGGGACCCGACGGCATTCCAGGCCGAGCGTGGGTCCTAGCTCTAGTCGACGACGCTCTCGAGCCCCGACTGAGAGGGCTTCTCAGCGCATGTTTGGAGCGGGGCCAGTTTCCGAAATTGTGGAAGATGGGGAAACTGGTCCTCATCCGAAAGGAGGGGCGCCCGGCGGACTCACCGTCCGCCTACCGGCCCATAGTGTTGCTCGACGAGGTGTGCAAGCTCTTTGAAAGAGTAATTGCGAAGCGCCTCGTCGAGCACCTCTCAAGAGTGGGGCCGGACCTGGCGGATGGCCAATATGGCTTCCGCCAGAGGCGCTCCACCGTGGATGCCATCATGCGCGTGAGGGCTCTGGCGGAGGATGCAGTAGCCCGGGGTGAGGTGATGTTGGCGGTGTCTCTGGACATCGCCAACGCGTTCAACACCTTGCCCTGGAGTTGCATTAGGGAGGCGCTCGTGTATCACGAAGTGCCTCTCTACCTCCGCCGCATAGTCGGGGCGTATTTGACGGAGAGAGCCGTCTTCTACCCAACCGTGACCGGTCTCGGCCGGCGTGAGATGTCGTGCGGTGTTCCGCAGGGATCGGTCCTGGGGCCGCTCCTGTGGAACATCGGATACGACTGGGTGCTTCGCGGTGAGCTCGCAGACGGTGCCGCCGTCACGTGTTACGCGGACGACACGCTCGTGACGGCGTGCGGAGTGACATACCGCGAAGCGACCCTGAAGGCCACGACCGCGGTTGCCCAAGTCGTGGAGCGGATCCGGCGGCTGGGTCTCGAGGTGGCTCTGCATAAAACCGAGGCCCTGTTCTTTCATGGGCCTCGGAGCAAGCCACCTGAGGGATCCAGTCTCATCGTGGGAGGTAATCGCATCGGCATCAAGCCCCAAATGAAATATTTGGGGCTCGTGCTCGACGGCCGATGGGACTTCGGAGAGCACATCCGAAGTCTGGCCCCCAAACTGAAGGGCACAGCTCTCGCTCTGGCGCGGCTGCTGCCCAACATGAAGGGGCCCGATGACTCCTGCAGGAGACTCTACGCGGGGATCGTGCGGTCCATGGCCTTGTATGGGTGCCCAATATGGGCGGAGGCCCTGAAGGCCGGAAGTGTGCGGATGCTGCGCGCTCCGCAGCGAGTGATGGCCATCAGGGTCATCCGCGGGTACCGCACGATCTCCTTCGAGGCGGCGAGTCTCCTTGCCGGAACTCCGCCATGGGACCTGGAGGCGAGAGCCCTTTCGCAACTGTACCAGTGGCGAAAGGAGGCGCGGGAGCAGGGACTGAACCCCGAGCATCGAGAAATCGAGGCCATGCAGTCCCAGCTCCGCCAGGCCATCGTGGTGGAGTGGAAGGAACGACTTGGGCGACCAAGCGCAGGGCACGCCGCAATAGCGGCGGTAAGGCCCATCATGGAGGATTGGCTAGAGAGGCGACACGGAAGCCTCTCGTACCGACTGACGCAGGTGATCTCTGGGAAGGGGTGCTTCGGGGACCACCTGCATCGGATCAGGAAGGAGCCAACGCCTGAGTGTCATCACTGTGACGCGAGCGAGGACTCAGGGCTGCACACGCTGGCGGACTGCCCGGCGTGGGAGGTGCCGAGGCGTGACCTCGTGGCAGCCATCGGGGTGGGAGTCCTCTCGCTCGGCAGCATGATTGCGGCAATGGTGCGGAGCGCGAGCGCGTGGGCCGCCGCCACCTCCTTCTGCGAGCATGTGATGCTCGCGAAGGAGATGGCGGAGCGCGCCCGGGAGAGGTTCAGAACCCTCCCGGCCCGCCGAGCCCGCAACACGCTCGCCTCGCGTCGCAGGCGACTCAGGCGCCGGAGGTCGCTTAACGACCTCCGTCCTCCATGAGCGCAGGCCTGGGGGTGGCAGGTGAGGCCGCCTGTCACCCCAGCAGAAGCAGGCCGGGACGGTGGGGCGACTAGCGCCCCTCCCCCAAACCGGGGCAAGACGGGGACACCGTGGTTCCCAAACCCGAGGGGGCCATCTCGAAACCGGAGATGGCCCAGGGTCAGTCGGGGTGCGAGGGATATGCTCTATGGGCAACCTTACACCCCGGCGTCTGCAGACCCGAGACGGCGTGCGGTTTTAGTCGGTTCAAGCCCGACATAACCGCCCCCGCTGGCCGGCGGGGGGGTATCCGAGGGGATTTCCGCACGAAAAAAAAAAAAAAAAAAAAAAAAAAAGGTACATAAATGATAAAAAAAAACCTAAAAATCTTTCAGCGGATGCAAGGCGGGTACTGGTACTTTCCCCTTTATTTTATTCTTTTAACTGACTTTTAAATCGATGTCAATACAAGAAAATGCGAAAGTTAGGTGAGAATATTAAAAAAATCGTTTCTCCAAAAGGGGGGGCGTCCGCAACTTTTCCTTCACAGGGGGGTTCTACACCCCCCTCCCCCTCACCACCCACTGCCAGCCCTTAAATCGAGGGCGAGCAATCCGAAGTCCTACCGTCATTCGTCGATTGTAAACTAAAAAATAATAAGCTTACATTAACAACTTGTTAAAATTTACTAAGTATTTCTTGAAATTTTGGAATTATTAGGTCAGTTAAGGAGACTTCACCTTAGATTATAAAAAAAAAGTGGAAAATAGGATTTAATTTTATATAAGTAGGTATAACAAATTCAATAAAAGAAAATTATTAAACTTTCAAAATAAATACTGAGATGTAAGTTAAAATTGAGGTTATATTCGACATAAAAATAAAACAATTATTTAATTTTTATTGTCTACTCACGTTTAACTCAACAGTATCCCCACAATATACCTAATGATAATAAAAATCTAGTAATAATAAAACCACTTTCATTAAAATATTACTTTAATCATCAGCTTCATTTTTTATTATGACTTACGACGAGAAATAACTTTATATACTTTATATAACTTTTCTAGTGGTGGTAGAAATTCTATGACACAAAGTCACAAAATTCGACCGGGTGGGTACCACCGTGCAGAAAATCCCTCCATAGTAATCCAATTTCGGTTCAGGGGTCAGCAAGTGCACAGCCGGGCAGGAAAATTGTGGTCGCAGTACTAGTGAGACCAGTGGGTGTCACGCGGTGCTGCGACGACAATCCTCTTCTGATGAGGCCGTCAAACTGAGTGCCACCATTGTTAACATGACTCTTTCCTGAGACTTTACCTTCAGCTTACCATCAGGCGAGGTGAAGTCAAATTGACGTGTCCTAAATATTAAAAAAAAATTGATATTTTGTTGTAAATGCTGCCCTTAGACTAGAGCAGTGTTGCCTTTTTTCTACCGCGCATGCGCAATGCGCAAAGAATTGTCTTCGAAATCCCATTACGGTTTTCTTATTTTTTATAGTATTATTATTAAATATTTATAATAATTGACACGCGGGCAATTTAAATCAGCTCAAGGGCAATTTTTCTACGCTTGGTAGAATATAAAATAACCATATTTTAAAGAGATACGGGTATTTGAAAAGGTGAAAAAAGGAAAATGATATTTTAATTTTTCCTGGGAAAACGAAAGACGGGCTCATAAACTAATTAACGTAGTTCGAAAGGTTTAAGATCTATGAATATATATTTTTTTATATCGAAATTTTCATTTTTGCAGGCCGAAACATGCCCGGTTACAGGCCCCTCTTTCCCACTGGGCACTCTGGGCACGTACTCAGGGCCCCGCGATCGAAAGGGGCCCCTTGGTTCCAGCAAGATCAACAAATGATAACCGATATCAATTACCGAAAAATATATTAGTTTTGAAAAAATCAAATGATATTGACTGACTACAATACTTAGTTGCTTATTAGTTTTTACTTGTTACTCTACTCCAAAATCAGGCTGGACAATATTAGTAGGTAGGTATGTTTAGATTAATTTAAATATCTACTAATATGACTATAAGAATACAATTTCACTTCAAAAGTTAAGCACTTTCCATATAACGGACTACCATACAACCGCTCATCCCTTGTTTAGCCCCCTTTTTTTACGTGCGGAAATGCCTTCGGATACCCCCCGCTGGCCAGCGGGGGTGGTTATGTCGTGTCTCGACTAAAACCACACGGTGTCCTCCCCAAGTGTCCGTTGCCGGGCACCCCGGGTAAGCCCTCGAAAGGATAACCCCAGGGTTGCCGGCGGACTTTGGCCGCCACCGCGGCCTCGCCTGGTGGGGTTGGAGGTGTGAAATTAAAAAAAACGCCGGTACACGTGTACTTTTTAAGCAGAAGCAACTATATGAAATTTCGTGCTTCTTACTTCAAATATGGCGGACTTTCCATACAATCGTCTTATTTTACCTCCTTAGTACCAAAACTTTCAAAAACGCTGGTACATGTGTTCATTTAATTCTAACCAGCAGCAACTATCTGCAATTTCGAGCTTCTATCTCCAAAAATACCAATACCAAACCCATATTTCACTCAGGGGTCAAATTTGAATAAATGCTAATTACGTATTTATTTATTATACTTACCAGAAGCAGGTGAATGTAATTTCGTGCTTCTGACTTTGAAAAGGATGGACCTCAATACAAACGTTCATCCCTTATTTTGCCAAATCAGGAGCAAAGTTTCAAAAAATCCTTTCTTAGTATCCACTACATCATTAAAAAGCATCTATCGCCGAATTTCAAGTTTTAGCTGCAACGGTAGAGACCTACCCCACCCCAGCCTGCAAAATAATAATATTTGTAATTAAAAAAAAATACTAATCGATAGATTTTCAACAGCTCAATTCAACTACGTTGCCCTTTAAAATTGCTCACCCTAAATTATTTAATTAAAAATCAATAAAGTCGTTGAAAAAAAAATCATTTATCCGTACTTTCAAACTCCTATATCTTTTGATGTAAGTATACAATATTTTAAATTGCTCAAAGTGTTAAAAACTGCTCAAGTTGCATTTATAATTGCTCAAGTACAGTTTGTAACAGCTCCACTTTCCTTAATTATTAAATAAATATAAATAGTTTGAACAAATTTAACGTATAAAGATAATAACGTATTTACGGTTATTTTTATGGCCTGGGAATTTATACCGCAGTTTTAATCGTACCTAAACCAATAACTATAAGACCGATTCGGTTCTGGCACTTCGCCGGCCGCTGCCGTGGCACGCTCGCTTCGCTCGCTCGGCTCGTGCGTTGTGGTCACAGTTCTAACCTAACCTAAACATTAAGTTAAACATTTCGTTTTGACCGGATTTGACCCGGTCAACTTTGGAGCGCTGTAACAGCGCTTTGAATGAATGAAATTAAAAAAATATATAGAGAAAAATTTCCTCAAAAGACCATTTACACGATTGGCCGGAGGTAATTTTTTTGGAAAATGTATAAAAAGAAGTTATAGAGTGAAAAAGAATTTTTTTATAGAAATTTTCTCACTTTTTTGCTTATAACTTCTGTAATTTTAAATTTAGGGCAAAAAGTTACATGAACATATTTGTAGGCAAAGCGATTTGCTACAAACTATGTCTTCACGATTTTTTTATAGGACGCATAGTTTCTGAGATGATGAGATCCTTTTTCCAATATGGCGGTCGGGGGACAAGGGCGGCAACCCCACAAACTTGGGGTTAAGCTTCTATTGACCCCCCACACTAGTTCCAAAAACAAACTTGCGTCCTCTAAAAATTGTAAAGCTCATGTAAAGTGCGCGCCAGATAAGTCTGCGCGCGGCAAATTGGAACTAATCGCACGCCGCCACAGTGTCGCCAACTTAGGAGTTTTCCCCCCAATTTTGAGGGGTTTTTGAGTTTACTCTTAGGGGGATAAAATTTCAAGTGTTGCGGACCACAATTATCCTAAGTTTAAAAGTACTGCTAGATACCCAATAACAGATTTCGAATAATATTTATTTTAATGTTGTTTTATTTACCTATTTCTAAGGTACAAATACTTTTAGTTAACAACCAGCAGGCCCGAACACCATCAACGTCCAAGTATTAGTAGGTTAAAATTAGGTTTATACTGCGACAACTCATCGCACGAGCCGAGCGAAGCGTGCCGCGGCAGTGGTCGGTCGATGCCAAAAGCAAAATCTCTGTAGATTAAAATAGGGTCATATTTCATATTCTTCCTATCTTTATTATTACTATTCAACTATTGTTTGGTCGTAGTTCACTTTAGTTAGATTTTTTCCTCAGCTCCAATTTATATTTTGGATCGGGAAATCATTTCCCATAACTATAATAATAATAATAATAAAACAAACAGTGGCCTATTTTTGTGCCTAACATAAAATTACATTTACTTTAAAATCTGTTATACAAATAAACCACCAATAGTGCAATATACGTTCAGAATACAAAAATAGATTTAAATTGATTATAAAAACTACAAATATGCAACCAGAAATATATACACCCTTAAATACAGCACCCATTGACATGACAGTTTGCCTGTCAAACAATAAATAATGAAAATGCACAAAAATAGCAATGAATGATGATAACAAGAGCCAAGGCAAGAGCAGCAGCACGCCCAACAACCCCGGACTCGTCGCCCAGCTCCGTCCAACAGCCACCAGCAAGTTCTCTGGGTGTGACAGCGACGTCGAGCTCAAGTTCTAGCGACGAGTTTTTCTCCCCGCCGACGTCGCCAACACCTGTACGTCGGCAGGGGAGAGGCCGGCCACCGACTGGCTTGGAGCCCCGACGCCCACCGGCTTCGAATAAGGCCCCCGCTACCGGTGGTGATGTGCACCGCATGCGATGGACTACTTCTATGAACGAAAACGTCATGCGGGCATATTTTGTGGCTACAGAGGGAGGAGTCAACCTCACTGCGTACCGTGTTCGTATGCTGCCTTTGTTTCAGGTACTTGAACCAACTGTAAACGTATCGGCACAACGGCTATCGGATCAAGTGCGGGCCATCCAACGTTGTCATTTGCTGGATGAATCTGTACTTGAGAGGCTACGCTCTAACATACGAAGTAGCCCGGGTACCACCCCTTGTTCGCAAATTGTGAGACAACCAGCCACGGAGACCATCTCACAATTCATCTGTAGCGAAGAAGTGATTGATACCAGGGCTATAGATGTAAGTACCGAGTACAACGAACAATTAAGGAGCGCTTTGGAATGTGCTATGCGGGAATATCGATCCATACCTTCTGGTAATAGACCTCGCCTACCACGTTTGCCAACGCATAAAAAGAATGTAGCGCTAGTGTGTGCCCTGGATTCGTTATTATCAGATTATTTCGATAATAGCGAAGATCTCGGTGATACACATTCAATTTTATATTGCGCGGCCGTCGCAGCATGTCGAGTAGCTAATGTTCAATTTCCAAAATGCGACATAGCTACTCGACCGAAATCTGCTGTGCCGGCTTGGCAATTTAGAATTGAGCGACGTATTGCCGAGACTAGGGCACTCATTGGAAAGCTCATTTGTTTCAGGTCGGGCAACACACGCCCAAGAGTGATGCGCTTTGTGAGTCGAGCGTTCTCGGGGACTGACATTAGGCCCCGAGAATTTTTGGCACGGGTCACAGAGCGCATCGACTTCCTGAAACAAAAAGTTTATGCGTGGGCAAACCGGATTCGACGGTATAAAAAAAGAGTGGAACGATATTCTCAGAATCGCACGTTCCAAATGGGACCAAAAGTGGGTCTACAGAAATTGGGAGCGCCCTGATTCGACTGGGACTGACGTGCATCGACCAGGTGATGATATTACTAATACATTCTGGCGTAATATCTGGTCGATGCCCGTCAGTCATACAGAGGGTGATTGGATGCGGGATGTTGAGCGATCGTGTGAGCCTATTAAGATCATGGATCCGATTATTATACTGCAAGAGGATGTAACCGATGCAGTCCATCTGTTGCCTAACTGGAAGTCAGCGGGACCAGACGGACTGCATAATTTTTGGTTAAAATGGCTGAAAAGCTCACACGGTCGTTTAGCATCTCAATTCCAATCATGTCTTGAATCAGGATTGATTCCCAATTTCATGACCACTGGTGTAACCCACCTTCTTTACAAGTCCGGTAGTGCTTCGGACCCTAAAAATTATAGACCGATTACATGTCTACCTACGGTCTATAAGCTTCTTACATCCATCCTGAGAGTAAAAATATCCTCACACCTAACCGACAATTCTATCATGTCTGTCTCTCAGAATGGATGTAGAAGTGGGGCTCGTGGCACTAAAGAGCTCCTTATAATTGATATGGCCATTAGCCAACAGGCACGCCGTAGTCGTAAGGACCTGGCGACATGTTGGATAGACTATAAAAAGGCCTATGACTCCGTGCCGCATACATGGCTCTTGAGGGTGCTTGAGTTGTATAAAATTGATACAACTCTATGTACCTTCCTGAAGGCATGTATGGGGCAATGGAGTACCGTCCTTTGCTATCCAGGGTGTCGACGGATCTGCGAGAATGGCGGGCTGATAAAGATAGAGCGGGGTATATTCCAGGGTGATAGTCTTAGTCCATTATGGTTTTGCCTGGCACTGAACCCTCTCAGTTATATGCTGGAGAGTTCAGGGTTAGGCTGTCGATTGCGGAGAGATGGTCAGATTATATCCCACCTCCTTTACATGGATGATCTTAAATTATTTGCCCCCAACAATTCCCAACTGATAGCGTTATTAAAGATAACTGAAACTTTAGTAACTCTATCAGGATGGAATTTGGTGTGGACAAATGTGCGGTCATGCATGTAAAAAGAGGTGAGATTGTGGAAACTGACGGGGTTGAGCTCTCAGATTCCACAAAACTCAGGTCTCTCTCTGCAAACGACACCTATAAATACCTGGGTATGTCGCAGGCATTAGGCATTACAGAAGCTAGCATGAAGCAATCGTTACAGGAACGTTTCTTTGGCCGCTTGAAAAAAGTTCTTAAAAGTCTTTGGACTCAGACTGAATTAGACACCCTGGATCGGAAAGTCCGTACGCTTCTTACTGCATACCGAATGCATCATCCGCGTTCATCTGTAATGAGGTTGTACATACCGCGGAAATGCGGGGGACGTGGCTTTTTCAATGCCAAATCCCTCCATAACCGTGAGGTGTGCAACCTCAGGGAATACTTCCTACACAATGAAGCTGATATGCATCGTGATGTAGTAGGGGTGGACAACGGACTTACCCCACTAGCTTTGGCTAAAGAGAACTGGCGGAAACCTGTGGTATTAAGTATTAATGACCGTATGGATGTATGGAAGAGCAAGGAGTTGCATGGACGTTTCTATCGGGCTCTCCATGGGCCTGATATAGACTTACCAGCATGTGTGTCTTGGCTACGCTTCGGTGATCTATTTGGAGAAGCCGAAGGTTTTGTGTTTGCAATTATGGACGAAGTTGTGATGACGAATAACTATCGGAAGTATATACTAAGGGATGGTAGGGTTGACATATGTCGGGCGTGCCACCGTCCCGGAGAATCCCTTAGACATATAATTTCTGGTTGTTCTCGTCTTGCCAACGGCGAGTATTTGCATAGACATAACCAAGTAGCCAGGATTGTTCAGCAACAGCTTGCTCTAAAGTACAACCTTGTGGAATCAGAGGTACCGTACTATAGGTATGTGCCCGACGCAGTTCTCGAAAATGGGCACATCACGTTGTACTGGGATCGATCTATTATCACTGATAGGACTATTGTAGCTAATAAACCTGATATAGTGTTGATAGATCGGTCAGAGCGCCGCGCAATAATTATCGATATCACCATTCCACATGACGAGAATCTTGTGAAAGCCGAAAAATAAAAAACAAATTAAATATTTGGATTTGGCTCACGAGGTTGTCGACATGTGGAGTGTGGATTCGGCGATTATTGTTCCGATAGTTGTATCGGTTCACGGACTGATTGCCAAGAGCCTCGAACAACATCTCCAGAGGCTCGCGTTAGGCAGTTGGGTTAAGGGCTTGATGCAGAAGGCAGTGCTCCTCGACACGGCACGTATTGTGAGGAGACTCCTCTGTCTGGAGCCCTAACCACCGGTAGCTTGGTCCCTGTTCCCGATGCCGGTGGGCTACTATTTTTTATATTTTTAAATATATTTGTGTTTTTTTATATATAGAATGTATTTAAAAATATAATTGATAAGTATTTAAAGTTAAATAAAGGAAAATAATAATAATTTATTTGTTCTCTTCCACAAGGTACACAAAATACATTTTAAGCACTTCATATAACATAGCATAATGTATATATTGTGGTGAGACTGGTGCCTAAACTAGACTTTGGGGTCTGTATTTCAGGACACCCGATCTCCTCCCAACTTGAATTTTTACATTTCATATTTGTAATATAGTTTAAGCGCAAATTGTTACAGTAAGATATATTTGTGTATGCGAAAACAATAATAATAACAATGATAATCGGCATGCATATTAAGTAATAATAGTGTTATCATGCGAGTGTGGTGTGTTAGTGTGTGTGTGTGTGTGTTTGTGTGTGTTTGTGTGTAAACGTACTGCGAGTGTAAGCCTGTATGTGTGTGTGTGTATTATACGGGGATATCAAGCAATTGTTCGGTTGCATCGTAGTTTAGTGGCTGGAGCCAGTCAATTATTTTGTGTTTACAATTATTTTTTGTGTGGCTATAAACATGTAACAAGGAATTAATTTTATTGTAGAGATATCCTCCCAAAAAACAAAAGAATCGGTGAGAGAAGGCAGTTTTGAATAGTATGTCCTTCCGATTTATAGGATTGTGTCGTCTCTTATCACTGGCTAGTTCGGGTTTGTATGTAGTTGAGGTGTGTTACATCAACAATGTGTGTAATATGAACAATTGACGGAGTACTTGAGTGAGTCGACGTGAGTACTTTGCTTTCTTTATAAAGTTGTGCTGTTGGGTAACGGAAAGGACGAAAGGTTGAAACCTTTAAAATAGCTCTCTGTGTTCTCTCGAGTTGCAGGAGTGTGGTCTTTGGGGCTCCACCCCAGGACGTAACGCAATAACTGAGTATTGACTGGGCCAGGGCGTAGTAGACTGAAGTCATTAACTTCGCATCTCCCACGTGTCTCAAAGTTTTGAAAACAAACATAAGTTTCCGTAACCTATTGTTTAGGGTTTCAATATGTTCTTGAAAGCTTAGTCTACTGTCAATTGTAACTCCCAGATACTTCACGCTTTGGGCTTTGCAGAGGCGAGTACAGGAACAGGTCCTGTTGTGAGGTGCTGAACATGTGTGAGCAATAATATTAGGTAGATTGCGATGAAATCGATCTACCTATTGGTTTCTTGACTACTGTCGAATTTAAAAAAAAAATCTTCATAGGAGGTCTAGTTATGACCCCCTGAGTCCGAAATGACCACTGGTCAAAAAGTTTATATATATATATATATGTATGTATGATTCCACTTCCCAAAATTTGCGGCACTCTCACGGTCGCATTTTTGCCCCGATCGCTTTCAAACTGCGGTCAAAAATTGCTTGGGTGTAAACTTAGTTTAAGTTCGTTAACGGGTGGAATCCGGCCTAAGGGGACGGCAGGGCCTCACTTTTTGGGAAATCAGTTTTTCCTCAAAATTTCACGTTCCATGAAAGATATTCGAACCGTTCTAATTTTATCCCATAGTATACATGAATACCAACAACTTTTAATTATAAACCTATAAGATTAAAACTTTAACTAAAAGTGGAGAGGGGAAAAACCAAAATTTTTCGGGAAAAAAATCATAACTTCTAACCGGTAAACATTCTTGCTGTCGAAAACATTTTTAATCGATAGGCCATTTTTAAGTCTAAAATAAATGCCTGAAAAGTTTTTCGCTAAAAGTTACCGTTTTCGGGAAAAAAATAATTAAACATGTTAAAAATGCGCTCGGCGTGGGAGTCCGTAGTTCTCTATATAAAATAATATTAATTGCTTCACGAAATCTACCTGTGCGTTCCACCTGCGGGAACGGATTTTTGTGATGTTGTAACTGTCTTGGAGTGTTTTGTTTAAGTGAAAAAATTATATGTTGTGTTTTACTTCTGTTAAGGGTAAGTAGATTGTCCTGCAGCCACTCAGACACAGCGTTAAATCCCGACTGAGCATACTCATATACTTCACTCCACGTGTTAGCACTAAAAAGGACGGCGGTGTCATCCGCGAACGTGATGACTCTGCCTTTAGGGAGTGTGAGCGCACCCAGGTCGTTTATATATATCAGGAAGAGGGTAGGACCGAGGATACTGCCTTGAGGACAGCCGTAAGCGAGAGTGCGCTCTTCACTAACATATTCATCTATTTTAACTCTCTGGGTACGCCCACTTAGATAATCTTTGAGGAGATCTAGTGGAACTCCTCTAATTCCCAAATTTTCCATTTTTTGGCACAAGATGGGTACAGAGACCGTGTCAAATGCCTTAGCAATGTCTAGGAAAATGCCCAGTACTTTCCGCCTGCTATCCAGGTTCGTAACAACGTAGTTAGTTAGATCATGAACTGCATCACCTGTTGATTTACCAGCTCGAAAACCGTATTGAGAGGCCGATAGGAGGTTGTTATTTTCCAAGAAACTAACCAGTCTTTTGTTCAAGATCCGTTCAAGCACTTTTGAGAGGGCAGAGAGGACAGCGATTGGTCTATAGTTATTGACACGGTCTCTCCCTCCATTCTTGTAGATAGGATGTACGACTGCCCTTTTAAACGGTTCGGGGAATTTACCCGTGCACAGTGAGAGGTTACATATATGCGTGAGTGGTGGTACAATTGTAATTGAATGTTTCTTAAGCAGTCTGGTGGGTATTCTGTCCCATCCCACTGCACAGTCATCTCGAAGAGACATCAATAGATTAAAAACCTCTTGCTCATCTGTTGGCAACATTACCATGGACTGAGCTTTATTGTTGGTAACAAGCGGTTTCGTTACTACTGTCGGATGTTTTGCAATCTTTTTATTTTTTTTTTCTTCTATCTTCTATTCTATCTATCTTTTTTGCCAACTTGCGTAAAGTAGGTGTTTACTGTGTTAACGGCCAACTCTGGTGTTGCAAAGGAGGTTAATAAGTGAGTAGAAGTATTTTCTCTTTTTTTCGTTCGCCCTGATATATTATTAATGGCAGTCCATAACTGCTTAGAGTTGTGACCAGCTCTACCAATTTCGGATTTCTCATAGTCTATTTTTAATTTTTTAATTAGCTTATTGCAATAGTTCCTATACCTCGTGAAAGTAACCCTCAAAGTTACATTTCCAGGCGCCTGTTTGAGTTTTTTATGCATCCTGTCTCTGTGTCGGACACATCGCAGCAAACCAGGCGTTATCCACGGCTTTATGATATTTTCCTATTTGGTACTTTTACAGTTTTGGAGTTTAACTCAATCGCCTGGGTAATAAGGGTAATCATCTGTTCAGCCGCAGCATGAGGGTCAGGGGTTTTATAGACAGCCCCAAAGTCAATTCGTTTGAGGTCCGCATCGAGCTGGTCGTAGTCTACCCGTGTTGTGGTTTTCTTCATCACTATTTTAGGTGTATTTTGCATTAGAAATAACAAGACAGTCTCGTGATCAATAAGGGAGGAATGAGCCACAAAAGTTTTCGCGGGCAGTTGTGTTTTTAGCATGAAGTGATCTAGACATGTATCTTTTCGTGTCTTTAATGTATGGGCAGGCAGAAGCCCATGAGAGGCAAGAAGGTTTAGGTAAGTGTATTTTTGTGCTGTATGGAAATGTTCACGGATATTAATGTTAATGTCACCGGTTATTATTATATTACTGAAGTTCGAGATATTGGTTAGGATCTGGTCCAGTGAGCCCAGGAATTTAGTAACATCACTGTATGCAGGTGGCCGATAGATCGCTAGAATTATAGTGTTATTATTGACTTGGATTTGAAGACACTTGGCTTCTAGGATTGAGGGTTCCTGCACGGACACATGAAGCTGCTTATTTACGTAAACGATAACGCCCTCGTTTTGCGTCAGATTTTTATTCGTATTAAAGCGATTGTAACCTGGTAACTTAGGGATGCTACTAGTTTTAGGGAGCCAGCACTCGGTCAATACAATAACGTCCCAATCTATCTTTGTTCTAACTAGTGTTGTGTAGAATTGTGTCATGTTTTTTGTTATACTTCTTATATTTTGATTGACGCATTTTAGTGTTTGGTTCAAGTCAAAATTCGACGGCTGACAGTTGTCCAAGTCACAGTACGACGAATCCGATACCGAAACAATATTGTTTAAATTATCCTGGATAGTATCGAATTTTAATGTAATAATATCTATTGTACAAGCTTATGTAAGGTTTACTGTGTCCTGCAACTGTCACACGATCAGAATGAGCATATACCACGCTCACAAGATCAATACCTACCGCAGGACAAAATAAGTAATAGCATTTGCAAAACCGCTTGAATAAACCTCGATAGTTGATAGTACATATTCTCGTAAGAATGGTGATGTAGATGCCAGTGAAGAGTATTTTTTGTATTTGAATTATTTTGTATAAGTGTGTGTCTGGGTCTGTCTGTGTGAGTAGGTCATAAGGGGTAAGTGTCTGCACGTGAGTTATACATGTATTATTGGTGATAGTATACATGAAAGAAATACACATAAGCGCAAACCAAAAATAATAATCCTTCAGATATAACATTGCATGCAACAAAACGTCAGGAGCTAGTCACTTTTTTCTTCGCAGCTTTATAATATCTTCTTCGGATTTTATGAGCTGACTGGGAGCCCCTTCTCTCTCTCTAACATATACCTTCCCATTAGCAGTCCAGCACTGTTGGTAGTCGCTACTCTTAATAAACTCGCGTGTGAGGTAGTAAAGGTGTTTAGTCATAGCCGTAAGTGCTTCAGTAATATATATTGGAAGCCTAGGACAATTTTCTTTTATGTGGGTCGTGTTCAAACGGTTTTCTTTATTTAATTTGTTAAAGTTTTTGACAGACTTTAAAAACTGCTCCTTAATTGCTGATGAGGCTAATTCAACGATAACCGTTCCACATGATGATTTATTTCTTTTTAGGCGGTAGATATTTTTTATATCTGATGCACCTACTGGTTGGTTAATAATGTTGCTAACTTTTACAAAAGTATTAGTTAAAGTGTCGCGGTTTTCCGGATTTGATGGAGGAATATTAGTTATAGTATGGCCGCTGAGTTATTACCGATTTGACACATGACGAATTGACAATACTAGTGAAGTGACTGAACCAGTAACCCTAATATCATTTGGGAACAGTTTGTTCCCAAATGATATTAAATTAAATAAAATAAATTAAATAAAGAATAAAATCAAAACAAATAATAGTTAAAGACACAGGTTCTTTATTAGGTGGAGTATCCTTGATGGGCGTAGATAATTGGTCGAGGACATATCAAAATAAAACAAATTTGTAAACACTGTTACACATTTTAATGAATAGAGTAGGTACAAGATGTTTTAATAAATGACTACCTATCATTTATTAAAACAATTATTCAGACTCTGAACCAGATTCGCCAGAGCTGTCATCGCTATCAGTCAGTTGTATGACAATTTCATTGTCTATAATGGTGTCCACTCTTATATCGCGTTCATAATCTTCTGTTATTAGTTTTCGAGTCTTTTCGAAGACCTTGACCCAATCTTCTTTCGTTATTTTGCTGCAAGCATCTTTTAATAGACCCATCATTTTATTAGTACTGAATGGCGGAGTCGTATTATTACGAGACATGAGATATTTATTTCTTAGTTATGTATCTTTTTACTTATATGCTGAATATTGGATGTTATAATAGTGCAAATTATTCATATTCATAACTTATGCGATAAAAACATAACATAACATAAACTCACGCCTATATCCCCGAAGGGGTAGTCAGAGGTGCTAGCACCCACATTTCGCCAGTTTATGTTCAGGTCCCAATGTAATAGGTGGCGAGCCTATTGCCATTAACCGGGCACTTATAAACCTGCGATAAATACACACATAACTTCGAAAAGTATCGAAAAGTCATTGGTGTGTGCCATGGTAAAACCTGGGATCGAACCCGAGACCTCGTCTCAGCAGTCCATTATCCATACCACTAGGCTACCGCGGTTGATTTGTGCCCATATTAGCTCAATGGCATTGTACTGGCAGTGATAAGGAGGAATTCGAAGTACCCGATGTCCATGTGCCAGAGCTATCTCATCTACTTCATAACGGACTCTTGATGATTTATTTTCGCGTACCAACTATACTAAGTCAGACTTTAGCAATTCGGCAGTAGTTTCAATTCCATTTTGGTGTAGCCATGCTAGGAGATCAGCTTTCTTGTAGGCCTGAGTAGGCGCTTTATTCACTTGTTTCGAGTGATATGAAGCGTTGTCCATTATTATGATAGAAGGCTCTGGCAGGCTGGGTAATAATTGATTTTCGAACCAATTCGTAAAAGTGTCTGTATCCATCTCCTCGTGGTAATCGGAAGTACTTTTTGACGCGAAAGCCAGCAGTCCATTTTCAAAGAAACCACTTCCAGCAGAACCGGCGTGACAAATTATCAGTCGCGATCCTTTTCCAATTGGAACCTTTGAGGTTGATGCTTTTGTTTCGTCAGTCCAAGAGCGTGACACAGTGTGGTCGCATTTAACCATGTTTCGTCAACAAAAACGACGTTGTCCCAAGACTCGATTTTTCTGGCTTCTCTTAAAAAGTCACTCCTTTTAATTATTAAATCAAATCTTTCCATTAATATTTTCCTTTTATTCGTTTTTTTATATTCAAACCCAATTTCGTGCAATAGTTTTGACAACGCCGTTTTACCGCCTTTAAACAAGCCAGCTTCTTTTAAAGAGACCAAAAGCAAACGTCTAGTTGGAAACTCGTTCCTAGTATAATAACCATATATGTGGTTTCTTATTGCATCTGCATCAAAAACATCAACACCTGTCTCGGGCTTTTGTCTTCGTTTTTTCTTAGGAGTGCGTAAAATATTATCTTCACTTCCAGAAGCACCAAATTTTTCTTTATTTATATTATATAGTGCTTTTGCACCAATTCCAAGAGCTTGTGAAACCCGATCTTTCACTTGAGTGACAGGAATCAAAGGGCCGCCATTTTGTGACTCACGCTCAAAGTAATTAGCTTTAGTACAAGCTCACGACATTGACTATTCAAAACAGATTAAAATAGCGGTGGTAAGGATGTTGCCAGAATAGTATCGCCAATTACTTAAAAAAATACACCTATAACATTGCTTAATTGAGGGAGAAAATTATATTTATTAAATGTTGTTTTATATATTATAAATGTTAAAAATTATACATAATCATTTTAATTGTATTTATTTTTAAATCATAGAAAACAGTATTTCTGTCTTTGGATCACACATAAATCTTAAAAATCATAAGATACTGGCAACACAGTGCAATTAAGAGACGCAAAAAAATGGTAGCATTATATTTAGTCTAGTTGCTCGAAGGAATAAGTAAAATAAAAATATCCAAATAAAATAAATATCATATCTATTCCAATGAATTCGGACCGAATACTATCAAGCACATCACTATGAAAACTAGACGCACGATGTAACTTTGAACAAGCGCGCCAAAGAACAAAAAATAAATGTTTTCATATTATTTACAAACTATTTTAAGTTTTGAAACAGAGTTTATTGGAAAATTACTTGATTCTGACATTTTGACATAAAGTTTTATATTAAAGAGGTATTCTAAATCATTCGGAAAATGTGTCGCTCGTGCAAGGTTATATCGATTAATTTAAGAATAATCTGTCAAATCGGTAATAACTCAGCGGCCGTACTTTAATTCGAGTGATCCCGCTTTGATCTGCTTTTCCAAGTAGTCAACTTTATTTTCTAATACTTTTATAATTTTTTTATTTCTGTTACAGTCTTCCTTTAGGCTGTTTATTTCCAATATTGCTTCATCATACTTTTCGGACAAAAATACTACAGTTTTTCGGATTTCATCATTTTGAGTTCTAATTTCGGCGTTTTGGGTACTAATCCTATTGTTTTGCAAGCGGATATCCTCAAGAGCTGATTGAAGGGTATCCATTTTATCACTTTGCTCGGTTTGTTTCATTACCAACTCAGCAAACACGTTCTTCATATCTTTCATCATAGTCTCCATGCGATCAAGTTCATCCTCACCTCGCTTCCTTTTTCTTTGTGCTGTAGTATTATTCTTAGTAGCAGCAACGTTACATTCGTTACTACTAGACGATGTTAAGTTCGGTTCGGAAGTGTGAAGTAGTGTTGCCGAGGACTTGGGGGGTGTTCGTTTGATGCCACTGAGCATATTGGTTGGTATGTAACACCAATTAGTAATATTATTATATTGTAGTATAAACAGTAGTAGGTAATATTATTACACTTTGAGAGTACCTATCCACCACAACAGCATCAGTAATCCAAAACAGCACCTACAATTTTATGCGTTTCCTTAATAATATTCAACTACTTTACTCACTATGTTTACAAGTTGAAACGCGCAGGAGTGCTTGACGGCTGCAGTGTTGACGTCTCGCATGTCACGCGGGATTCGTATCTTCTTCGTATTGTACCGACGATTTCCGAAATAGGTCGCCGTGCCGTGCAGTATCGAGCGACAGCCGAGTGTGCGTCAGTGGATGTCCTTGATGCACCGATGTTTGCCGAACGAAGGCCGGTCGTTGAACTCGCTACGCGACCTTGCTATATTTCGTTGCCCAGTAGCACGATGAGTCATCCTCCTCCGCAAAATTTTTATACAAATTTTGGCCGTTTATTTATAAAAATCGTGATTACTTCTTGATTTCTTCACCGACAGGAAAACTAAGTTATGCACTGTGTAGCGTGTACATTAGCCTACACAACGGTATGTAGTTATGGATAGATCAGTTACTTTTTATAGCGAATTACTATTTTCACATAAGAGCACGGTACAAGTAGGTGTCGTTGCGCGTAAGCCGGGTGGAGCCGTCAACATTAGTTACGCCACCAGTCGCGCGCAGACTCATCTGGCGCGCACTCTAACAGTTCAATGGATTATTGAAGTTCTCCGCACGTATGACGTATGAGTATGGAAGAACGATCTAAAAAGATGATTCGAAAATATTTGAACAAATTTTTTTTTTACTTTTGACTTAACCTTGTGTTTATTGCATAGATATAGGAAGAGTTTATTGCTATATAATAATCAGTTATGCATGTTTTTACTTATAAGGAACTCACAGACATTACCGGTTTATTTTGAATTCAAATTTACCACATTTCGCATTTTATGTTATGTTACGGATTGTTGAAAATCTGTTTTTCATAGCTTAAACATTAAAACATTTATCATTTGAAGAATTTTTTAAGAATAAATTCTTATCTTCTTGATTTTTGGGAAACTGAAAAATAACATTTGCAGATTTCAGCAGAAGCTTTATGGACTTGTATCCATGGCCGTTAAAGAGATAATTGACTACAGCAGACTTTCGAAATGACAGACATGACAGTTGACATCTGATAATGGCTGATAATTTGAATGCAATGTGGAAATACTTAATTTTTAATGTTTAATTTTTGGCCTATCTTTCCACCGGTCAAACTTCCTTTCGTTTACTGGTCTATCTCTAACTCGACACTGGCAAAATTGTGGTGTTTGCTCCACAAGGCCATAATCAAGAATTGAATTGAATTGAATGTGGAAATACTTATTTTTGTTAAAAATAGAAGTTAAATACTCAATGGAAGGATGAAATAAATTTAAGTAAATTCAAACAAGGTTATACGAAATTTTGATATAATCTTTGTGATGGACGGAATGTTTTTTGTGGGTATTTTGATTCATTTAACATTTTTGTTTTCTATCTTTGATATATACTTTAAATCACCAATTGTAAAGCATGTAGAGCCTTATCAGCCTCAACATGAACCAGTTGCTGAAAGACTTGTGCTTCTAATGGTTGATGGATTAAGAGCTGAATCATTTGTGAACTACTCAACAATGCCTTATTTGAGGTTTGTAACAATTCTATTCTATTGATGTTAGGAGCATTACGAATTTGAAGTTACGTTTACCTACTATACTAACGTTGTGGATCCCGTAGACACTTCTTGTGTATTTCAGGAGCAATACTTAATCACTGAAATATATGTTATTATATGAATGCTATCATTAAGTCTATTTAACATTTCAGGGCAGTGGCGAATTCTTATGGCAGGTGGGGAATATCAAATACCCAGGTCCCGACTGAATCTCGTCCAGGCCATGTGGCAGTTATAGCAGGGTTCTACGAAGATCCTTCAGCAGTTGCCAAGGGGTGGAAAGAGAATCCTGTTGATTTTGATTCTGTATTCAATCAAACTTCTTACACTTGGTGTTGGGGCACCTATGACATTGTTAATATATTTAGTAAAAATGCTAATGATCACATTGTAACTCATGAATTTGACCCCTATGATGACAGTTTTTCCACAAATAAAAACACTACATTATTAGATGCATGGGTATTTAAAAATGTTAAAAGGTTTTTTAGGAATGCAAAGCAAGATATTGTTCTTAGTAGAAAATTAAAACAAAATAAAATAATATTTTTTTTACACCTCCTTGGAACTGATACTGCAGGGCACACACATAAACCTAAAACAAAGTAAGTCCTCATCCACAACAAAACCTCTGTTTAATTGTATAGTTAACATATATGAATTTCAAAATATATATAGTGCATTATTTACAGGAACTTCTTGACAACTTTGAGGCATGTTGATGAAGGTATAAAAGAAATAGAAAATGTTATAAAAGATTACTATGATGATGATGGTAAAACTACATTTCTGATGACTTCAGACCATGGCATGACTGACTGGGGTAAGCATCCATCTATAAGAATAAACTTTCTTACTTACTGTTATTCAACCTAAACCTAAATTGTACGTTTGCATTACCTTCAAGAAGGGCATTAGAAGGTTTTTACATGGTCGGCAGCGCAAGTGTGATGCCCCTGATGTTGCACACATCCATAGGCCACGGTAACCGCTTCCCATCAGGTAGGCCATGAGCTTGTCTGCCAACTGAGTGGTATAAAAAAAAGCAATAAGGTGTTGTTCCTGGACATCAAGCTGAATATATTATGGTGAAACAGAAAAAGAGTCCTATAGCAGAAAATCTCTATCACTACATATTATAAAACAAAGTTTCCACCGTGTCTGTCTGTTCGCAATAAACTCAAAAACTATTGCACCGATTTTTATGCTGTTTTCACCAAAGGATAGAGTGGTTCTCGAGGTAGACTTTAGTATATATTTGTCAAGTTTTTGGATACATTGCCTAAAATATAATGATATTTTTGCAGCTGTTGGAGAAAAATAAGCCATATGGGAGCTTATAACAAAATGAATATATAACAAAATGATGTATGGTGGAATTGAGTATATAGAGTATATATAGGTTGTGGGGGTAGAATAGGGTCCCATGGGTAGTGGGAAAGGAATCAGAATTCCATGCGGGTGAAGCCATGAGCTACAGCTATCAAATTAAATTAGACAGCCATAAAACCACCTCACATTCAAACTGTAAGGCGCTGGCGGCTGCCTTCACTGGTAGAGCCTTCAGATTCTCAGACTGAAGAGACAGAGCATCCCAAACCATGAGTCAAACTTCAGCCCCATAATTGTGAGATAACTATATGGATGCATCTCTCCAATCAACTAAAACCATATAGTCTTCTTTTTTAACAGTGCCAATCCCAGTGGCACAAACTGTAATTAAAATATTGATTAAATGTACCATTTAAGGTTCCCATGGTGCAGGTGAGGATCATGAGACACAAACACCCTATGTGATCTGGGGCTCAGGAGTGAAACAAAAGTATCATGTACAACTAGATCCTGAAGCTAATGGAATGTCTCTCGAACACAGGTTTGACATTAATCAAGTAGACTTGGCCCCACTAATGTCTACTATTCTTTCTATTCCTGTGCCTGTTAATTCTAAAGTAAGTAAAGAAACTTCTTGATTATTAATAATTGAGTTACACCTATGAAGTGAAAATCACATTGTCATCATCATAATCTCAGAATTAATCTTGTTTTCGTCCAAAGCTTACACTTTGAGGATGAGGTTCTCTTTCTGATGCTTCTTGGCCTTTAATGGTTGTAGTCTTTTTTTTCTTATTCATTCCAAAAACAGTTAGTGCGCCCCACTTATATGTTGTGCCACATATATGTATTTGATCATTTCTATTTCAGGGAAAATTGTATACAGAAGTGCTAAATATGGCATTGCCTAACAAAGCTAAAGCTATATATAGTAATAGCAGGCAATTAGCATCACAATACAATAAAAAGAGGCTACAAGTGGAAGAAAATGCTTTAACACTACTTTATAAGCCTTTTGAGTCTCTTGGCAAAGAGAAGTACCAAGAACTGATTAAATTTTCAGAAAAGTTGTTAAATGAAGAAGAGTATGAGAAATTGATACTTCTAAGTGAAGAAATTATACATTTAAGTCTCTCAGGACTTCACTACTATCATAACTATTACCAGCATCCATTATTGTTCATGGTTACAGCTTCATTTTTAGGTTGGATAACTTGCTTATTGAAGATTTTATGTGAACAACAGTATAATGCTCAAGCTGAACCTTCTAACTTGAAGAAGTTTATCTCTTCAGAATGCTTTTTTTACAGATGGATAAATGCAGTTTTTATATTTTTGTGTGGATTGTCATTCTGTGTAGTATATGGTAATTTACAATAGAATTTCTACATTAATAATTCGCTCCTAGCGTCAATGACTTCTATGTATCTTATCTAGACTGGCTGCATAGAAAGAAACATTTGGTATCGCGCTATCGGCCGACTATCACTCACGCGCAACTTTTTGTAGCTGTCATACAGATGATATTACATAAAAGCGCGGTATGGCTATACAGATAAGAGTGAAAATTCATTAACTCTTTTAGTCTCTGCGTCCCATACCCCTCTGAACCATGGCACAATTTTTGTTCTTAACAGCCTGTCTAGTAGTGTACATAGAAGTCATAGATCGAACATAACAACATTATGTATATTTTTCCAGCTCAGAATCTGCCAAATCAGTATTACTTGTATTTTTTAATGCCTATTTTTTTGTGGTGGTATGCCATGGCTTCACTCTCTATATGGTTAAATGTATTCAATCAATTTAAGAAAAACAAGCAGATCTCATCGTTATTGCTTCAGATATCAAGCTATGCATTAGGTTCCATAGCAATGGTAAGTTTGCATGTGTTTAATAGTACAATATAATGGTAAATATCATACAAAGTGTCCCTAAATTTAGTACTTGTTTTTTTTACAGGCCCTCTCGTTCACTTATAGGTGGATGTTAAGTGTGCCACTCCTTGGTATGGGATTGTGGCCTTACCTTACTTCAAGTAGACACCTGTTATCAAACCAGTTGCTTGTTGCTTGGCTGATTAGTTGCTTCTCACTTAGCGTTTTTTCTTTTATGCCAGTTGTGGGTAAAGACGTCTTTATAGAATTAGTGTAAGTACAGTCCTACTTATATTATAAATGTGAAAGTTTGAATGTATGGGTGTTTGTTACACTTTTACGCAAAAACGGCTCAATGGATCTGGCTGAAATTTTATATAGATAGATTACAGTCTAAAATAACACAGGCTACTTTTTATCCCTGGATTAGGTTACTGAATCAGAATTACACGCGAGCGAAGCCGAGGCAACAGCTAGTAAAATATAATAACATAACATAATAACATAAACTCACGCCTATATCCCCGAAGAGGTAGGCAGAGGTGCTAGCACCCACATTTCGCCAGTTTATGTTTAGGTCCCATTAACCGGGCACTTATAAACCTGCGATAAATACACACATAACTTCGAAAAGCATCGAAAAGTCATTGGTGTGTGCCATGGTAAAACCTGGGATCGAACCCGAGACCTCGCCTCAGCAGTCCATTACCCATACCACTAGGCTACCGCGTAAAATAAATAAATAAATAATATTTAAATTGAAGATATGTAGTAAATAATAAATATTTTATTTGTTTCAGTCTTACTGCAGGTAGTATTTGGTTAATGGCAATTGTAGTTTACATTTGTAAAATATTACTCCCTCTATATCAACGCCATTTTGAGGATAAAAAAGAAATAACGTTGACAGTAGTACAATCAGTATTATTAATTTTGTCACTTCACAATATTTATGTGCAATCTAAGAGATTTGAAAGAGGCACACCAGTGTCGTACTACTATCAAACATTAGCTTGGATAATAGCAGGTAATTAACCATGAAGTTTTTAATATGAATTTTAATTCAATCAAACCTAGCTCCTTATTAACGAACGAGGCTCTGACTCAGGCTGTCCTCTCGGAGTTCGGAGGTCAATTGACAGTCTAAAGGAAAGCCAAATCGAAAGGAGAAAAAACAGTAATTGGATCCCAGGCTCAGAGGTGAAAGCCTCGGATGCAACCAGAAACAATGTTAAGGTGATGATCATGATTATGTATCTTAACAGGTAAATATCTGCTGCATAAATGAAAATTGTCTAATTTACTTATAGTTTACCTATATTTCGGTAGTATAGTACCACACCTACTACCATCTAAATATTCCTATGTATTTTTGTTTCAGCAATATCACTAGTCATTCCTATGGTGTTTTCAAGAAGACTGATTTGCCGCCTGTTAGCTATAAATACATCAATTTTAAACTTTTACCTTTTGTTATCTGTCTCTCACGAAGGGTTGTTTATAGTTGTGTTAATGTTTAACTTAATTTGTTGGATATTTCTTGAATTCAAGCTACTACATTTAAAAAATATAACGGTAAAATATTATTATGAACGAATTTTTTGATTTCTTTTTATATTCCAACTATCTGACAGAGACAACCTGAGAATAACATGATAAATACTTTTTTGTAGCTTGTAGAAAGCAGTTTTGAAACTCTGAATGAAGATGGATTGAGATCATTTACAACATTGGAGAGAGGAATAAACAGTCAAGACTTCAGAAGAGCTTTCTTTTTTGTATCCTTTTTAACAGTGCCTTGAAATGAAATAAGTAATAATTTCAGTTATATCAGTCAGTCATATCAGTCCTTCGCTAATCACGAGGCTAAAAAGAAAGCGAGTTACCCAACACGTGGGACATTTCAGCCTTGACATCTACTCCACCTTCTTTTAGAGAAATCTTTTCAAAATACATGCCATGTTGGCGAGAACCGTCGTCGATGACAAGAATGGCCTTGGTCCAGCTGTCCAAAGCGAGCCTCATTTGCGTGACCGAAGGCCATTATTGGTGTCGACTATTGGAACAATGGTTACCTACCGAATCCACCTTCCATAGGTAGGTACGTCAATAATCTTGCGAGCTAAATTATTTTCATTTTATTTGTTTTGAATTTCATCAGTTTCTCGTCCGTTGGCGAAAGCACGTTTTAGCGTCGTTTAGGTCTCGTCGACACTTCACTTCCACTTTGCCATAAATGTACCTACATTCTCCTAAGCTATAAACGAGATGGTAACCTCGTTTGTTTATTGTGCATTATGTGTACGAACTATCCTATCTAAAGCAAAAAAATTAGTTGGCATGTGCGACCCGACCCAGCTATTATTATTATAAGCACCAGACGCACATGATTGTTGTCCGAAAAAAAGTTCAATATTTAAATCAGGCGACGAGAGATGCAAGTGACTCACGCTACGACTGTTTTATTCACGTCAACTTCAGTATCATTTTTTGATGATTACCAATTAAAACTTAAGTACAGTGTATATGTATATACAGCCCTGGCGTGGAGAACGAAAAGGTGTCTGTTAAAAGGTAATAGGCTAATAATCCCGAATTACCTGGGACCGAATATTAAAATCCTAGTTGTTTCTTCACCCCTTCTGGCATAACAGGCATGACTATAAAGTTACGCCTCTTTCCTATTGGGCAAGGCAGAGACAATATTTGGCCTCTTGCTACGATTCTGGCCTATAATATATATAACTAAACATATCTATAATTTAATTTGTATTTTGTTGTGAAAATACATTATCATCATTATCTCAGCGTTGTGTCCCGATTTCGGAGCCCGGGGTTCTTTCCTTCCCCGCTTCGCACGATCTTGGGCATCCATGGTAGTGAGCATTGGCACGCATGTCATCCCTTACGGCGTCGAACCAGCACTTCTTGGGTCTCCCCCTCCTACCGGGGCCTGGCAGAAGTGCCGTGGCTAGACATTTGTTACCCACGCAGTCAGGCGGTTGCCGCAAAACTTGGCCGCACCAGCGAAGGTGACACTCCTGCATTTTATCTGCAAATTCACGGACATGGAGGCTGCCGCGGATGCGGGAGTTCCTCACGCGATATTTTTGCGTGACTCCGCACATCTATCGCAGCATATTCATCTCCGTGACACGCAGCTCCTGCTTATGTCGCTCTATCAATGGCCACGCTTCACAGCCGTGTAAAAGGACAGGCCTAATAACTGTTTTAAAGGCCTGCCCCTTCAACTTAAACGGTATTTTGGGGTCAAGGAGGCACCAGTCATTTTACGCCACTTGGCCCATTCAGCGGCGATGCGTGCTTTGACGTCGCTATCGATGTCACCAGTCGCGTGAAGTACAGATCCCAAGTACTTAGCTTGTCCGTGCGCTCGACACCAAGTCTTCGCCTATGCGGACGGGTGTGTTGTGGGATCTGCCGAGTTCAACGCCAAGTACTCAGTCTTCGCCACATTAAGCTTTAGACAGCCTTTCTCATGTTCACACGTCGCACCAATCTGCCCCTGTCCGCGTCCGCCAACGCGATATCATCAGCATATGTGGATGTGAATTTTTGATGCTGTCCGACCGAACGTTTAATACCACGCTATACAGAAACGGACTAAGGACAGATCCCCGGTGTACCCCGACTGTGATGGGGAAGGGTTTCGTGTCGCCAACAGCGGTCCGAACCACGGGATCGGAATCGTATTACATGTCTCGGATGAAATAGGCAATGTAGAGGCGTATTCTTCGTCCTGTGCTTCTCCGCAACGATCCTTAGTGCAAAAACAGGATACAAGACCCCCGAAGTTATCCAAATTTCATAAAAAATGATAATCTGTTGGTGAAAGGTCCGGGGAGTAGGGTGGATGTCTTAGACATTTCAATTGAAGCTCCTGTAATTTGGTAGCCGTCTGTTGTGCAGTGTGTGGTCTAGCGTTGTCCTGAAGCAGCAGTGGCCTAGAGCGATTTACCAGCCTCGGTTGTTTAGCAGCTAGCTTTTCCATCATGGTTTTCAGTTACTGACAAATAGGCATTCGCTGTAATCGTCTGGCCAGTCTGTAATTGTAAGACAGCTGTAGTGAACGACACCGGCACTAGTCCACAAAACGCTCACAAGTAATTTTTTTAGTCAATTTTCGCTTGGGGCAGGATTTGGCTGGTTCGCCAGGGTTCAGCCATTGCGATGAGCGTTTCCGATTATCGTACAGGATCCACTTTTCATCACAGGTAATGATTCGATTTAAAATCCCTTCATTATTTTGCCGGTTGAGTAATGTAACGCAGCAGTCAACGCGCGTTTGTCGGTTTGCTGCACTCAATTCACGAGGTACCCACCTTTCAATCTTTTTCACCTTCCTAATTTGCTACAAGTGAATTAAAATAGATTTATCACTAACACCGCAGCCGGCAGCTAACTCGGACGTGTTTTGCGATGGATCCGCTTCCACAACAGCCTTAAATTCTTCATTACCAACTTTGGTCTCCGTCTTCCGTCTTTAACCGTGGTCCACGGGGCTTGTTCTGCATGTCGAAATTTCCAGAACGAAAACGTTGGAACCAACAAGGCACTGTGTTTTCTTTTGCGACACCGCCGCTTTACACATCATTATCCTTCGAGCCGTTTCTGCAGCACTGGTGTCACAATGGAACTCGTACTCGTAAATAACGCGATATTTCAAGTTTTCCATTTTGTAAACTGAGTGGCGCAAAGAAATAACCAAAAGAGGAAAAAACAAATGAATTACGGTTTTCAAAACACAAGAGCATGAGTAAAAATAGCTGTATAAATTTGAAATTGGAATTCAAAGAGGAGATCAAAGCCAGTACGACAAAACGCCAATTTCATATGTAAGTAAAAATATAGAAATAGTTTTCTCATATTTGGTTTTAATTAAACCGCGTATTAGCAGAAAATATGTATATTAAATGGTAGCTATAACATACGTCTATCGCCAGTATTTCAATCACAGGCTAATCCGGAGTTATTCAGAAGTAATGGTAATAAAAGCTAACTCAGGATTTTTTTGCAATTAGGGTTGTCACCGCGTACTTAAAATATCTGCGATCCGGAATCACAATTTCATTACATTTTTACTAAAGTACTTATCTAAGTATGTTTATCCGCATTGTAGAACCCATATGAAAAGCTCTGCTTAGTTTCGGTCTAGATGGCGCTGTGTAATATGTCCTAGAATATTTATTCATAGCTCTAAGCTATAAATTATGACATTCTGTCTATGCGTCTGACGATCATCAGCTCTTTCCCAGTTGACAGGTACAGTTACAGGTCCGATTGATTTGAAATTTAGTACTTATACATTGATAGTATTGCTATACTATAGTAACCTTGACCTGCTTGCTGCCTGATTGGCAGCAGCATCAAGTTTTCTGGAGGATACCCTATTCCTAAGTGACTTACAGCAAATATAGCATGTTCGGACTCATCAAATGGTATCAATAAGTATCTCGCTAGTACTAATATCTAATTTATAAAGTATAATATACAAGTTAAATTAAAACGTTCACCCCAAAAAAACCTCCTAAATGTAAAAAAAATAAAACGTACACCAGCCCTACAACTTAAATACCTAGTAAAAATAAATACCTACTTGTACCTAGTAAAATAATAATAATAAGTTTATTAAACTAAGAATATACATCGGTTTACATTTTAGTATGGTAATAGGAAAGGAACACAGCGGCTTATCCTATTGAAACTAAACTTTAAGTATTCGTGTTAAATACAACAAATTAACAGTACCTACTTATACACTTTATAAAAAAAAAAGGGACCCAGAAGACCCAGAAAAAAAATGGGGGCGTTGTGTAGGCTTCGGGGGGCGATTTGTAATTTCATCTAGCTAGGAGGACTCTTAAGACACTGACAGAACTCTCGACTCTCGGCTACAACTTGTGAACATCAACTAATATTAAATAAGAGATTGCTAAAACTCGGTTCGATATTTCTCTCCGCGTAGTTCATGTATCTGTCCTGTTTTATTCAATAAATAGAAGAAAAATCATGTCAATCGGTCGCTCCGTTTCGAAATGAAAGCAGACACAAACAAACAAATAAAAAGGCAATACACACTTTCGCATTTTAATAGTTATTAGTATTCCTAGATAGGTAATTTTCGTAGATAATAGACCGCGGGCAATTATGTTTTAACAAGTTTTTGTTAAATAACCCGATTTGTGCATTCCTGTATCAATCGGCTGATTCATAGAATACTTGTTCTTACTTTTTGAGTACAATTGAGCGTCGAATGAGCGTCGATGACCGCGGGCAATCATGTTTTAACAAGTTTTTGTTAAATAACCCGATTTGTGCATTCCTGTATCAATCGGCTGATTCATAGAATACTTGTTCTTACTTGTTGAGTACAATTGAGCGTCGAATGAGATAAACGAGTTAATGCATGTTTGTCTTATTCCTGTCGGTGCGTGCTGCTTATGCAATCCTATATAAACAACGGAATATTTATTTTATTTTCATTTGCGGTTTCGCGCGTAATAGATAAGCAGTACTTAAGTTCAACACTTACTTACATATTTCTTAAAACAAAACAATGTCGGAAGTAAAAAAGAAGAGACGGCAATACTCTGTGGAATATATTAAATTCGAATTCATTGAAAATCCCACAAACCCATCGTCGCCTTTTTAGACATAGAGGGCACTGCCTTCTATGTCTAAAAACATTTTCGAATGAAGCAATGAAGCCTTCAAGACTGCAAGATCATTTGAATAAAATGCATCCAGATAAGAAAGACAAGAATGTAGCATATTTTCAAGACCTAGAGATGAAGCATAATACTCAGCCAAGTGTAGCAAAACTACTACAAACTTTTCGGCAGCTGCTAAGCAAGATGACGACGGACTTCGAGCTTCGTACAATATCTCATTGTTAATTGCTCAAAAAGGCAAACCACACAACATCGGAGAACAGTTAATTTTTCCAGCAATAAAGGAAGTAATAACTACTGTGCTTCATAGACCGGCCGCAGATATTATCCGAAAAATTCCTTTGAGTAATAATTCTGTGCAAAGACGAATTGATGAAATGGCTGAAAACATTGAAGGATCATTGTGCAATCATCTGAAGACTAGTCAATTCTCAATTCAGCTCTATGAGTCCACTTTACTTACTAATGAAGCATTGTTGCTGTCTTACGTGATGTTTATTAAACATGAGAAAATATGTGAAGAACTATTGTTTGCTAGAAATTTAGAGACCGATACAAAAGGCGAAAAAATAATCAATACATTGGAAAAGTTTTGTGATGAGAAAGAGATTCCCTTGAAAAATATTATATCAGTTGCTACGGATGGCGCTCCGGCTATGACAGGGTGCCATAAAGGCTTCATAGCGTACTTCCAGATGTACTTGCTGTACATTGCGTTATTCATAGACAACATTTGGTTGCTAGTAACTTAAGTGAACGACTATTTCAATCACTGCAATATGTCATCAAAGCAGTCAATAAAATCCGTACCAGCTCTTTAAATGATAGATTATTTCATCAGCTTTGTGTTACTAATGACGAAGATTCTAACCGTTTGTTGCTTCATACTGAGGTTCGTTGGCTATCAAGAGGCAATTGTCTGACTCGATTTTACAACCTGTTTGCCTCTGTGATAGAGTTCTTGGAAACTAAAGATACAGAATTGCGCAACAAGCTCATTACATCAAAAAATGTTATAGCTTACATGACAGACCTGTATAAATTGTTCAACGACATGAACCTCCAACTGCAAGGCGATGAACTAAATTTAAGTAAAACAAAAAATGTCGTTGCTGCTTTCGCAGCCAAACTGCTTCTACACAAAAAGAATATGGGCAGACGTGAGTTTCACAATTTTCCGAATTTATCAGTATCCTGCAGTAACGACGACTTGTTTGCCTACTGCCAACATTTGGAAAACCTCCACATTGACTTCACCGAACGATACCAGGACATTTTGAACTTGGAAATACCAGGCTGGGTGTTAGATCCGTTTTAAAATGTCAACACAGCAATCTCACCTCAGCTGGAAGAAGAACTTATAGAATTGACAACAAACGAGGAAATAAAAATCAAGTTCAAAAATGGCTATCAAGAATTTTGGCTACAAAAACCGATCCCGCAATTGTACCCTGGATTGTGGTCAATCGTTCAACGATTCTTGATAGCATTCCCATCGTCATATTTGTGTGAACGTGGATTCAGTGCTGTTGCAACGCTGCTTACTAAAAAGAGAAATGTTACCGAACGTGGCGACTTGCGGCTGTTCTTGAGTAAATTGGAACCTGATATCAACAAACTTATTAAACAGCATCAGATTCATCCTTCACATTAGTTTTTATATAAGAATCGCTTATGTTTGTTTTATTTTGAATAAAATATACTCTGTCTGAATACTATAAAGTTACGTTTCAATAATCATTCTCATTGGCATGTGTAGCCCGTAAGAGTTAAATTGAGACCTGAGCGTCGTTATGTACTACCTACTGTGCTCAGGTCTCAAGTTAACTCTTGCGGATTATAGTAAAAGTCTATTTTAGAATGAATGTTTAATCTCCGCTAATATAGCTCACAACAATTAATTAATTTAATTTGAAGTTATAGTGGTTTTTAAGTAGGTGAAAAAATGGGGGCGCTAAAAATTAATTTAGTCTCAAAGTGGGCAGTAGACAAAATAAGTTTGGGAACCTCTGCAATAGAATATTAGGTAATTAGTGCTTTTTCAATTTAATTTTAAACATATTTTTTCTAGTTTCTTTTCTAATGTCTATTGGTAAGCTATTCAATAGGTAAGGAATTCTTTTCTTAAGCGTCCTGTCCCCATACATATTATTAACTCGGTACTATAAATTTGCCGGCCGTCATTGCTCGTGTGTTGTACCTGTTATCAACATAGCATGTCTCTACCGGATCGTGCTCTCGACTGCCATGGTTGTTGGTTGCAAGTATGAATTTGTTTCACACTAGCCGGTAATATTTTACACCACACGCACTACAGCTTATAATAATCATTTTTATACTAATTTTTAATTTCGTTATCTACTAATAATTTAATAAATCTCATTTGTATGTTTTCTACCTTATCTATATATGTTTTAAAAGTTAGTCCATAACAGTCGAGCGCATATTCCATTATAGATTCCACCATACTACTATACAACAGTTTTAGGGTACCTCTGGGAACTTTATAACTTAAGTGGTTAAATTTGCACAATATAACTCTAAGCTTATTACATATAAAGTCGATATGATAGTATTGTATGTATGTACTGGTGTTACTGGTGGTAGAAATTTGATGACGCAAATTTGTCTCAAAATTCGGCCGGTGGGTACCACCGTGCACGATTGCGAAAAACCCTCCATAGTAATCCAATTTCGGTTTGATTGCGTTCAGGGTTCAGCAAGTGCATAGCCGGGCAGGGGGATTGTGGTCGCAGCACTAGTGGGACCGGTGGGTGTCACGCAGTACTGCGACGACAATCCTCTTCTGATGAGGCCGTCAAGCTGAGTGCCACCATTGTTAATATGGTACGTGTATGTAATGGTGACCCCCTTTCCTGAGACTTTACCTTCAGCTTACCATCAGGCGAAGTGAAGTCAAATTGACGTGTCCTATATATACAAAAAAAAATAATTTAGGTATGTAAACAAATATCTACTATTAAAATGCTAATCCTATGAAATCACAACGTTCCACATCGAACGGATATAAGATTTACATAGTACAAGACTTAACACCCGTATTCTTAAACGTTACTCGAGATTTCATTCCACTCGACTCAATCACACTTGAGTAATTTGGTAGTTAATAGTTATGAAAAATCCCTGCACTCACAGTTTTCTCAACAAATTCTCTCAATTGGAGTGGAGTAAAGAAACGTCATCTCAAGTAAGCACACGACCTAACTTGAAGCATCACTCGGGATCGCGTTCTATTATAAAATCGTAAAAATGTCTGTAGAAAATAGTTTGGAAGAATTTATAAATTAAATGTTTGATGATACAACATATAATTACCTATCAAGGAAATATATAAGGGATGCAGACAATCCTTTAGAAGTGTATGACGATATGGAATTCCAGAAACGCTACCGTTTTAATAAGGACACAGTAGTAAATATTCTAAGCAAACTTTTTAGCACTGGGATTGCCTGCGAGTGAAGAGCTTGTATTTAATTTATATTTAATAATTAGTTTTTGAAGACACATCTTCTCAGCCTCACTAAATAGTTGTCTGGATGTTATGGTAGCTAAACTTTGACTGAACCCACTGAACTAGTAGTAGATGCAGTGTAGAATTTGAAGCCATCTTCAATTTTGTTCAAAATATGATTGCCAGATGTTTCAGCTTTCTCTTGTTGCACTTTTACCACCCTTTGTCCTCAAAAAATGTATACGTCCCTCATAAAAAACCACAAACGGTGACTTTACTGTTGTTAAATGTTATCTACTGTAATTATTATTGCTATTCAATAAAAATCATAAAAATAAAACGCCTTTTGCAATTCTCTTTTGTTTACTTTAACTCCCGATCAAAAAATGTATTCGCCCCTCTTAAAAAACAATCAGTGACTCTACTGTTGTTTAAATATTACTTTAATTGTTGCTTTTCAATTAAAATGATATACTCTTTTGTTTACTTTTCACTTGACATGTTGTCAATCGTCTTTGACAATAACCATAAATTAAAACAAACAGACTTTTACACAAATTGATGACGTATGATGACGTAATTACTCCACTCCAACTGGAGTTATACTTTAGTCGAGTAAATTCGAGTGTAAAACCGAAAACTCCAAAAGTTTGACTAAAAGTACCGAACTTGAGAGATATTTGAAGGAACACTCGAGGTACTCTCAGTCGAGTTTGAGTGGAGCAGCATTCGAAGTAACGTTAGAATATGGGTGTAAGTTACCTTCATACATCCGTCCGTTCACCGATAACGTCCTCTAAATTAAACAAAGACTAATAGTTACGGATGCTAATTTATTATCTAAAAGCACAGCTAAAAGTAGGAATTTAAGTTAACTTATAACAAGTATTACGTATGTATTATTGACCCTTATATAAACAAATTGGCGTTATACCGATAAAATAATTCTTACTTCCGTGCTTTTTTTTTAGGTAGATTTCGATGAAATCGATCTACCTATTGGTTTCTTGACTACTGTCGAATTAAAAAAAAATTCTTCATAGGAGGTCTAGTCCCTGAGTCCGAAATGACCACTGGTCAAAAAGTTTATATATATATATATGTATGTATGGTTACACTTCCCAAAATTTGCGGCACTCTCACGGTCGCATTTTTGCCCCGATCGCTTTCAAACTGCGGTCAAAAATTGCTTGGGTGTAAACTTAGTTTAAGTTCGTGAACGGGTGGAATGCGGCCTAAGGGGACGGTAGGGCCTCACTTTTTGTGAAATCAGTTTTTCCTCAAAATTTCACGTTCCATGAAAGATATTCGAACCGTTCTAATTTTATCCCATAGTATACATGAATACCAACAACTTTTAGTTATAAACCTATAAGATTAAATCTTTAACTAAAAGTGGAGGGGGAAAAACCAAAATTTGTCGGGAAAAAAATCATAACTTCTAACCGGTGAACATTCTTGCTGTCGGAAACATTTTTAATCGATAGGCCATTTTTACGTCTAAAATAAATGTCTGAAAAGTTTTTCGCTAAAAGTTACCGTTTTCGAGGAAAAAAAATTAAACATGTTAAAAATATTGTTTTAAGTCCGTAGTTCTCTATATTAAATAATATTAATTGCTTCACGAAATCTACCGCGTTCCCCCTGCGGGAACAGATTTTTTAATATTTAGGACACGTGAATTTGACTTCACCTCACCTGATGGGAAGCTGAAGGTAAAGTCTCAGGAAAGAGGGTCACCATTACATAAACGTACCATGTTAACAATGGTGGCACTCAGCTTGACGGCCCCATCAGAAGAGGATTGTCGTCGCAGCACCGCGTGTCACCCACCGGTCCCACTAGTGCTGCGACCACAATCCCCCTGCCCGGCTATGCACTTGCTGAGCCCTGAATGCAATCAATCCGAAATTGGATTACTATGGAGGGTTTTTGCCATCGTGCACGGTGGTACCTGCCCGGCCGAAATTAGTGACAAATTTGTGTCATCTAATTTCTACCACCAGTGAGAATCGATACGATGAGAATGAGAGAGTGCTAGTCTAAAGTAATGAAAACGGCAAGGTAATGATTCTCGCTCCAGAAATACCAATGAAAAAGGACACTTTTAATTTACAATTTGCAATGAAAACAATATGATATTATAACTGAGTATTGTGTATATACAATTATATTTGTGAATATAAATATGTATGTAATTTTCTAAGTTTATATGATTATGGCTGTAAAAAAAAATATATTAACACCAACATAATATATATCAACTTATTTGTGAATCTAAAACTTTGATTCGTGTCGGGGAACCTCGGATCGTTCAGATTACATGAATATTGATGATACCGAAAGCTCTTTCAACACTCCCGTTTCGGATATTGATGAGACTGACAGTTTGATCTTACCCAATGAAGCTTTCATTGGGTAAGATCAAATTGTGAGTGTCATCATCGAAGCTGCAACTATACTCTTGCTTTTATCCGAACTTTTGTTTTGTACTTGGTAAATCCGGATTCGGTACTTTTTTATTTCAGTAATGACAACCCTGACGAAAATGTTATTTTTCTTGTAATTCCTGATCAACGCTGAATTAGCCTGTGATTTAAATGCTGCAGATATAAATATGTTACAGTTACCATTTAATATACATATTTTCTGCTAATCTGCGGTTATAATGAAATGCAAAAATAAAAACCAAAAATGAGAAAAGTATTTCTATCTTTTAAAATAATCTCTGTAAATACATGAAAAAGTATAGAAAGATTTAGTATAATAATTATAGCTTCAGTCAGCTTTTCCGGGGGCGACAGCCATCCGACCAATCCAACCCCGAAAGGAAAGCCAGCACACCAGAGCCTCGTCCGTCAATCAGCAGGTGCGCCGGCTTGCAGGTGGGATTGATTTGGACCCCTAAGGTGTTGGTAGGGCCCTCTACACCTTTATTTAATAGCTATAATTTTCTTTAACACATGTGTTCAGGTTTTGTATATTATAGTTGCATTTTTTGGAACTGGAAATATAGCATCTTTGAATTCATTTGAAGTCAGATGGGTGACCTGTTTTATAACTTCATTCCAGCCGTTTATTATAACTACACTTATATTATTGAAGACCTTTGCTCCATTCTTGAGTGTTGCATGTAGTTTTAGAGCAGTTCAACATTTGACTAAGGTAAAAATGTTTTCTATTGGATATACTATACAGGTGAATTTGAATTAGTCTAATTCTTATATACTATGTGATCTACTGCTTTTCTACTTGCTTGCTACTTTGAAGGGATTAGGTTCAGAGTGATAACTTTCACAAAGACTAATGTTCCCAACAATGACTCCACTCCATAAAAATAACTACAGTACGAAACACAGTAGACAGGGTTTCTTTTTTTTTGACCTGGCTGGAGAAATACAGCTTATGCATACACTTCGGGGCGAAAATCTTGACCAAACGTCAAAAAGTGGGGACACAGAGGACCACCTGTGTCAGATCACAAAGGAGCCAACGTCTGCGTGCCATTACTGTGATGCAAGCGAGGAATCAGGGCTGACAACGCACGAAAAAAATAAATGGCACCGCGTGCCATTCAACAAAAACATAGCTAAACAAAATTTTTACACAATACAGGATAGCGCTGAAAATTTGTGGTTAATAGTCATATACAGCAGACAATAATGTACCTACATCAACTATTATTAATATTCTTTTTTTTTCTCACGGTTTTCTAAAAATGAAACCTAGCTAGAATCGATTTATCGCCTTGAAACCCCCTGTAGAATAAATTTGATGAAAATCGTAGAAGCCGTTTCCGAGATTCTGATTATCGTCGGTCTAGATATGACCCGTCGTATGTGCAAACTGACAAGCTTTTCAGGAAAGACAAAAAACTGCTATGGAATCTAAATGAAATATATTTTTTACTGATTTTAACCTAAAATACTATAAGGTACTTATATTAGGGGTGCGACTGGTTGGAGGGTTGCGACTGGTTGGAGGGGTGCGACTGGTTGGATCACCTCCAAGTTTGGTGCACCCTGGGCAACGTGGGCGATGACCCATCATTGATTGCTCATCTGGAGTAGCTGGCGTCAACGTCAACGGCCAAGAGTCTGACCAACCGGCCCTTTTCAGGGCCATCTGACCCCATTGCACGAGGGGGTCGGGGTATGGCGGGCCTGTAAGGCCCGCGGGGGGGCGTGGTCGCTCCAGGTACCCCTCTGCTGTTATCAGAGGGGACACTGCGAATGGCCCAGGGTCAGTCGGAGTGCGAGGGAAATGCTCTATGGGTAACCTTACACCCCGGCGTCTGTAGACCCGAGACGGCGTGCGGTTTTCGTCGGTTCAAGCCCGACATAACCGCCCCGCTGGCCGGCGGGGGGGTATCCGAAGGGATTTCCGCACGAAAAAAAAAGGTACTTATATTAATTATAAACAAGAAAATAATATTTCTCATGTTTTAACTATCAGAAGCAATTACATGGTATCACTACTATTGCTTTTAATATGAAATTTAGGTAAATTACGAGGTATTTTCATATCTTGGTTATCAATAGTTATTAGGAAAATAACTATATTTGCGTAAGCAAAACACTTGTATTTAAAAATAATCTAAAAATACTTGAAACTTAAAATAACAATAAAGAATAAAAAAAGCGGCCAAGTGCGAGTCGGACTCGCCCATGAAGGGTTCCGTAGCAGCAAGTAAAAATTTTATATTTGAGTTGATTGAATGAAAGGTAAATTGCGGTTTACGATTTATGACGTATTAAAAAAAACTACTTACTAGATCTCGTTCAAACCAATTATTGGTGGAAGTTTACATGGTAATGTAAATCATATATTTTTTTTTAGTTTTATCATTCTCTTATTTTAGAAGTTACAGGGGGGGGACACACATTTTACCACTTTGGAAGTGTCTCTCTTGCAAACTATTCAGTTTAGAATTTTTTTTTATTTGAAACCTCAATATCATTTTTGAAGACCTATCCATAGATACCAAACACGTATGGGTTTAATGAAATTTTTTTTTTGTGTTTCAGTTCTAAGTATGGGGAGCTCCCATAATTTAATGTATTTTTCTATTTTTGTGTGAAAATTTTAATGCGGTTCATAGAATACATCTACTTACCAAGTTTCAACAGCATAGTTCTGTTTCGGAAAAAAGTGGCTGTGACATACGGACAGACAGACAGATAATTATGACGAATCTATAAGGGTTCCGTTTTTTGTCATTTCGCTACGGAACCCTAAAAACTTAGTTATCGGTATATTTATATTTTTTTACCTAGAACAACCTTTCATGTTTCCCAGGCCAATCCAGAATCTTGAAGACATCCTCCAGCGCATTAGTGAATATTTTGGGCGATATAACATCCCCGTGTCTCACTTCACGTTGTAGGCTTATTTAGTTTTTAGCTTAGTTGGACGGATATTTTGGTGGTGTCAATAAGTATCTCAAGCACTTCCAGTCAACACGACACGACTGGGATCCCGCCTGCTTTTCGGAGTTCAGTAGTAATTCCGTCATCGCCAGGGCTCCTGTTGTTATTCAGTTGCTCGAAAGCGCTCCTATCTCGACATCGGGCATCTCCTCGGTCTAATGGCACGTGAGTGAGAATCTTCAACGTTTTATCTAGTCGGTTTTATTATCCGTGATGTACACACAGCTGTCCATAGAATTTCTCGACCTTCGAATATTTTCGATCATGAATCGCATCCTGAATGCGTTGGAGCTAAAAGAGAGCTAAAGTGAACGACGCTCCAACACTCGCAGTGTTGGAGCGTCGTTCACTTTTTTGTTTTGACCACTGTGTCAGTTTTCTCATCAACTCTGACAGTAGTTTTCAGTATTGCAAAACGATTATGAAGTTCCAATTGGAACATTTCGGAACCTAGAGCTGCTTGAAGCGCCGTAGGTCGCAGAGTAGATCGTATAATTCGGAATATTTCAGTCTTGAGGTTGATATATATTTAGAGAACCTCTGACAAGTCTGTGATCACTTCCGGGTTTGACCCTGTCATCGAGTTATAATATATTATTACCTCGATGACAGGTTCAAACGTGTGTACGTAGTATACTACGTTCATCTGTATGTACGTAGTATACTACGTACATAGAGATGAAATACCAGTCGGTTGTTTTTTGGAATGATATATTTCATTGCTCCAGCGTGTCAAATCTAGTACCGGCCAGACCTAAGGCCCGTGAGCACGTGCATCATTTGTCCTCAAGTTATTGACACACACGTTATTGAGTGCATCCAAAATAACCTACTAAAAAATAGTAAACGTTCTAGTTACAAAAAAGACGGTAATACCTTTCACCGATACAGAAAATTATCAATGAAAATTATTTCTTCAAATTTCATGGCAGGTCACGTTATACTAGCTGACATAGAACTCACTTTTGTTAGTGTCTCACTCTCACTTAGCGAATTTATCATAACACAAACTATAGGTATACTTGTCTTTCCGTAGACTTCGCCCCTTTAGTAAAGGGATAACAGTAATATCACATACATTATTAAATTATCGATATTATTATAAAAATGTATGTTAATACCAGTGTCAAATTGCACAGATGCCAACCTTTTTGCTCCTAATCAAGTTTAATCCTGTATATCACGATTGATTTTGTACAAGAGCGTGAGAATATTAAATAAGTTATCATCTAAGAGTACTTTTATTTTGAGTTTTTCATTTACAGTACTTATGTCTTTCTGATCTAAATAAATACAAATATTTGTTTTTTTTTATACCTACTGATTAACGGAAGGCTCTTGCAGAGGCTTTCCTCTCGGGTTTGGGTGGTCATATAGTAGTCGCTCCCTAAAAGCTTTGAGCCAAAATATCGATACGATACGCATGCAATGCGTTCGTCCCGTCACTATGAGGATAAGAAATAAGCCCGGGAAACACTTTGAAAATTGAAAAAAAAAAAAAAATTCAAACGTAATATTTGACATAACAGCTCTATAGCTATTACTTCGATGGAACCTGTTGATCACGAAGACATTTCAAAAATATGTGCTCTTATACGCCTTATACTCTTACGTAATCTGAAATGATATCTCGCTCCTTATCACGGCAGCTTCACAAAGTCCACTTACTATGGGCTTCTTAAAAAAATGTTCATGAAAAAGAGCCCCTGAGATTCGAAAAACTTGACTTGCCCCACTCCATAAGGTCCAATTTTCGTTTCGCCGCGTAAATAAAACCATACCTGCAGTAAAGAACCACATCTATTACTTGACGCCATTTTGAAACAACTCGCAGTTAAAAGTTCTCACCAAAGGTGTATTGCTGCGGCGCAGATAAAAATAATCAATTGTTAAAAGAAAGTTTAGAAAAAAGTTTAAAAGAACCTGCAGGGTTTCCAGGTTTTTCAAAAGATTTGTAATAACCTTTCTTGTTGGCACATGCCGCAACGGATACTTATCGCGGTACCACACTAATGCAGCTCCCGCGTTTCGATTATTGACAAAATAGGCTTCTAATAAGTCAATCTTTTCACGATTAGAAGACATTTTAGCCAAAATATATACTATACGATACTATAATATACGAATTTTCTCAGCTGATACTAATTTGTGGGTAAAAATTCTTTTTATTTATTTTATAGTCAATCCTACCCACTTCCTGCCCATAACAAGAAGTTTGACTATTGTAGAAATTGATTCTCTAGCCAAAATGTATGGCAAACGTTTTTGGCGATTCCTGTCTTTCCGTACTCAAAGCTAAAATGGTCCCATAGAGTCTTTTGATCCCCACATGAAAAAGAATCGATTGGCACATCTCATCTCATGGCAAATTTTGGACTTCTTGCATTTTTTTTGCTAACTGTAAGATTTTTGCAAAATCTGTGAATGCAGTTCAAAATATCTCAAAAAGTTAGGGAAGGTCTCCTAATGACGTTTTGTTATATATAACTACAACGGTTAAGGTACTTGCCCTTACTGTCCCGTTTCAAAAATACAGCCTGTATGTAGCCAAGCGTACTGGATAAGTAAATTTGGTACCTCTTGTGTACCTGCAGATACAAGTATTAAATAAACGAAATACTGTAAGGTTGCTGCTAAAAATAAAAAATAGATTTGCTTTCTTTGACGTGTTTTAAAAAATAACAATCTACGTATTGATAACTTAAGTTAAATAGTGAAGAATGTACCGAAAATTTACAAGGCACGGTGACGTGTAACTTTGCGGCGTCGCGTCGTGACGTACATTTTTACGGTACGGCAACGTAAATTTCCACGTCACGGCAACGCGCCGCGCCACGGCACCGCACCGTTCCACGGTGAATACGTCGTGACGTGGTGATGTGGACAGGCCTTAATATTCTTTATTTACCGTTTCACCTTCTGGCAAGAATTCCGAGTGCACAACACCGCGATAGTCAAAACAGTCAATATGACTTTGACTTTTCGGTTTCGGTTCAGTTGGAAGGCGCCACTCAGAAGCTTGTTGACTAGTTTGCATGTCAAACCCACGTCTCGTCGCCAGTAACAATGCGTTTCATGAATGTTGGGTCGGAATTGACTCGTTCTAGCATGTTCTCAGAGACTCTCATGCGATTGAGTATTTGGAAAAAAATTAGGTCTTTTGGGAATAACCGAGCGGTAACATGTTTCATACCCAAATTATTAGTTAAAATAGTACGAATCAACTCGTGAGATACAGAAAGTTCGGCGGCTATCTCTCTCAAAGTTGAATAAGGATTTTCAGTCACTATTTCCTTCACTTTTGCGATGTTACTTCAGTTGCAGACGTTGATGGCCTATCAGAGCGAAGCAAATCCTCTATCACATCTCAACCGCTTTTGAACGCTGTGTACCACTCATAAGCACGTGTCGAGGGGGGTACCGAAGCACCCGTGTCCGGTAAATATCTGGCACATCCGGTAGGAGAGGTCACCGTGGTGTCTCTCCAACCACTCCTTCATGATCGGCCTCACCGCCTAAATGGTGGATTCCCCCACCTTGGATGCTCAAGTTGATGCAGAGATGCACCCTCCATGTCTCCCATGAGTTCCCGGCGGAGCTGGGACCGCTGAGCCCTAATTTCTCGGCGCTCCGGCCTATAGCCCCGCTCCAGCGCCTCCTTCCGCCATTGGAACAATGCCGCAAGGGCTTTAGCTTCCAGGTCCCATGGAGGGGTCCCGGCTAGGAGACATGCCACCTCGGAGATCGTGCGATACCCCCTGATGACTCTAACGGCCATCGCTTTTAACGGGCTGTTTAGAACAGCCACGTTGCGGGCCGCCAGTCTCCGCCAATACGGGGGCCCGTACAGGGCCATGCTTCGCACGGTCCCCAGGTACAGTCTCCTAATGGGGGCGTTGGGTCCCTTAACGTTGGGCATCAGCCGCGATAGCGCGGCCGCAGCCCCCCTCAGTTTCGGGGCCAGACTTCGGAGATGAGGTCCTCGATAGCCGATGGGGCTATCGAGTACGAGCCCAAGGTGCTTCATCGTGGGCTCGATGCCGATGCTTACGCCCCCTACGGTTATGCTGGTTCCTGCAGGTGGCCCCCTCCGAGGCCCGTGAAAACACATAGCCTTGGATTTGTGGAGAGCCACCTCGAGTCCCAGCCGCCGTATTCTACCCACGACTTGAGCAACCCCTGCCGTGGCCTTTAGTGCCGCGCTTCGGTACGTTGCTCCCCGCCCCCTATAGCTCCGCCTCTCGGGCTGCCACATCGTCTGGCAACTCAAATGGGTAACTAAACTTTCGAATTCCCGAGTGTAAATTAAGTCGTTTTAATTTCTGACCACAAAACGAAGTCTAATGGAGTTAAGTTTGGACTCCTCGGCGGCCAAGACGGGACCACCGCGCCCTATCCAGCGTTCACCAAATTCACTATCTAGGTATTCGCGCACAGCGAGTGCATAATGAGTCGGACAGTCATCATGCTGGTAGTACCTCGTAAGTACGCTAACGGCATATCCTCTAATAATTCAATTATTACTGTACGTAGCAACACTAGATACGAACTACCAGTGAGATGACCTTCATTAAAGACGGGCCCTAATTATTGTTCGTTAATGATACCGGCCCAAACATTCACACTGAACCGAATCCGATGGTGGTCCTCCCTATTAAATAGGGATTAATCAGAACCCCGTAATGTTCATTATGCACGTTGTAAAGACCCAGGCGAGTAAACAATGACTCGTCTGTGTAAAGTATGTTACTGTTGTAATTTTGTAACAACCACTGACACATGGTGATCCTTGCTGGTCCATCATTCTCATAAATTGCGTAAGCCCGACGAAAATGGTAAGAGTGCAATCCATGAGAGTGTAAAGTTTTCCATACAATGTATTGGCTTACATTGAATAATCCTGCTGCCATTATTGTACTTCGCCGAGGATTCCGCTCGATGATATCTTCAATATCTGAGGATTCATCTAGACGACCTCGGCCTTGTGCATGTGCCACCGTTCGAAACTGTCCGTGGTCGAATAAGCGCTGGATCGCAGCCAAGATGACGCAGCCAAGACGGGTGGACGGAACTTGGGGATTATCGATTCCTATTAGCCGTAACCCATACAAGAGCTCCGGCCGAGAGTAAAATCGCCTAGCCTCTTCCAGATTGTTATGAGCAATGGCATACAGCTGCACCATTGCCATTTGGCAAATCAATGTTGGTAAATTCGTACTGACGACTCATTTTGGATCTCGATGAACGAAATTGCAAGTTATCCCGCGCGAGTCAATGACGTACTGGGAGAGAGCGCAGCGGACGGCGCGTGCGCCGCGGGTAGGTGGGGCGGGCAGGAGTGCGGTTGCTAGGTAGCGCAGCGCATGTTCTTTGCGTCGAGTCGAAACGTGTCGCACCGCTGCAAAGTGTATTATTTTGCCTCAGTAGCGGTCATCCTCATTTTTTTATGTTTTACGATAGATAACTATCAAACTAAATTTATAGTAAAGCTCCTAAATTTTTATCTCTCATAGTTTTAGAGAAATTGCAGAAATCGAGAAAAGTCCATAGAAACCATAAAAAACATTCATCTCCTTTGTTACTCGTTCTTATTCACGGATTTTTTTTTGCATGATTCTGTTATAATTTAGGCACCGATTAGCAATGTGGTCTATTTTAGCGAGAATATTTTATTTTATTATTATTTCAGTTATTTTTTTATAGACGCATCCCTTGCCGGTCGCATTATTTTGTACTGCCTAATTGTTAAAGGCAGTTATTACTACTACCACAAAAATAATTAGACGCTACGACCACAAGACAGCTGTAATATTCAGTCTTTAAGCTTATAGTTAGGGTTGTCTCTCAAGTCTATGGTATAGTTCAGTTTTCGTCATTACATTTTTATTTTTTAGTTTGCATTACTTATCTACTTACTAATATGACAAGTATACTAAATTTCACTAAAATAATATTAATAATTTTTTTTTAAATGCATTTAAAATTGTAATTGAGATGTATTTTAAAATGAATAAAGAGAAAGTTTCTACATTTATATTAAAAAATAAAAAATCGTTTATTAAAAAACAAGAAGTAACGCTTTCAATAGTGTAAATATTTTGGTCGTTACTTCAAAAGTTCTGAACCTGAGGTTGATAAAATTGAATAGACCACCTCTGAAGTTTGAATCAAAGAATCAATTTCGTTTATTCCGCTTAGGCCCATAGAGAGCACATATAAACGTCACAATTTTACAATTATCCCCATAAACATTATAAAAATATTAAATTAAAATAAACAACTAGTTGCCCGCGACTTCGTCCGCGGTAAATTCGGAATAAATCAAGGTTTGTTTACTTCTGCAGTTTCGAACTCAACATATATTGAATTATTTATCGCTAGATTTATTTTAAATCTTTATTTTATTTGTTTAAATTAGGACATAAAAAGAGCATTTTCGCCGACATTACAATTAAATTTTTAAAATAAAAAAATCTTATTGTGACATAATTATAATAGCTAGACATGTGGTGTCGCGACACTTTTAGTACATAATGATGTGTTCTGCAAAGTCGTAGGACATTATTTGGTTCTATCATCAATAGTTTTCGCAGCGCACGCGATGTAAGGAATTTGTTAGGTCAATTTTTTACGCCTTGGGTTACATTATTGGAGTTTTAGTAAGGATCCCTATTTTTTTTGAAAATATAATATATCCTATGTCACCCGGGGATAGAATAGGTAACCAACGGTGATAGAATTTTTCAAATCGGTTCAGTAGTTTTCAAGTTTATTCGTTACATACAAAAATCCAAAAGTACAAATCTTTCCTCTTTATAATATTACTTAATATTTTTTTTATAATTTAGAGTATCCACAGTAATTTTATTTTTACTATACAAATTCCATGTTTGTGTTGGATATAACGTCCTTAAAACAGTCACAGTCCGTTCTTCTTTGCCGAGGTCTAAGGGTCTTTTTTTAAGACCATATAAACGCGCTTGTTTCACTAAAACTTCATACATTTCCCGTTTCGTAACCTTGATCGGATTCACATTCATGCCTTGGTCGTTAGAAGCTACCAACCGCTGACCAGTATCAGAGTTGGCACCCTCATAACCCTCTTGCATTAAGCCCTCCGGTTGAGGCCCAGAAGGACGTCCTTCAGCAAAGCAGATCAGGCTCTGCTCAAGTACAGCATGCGACTTGCCCGACGCCGTGATTACAAATGAAAACGCTGTAGAAGAGTCAAATACCACAATAATACAAACTGTTAGATGGCGGCTGCTCCCCTGCGTTACCGGGTAGGCTACTGTGCCGCCAAATAAATTTATACAAAAAGACAACGAAAACAACATAAACCTGAAAGCATTAAAATATATAGAAGTAGGTAATACTTCTACAATTAAGTACGTAAAGTAATATGTACCTACATAATATGTACATATTATTGGGAGTTTTAGCCAGCAAAAACTGTTACCGCCTTCACCGCGTGGAGGTACTCCCAGCTTATGTTATTATTAACACGTTGCCATTCATGAGTGACATACATACATATGTCTGAAACGTCTTACAAAATTTAAGCGAAAATTATAGAGTTCAGCAATATCTCCGCAGCAATACTAGGGCTGTATCACTAAATAAAGCCAAAATGTTTAAGTCAATCTAACTCTATCTCATTCGTATCGTCAATCTACATATTATAAATTTCGAATTATTATATTTTTTGTGACAACCCTATTTCCATAGAAAATTATAAAAAACTTAGAAACGTCATACCTCAGCTGTCCTGCATCGAAAATGATCAAAAATTTGTATATAGGAAGCTACAATGCTAGGGTATATTTTGCAAGTGAAAAAAAATGCGACCGTCATCTAGAAAATTTCGTATTTTAATTTTTCTGAAATTTAAAAAAAAAAAAACCGTACTCCAGGGCATTTACAGACTTGTGATTTTTACACTCAATTATGTATATATTCCGCCATTCATTAGTCATTTTAACTAAGATCAATTTTAGTAATTTAGCTCTAAATCTGTAAAAATCTTTTAGTCAAAGTTCAATGACCTTTCAAGAAAACCTACATAATTAAAAAATCAAGCAATATTTTAAATCTGGTGTGTCATATTATGCTGTATATCGATTATATCCATCGAAATTGGCTATAAAAAGAGGATGACCGCTACTGAGGCAAAATAATACACTGTGCGCTGTAGCTGGGCGGGAAATGGTGAATAAAAATCATTGTGTAAAACGTACTAAGTGTATTACGTGAATTTTAAAAAAGTTACCTCGAGTTCTCATTTGTTTTGTGCAAACGACATCAAATTATATATAATTATATAGATAATATACAAATTTTGCTTGTTTAAAGGTATTAAGATTTTAATATAGAAATTGTACTTTTTAACACAGTAAAAAAATTCTAAGTCTGATTTGGACCACATATATGAAGGTATTGTGTAAATACAAAGTCATCCTGAACCTAAGCGTAATTTTAAGAATTTAGTTACATCCACTTGTATAATACCTCATTTCTGTGATTTCAGGCACCTATTGGTTACCTAAACATAATAGTATTAATATATTCAAATGTAATGGGAATACATTTATTGTATCATGTGAGAAATACTGGAAGCTGGCTGGAGATTGGGACATCTATATCACAATTTGTTATTGTTCAGGTTATAACCTTGTTTATTGTTATAATTAATCACATCGCAAAAATTTTAACAGATATCAGTATTCATAGCCTTGCGAACAAACTGTTCAGAAGTAAAAAGAAAAAAAATTATAATGGATCTTTTATTTTCCCTTACCTATGTTCACTCACTTGAATGTAAATAATGAATATTTGAAAGCTATAAATATAATTCAAAATCTATTCTGTTGGAGGTGTAAAACTGGCTGTCCTCTCCATGTTTCCTTACCCAAACACCTGTCTTGAAATATCCTTCTTCAGACCATTTCTGCATTTGCTGAGTAGAATGCGGCCCTAATAAATCTTCATCATTTTGGTTCCACTTGAATTCCCATTTTATTTCTTTTGGTTTCTCTTCATCATCACTTGCCTCCTTTTCAGGCTTATCCTTATCTAATATATTTTTTTCTTTTAGATCAAAATCATCAGCATACATGTCCAAATCAGCATCACCTTTCTTGCCTTCTTTTTTAGCTATGGCTGCATTTATCTTCTCATAAGTCTCTTGATAAATATCCATATTACCCATTTTGGTCAAGATCTGGTTAGCAAGTTCTGTTATTCTAGTAACAAATTTACTATTTTCGTCAACAATACCAGCTTTCTTCCTTTTCCAGCGCTCTGCACTAGATATTTTAGACCCAGCACCTGTAAGTAATACAATTTTTAAGCAATCTTTGATTTTTCTACTAAGAGTTCAAAATATGGGCTTTTTGAGAGTAGATATTTAAAAATTAAGCTAGGCGAATCTTTTTTTTGGCCACCGGCCAGCGGGGGCGGTTATGTCGGGCCTGAACCGACTAAAACCGCACGCCGTCTCGGGTATTAATACGCCGGGGTATAAGGTTGCCCATAGAGCATATCCCTGGGACCCCGACTGACCCTGGGCCATCTCCGGTTTCGAGATGACCCCCTCGGGTTTGGGAACCGCGGGGTCCCCGTCTTGCCCCGGTTTGGGGGAGGGGCGCTAGTCGCCCCACCGTCCTGGCCTGCTTCTGCTGGGATGACAGGCGGCCTTACCTGCCACCCCCAGGCCTGCGCTCATGGAGGACGGAGGTCGTTAAGCGATCTCCGGCGCCTGAGTCGCCTGCAACGCGCGGCAAGCAAGTTGCGGGCTCGGCGGGCCGGGAGAGTTCTAAATCTCTCCCGGGCGCGCTCCGCCATCTCCTTCGAAGGTGGGGCGGCTGGCGGCTGGCCCACGCGCTCGCGCTCTGCACCATTGCCGCAATCATGCTGCCGAGCGCGAGGACTCCAACCCCGATGGCTGCCACGAGGTCACGCCTCGGCGCCTCCCACGCCGGGCAGTCCGCCAGCGTGTGCAGCCCTGAGTCCTTGTTCGCGCCGCAGTGATGACACTCAGGCGTTGGCTCCTTCCTGCAGTGCTATTCTCTAAGGACCACAGCCTTGCGCGCAGCGCTGCGCTCGTCGACGAGCTCGCAAAATGCTGCTTTGGATTTATATTAGATTTAGATTTAGATTTAGATTTAATCTCAATCTCAATCTCAATCTCAATCTCAATCTCAATCTCCTAAATCTAAATCTAAATCTAAATCTAAATCTTATAATCTAAATCATAAATTAAAATCAAAATTAAAATAAAATAAAATATAAATCCAAAGCAGCATTTTGCGAGCTCGTCGACGAGCGCAGCGCTGCGCGCAAGGCTGTGGTCCTTAGAGAATAGCACTGCTGATCCGATGCAGGTGGTCCCCGAAGCACCCCTTCCCGGAGATCACCTGCGTCAGTCGGTACGAGAGGCTTCCGTGTCGCCTCTCTAGCCAATCCTCATGATGGGCCTTACCGCCGCTATTGCGGCGTGCCCTAAGCTAGGCGTATCTAACATATTATAGGTCACATTATAATATAATTATATAATAATATAATTTAAAATTAAATGTAAATCAATTAAAAATCCAAATCGCAATTAAAACGATTAATCTGTGTTGTGGTGTGTGTGTGTGTGTGTGTGAGAGAGGCTGGTTTGGGGATGTGGGTGTGTATGTGGGGGGGGGAGGATATCCTGTCTGTAAAGACGTAAGGGTCACTATTTAATATACGCCAGGAGTCTTTCCGTTTCAAGGTAAGTGAGTGATTTTAATCAGACCGTTAATACTTTTTTGCACTTATAATATTGTGATATATTCTCAGTCTCAACACAACTATTCACATTGGACGTAAGCACCACCATGTACTTATGGATTAGGACGATTTAGGTCCTTTCGCTATATGTCACGGATACTTAGTACGACCCTTTCGCGGAGCGGCCCTTTCGCCGAACGGCCCTTTCGCGGAACGGCCCTTCCGCGGAACGGCCCTTTCGCGGTACGGCTCTTTCTCGTAAAGGCCCGTTCGGTGCTTTTTTTTTTGGTTTTTTGTTTTATTATGAAGGCAAAGCCGCTGGCATAAACTAGTATTAATTTCAGGTAGGAACTAAGTGGTCATTGTGCTGGCCTTTTGAAGTAGGTAATAAAGATACTTCTACCTCTTTAGATTTATTACTTACGATGTTGAAGTACAACACATTTTAAACGATGACATGACATTGTACTTATTTTTACTCTTTCTTGTTGTTCTTCTTTATTTCAATTTCTTGTTATACACACTCCTTTCGTTTCTTGTAATATAATAGTATATATTACTGAGCAGTATTCAAATAAATATATTTTCGTAATAAAAATGGAATTTGTTAAATTCAAAAAAGGAGTAGATAACATCATTGTAACGGAATTAATCTGTGGTAACGCCCGTAACACACATAATTTTTAACGCTGCGACTACGATGCTCTAAACCAGGGGTCTCCAAACTTTGAAGCCTTCGGGCCATAATGATTTTTTCTGTTTGTTCCAAGGGCCAAACCAGTTTTAATTTTTCTGCCCTTAACTATATTTCTAGACTAGACTAGAATAGTCGCAAAGTGCGCGACCTAAGCAAACTTACGCTTTTTTGCATTTCAATTATTATTGTGTATTGTGACACTTAACGACATCTAGTGGCGAGTAGTGGTACTATGTACTATCTATTTCAGCTACCCGCTAACAGGTGGCATTCGTCGTAATTAAATATTTGGAATTACCGCGTTGGTTCAAGAAAGTTCTAGTTCTGGCTAGTGTATTCCGATCACTTCGAGATGGCAGTAATTGCATATAAAAAGGCTAGCGGCGCAACCGCGAGTCAGTCTGCGTAGGAAAGGCGAAGGAAGCGAAACTGTCTATCTCTATTGTGAAATAAAGTAACACCTGTGCTTAAAAGTATTTTGATTTTACTTATTGTTATTATGTGTGATTTGTTAGTATGGAAAAGAAGCGAAAAATCGACAGTGAATGCAGAACGTTCCAAGATAAATGGAACTTTCAGTATTTTGTGATTGAGTCCAGTAATAAGGCGATATGTTTAATTTGTAATGAAACCATAGCTGTTCTCAAAGAATATAACATTAAACGACACTATGAATCGAAACATCTTCAAAATTACTCCAAGTATACAGGAAGCTTGCGGACGGAAAAATTTTCAGCTTTGAAACGCGGACTCAAATCGTAGCAATGTTTGTTTACCAAAGCGAATACTGAACAAGAGTCTGCAACTCGCGCCAGCTTTCGTGTGGCTCTTGAAATTGGAAAACGTGGCAAACCATTCACCGATGGAGAAATGATAAAAATATGCTTGATTGCAGTAGCCGAAGAAATATGCCCCGAAAAGGTAAATTTATTTAAAAGTATCAGTTTGTCAGCAAACACTGTGGCTCGGAGGGTGCAAGACATCGCAGAAAATATATCATCTCAACTGTCTGACAAAAATGGACATCTTGAGTGGTTTTCTCTAGCATTGGATGAGTCAACGGATGTGTCAGATACTGCTCAGGTGTTGATTTTTATTCGCGGAGTAGATAAAAGCTATGAAGTGTATGAAGAACTTCTTGATATTGATAGTATTCACGGTACGACAACTGGGGCAGATATTTTTAAGGGAGTTGAAAATGCCATTATTAAAAAGAACCTTCGATGGAAAAATTTGAAATCTATAACAATTGATGGAGGCAAAAATATGTGTGGTAAAAATAAAGGAGTGGTTGCACTTGTGTCAAAGGCTGTAGATAATGATGGTGGTTCAAAACCATTAGTCTTACATTGTATCATTCATCAACAGTCCTTGTGCGGGAAATGTTTGGATATGTCTGAAGTTCTAAAACCAGTCACATCAGTTGTTAACTTCATCAGATCCACTGGGCTGAATCACCGACAATTCCGCGAGTTTATTCAAGAGATTGGAGAAAATGACTTACCATATCATACTGCCGTACGCTGGCGTAGTTGCGGAAAAGTCCTTAAGCGCTTTTTTGAACTTCGAGAAGAGATCCAAATTTTTTAAAATGAGAAGCAGCGCCCTTTTGCCGATTTAGAAAATAGTGAATGGATGTGGAAGTTAGCATTCTATGTCGATTTGACAAATCATATGAACGAACTGAATTTGAGGTTGCAAGGAGTAAATCAGCTTCTCCCTGACTTATACACCAATATCAAATCCTTCAGGCAGAAAATAATACTATTTCAATCGCAATTACGTAAAAAAAAATTCACACATTTTAAAACATGTGAAATATTCAGCCACACTACAGATACTGAATTTCCCGTCGATTTTGCAATCGAAACTTTGAGTGCTTTGAAGATAAATTTTGATAGTCGTTTCTCAGATTTTGATGTCATTGCGAATGAAATTAAGCTTTTTCAAAATCCTTTTGATTCTGACATTGAAACCCTGGCTCCGGAAGTCCAAATGGAAATTATTGATTTAAGTGCAGTGATATGATTAAGAACAAGTATCAAAATTCATCTTTGCTGGAATTTTATAAGAGTCTTCCACTGGAACAATTTGATAATTTGCATAAATTTGCTCGTGGGTTGTTTTCTGTTTTTGGTACTACTTACTTGTGTGAGAAAACGTTTTCCAAGATGAAGTACACAAAGAATGTTTACAGATCTCAATTAACCGATGAGAATCTTAAATCTCTTTTGATAATTAGTACAAGTAAAATTGATCCACAACTACAAACTATTGTCGGTGGAAAATCACAATTACATAAATCTCATTAGTGTTTTTGTTTTACTGTGATTAGTGGGGTTCATTTCAATTATTTGTTAGTTATTAATATGCTTAAACTTAGATACTTAAGTTAAGTTTTCTGTGTCATCATTTCTGTCGTTAAGTTTTACCTTGCAAGTAAATAAAACTGAGTAATTATCATTCTGTGTTTTCTTCTTCAACTTATCACAGCAATAGTAACAACAATAAATCATTGGCTGTCGCGGGCCAGATTGATGACAATAAATCATTGGTTGTCGCGGGCCAGATTGATGACACTGGCGGGCCGGATTTGGCCCGCGGGCCGTAGTTTGGAGACCCCTGCTCTAAACTATCACTTGAGTCAGATTGATTGGTCTGGGGCTTTGCATGCTGGTACTGTTGACGATGCCGTGACCAAGTTCTATGAAATACTGAATGATAGTTTTGAAATGTTTGTTCCTTTAGCTAAAACACCACAATAGTAATTATCCTACATTAGCCCATCCATGTTGAAAATAATTAAGGAGAAAAATAAACTACACAAAAAATGGAAAGAATTCGGTAATCCCCGTGACTAAAGTCTGGCTAATGAAAGTAGGCCCTGGAATTATTTGCGAACTTTTTATATAGCAACTCTGTATGAACGTCAACGTCAATTTGACAAGGTTGTCGTTCGGTATCTCTGTTTACAAATTGTATGCGTTTGTGTAAATTGTGATTCTAATTACGGCTTAAAATGAACAAATCTATCAAAAGTGGTGTACGAAAGATGTTGTTTTGCATGATTGGCAAGTTCAACGAAATACAACAACAGCGTGATGCCGCGTTTAAACAAAAACAAGATTGTCTACGTGTGGTGTTGAATTTCATAGGTTAGTAGACAATATTATTTTAATACTTTAAACACCTACCTATCCAGTCGTCCTAATAAAATTTTGATTTATAATTTACGTATCCTTCCAAATAAGTTACCTACGCTTCTCTATGTATTGAATAAAACTAATTATATTCATTCGTATATCGCATCAGTCAACCAATAATTCATTTTAATAACATCACCTATGTTTTACGTATACTCATAATGAATTTTAATTTTAAAACGATTACCTTTCTTTAACAGAGAATCTGCAAGATGTCGAAGGAGTTAATGAAATAGTAAGAACTATTGAAAATCTCACTGAATTAGAGCAGAAAGATAGGATAATAACCCAGAATCAGTACTTAGATGAAATAGCTTCAATGACTGGTAAGTTTTTACTATACACTGATGTTTTGAAATTATGCCGAAAAAAACCTTTGCATTTTTACTTACTAATACCAAGAAATAATTACATATTTCGTATTTCTTCTTTGCAGAAGTGAGTGTCAGAACACTAAAAAGAAAAAGGGAAGGTGCAGTAAAAACTAGTGACAGTGATGAATCTTTTGGCATTGAAATGTTAGAATCTTATTTTGATTATGATGAATAAAACTAAGTTATTATGTGTGGAATATTATCGTATTTTATTTCCCTATTTATTTTCGGATTCTGCCCATATTTACCTCATATACCAACACCTATATATTCCCTAACATAATTTTCTTATACAGTCTATATATATGATATTTTTATTAATGAATTGCCAGGTATCAAAGTAGGTTATTCCAATTCTCATAGTATGATTTTAGTGTTGTCATGCATGTATTTTTTAAATTTGCCGCCAATATTCTGGGGCCAGCTTTCGTTAGCCAGACTCTATTTAGAGTTCACTATTCTTCGTGACAGGCAACACCGCGAACAGAAAAAATGTTTTCGTACTTTTATATCTAAAACAGAATCTAATATAAACCGCAACTCTAAGGCATTTTGGACTTACGTTAAGTCAAAAAAAGGTGGCAGTCAATATCCTAACCTGTTTACATCAGGTGTTACTTTTACTGAAGGACATTGAATTGTTGAAAGCTGAGCATACGGTCTGCTCAGCTTTCAACAATTTCTTTCATAGAGTGTTTATCGATGTTCCTGCTAATGGTTCTCTAAATATGCCTGGTACAGGCTGTGATACTCATATTAATGTTTTGTCAAAGGTAGCTCTCACAGAAGATATGGTTCTCAATTTGTTAAGGACACTTGACGACCCTGGCTATGACGGAATACCAGCTATACTTTTATCAAAATGTGCTAGCAATCTATCCTATCCTATAAACTTGATATTTCAAAAATCATTACAGCTTTGCATATTTCCATCCATGTGGAAAAAAGCTCATATAATGCCTATCCATAAAAAAGGATCAAAGTCGGTAATTCAGAATTATCGTCCCATATCTATCGTTATTATTATTAGTAAGATCTTTGGAAAAATTATATACAACAGCATTTACCCAATTATTTCACAAAGCATTCCGAATACTCAGCATGGTTTTGTAAAGGCCGTTCCACTAACTTGAATCTTGCTCTATTTTGTAATTATGTCTTGTGTGAGATGGAGTCCACTGGGCAGGTCGACACAATCTATACAGATTTCGAAAAGGCGTTTGACCGTGTTCACCATGACATACTACTTGCTAAGCTATATAAGTTAGGAATCCATGGGGATTTACTACGCTGGATACGGTCGTACTTAACAAACCGCTCGCAAGCTGTTACCCTAGGGGGATTCAAATCCAACTTCATTGATATCCCATCAGGAGTGCCGCAGGGGTCTCACCTCAATCAATGTCGACAGGCCTGTCCGGCGCAGGGGCCCAGGCCTGTACTATGGCGGCTTCCAGGAGGAGCTCCCGATCTAGTCGCTTAAGCGCCCAACGTGGCTCAGGGGGAGCCGGTGTTGCTGGCGCACCGCTCGCGGAAGTGGAGACGTCAAACCGAATGTATCGGTGATCCGACCTTGTCTCCTCCTCCACAATGACGCGCCAGCCCTGAACCCGACGTGACAGCGAGGGGCACGCGAACGAAATGTCCACGATAGAGCTGCACCTCGAAGTCACGAACGTGGCTACGGCTCCCCGATTTAGGACAACTAGGCCGAGTCTGTCGGCCCAGTTCTCCAATGCCCTACCTCTCCCGTTCGTGAGCCGGGAACCCCAGGTCTGTGACCACGCGTTGAAGTCCCCGAGCACAAGAACCGGGTGAGGGTGACAGGCATTGACAACGACGGCCAGCTGATCGAGCCATCGCTCGTATGCAGCTTGGTCTCGGTTCGGCGTGAAATAAGCGGCCACGACCGCTATCTCCCCGACTACCGCCGCCACGCAGCCGGGTCCCCTTGCTACCACGACAAGGGGAGGGGTACCGGTGGCGGCGTTTTGCACCAGTGCCGCCGATCCATCCATGTCAGTCTCCCAGGCAGGCCCGAGAAACTGGTGAGTGTATGGATCGGCGAAAGCGGCGATGTTGATGGACCACTGTGCCATGCTCTGGAGCAGAAGGGCCTGAGCATCGGCACCGTGGCCTACGTTCACCTGGAGGATGCGGAGTTGGGGATCCATTATTGGACCTCCATCTCCGCATCCCACCGTGAACTGGGGGCGGAAGGCCGGCCTCTTGGCTTCGGCCACGATCCGGCGCAGGCTTTACTGCCAACCCGGTGGTCGGCAGGCTTGCCCTCCGCTGCACACCTGAAACAATGCACTGGAGCGTCGCCACACCCGCCTTATGACCGGGCTGGCCACAGCGGAAACAGCGGTCACCCACCGTTAACTCCGCCGTGCACTGCATTCCCACGTGACCCACCGACAGGCACCGAAAGCACCTAGCCGGTCGGGTCTGCAGGAGCCGCACCTGCACTCTCAGGAAGCCTCCGACCAGGAGGCGCCGCTTATCGGCAACCTTTTGGGCCGCCGTGATAGGGCAACCGACAACTGCTGCCCCCTGTCCACCAGGGCCGAAGCGTATTGCTCCGACCTTCACAGTATCCAGGGGGCAGTCCCCGGCCTCCGCCAAGGCGAGCCTCAGCTCCTCCGCCGTGACGGAGTCGTCCAGGCCCGTGATGCGCACCTCGGCGCATTTAGTAAAGTAAAAAGTATTTATTTCATTTTCCAGTAATTTGTTACATGTATTAAAACTGAGACAGTCCCATTAAGTTATGTACATACTTGTGTTGGGGCTGTCTCGCATCTGTTCATACATTCTAAGTTATATTATAAGATATCTGGCCTTATAACTAATTAAATTAAAATGATAAATTTAAACTAAGTACATGCTGATAAAAAATAAATAATAATAATGAGGTATTTTTATATATATGTAATAAAAAATTTCAAATCCAAAGGCAATAGAAAAAGCTACTAAAAGTCCCTTTGTGTTATTTGTATTATTTGTATTTCTGTCTATAAACTTGGATGTGTGTGAATGTGTACGTAGGTGTATGTGTGTTTGTGTGAGGAGAGTATGCGAGTGTAAATTTTTATATGCGTGTATGGGTGTGCGCGCCAATCTGATTCCATTATTCCCATGTACCCCCAACCAACCTAGCTAAGTCTCACCAAGACACGTTCGACCCCATGATATGACTGTGCCTTTAGCCATTCGGTCAGGTTTTTCCTGCATTCGTATAGCAGCAGAGGATATATATATAGTTTGCCGTTTACTCTGTTATATATATAAGCCGATTGAGTTTGGTATTGACGTGCTGCAAATTCTGTGCGAACCCTGGCGGAATGAGCCACTATGTCTTTCCTTCTCCTCTCTTGGCTTGCCCGCGTAAAGGGCAGAGACTTATGTAAACATAGGCATATGCTCAAGATATACAGCTTCCTCACCATTAAAAGCTCACAGTCTCTGTAAAGATCCTCGGTTGGGTACCTGTATGGCCTGAAGTACATAACTTTTATAATTGATCGTTGAGCTCTTTCCAGGTCTAACATTGATGTTTTATCGGCCCCACCCCACACCGGTATACAGTATGTAAGAACTGATTGTACCAGGGCAATATAGATTTTATTTAGAAGGAGCGGTGGCATCAGGTGGCGCAAGGTCTTAAATATCCAGATGAGCTTCCTAACTCTATTCATAATAAGCTCGATGTGGGGGTGCCATGATAGTCTTTGATCAACTATTATGCCTAGATATTTGGTTGAATCACACTGTTCAATGTTTTTGCAGTCACAGATATTAAGCCGCGGACTTGCACAAACATGGATTCTGACTCCGTATTCCGAACCCGGGAGCGATCTTCTAGTTGGGGCAAAACAGATAAAATTAGTTTTCGCTATATTTAGAGTAAGCAGGCTAGCATTTAACCATTTGGCTATCTTCACAAGACCAGACTCAGCTGTGCCCCTCACGGTCTCCCAGGTCTTTCCCGAAAAGACTACTGCTGTGTCATCGGCATAGGAAAAGATCCGCCCTCCACTATTTCCCAGGTTACACAAGACATTGATATAAATTAAAAACAGCGTTGGGCCAAGGATACTCCCCTGGGGAATGCCGTAATTGACAACTACCTCGTCACTATACAAGTTATCAATTTTTACTTGCTGCCTCCTATCTTTCAAGTAACTTTCCAAAAGTAAAAGAGGTGTTCCCCTAATGCCCGAAGCCTCCAGTCTACGTAAAAGTATGTTTACCGACACTGTATCAAAGGCTTTTTTAAGGTCTAAAAAGACCGTGATACACTTTTCGCCTTTGTCAACGGCTGCTGTTATTGCCGAGGTTAAGGCCGTGACCGCTTCCAGAGTCAAGCGCCCCTTTCGGAAACCATATTGTGCGTCGGATAAAATTTTAAATTTAGTAAGGTAGTTAACCAGTCTTATATTAATCAATTTTTCTAATATCTTTGGTATGGGTGACAGAACTGATATTGGACGGTAATTGTTCATATCTCGAACGTCTCCCCCCTTGTGTATAGGAGTAACCACGGAGCGCTTTAGGATGCTAGGAAAAATTCCCGTACTAAATGATAGGTTAGCGAGTTGACATATGAGTGGGACTATAAAGTCCTAAGCCTTTTTTAGAAATTTAATTGAAATGCCATCCCTACCCGAGGCGCTCGCTGAGTCAAAACCCATAAGTACACTGTCCACCTCCCGTAAGTCTGTCTCGTGTAGCACAAAAGAAGTTCAGAAGAAGAAGAAGAAGCATTTAAAGTGCCGGGACACTCGGATGCCAGCTGCATCCAGCGACTCCCTCAGCATAGCCGCTAGGGCGTCAGCCTTGGGGCCACTGGTGGCGCCGGGGACCTCGAGGAGCCGGGCTCCTGTCCGTGTGTTTTTACATCGAACACCCGGAATCTCGAGGGCCTTGAGGTCGACGTTGGCCTTGACCTTCGCCATGACCTCGGCATACCGCATGCCTCTCTCCACTGCCTCCGCAGTCAAGGTGACGACGACTGCGGCAGATCGAGGGGCACGGAGCTTCCTCGGCGCTCCTATCGCGGTGGCTGCGGCCCTTTTGGCTTTCTTAGCTGCCTTTTTGGCGGCCTTCCTCCTCTTCTTCCTATCTCCTACTACCTCACACCCCCCTTCCAACTGGCGCCGTGTGCAGTGGTTGTCCCCCCCAGAGTACGTGGGACTGCCGGAGCCGACTGGCTCCGGAAGGGATTCCCCAGACGCAATGCGCCTGGGACCCTCCTGGGTAGAATTATTATTTTTTTCCTTACCCATTGCCATTTTAAAGTTTACTGTCCTTCGACATGACGCCCTCGGGACTGAGTTCCCCCCAGCCATTCATCCCATTGCCGGGCGCCAGAACGTGGGATTGAGGTGATTTTTTATAGAGGTTTCCTTCCTCGCAACTCCGAAGAGCCACCGGCCCTGTCAATTCAGGGTTACGGCTTGGCCGGACGGTGGTCTGCCTCAGACCATTGTTTACCACCTATGAACATGTTCAGCGTGGTGAACCCGTTCGCCCTCCTCTCCGATTCTCCACTGTGCCTTCTGCTAGTCAGAGGGACACGTGGAGAAGCACCACTGAAAACGGCCCAGATTGGGTCGTTCCCGCCTCGACCGGAATTAGCCGGAAGCAGCAACACCTACCCTCTACGGAGAGAGATGTTGCCGCTCTCGTTGCCCAGGGTGTACCACGAGGAGGACCCGGCCTAACACCCCACTAACGAAATACCTAATCCCTATCTAGACTAACTACATAAGGGCACAGAAATCAATTTGTAAAAAGTCTCGAAAGTCTCGTTTTTCCCGAGAATCCCAGGACCAATCCGAGTCTCGATATTTTTGTCCCGGAACTCGAAAATATACCGAGACTGGAAGCCTTACTGTGGACAGACCGGGTCGGAACCCAAACTGGTTATCATGTAACTTCATGTACCTATCCAACTGTGCATTAAGAATGCTGTCAAACAGTTTTGCAATTATGGTTGCCAAAGATATAGGACGATAATTTGTAATGTCTGATAAATCCCCAGCCTTGTTTTTAACTACGGGCACAACATGTGTCTTCATTAGATTGCTAGGCAGATATGAGTGCGACATTCATAAATTATACAGCATAGATAGCACTCTAGCAATGTGTGGACCCATGCAACAGGTGGTCAATGCTCAACCCAGGAGGATCAACATGGCCAGGAGACTTGCCTTTGGCCATGGAACCTATCGCTTTCAGTACGTCACTAGCCTGAACTATGGGATGAGTATGCGCCCCAACCTCACTACTATCACATACCATGCTCTGTGATTGACCTAGCGGTGACTTGATTATAAACTGACTTTTAAACTTATCAGCAATACATTTAGAATCATTAGCACCGTCCACACTCACGGGAAGACCAGGCCGACCCTTTACACTATTAGTGTGCTTCCAGAACCCTTTAAAATCTTTATCGTGACGTCTAGTAGCTAGGATATCCATTTTTATTTGTTCTTGATGGTTCTGACCTAGCGTACATCTCACCACTAGACGGACTACCAAACAACAACCATTCCCGATATGCCGCCCTGGCCACCCCGCAACTGCGACCGACATGTTTGTTCCACCCCATAATGGTATTCTTCTTTCTTTTACTCTGCTCATACTCATCTCCCCGAACCATCATCGCAGACATACACAAGACACTAACAATATCTGAGTACATTTTGTCAATTATACCTCTATGTTGCTGAATATTACAGCGCTTATCAGCACACTTTTCAAACTCTTCAGGGAAGTCAATAACTCTTAAATAATTATGACACTCAGATTGATATTGCAAAATTTGATCTGTAGATTTATTGCCCCATCGAACTTTATTTTCAACTAAGTTCATGTCATATGGAATGTGAGTTGTACATTTTAAATTAAATTCACAAAAATTGGTAAGTGGTCAGACACATACGTATCATATCCCACATACACGCTACACACAGATACATGAGCAGATTGCGAGCAAACAATATGATCTAGCCAGCGCTTAGACCCACATTTTAAATCCACATATGACAAAGTCCTCGAATCTATACCTTTTTTTTTTTTTTTTTTTTTTATCGTGCGGAAATCCCTTCGGATACCCCCCCGCGTGCCAGCGGGGGCGGTTATGTCGGGCTTGAACCGACTAAAACCGCACGCCGTCTCGGGTCTACAGACGCCGGAGTGTAAGGTTGCCCATAGAGCATATCCCTCGCACCCCGACTGACCCTGGGCCATCTCCGGTTTCGAGATGGCCCCCTCGGGTTTGGGAACCACGGTGTCCCCGTCTTGCCCCGGTTTGGGGGAGGGGCGCTAGTCGCCCCACCGTCCCGTACCAGTGGCGAAAGGAGGCGCGGGAGCAGGGATGGAACCCCGAGCCTCGAGAAATCGAGGCCGTGCAGTCCCAGCTCCGCCAGGCCATCGTGGTGGAGTGGAAAGAACGACTTGGGCAACCAAGCGCAGGGCACGCCGCAATAGCGGCGGTAAGGCCCATCATGGAGGATTGGCTGGAGAGGCGACACGGAAGCCTCTCCTACCGACTGACGCAGGTGATCTCAGGGAAGGGGTGCTTCGGGGACCACCTGCATCGGATCAGGAAGGAGCCAACGCCTGAGTGTCATCACTGCGACGCGAGCGAGGACTCAGGGCTGCACACGCTGGCGGACTGCCCGGCGTGGGAGGCGCCGAGGCGTGACCTTGTGGCAGCCATCGGGGTGGGAGTCCTCTCGCTCGGCAGCATGATTGCGGCAATGGTGCGGAGCGCGAGCGCGTGGGCCGCCGCCGCCTCCTTCTGCGAGCATGTAATGCTCGCGAAAGAGGTGGCGGAGCGCGCCCGGGAGAGACTTAGAACTCTCCCGGTCCGCCGAGCCCGCAACTTGCTCGCCGCGCGTCGCAGGCAACTCAGGCGCCGGAGGTCGCTTAACGACCTCGAATCTATACCTAAATATTCCACATCACAAATGACCCATTCCAAATCATCACAACATATTTTTAATTCGTTAAAAAATAAATTGCCTGGATGAGCATTAAAATCACCTAATATAAACAAAGGTTCATTCTCATACTCACTACAGATAGCACTAATAGTTCCAATGCAGTCAGCAAGTTGTTTTGTTTATTAGTCGGCATATACACGCATATTACAACAAACGCGCATGAGCTAGTAGTTATGCGTATAGCACACACTCGTGGGTTATTGCACTGAATCACCGATACACACGGAAATATTTTATTGTTCCATAACAACGCGGTCCCGCCCTACGGACGACCGGTCAGTAGTTTGGATGTATCAACCGCCGAAGTACCCGTATAGCTAAACCGGCTATCTATGCCATTCAAATATGACAACTCCTCCGGTAACAACCAGTGGGCCTACCGCGCAAGTGTCGTCGATATCACAGCCGTCGAAATGTTGCGCTGGTCAAGGTCGACGGCCATTTTGTACCGCCCCATTGATAATCGATGCCGGCGCGGCGTAAGAATGAATGAAACGCTGTTTTTGACGGCTGCCGCCTAAAAAAATTCTATCATTTCATTACGGCACCTCATGAGCTGTCGTTTTTAATATTATTTTCTTTTCCGAATGTTGATTACGATGCCGATTGCACCTAACACTGGGCTACTATGGCTTTTATGGGTGCGACTGCCGACGAGTGGGTTCTGCCGTCCTATTGCACCTAACACTGGGCTACTATGGCTTTTATGGGGGCGACTGGGTTCTGCCCTCCTATTGTACCTAACACTGGGCTACTATGGCTTTTATGGGGGCGACTGCCAACGAGTGGGTTCTGCCCTCCTATTGTACCTAACACTGGGCTACTATGGCTTTTGTGGGGGCGACTGGGTTCTGCCCTTCTATTGTACCTGCGACTAATTAAAACACTCTTTAATCTTTACCTTACCTACTTAGACGTTTATGCTGTGTTGTTTGTTGTTTTCGTATCTTTCAGAAGGAAGGAATAAGCGATGGAGTTGGAGGACGAAATTCCATCGTCGGCAGTCGCCCCCATAAAAGCCATAGTAGCCCAGTGTTAGGTGCAATAGGAGGGCCGAACCCAGTCGCCCCCATAAAAGCCATAGTAGCCCAGTGTTAGGTGCAATAGGAGGGCAGAACCCAGTCGTCGGCAGTCGCCCCCATAAAAACCATAGTAGCCCAGTGTTAGGTACAATAGGAGGGCAGAACCCACTCGTCGGCAGTCGCCCCCATAAAAGCCATAGTAGCCCAGTGTTAGGTACAATAGGAGGGCAGAACCCACTCGTCGGCAGTCGCCCCCATAAAAGCCATAGTAGCCCAGTGTTAGGTACAATAGGAGGGCAGAACCCACTCGTCGGCAGTCGCCCCCATAAAAGCCATAGTAGCCCAGTGTTAGGTACCATAGGAGGGCAGAACCCAGTCGCCCCCATAAAAGCCATAGTAGCCCAGTATTAGGTGCAATAGGAGGGCATAACCCAGTCGCTCCCATAAAAGCCATAGTAGCCCAGTGTTAGGTACAATAGGAGGGCAGAACCTAGTCGCCCCCATAAAAGCTATAGTAGCCCAGTGTTAGGTGCAATAGGACGGCAGAACCCACTCGTCGGCAGTCGCACCCATAAAAGCCCATGTAGCCCAGTGTTAGGTACAATAGGAGGGCAGAACCCACTCGTCGGCAGTCGCCCCCATAAAAGCCATAGTAGCCCAGTGCTAAGTACAATAGGAGGGCAGAACCCACTCGTCGGCAGTCGCCCCCATAAAAGCCATAGTAGCCCAGTGTTAGGTACCATAGGAGGGCAGAACCCAGTCGCCCCCATAAAAGCCATAGTAGCCCAGTATTAGGTGCAATAGGAGGGCAGAACCCAGTCGCCCCCATAAAAGCCATAGTAGCCCAGTGTTAGGTACAATAGGAGGGCAGAACCCAGTCGCCCCCATAAAAGCCATAGTAGCCCAGTGTTAGGTGCAATAGGACGGCAGAACCCACTCGTCGGCAGTCGCACCCATAAAAGCCATAGTAGCCCAGTGTTATGGGCAATCGGCATCGTAATCAATCGTCGGAAAAGAAAATAATATTCAAAACGACAGCTCATGAGGTGCCGTAATGAAATGACACTTCAAAGCGACGCCGTCGATTAGAATTTTTTTAGGCGGCAGCTATTTAACTGTCAAAAACAGCGTTTCATTCATTCTTACGCCGCGCCGGCATCGATTATCAATGGGGCGGTACAAAATGGCCGTCGACCTTGACCAGCGCAACATTTCGACGGCTGTGATATCGACGACACTTGCGCAGTAGGCCCCCAGGTTTCCTGAAGTGCTATTACCGTACACTCCTTACACAAGCGTCGTATATCAGGCAAAGCGCGCTTTACGTTTTTACAGTTATAGCTCACAAACTTTAAGGCTGTATTATTCATTGTGGGTATGTGTATAGTTCGGGGTGCGAGGGATATGCTCTATGGGCAACCTTACACCCCGGCGTCTGTAGACCCGAGACGGCGTGCGGTTTTAGTCGGTTCAAGCCCGACATAACCACCCCCGCTGGCACGCGGGGGCACGGAAAAAAAAAAGGGTATGTGTATAGCCGTTATGCGTTATCACTTTGTTCTCCTGTCGATATATTATCATTGATCATGGACGAAAAAATACGGGTACTTTTGACTCGGTAACGAAAAATTTGTACGCCTTATGGCTTATTTCATTTATTCATTTTATGTGATGATTTTTTCCAACACCACCACCTCTTGTGTTTTAATCTTGATGTAATCAACGATGTCTGAATCTATAGTTTCATTGTGTATATTTGTTATAAAAATTGGTACTTTTCTTTCAGCAGCTTTAAACTCTGACTTTGTAGTTTCAACCGCTTTACCAATTTCGCCCCTATATTTGTACTGAGATTTCTTTTTACTTTTTGTTACCTTCACCCACATATCATGAGAAACAGAACGCTGAGTAGAACTGCTACTTCTGTCCTTGTTGATAGGACACCCCATAGACGACGGTGAGGTAACATTCGGCTCGGACTCAACGGCCAGCACGAGCGCAGTAACCGGCCCGGGAACAGTAGTCGGCCTGGACGCAGGCGCTGCCCCGCTGACCTTCGCTGTGACTTTACAGCTGGTGGGTGACACTGTTTTTGGAATACACAATTGTGAAGATCTATTAATTGCTTCTTTCGGCCGCGATACTGGTGTACCTAGTAGTTCAATATGGGTAGATTTGCACGTATCAATATCGTTTGATGCAGTGTCATGATAGTTAGGTGTTATGCCAATGGGTCCACTATCCATATTCCAAGCTCCGCGTCTCAAGTTAACAAATGCACTACTCGCAGGGGTATTTATCGCTGGTGGTAACGATGCGTATTTCAAGTTATGAATGTCCGATCTCAGATCCTCTATTTGTTTCATAGTAGCATGTGTTTCTGATTTCTTCGATTTCTGATCCCAATCTGGTTAGGTCTTTGAGCAACTTTGTGCAGTCTAGATGATCGAATAAAATTGGGGGTAGCTTTTCCAAATTTCTCGCCACAAATACGGGAATCAAATCTGGATCTATGGTTTTACAAAGATTTTACAAGATGTCTTCCAGGTCCCTGTCCTGCTTCCCACCTCCTTTTCCTTTGATTTTACGTTTATCTGATGGCACAGATTCGAACAATAATGTTTTAGATTTATTTATTTCATCACTCGAAAATGAAGACACACATATCCGTTTTAAAGTTTGCTCGTCGATAACCGAGACTTTATTTTGTATATACGCTAATAGTTCGTCGATGACGATATTACATGCATTACACTTAAGTATTTTCGACATAGCTATCGATTGATGGCGTGTGCGGTGCACACTACCCGACCCAACCGACCTTGTTCGCGGCGCAAGGCTCACTTAAGGGACCCAACGCCCCCACTAGGAGACTGTACCAGGGGATCGTGCGAAGCATGGCCCTGTACGGGGCCCCAGTATGGGCGGAGACTCTGGCGGCCCGCAACGTGGCCGTCAGAGTCATCAGGGGGTATCGCACGATCTCCGTCGAGGCGGCATGTCTCCTAGCCGGGACCCCTCCATGGGACCTGGAAGCGAGAGCCCTTGCGCTGCTGTACCAGTGGCGCAAGGAGGCGCTGGAGCGGGGCAATAGGCCGGAGCCCCGAGAAATCAGGGCTCAGCGGTCCCAGCTCCACCGGGAACTCATGGAGACATGGAGGGTGCGACTTGAGCACCCAAGGTGGGGGGAATCCACCATTGCGGCGGTGAGACCGATCATGAAAGAGTGGTTGGAGAGGGACCATGGGGACCTTTCCTACCGGATGTGCCAGATGGTTACCGGACACGGGTGTTTCGGTAAGTATCTGTGGCGCATCCACGGGGAGACAACGTCGCAGTGCCAGCACTGCGAGGATCCTGGCGAAGACACGGCGCTCCACACGTTGGTGGAGTGCCCTGCGTGGGCGAGTCAACGCCGGGATCTCGTTGCGGTCCTGGGCGTGGACGTTCTCTCGTTGGAGACCATGCTGACGGCCGTGGTCTCCGACGGGAGCAAGTGGCACGCCGCCGCTTCTTTCTGCGAGCAGGTAATGCGCGCGAAAGAGACGGCGGAGAGGGAGCGGGAGAGAACCCTGCCCCCCGAGTTTCGCAGTCTGCGGCGTCATCTACGCCCGGGACTACCGACCTCCATGATCGGGGCCTGAGGACGGCAGTTGGCCGACTCGCCGTCCTTACAGAAGCAGGCCGTGGCGGAGGCGTGTCGTGTGTGCCCTACACACGCCTGCCAACTCACCGAAGCGGGATAAAACCCGACCCCACCAGGCGAGGCCGCGGTGGCGCCCAAAGTCCGCCGGCAACCCTGGGGTTATCCTTTCGAGGGCTTACCCGGGGTGCCCGGCAACGGACACTTGGCGGTTTTAGTCGAGACATGACATAACCACCCCCGCTGGCCGGCGGGGGGGTATCCGAAGGGATTTCCGAAGGTAAAAAAAAAAAAGGGAGGTTCGTCATTTTTGAAAATAGTAGTATGATAATTCATATACCTTTGGATAGGAATAAATGAACACGTGTATCAGCGTTTTTCAAAATTTTGCTACTAATGGGGTAAAATAGGTGATGAACGATTATATGGAAAGTTCATCATTCTCAAAGAAGCACGAAATTCAATTTGAAAGCTTCTTATAGCTATCTTATATTTACCATTGGACCCGGAAGGTGGCGCTGCAATAGGTCATTTTTGACGAATTTATTTAACTTTATTTATTTAACTGAACTTTTTCTCCACTTACTTTTGACGTTTCATGTCATCACCTACTTTTGACACTCTGTAGCATCACCTACTTTTGACACCTGGGTATGATCACCAACTTTGGACGCTGACTGTACCTACGTAAATGGTGATAAGTAAATGGTGGTGCTTATGTCTAATGCAAATTACGTGTTTCATTATTTTTAATTTGGTTTTTCCATCAATTTAGTAGAGACCTATATTCTTAGCAATCCATGAATTCTCCGTGCGGGTCCATCGCGTTGCTGTGTTGGGAACTCGGGACAGTGCTTGGGACTTGCGACCCAAGTGTAGGTTTGAAGGGGCCCCTTTTGTTGATGTACAATTGTACATCAACACTCACCTTCACAAATCAAGTTCCCCTCCCTGCGTAACCAAATTTGATGCGAACCTACTAGTGCCGCTTTAGACATTCGTCCTAGTAATGAGCTTATTGTAGCTCTCGATAGGCTAATTAAATTTTATTATATTTTTATACACAAACAAGATTTTTTTTAGATTTTTAAAATACCTAGAAGTACTATTTCTAAGACCTTGACAAAATAGTTCCATCAGGGACTTTATGAACCACAATGTAGGACCTTTGATATAAAACATAAACGTCGACGTCGACTTCGTGATATTCACTAATACATTGCAGTGAAAATATTTAGGCTAGGTTCCGACTGAATCTTTTTGAGGCTGCAAGCCATCCCTATCAACTATCATAAATGTATGCCTCTGGTACCCAACCAATCTCTGAAAGTAAAATATTAAGGTTTTGTTATCAACCAATCTCATTAGTACTGGTAACATTTTTAATGACCTCCCATAGCTTTTTATTATTAAACTGGGCATTTGTAAAAGCTGCTATTTCGTGTTTTCATTTGACTTTTTTTAAAAAGGTTGTTGCAAAAGTTGCGATACCTCAAATAGATAATCTAAATTTGGTATGTAAGTTAGCCCGGTTTTTAATGCACCATAGTAAACCACGTGTGATCCAAGGCTCGATTGTTCTTTTGCATCTTGGAACTTTTGTAAGTGTAAATCGGTAGCAACCTTTCATGGGCCAATATCAAAATTTGCTTAGTCCGGTAAAATGTTTACAGTGAACCTATAAATTTAAAACATAATGTAAGATATTAGTCCTTCAAATATGTTTAACAAATTGGGTTCAAAAATAAGTTTGTAAGCTGTACAGTACTTACTTGATTCAGGTTGGAGAAGAGCCTAAGACACGCTTTGATATGAGAACGATGCTGCACTGTGATTTACATTACCTACTATCTTTGAGTAGCAGTTTACGATTTAGTTTATTACATTTTATTAGTATATGAGTATCTCACAATTTCACAATATTGTAGCAGCATACACTAGCAGCTGACAATCAGTTTTAACATGAAAAATATTGCAACGAGTCAAACCTTCAATTCCTTTGATATTTAACAAAATAACCAAATTCTTTAAAATGGTGAGAGTTACTTGAAGTTTTTGATTATAAGGTAATGTCATAAAGTTAAAATAGATAGCTTCTGTTGAATTTTTTAATAAGAACAATTCATTTCATACATTAATATGTAACAATTTCAACCCATGAAGTCAAAAATATTATTACACATCAATATGTTTTGCTCAAATTCACCGGACTAGGAATATATTTCTCTCTAGCTTACTGTCATCATAAAGTACACATATACCGTTTGACGCAAGTCTCAGTATTGCAACCAATGTTCGTTGCATCTTAGCTGGTGATTTTGGTAGCATAGTTATAGTAATATATGTCGAGACTGCTGCCCCTGGTCATAATTATAATCTTAATTCATATTTTGTTTTCTAATATATATTTAATTTCAAATATATTCAGACGTAGGAAAGATTTGATTGCTTTCATTTCAATCATACATACATAGATGTCAAGCTAACTGGACATATAAAAATATATGAAAAGGATTCACTTACCCAATCTTTGCAAAGCCTTTGCTACAGTTTCTTTAGGCTTCATGTGCTGAACAATTTCTATGTAATTCTCTATCAAATCAAACTTTTCCTCTGGTTCATCTTCATCACTGCTAGATTCATCTCCTAGTCCCCTGTTCTCATCATCTTTATGAACTTTGTATTTGTCTTCTGGTTTACCTTTAACTTTAACCCAGTCAATATTGTCAAGCCATCCATCTCTTATCTCTTTTTCTTTCTTCCAGTGGTAGTGTCCCTGGTTATCAAAGTGACCCTCTTCAAGTTCTTCTTTCATATTAAAGGGAGTGATTGTTATCTGTGGTCATAAAAATCATGGAGAAAAAAAAGTTTTGTAATTCATTCAACAGAATTAAAGACCTTAGTAGTGATTTAGCTTAGTTGAAGGGTTTACAGGGAATACTAGTAATTTGGGTTACTACATAATATCCTTTATAAAAAATAATTATAAACTGATAACATGATGAAGGTGGCTGCGATAGATGGATGACCAAGGCGGAGGATTGGTTGCGCACATTAGGAGTAGCCAATGTCCAACAGTGCACTGCAATGGGCTAATTGATTGATTGAAATGTATTTAACATTTATAAAAATATACTTTAACTTACTTCACCTTCCATTCCCCCTGTTCCTTCTTCTTCACCCTCAATATCGTCAGCGTTCAGGACATTATTTCGTTCTTCCTCTGCACCGCTGTCTTCTTCATCTGAATCTAACGAGTGCTTTTTACCTGCTGTTTTCTGTTTCTTTACTTCTTCGAGATCAAAAGCATCAGTAGCCGGTCGCTTGGCCATTTTTATATTCTTCCTCTTCTTTTAGTTGATGGCTTCTGCAGTAGGAGCACCACAATTTCGCCAATGTCAAGTAAAATATGTACAATAAATGTTTATAAAATTATTAATGGCGAAGACGCCAATGTCAAGTTTTTTTCAAGTTGCCATCCAAGAAAAAAACCATATTAAAATATAAAAATGTAAATAGAAATAAGTTCAACTTTTGATAGTGACAGTCATGCTCTGTGGTGATTTGGTGATAGTGGCTATTGGCGGAGATAACAGAGATGTTTTAAAAATCCACAAACTACTAAACGTATGGCAATTTTATACTGAAATCTACTGTAATCTTGGGTAAAATTTGCGTATATGGAAACCCTAACCGTATTCAGAGCTCCAGTTTTTCTGAACAGTATATATATAATCTATGTTCTGAACTGTGGGAGGGTTTAACCGACTGAAAACATAGTCTGAGCGATCAAATGCTACCCTGCTTTTTGTTCTGTAGTGCGCGAGGTTTTACAAACGTAATATTAGCGTTATTTTAAGGATATGAATTCGTAAAATTTTGCTTTTAGGTTTAGCAGGTACAGTCGGTAAGGCCTTCTAGGTAAAACGAGCGAGGACTATAAAAGTTTAAAATTAAAAATAAGTAAGTATCATACTATTAGGAAATAGAAACATTTATTCAATGAAATTTTTAAGCATTTTGTATGCTTACTTTTTTCTAAAGATTTAGATCGGAAAAAGAGAACATCTAGGACGGGACTTGAACCCGCGACCAGTCCCTTACAGGGGGAATGGTCTGACCAACTGAGCCACCTAGACACTACTACCAGACCTAGGTCGCGGGTTCAAGTCCCGTCCTCGATGTTCTCTTTTTCCGATCTAAATCTTTAGAAACATTTATATTAAGTTTATAACTTTAAGTTTTCTAATAAGTTTACAAACTTAAAACATCATTGAAGAACTGCATAGTAAAAATAATGTCATTAGTCAGTCCAGGCTACGAAGAAAGGCTGTCAATGATCTTTTCAAACAATGATCTGACAAGAAAAGAAAGGAAATTTGACAAGAAATATAGAATACATGTACACATAGAACCGAGAGACGACTGGCAGATGAACACTAATGGCACCATGTGAAACGGCTCCAGAAAGGAAAAAACAAAGCTCTCTGAAGACAGGACAGAGACAAATAGATCAATACCTTTTTTTTTTATCGTGCGGAAATCCCTCCGGATATCCCCCCGCGTGCCAACGGGGGCGGTTATGTCGGGCTTGAACCGACTAAAACCGCACGCCGTCTCGGGTCTACAGACGCCGGGGTGTAAGGTTGCCCATAGAGCATATCCCTCGCACCCCGACTGACACCCTTGAAAAATTTTGCAAGTGCCTTCCAAGCAGAAATCTTCGCTATTATGGTATGCGTCGAAATTGTGGGCCACCTGACTAGAGGGAAGGTCACTCCATAGCGATAGCCAGGCAACGGTGAAGGCATTTGGCAAAGTAGAGTGAACATCCGTGTCAAAGAAAGTTGCAAAAAGCCATTGGAAAGGCTGTCCAGAACAGTTAACGTGACGATTACCTGGATACCCGGTCATGAGGCAACACAGGTAACGAACTAGCAGATGAATTGGCAGGACGCCAGTAAAGGAGCTAATGGAAACCAGGTCGGCCCGGAGTCCAGGCTACCAGTCGCACACAATATAACCAAGGGAGTAATCAGCCGAAGTACAGTAGTAGAGACCAACCGAAGATGGAAATCGACATTCGACAGGCATGAGAGAATCGAAGATTTTAATTCATGGCATAGACAAAAGAATAATTAGCCAACTGATGAAACTCTCCAAACCAAGCATGAGGCTCGTCATAGCCTAGCCTAGCGTCATGAAATCAAGTCAGTATAACAAGACTCTGCCGACTGAACAGGCACCTGACACTGGTAGGCGTAAAAAGCGACCCCAGTTGTCCGGAGTGCATGGATAGCGACGAGACCAGCTTCCACCTGTTAGCGGAACGCCCCATGTACTCACTGATACGATGGGAGACCATGAGGACGGACACACTGGACAAAGAAGACCTGGAAGATCTGCAGTAGCGATATCTTTGCGAATTTTCAACTGATTTTGATGTTTCTTTTGATTGACAGATTGGTGAAGATATGATGTGGAAACTCTGAATGATAACATTTCTCCCGGGATTTGTGCAATCATGTTTGTTTACCGTTTACAACATTTGATAATATAACATTACGCCTGTCTGCTTTGAAGGAGTAAGCAGTATGTTTACATACATGTAAAAACCCTGGTACACCTTCGCCTCACCTATTATTTTCAATTTCCATATCCTCAAGTTTATCTATTCAGGCATAACTTTTCAACTCACTTTATAAATGAAAGATACGTTATCTTTACCAGTTGTCAACCGATTTTTGAGGATTTCGTACCTCAAAGGCAAAGGCAGGTAAAGTACGGTGGTGACCTTTCGCCTGAAATGTAACGAAATAAAGTCATATACTTATGATTTTGGGGTGTTTGTTACTCAATCACGCTCAAACGGCTGAATAGATCTGGCTGAAATTTGGCACAGATGTAATTTATAATCTGGAATAACACATATCCTACTTTTATTCTTGGAATAAGTTCCCATGCGTTGCAGGCATCTGTATCAGAATTTCACACGGGCATACTAGCTAGTAATAAAATAATATCAAAATTAGGTGGACACACATTATTTCTAACGGTTGTCTTCAAAATATATAGATAGATAGAGAACCACAGAGGAATTAGAGATACAAATAAGAAAGAAATCATCTAAATCGGCTCCGGGTCCTGATGGGGTTCCTTTTATAGTGTATAAAAATGTCCAACAGTTCGTAAACATCTCACAAATTATATTCAGTAACATTTGGTCAGAAAAGACTATACCGGTCGCATAAGGCGAAGCGGTTTTTGTTCTCATTCCAAAAAAACATGAAGTGACCCATCCTAAAGATACTAGGCCGATAGCAATAACTAACACAATTTCAAAAATATTTTCTCAATACTACAAACAAAAATGTGTCATTTTATGATTCACAATAGGTATTTCGGACCGAACCACCAGAAAGGGTTTTTACCCGGCATTTCTGGATGTCTGGAACACAATAGTTTGTTAGCGGAAAGCTTAAAAGATGCCAGAAATACGAAAGACATAGAAAACGCATTTGGCTCAATTCCACATTACCTTATGAAATACGCGTTGCAATGGTATAACTTTCCCCCCGTGGTCATAGAGATAATTGCGTCGTATTACTCACAGCTAAAATTTGTATAAGCTTCCAAAAAGACCACACAGAACCATTACGGTATAATGTGGGACTGTTTCAGGGATGCTGCTTGTCACCAATAGCATTTACATAGTAATTAATATCTTCATCACCAAGTTAATACGTCACGAAAAGAAATGGGGTTATCGGTTTAAAGTAAATAACAAATACTCTGAGTACATCTTAGCTTTTGCTGACGATCTCGCAATACTGACGTGTAATCCAAAACAATTTCAGGAACTATTAAAGGAAATCGATGAGTTCTGTTCGTGGACAAAAGGATTGAGGACGAAGCCCAGTAAATGTCACTGTCTGTGTCTGGGTAGACGGGATACCAAATTTACCTCCTAAATCCGGGACTCTTCATAATCGGGGTAAACCAGTTTCCAGTTTAAAGATGGACTATAAAGGACGCACACCATCCTTAGATGAAGTTGTCGATATGTTTATAAATGACCTAAATAAGATATGTAGATCAGCTACCACTGAACAATATCAAAAAAGCTTGGATATATGACAAGTACTTAACATCACGTCTTACTAGGCCTTTTCTGGTATACGATTTCGGCAAAACCTTACTGGTCAACATAGATGCAACTGTCATAAAATCACTAAAATCGTGGCTTGGACTAGCGCATTCTTCTGATCCATCTGTTCTATTTAGGGATCAAAATAATTTTGGGATGAAATTAAAGAAACCATCGGAGCTCTATTAACACCTTAGAGTTAAAAAAAGCCCACATCTTAGGTAAATCCCAAGATGACACAGTCAGGGCACTCTCGAAAGATAATAACGAGTCCGAGCTTGAATCTTGACTCATTATATTCCATAAATTCCACTGGTGGTAGAAATTTGATGACACAAATTTGTCACAAAATTCGGCCGGGTGGGTACCACCGTGTATGATTGTGAAAAACCCTCCATAGTAATCTAATTTCGGTTTGATTGCGTTCAGGGGTCAGCAAGTGCATAGCCGGGCAGGGGGATTGTGGTCGCAGCACTAGTGGGACCGATGGGTGTCACGCGGTGCTGCGACGACAATCCTCTTCTGATGAGGCCGTCAAGCTGAGTGCCACCATTGTCAATATGGTACGTGTATGTAATGGTGACCCTCTTTCCAGAGACTTTACCTTCAGCTTACCACCAGGCGAGGTGAAGTCAAATTGACGTGTCCCAAATATAAAATCCCAGATTTATGACAGGGGCCCAGTCGAACAGAGTGGGGTCCGGGTGGGACTACGAGAGCCAAAAAGGGACCAGGATATACTTAGGTCCTTTCTAAAACAAGACTAAAGTGATAAATATCGAGTGTACGCGATGAATTTGGAAATCCAAAATGAATGGTTGACAATGGGAGAGTTCTGCATACCGATTGCCTTAAAGTGACGCACCTTGATGACTGGTCGCTGGCCCTGTTAAAATTCTATCTTAACGCCTTTCAGATGACCCTCCCAGACCAGAGTAATAGTAAGATGGGGAAAGGCAATAGGGACGGCTATTTTTATTTATTTATTTGGGAAAATAAACAGTCACACAAATGATTACATACCATAACTTAAGATAAAGAAATACCTTTGTGAGACCAACAACATTCTATCATGTGTTGTGGCTAGGCACATATTAGTAGGATGTAGGGTGCTTCTCGATAGAGGCCAATACTCACGCCGCCTAGATAAGGTGCTTATCATCATACGTGTAGCAATGAGCCTGGCAGCTTGAACCCAAAAAGGATTGACTACTAACAGACGTCATATCAACTTTGTGTCTGAAGGTTCATCCATAAAATCCAGGAACAAACCTTATTCAATCTAAGATACTGCCCCAGACTGGACTCTCCTAATCGACACGTATGAAAAGCACTATAAAATTCCGGAGGATGTTGGGGTTTCGTCATCTAGACCTGACATTTTTCTTTATTCGAAAACGATAAAATATGTGGTCCTTGTGGAACTTTGTGGAACCGTGGGAAGCAAATATACCGAAGGACCACACAATCTTTGATTATATAAATGTCTAGATGGAGTGTCAAATGCGCACAAGCGTCCCAAAAAATCAGAGTTAACTTCTATCCCTTATGTACTTACGCGCTGGTTCAGTGACCATCGTGTCGGCTCGGTGTCACTACGTAATTCCCGCGAAAAACATTAAACAAAAACTGTCGAAATAATGGCGACTTGTACTATTAAAGTGTGTCGGTATTATAAAGGACGACTAAAAACTACTACGTACATTACCTATCATCGGTAAATAAGCAAAATACAAGTTATATTATTTTTTCTTTTCATCATAAAAAAATGTCATTCATCACACGCCATATTTGTGAGTGTTGCCAGTTATTTTTAATTCATGTTTATCAGTTGGGGGAGCCAATCTCCCAATTTTCATTGATTTAGATTAGAACATTATTTACTAACTACGGCAAAGCTAAAGGAGGGTTATGATTTTGACAAGCAAATGTATGTTCATCTGTTCCTTCGTAACTCCTCAACTACTTATTAGAATGTTATTGGACAAATGAGGTAACCATTAGAAGCGTCTTTATTGTCCGCTGGTTATAGTCTAGTGGTGTCATTGAAGCTAATGTGGTGCCCTCTAGTGGTCATAAAGTGTTAAAAAATTAATTTGAGATAAATATGCCGTGTTTGGTATCAAATGAAATAATAATATTATAATATAATATTATTATTTCATTTGATACCATGAAAAGGCTTAATTAGCTTTAATGGTATTATATCGTAGAATGTGGGTACTTATTTCTTTATTATGTTACTCTTGAGTCTTTTTAAGCCTATTTTTCTGCCCCTTAGCTTGGAGATAAGAATTCGGAGATAGGTACTTCCCGTATATAAACAAGTTACCTAAACATCTACTATCTTCCAAATGTCTAGTCTAGTTTTTAATTCAAATTATATTATGTACAATTTGAATTCAAGACTTTGGACATTTCAAATACATATTTTCATAAACAATCCGTCAGAACAGCTATCTACCAGTAAAAGTTCCGTCAAAATCGGTCTAGGCGTTTCATAGATCCATCGGAACAAACAGACAGACAAAAACTTTAAAAAATGATATCTTATGTAAACTTTATATTTCAAACAATACTGTGATTTAGGGCTCCTACTACCCGGTAACGACTGCCATAAATATTAGTATGGCAACCGTAACTGACGGCTTAACGTGCTCTCTGAGGCATGAAAGTACCCAGAGCAATGCAAAGAGCGAGAATCGAACCCGCGGCCCTTACATACCAGTCGCGTTTAATACTGACACGCCACAGAGGCTGTCATAAAAATACGTACATATATTTAAATAGCATTTAATTAATGTATTATAGCTATGCGATTTTTGGGATATTTTGTAGTAGCTGGTATCATTATTTACGCACACAGAAAAATGAATGCATCGTGTAAAACACCGGCCGCACGCACACATGTTTACGTCGGTTGGCTTGTTTTATATCTGTTGGTAGTAGGGCGACGCTCCATCTCTAGACATTTATATAATCAAAGCACACAATAAAGAAAAATAAATACTATGATCTTACAACCGAATTAATCAAAAACGGTTACGTGGTTAATTTGTGTCCAGTGGAAGTGGGAGCGAGAGGTATACTAGCAAGCAAAATCTCTCTATAACCTACTTAAAGATCTAGGCCTATCGAGAGTTACAATAAGCTCATTATTAGGACGAATGTCTAAAGCGGCACTAGTAGATTCGCATCAAATTTGGTTAAGCAGAGGGGAGAACTTGGGTAGTGAAGGTGAGTGTTGATGTACATCAACAAAAGGGGCCCCTTCTAAACCTACACTTGGGTCGCAATTCCCAAGCACACTGTCCCGAGTTCCGAACTCAGTAACGCGATGGACCCGGCACCCGCACGGAGAATCCATGGATTGCTAAGAATATCGGTCTCACACCGCCTGATAAAAACTTATGGGCAAGAAAACTTTTATATTTCGACAATTTGCAAAGTTCTATTGCAAATCTCTTCCTTCAGTTCATTACATATATACTAATTAACACTTCCAGAATATAGTAAATGACATTTCTGAAATAGAACTGTGCGCAAAAATGAAAAATTCTAAAATGTTTAATTCAGTACATAAAAAATCATTCGATTACATTTAAAGTCATTAATCCAAAGTACTAAAAGTAAAGGTACGTAAAAAAATATTTAAATAATCATACCTTGCCTATAGTTGTAGCAGTGGTGGCAAAAAATAATATTGTAATATTGACTATTACTCGCGTAAGCTATCGGATAAACCAAAGAATATATAAGGATAAACAATGATTTGCGTAATAGTCAACTTTGAGCTGATACCTACACTGGACAAAAATTAGCAGTAAGGTACTGATTCAGTATTTGTACATATATTATGATGTGGTACATTCTTAAGTCTACTAATAGGTTATATTTTAAATACTCTTATTTTAAAAATCCAAAAGTCAATATGCGGCGTCTCCGTTGGAAATAGTAATACTTAATAATGATATCCCATCAAAAACAAATGTAAAATGAGAGCCAAGTTCAATATTAAGAATATGCGTCGTTATCGACTTCCCCTATAAAAGAATTATTGAGCTCTATATGGGTGCCAAGTTCTGTGTAGCAAACCCTAACATTTTAGTAAAAAGAACCTAAAACATTCTAAAATAAATTGATATAACAATTTCTTGTTTCTTGGTGCTACCACAATATTTTCTACTTAATAGGTAATATAAATTTTTAAATTTTCACAGACTTACAATATGTAATTATTTCACTTGGGATGTCTCTCTGTTTGTCTCAATTCTCTTATCGGCGCAGTCGACAACAACGCATATTCCTAATTTTGAATGTGGCTCTCATTTTACATGTTTATGTTTTGATGGGTATGCTTTACTTCTGAGCGCCCCTGCGCGCGCTCTTAAGTACACTCTGATGCAGGTAAGTTTCCATGAAATGACCACCAATCTATGGATTAGGCTTTTAGCATTGGGTAAATATAATATGAAGAATTACAAAAATACATTATTTTTTAACAATATTAGTAACCAAATCCCTAAACCCCTGCAGTTAAGCTAAATTGCTTGTGTTAGTAGGTTCACGTCGGTAGTGTTATGGCCAGGATTCGAACCCGGCACCTCTCGAGCGTAAGGCCGACTCCTTAACTACTAAGCTACCAACGCACTATGAACTCAATATTTAAAATGGAGCTAGTTTTAAAAACCACGGTATTTTTATTGTAATTGCCGAAATTTTCTTACAAATTCATGAGTTCGTTATTCCTGTAATTTGATAGCTATTTCCATTATTTATATTTTGTGAAAGTTGATTTCAAGATTAAAAACTCTGTATTAAATTTTGTTTTTATTGGCCGCTTGATAAATTAATTCGATCTTCCTAAATGCTATCCATTTTGATGATAAATTACGCATTACTTAACAGCTGTCACTTTTCAAAATGTAATAAAAGTTGCTGTTTGTTAGCATAATGTTAACTCATTCATACACAAAAAAAAATCATACAATTTGGATTTGTCATTCCTAAAAAAATGCAAAAATGTTAGTACTGAAAATTGGGTTTCCTCCAATTTCTTCAAGAAAAACGGCAATTTCATATGTTACGACCTAATATTAGCGACCCAATAGCATATATTATTTTTCCGCATTTTACATTTGCATAATGTTTTATTGTGTTCTTTGATAATTTATATTTGTCTTACTATCAATGTTATTTCAATTCTAAAACATATTTGGTGGAGACCAAGGGTGGCACTTTCTAAATTTTATAAGTTTTGAACTGTATTTCATATCAATGACTTAGATTATTTTTTTAATCAAATCAGGTTTTCTTCAATTATATATATATAAAAATATAATAAAAAAAATAATAATATATATATATGATTATATAATAAATATATATAAAAAATATATATGTGCCCCCGGACAGGTGGGTGCACTATTGCTCAGTCACAAATGCTGTGTCATTTGTAACGGTGAACTTCCTGAACCTTAACTATGAGATAGTGTTAATATTTTTGTTTTATGATTAAAAGAAGGTAATCAATGAAATAATACCAAGAAACTTACATGATGCAATCCATTATTTACTAAGAGTACAGTGACTATGTCTAGCATAATGCTTTTATTGAAGACATATTTATAGCATTGTTAATTTTTTTTCCATATTAATATTTTATTATTAGCAGGCATCTCTACAGTGTCCACCAGACTCAAATTATTCTGTTCTGCTAATTTAACTAAGTCAGTTATATCACGAAGACCCCAAGATGCATTTCTGGATTTAAGAGATGCATCAAACTGTATATTACTATCAGGTGTTATAACACCATCCTTACTATAAGGCCCATAAGTGATCATAAGTGCATCAGGCTTTAAATAATTCCCTGCATTTTCAAATAATCCAACAGTACATTCATAAGGACTAATGTGAATCATATTTGCACAATACATGTAATCAATACCATCTTTCTCAAAACCATATGATGATAATTTTGTACATATGTCAACCAGTTTAGGTAGAAGGATGTTTTTTGTTGGACAATTCTTTGCATAATATGTGATACTTCCTAATAAGTCTTCATCCACTTCAGTTGGCTGAAATCTCACACTGGGGAAGTGTGGTGCGAAATGGGCCACATGTTGCCCAGAGCCAGATGCTATCTCCAAGAATAATGGATTCTCGTCATCTTCAATGTTATCAATCTCACATATTAAAAATCTTTTCAAGACCTGTAGTATTGGATCTTGGTTTCTAGACGCAGCGGGATAAATAAGCTTCTGATTTTTTATACTGCAAATAATAGTATAGTATTTAAAACTCTTTATAAACAGTGTAAACAATTATTCAACAATATACAAAAAAAACTTAAGAGTATAAGCACCTTTCTTCTCCAGTAAAAATGCTTGCAACATCTTGAGCCATTGACTTATACTTTTGAAGAGTTCTAAGAACTATAAACCTAAGAAAGCGAATTTTATAATGCTGGAATGTTATCGCTGAGATGTTTAACAAATAAATAATGAATAAGCTCACGAATATAGTGGCGCTATTATTTAGACAAAAGAGTAAGTTAAATACTTAATTCACGAAAATAATATTTAACTTCGATTTCTTCAGTCGGTTGATGAGAAACATCAGCTGTCATTTGATTAGTTTCTGGTCTGATTGACATTGACAATGACAACACTCTTTGTTCACAACAATTTTTTTTTTTTTTTTGAAGATTTTTGGCTTGGTTACAAGACCTTTAAGCCATGTCTTTATTTATAATAGTTTTGTTTATTCACTTCCATAGTTCACTTCACATTACATTCACAAGCTTCACAAGTCACAATACACTGCGTTTTTAAACTTTTACTATGGTGTTTTTAATAAATTTAAATAATGAATTATAACATTGTTTGTTTTTTAATAATTCGTACAAGTGGCGGGAGGAATTATTTGCCATAATATCACTTAATTCACTGGCGAGTATTAACCTGTGCATATTCCACTTTTGACAGCAGAAGAGCACGTGTTCGATATCTGCTTGTGGCACATTACAGTATTTGCACCTATTATCGGTTATAATTCCCAGCCTTGCCAGGTGGAAGGGAGTGGTGGAGTGTCCGAATCGAAGCCTGTTCATAGTTGTTATGTACTCTCGACTTGCTGACGTCAATTTGTAGTACCAAGGTTTAGTAGGTATCTCCTCTTGAATTTTCCCATACCACTTTCCTTTCTCATCTTGATCTTTCTTCCACATATCTCTCCAGAATCCCAATATTTCAATTTTTAGAGTGTAGTAATAATCTGTCAGTGGAATGTCCATTACACATTTAACATTTAAAGCGTTAATCCCTTCAAATGCAGTTTTATCTGCTATCTCATTACCAGAGATACCTTTATGTGAAGGTATCCACATAAAGACTACCTCTATTTCTAGTAAATGTAATTTATATATAATCTCTTTAATAAGATACAGAATATAGTTTGTTTTATAGTTAATTTTTAAATTATTTAAACCTTCTACTAGGCTTAAAGAATCTGATAGAATTAAAAAGTATTTACACGTTTTCAAATGAATTATTAATTTTAAAGCTTCTAAAACTGCATATGCCTCTGCTGTGAATATTGAACAATTGTTATCCAAAACGAAACTTTGAGAAAAATTGGTTTGTGGATCAAACACTGCAGATCTCACATGGTCGTTGCTCTTACTACCGTCAGTGTACAAAGTATAATAATGAGGATTCTCTTCTAAGAATTGTAACATGTCAGAATTACAGGAAATTTTGTGAGTTAAAATAGTAATAGGATGAAGTATACTTTTGAATGAATGAGAATAACATGGCCATTGTGACTGTTTTCTAACATGAGTGCATTTTTCATGAATTTGCAGAAAAATTCTACATATCTGAGGAGAGATATCTCTTAACAATTCGTCTGCGGAAGTTAATGGGCCTGATATACTAATAAGGTGAGGAACTATTTTATGTTTAACTTCATTATTTTCTAGTGCTAACAGTTTCAGACAATATCTTTCAATTAGTAGAATCCTCCTTAGTATAAGAGGCATAATTTTGGTTTCAACCTCCATTGCTCTAATAGGAGTAGAACACATTGCTCCAGAAATAGTTCTCAAAGCCTTGTTTTGAATCACATCTAATCTATGTACATAAGGACTATTTATATAAGCTAGAGTACTGTAATCAAAGTGACTCCTTACAATTGCTTTATATAACAGGGACAATATATTGGGGTCTGCACCCCAAGACAAACCAGCTAAGCATCTAATGATATTAACACCTTTAAGAGCATTTTGAGAAATGTATTTAATGTGTTGTTCAAAGTTTAACTTCTGATCCAAAATAACACCTAAAAATTTATGTTGATTAGCTCTATCTATTATGTCACCATTGTATATAACATCTGTACGGGGAGTCTCATCACTAAAAATCATCACACTACTTTTACCAGCATTAATTTTCAGATTTAAAATATCTTGGTAATAGTTCTTGAGTTCATGTAAGGCTAAATTAATATTGTCTATTGCTTTAGTTATGTTGTTATCAGAACTATAAAGAACCAGATCATCTGCAAATTGCAGAATCTGTACATTTTTCAAATTTACATATTTACATATTTCAGAAGTATACAAATTATACAATAAAGGTGAGAGTGCTGCACCTTGCATTGTCCCTTTAGAGGCCTCTTCTGGGCCATACAGAATATTATTGTGTCGTACATACAGGACTCTCTTGTTTAAAAAATTGTGTAACCATTTAGAGATTTCACCAGGTATGCCTAGGCTACCAGTTAAAATCTTAACTAAAATCCCAGGGTCGAGACTATCAAATGCACCTTGTACATCCAAAAATACACAAACAGTATTTAATCTTAAATTTTTGGCTTTTTTCAGGTCTGTTATAAGTGAGGTGAAACTATCTACACAGCTGCAGCCTCTTCGAAAACCATATTGGATCCGTGGAAGAAAATTATTTGTTTCAACATACCAATCAAGACGATTTTTGAGCATGTTTTCGAATATCTTACCGAGACATGACGATAAAGAGATAGGTCGATACGAACTGGGTAGTTCAGGTGGTTTATCTGCCTTTAAAATGGGAATGACACATTGTGTTTTCCATTGTGTAGGGATGATTTTTTGTAGCCAGAGCATATTTAGAATTTTTAAAAATAACTGTTGTATGGACACATGAAGATTTTTAATTAAAATGTATGGAAAATCATCAAGACCTGGAGTTGTATTTTTCCTGGTTTGTAAGCTCATCATAAATTCACTCCATGTAAAAGTATCTAAGAGAAACATTGATTTGGGATTATCATTATTCACATTAAAATAATTGCAATATGAACTAAAATCTATCAAATTATTGCTGTCTGCTAATTTAGACAAAAATGGTTGAACAAACTCATCCTTATAAGATTTATTGCCAGCTTTTACACCCTTGAATCTTTTAATTAAATTCCAAATCTTGCTTATTGGAGTAGTTCTGTTGAAAGTGTTACAGAAGTCATTCCAACCACTCTTTTTCTGCTCGGAAATAGTCCGCTTTTTCAAAGCGTCCAATCTTTTATAATTGATGTAGTTTGCTATAGTTGGATCACTTCTATATAATTTCAAGGCATTGTATGACGTTTTAACACTTTTCTCACAAATATCATTCCACCAGGGTGATGGAGGCCTACTTTTAAAATCACTAGTTTTTACGAATTTTGGGATAGCGAGTTGTTTAAGTTTGTCTAGACGAGAGCAAAAGTCTAAATATACAGACATTGGATCTTGTTCATCAACTGTTGATGTCATGTCAGTGAAAATATTTTGAGAGAGGTCACGAAATTTATTCCAATCTGTTTTATTATACAAATATTTATCAACCGGTGGATTGATTTGATATTTGTCAGTACTCAGTGCAATACTAATAATTGTTGGGTAATGGTAACTACCCATAGCATTATCATGCAAGGACCATTTACAAAGTGGTGCCAAATTCGGACTAACAAAGGTAACATCTATTGCAGATGGGTTATGCCTAGGACTATTAACAGTAGTGAAGCTACCATCGTTTAAAATACATAAATCACAGTCATCTATCACATTGTACAAATCTCGACCGCGCCCTTTCGTACTTAGACAGCCAAAGGCAATGTGGTGGGCATTGAAATCTCCACTAACAAGGATGGGCTTTGGAAGACTACCTATCATGTTGCATAATCTATTTAATCTTATATGTCCACTTTTAGGAGGACAATATACATTTAAGATAGTAATATTACCAATTTCTGTGGATATTGAAATAGCAATTGTTTGTATTTCTTCATAGAAAGTTGTATCTAAAACATTGTATTTTAAATATGGTTTTATTAAAATTGCTACACCATTATGATCATTCACAGAATTTTTAAAGTAAATATTAAACCCAGGTATTTTAAACTGTTTATTATTGTTTTTAAACCATGTCTCATTTAGTAAACAAATATCTATATTATTTTCATGTAAAAATTTGATTAATAGGCATTTTTTACTATTGGCACTTTGAATATTATATTGTGCAATACGTAAGTTAGAACTTATGTTACTGGCACTTATATCCATTGTTTAAGATGATAAATTTTTAAGTAACATTTGTTTTATGGATGTTGTGGTGATAGGCACATCATCCATTTTGTTTCCTAGTTGTACTAAAGTTTGTACAAGGGCCATTAGAATATCATTATTACCTATGACTTGTTTAATTACATCTGAGGTAGAGCTTTTCTTCTCAGTCTGAGATTTCTCAGTTGTATTTACATTAGAGCTATTTACAATATTATTTACTCCTGTTTTATTAAATGTTTTGTTTACACTATGGGACTTTTCTGGTAAAAGAGGAAATTCTTTAACATCATTTTTATTAGTTTTAACTACACTTGAATAACTTATTTTTTCTTTTTTTTCTACTATCTTCCTCATTTTTACTGGACAAGTCCTAGCTACAGCCAAATGAGTTCCACCACAATTAACACAGCATAATTCATTAGGCTTGTCACAATCTTTATAAGAATGATCACCTGCACAACAGCTGCAGCGCTGTTTACCATTACAAACCTTAGCAGAATGATTAAATTTGAAGCAGCGATAGCACTGCTGCAGAGGTGGGATGTATTCAGACACTCTGTATGAGAATAAATCATATTGGACATTATTTGGTAAGATATTTGATAGAAATGTTATGCTGACTGTCTGCAGTGGGGCCCAGCTGGACCCTACTTTCTTAGTAAATCGGCGTACTGCAACTATTTCATATATTGAGGAGAGCTTCAAATATAATTCCTTATTGGATATGTTTGTTGGTACATGTCTAATTATACCTATGCGCTCAATTTGTGCTGCAGGTATAAAGGCTTTAATTTTGTATTTCTCTAGGAAATGTTCATTTTTAATAAAATTGTTTGCAGTATTATATTGTTTGAATATAACACCAATTCGATTGGCATTAATTCGCCTTATAGCTACCACTCCCTTTACTTCCGATGCAAAAATATGGTTCAAGTAAATAGGGCTCTTATTCCCTATACGGTCTTTATCACGGCTTTCCACGAACACATTGAACTCGGTATAATTAGAATTTTCTGGATAGAGTCTTTTATAATTAGGTTTAAAAAAAGGCAAATAACTTTTTTCACTTTCCTCACCACTGTCGCCAGTCCTAACATTGTCTTCCTTCCACTTCCTCACTTTAGGATTCGGGGGAGTATTAACACCCCCGCCTTCGTCCTCCTCCATTTTGAGCAAGTGCTAAACACTATTTTTAATACTATGCAGGGTTTGTACAAGTATTTACAACTTTAAATATAAATGTTGAAAGAATTGAAAAAAATCGCGCCCACTCTTTTCAATTTCCCGCCTCGGAATCGTTCACAACAATGACATGTCAGGTGTGTTGCCGTTGCGATGTAGAGTAATATTAGTAATGTTGTTATTGGTCTGGGTTCGCCATTAAAAAAAAATCAATTCAATTCATGTTCTTATTAGTTAGTTTATTAATCACCTCTTCAAGGCTGATGGCTTGTGCCAAAGCCCAATTAAATGAAAAAAAAAATTATCACCTCTAGTTGTCATTGTATGTGCATTTACAGTATTTGGGATGTCCTTTTGTTTAGATTCTGGTCGAAGAAACTCCATACTCAAGCCAACCCGTAAAATTCTGAGCCACTTTATCTCCTTCGTTAATAGCTCAATCTACAAGACATTGGCAGAATCGCTGCTTAAGGCACAGGAGCCATTATATAGAATTGCATTGAATTGAATAGTAATGATGTGCCGACTCAGAAAACACGCGACCCGAGCTAACTTGATTTGAAATTCCCTTATCTCGAGTTTGCAAGACGAAGCTAATTAGCGGGAAGGGGGTTGAGATCCGAGAGGGGTGACAGGAGAGGGTGTCCTTTAAGTAAACAAAACAACAAAAATTGCTTGAAACCCCTAAAATACCTTACCTCCCAGTTACGCCCATGGGTTACAGTATTTTTAATTGTGTATTAAATTCGACTGATGCACTATAATAACTGGCAACACTCATGTCAAACGGTCAACTATTTTTGTGCTTGAAATAAAATAAAAAAATATTTTTATAAATATAAAAATCTGTTACACAATAAACTACAATAGTGCAATAAAAAATTAAAGGAAATAATATGTTACAATTGATTATCCATACAACAACAAATATGTAACCACAAATATTATATCTGAAAATACTACGATAATTGACATGACAGTTTCTGTCTGTCAAACAAAAATATTGATAATGCACAAAAATAAGTTCCGAAGATGATAACAAGAGCCAAAGCACGAGCAGCACGCCCAACAACCCCGGACACGTCGCTCAGCTCCGTCCCGCAGCCACCAGCAACTTCTCTGAGTGTGACAGCGACGTCGAGCTCAAGTCCAGCTATGACTTTTTCGCCCTGCACACGTCGCCAACACCTGTACGTCGGCAGGGGAGAGGTCGGCCACCGACTGGCTTGGAGCACCGACGCCCGCCGGCTTCGAATAGGGCCCCTGCTACCGGTGGTGATGTGCACCGCATGCGATGGAGTACTTCAATGAACGAAAACGTCATGCGGGCATATTTTGTGGCTACAGAGGGAGGAGTCAACCTCACTGCGTTCCGTGTTCGTATGCTGCCTTTATTTCAGGTACTTGAACCAACTGTGAATGTTTCGGCACAACGGCTATCGGATCAAGTGCGGGCCATACAACGTTGTCATTTGTTGGATGACTCTGTACTTGAGAGGCTACGCTCTGACGTACGAAGTAGCCCGGGTACCACACCCTCTTCGCAAACTGTGAGACAACCAGCCACGGAGACCATCTCACAACATATCTGTAGCGAAGAAGTGATTGATACCAGGGCTATAGACGTAAGTACCGAGTACGACGAGCAATTAAGGAGTGCTTTGGAATGTGCTATGCGGGAATATCTATCCATGCCTACCACGTTTGCCAACGCATAAAAAAATGTAACGCTGGTGTGTGCCCTGGATTCGTTTTTATCAGATTATTTTGATAATAGCGAAGATCTCGGTGATACACATTCAATTCTTTATTGCGCGGCCGTCGCAGTATGTCGAGTAGCTAATGTTCAATTTCCAAAGTGCGACTTAGCTACCCGACCGAAATCTGCTGTGCCTGCTGTACGTTGCGTATCACCGAGACTAGGGCACTCATTGGAAAGCTCATTTGATTCAGATCGGGCAATATCCGCCCAAGAGTGATGCGCTTTGTGAGTCGTGCGTTCTAGGGGTCTGATATTAGGCCTCGAGAATTTTTGGCACGAGTCACAGAGCGTATCGACTACCTGAAACAAAAAGTTTATGCGTGGGCAAACCGGATTCGGCGGTATAATAAAAGAGTGGAGCGATAGTCTCAGAATCGCACGTTCCAAAGGGACCAAAGGTGGGTCTACAGAGATTGGGAGCGCCCTGATTCGACTGGGGCTGGCGTGCGTCGACATGATGATATTACTAATACATTCTGGCGTAATATCTGGTCGATGCCCGTCAGTCATACAGAGGGTGATTGGATGCGGGATGTTGAGCGATCATGTGAGCCTATTAGGATTATGGATCTGGTTACCATAATTCAAGAGGATGTAACCGATGCAGTCCGTCTGTTGCCTAACTGGAAGTCAGCGAGACCAGACGGACTGCATAATTTTTGGTTAAAATGGCTGAAAAGCTCACACGGTGGTTTGACATCTCAATTTCAATCATGTATTGAATCAGGATTGATTCCCAATTTCCTGACCACTGGTGTAACCCACCTTCTTTACAAGTCCGGTAATGCTACGGACCCCTAAAAATTATGGACCGATCAAATGTCTTCCTACGGTCTATAAGCTTCTTACATCCATCCTGAGAGTAAAAATATCTTCACACTTAACCGACAATTCTATCATGTCTATCTCTCAGAATGGATGTAGAAGTGTGGCTCGTGGCACTAAAGAGCTCCTTATAATTGATATGGCCATTAGCCAACAGGCACGCCGTAATCGTAAGGACCTGGCGACATGTTGGATAGACTATAAAAAGGCCTATGACTCCGTGCCGCATACGTGGTTCTTGAGGGTGCTTGAGTTGTATAAAACTGATACAACTCTATGTACCTTCCTGAAGGCATGTATGGGTCAATGGAGTACGGTCCTTTGCTATCTAGTCGACGGATCTGCGAGAATGGCGGGCTGATAAGGGTAGAGCGGGGCAAATTCCAGGGTGATAGTCTTATTCCATTATGTTTTTGCCTGGCACTGAACCCTCTTAGTTATATGCTGGAGAGTTCAGGGTTAGGCTGTCGATTGCGGAGAGATGGTCAGGTTATATCCCACCTCCTTTACATGGATGATCTTAAATTATTTGCCCCCAACAATTCCCAACTGATAGCGTTATTAAAGATGACCGAAACCCTATAGTAACTATATCAGGATGGAATTTGGTGTGGAAAAATGTGCGGTCATGCATGTAAAAAGAGGTGAGATTGTGGAATCTGATGGGGTTGAGCTGTACATACCACGGAAATGCAGGGGAAGAGGCTTTTTAAATGCCAAATCCCTCCATAACCGTGAGGTGTGCAACCTCAGGGAATACTTTCTACACAATGAAGCTGATATGCATCGTGATGTAGTAACGGTGGATAACGGACTCTCCCCGCTAGCTTTGGCTAAAGAGAGCAAACCTATAGTGTTAAGTATTAATGACCGTATGGAAGTATGGAAGAGCAAGGAGTTGCATGGACGTTTCTATCGGGCTCCAAATTCGGATATCCAAATTCGGTAGCAATCTTCATCATATCCGATGAGTCTGCCTTTGTTAGCTTTCCTATCTAGTTTCTTTCGCTTTTGCTTTGGAATGTGTGCGTAAGCTGGACATCCTATAATTCTCAGATGCTTTATTATAGGCTTCTTCCCAAACCAAAGCTCGTACGGAGACTTGTCGGTTATGTTTGTAGGACCCGTTCTGTTTAGGATGTATGCGGCAGTATTTATAAGTTCTGCCCATAGCTCTTGAGGCATTTGTTCATGTGCATACATCATGGATCTTGCAGTTTCAACAAGAGTTCTATCTTCTCGTTTGCTGACTCCGTTCGGTTCCGGTGTGTACGGCGTGACGAGTCTTTGTTGAATTCCATTAGAGTCGAGTATACTTCGAATGGACTTGTTGTCGAATTCACCGCCGTTATCACTAAGTAGACACTTTATGGTATGTCCAACTGCTTTAGCCTGAGCGAGCATCAAAACGAGCTTGTCTTTGACCTCAGACTTGCGTCGCAAGAAGTACACCATACGGTAACCTGTGTAGTCGTCTTTAAACAAAACGTAGTACTGATACTTTGAGTAACTCGGTTGAAATGGTCCACACACATCGGTATGTACGAGTTCTCCTGGCGCGGTAGCTCGAGTCCTCGTACCGAATTTAAGTCTATGTGCTTTCCCGTATATGCAGCCTTCACATTTATCCTTATCAAGAGGAAGTTTTATACCCAATGCTTGCTTAATTGTTGCTTTAACATGCCTCTTGTTTTGGTGCGCAAGCCTCTCGTGATACAGCTGCATCATTTCAGTTGTTTCATAGACTTCGAGACAGTTCGTAGACGTAGGTGTTATATTTATACCGTCGAGTTTGTATAAGCCACCTCGATGCTGACGTTTTCCTATTAAGCTTGCTTCTCCGTTGACATAGATGGTACATTCTTTTGTCGACGATGTGAAGGTGCTATTCGGATTTTTGTCATGAAGTGCAAGAACTGAGAATAAATTCTTATTTATGGCTGGGACATACCAGACGTCTGTGAGGGTAACACGTTGTTGTTTCCCTTTCACGTTTGCTTCGAGTATTACAGAACCTTTGCCTTTAGCATGGATCGTGTTTCCATTGGCAGTTGTTACCGTACGTAACTCATCAAAGCGTTCGTAGTTCTGGAACAAATCAGCCCGATTGGTGACATGGCTCGTCGCGCCATTGTCAACAAACCAGTTCTCCGTGTTTCTATCGATGTGAAAAACTTCTGTGTTCTCTATAGACATTAGAATCATGTTAGCTGTCTTGGAAGTAGAAGGCGCTGCATTGCTACTTTTTGGAGGCTTACCATCTCGGATCCACTGCTGGCAGTTTCTTACTCGATGACCTATAGCCTGACAGTAATTGCATTTCATTTTCTTATCGTTCTTCTTCTCTGTAGCTGAGGTGCTGGAATTCGTTAACAAGGCTTCTTGCAGCTGTAGTACGGCATTATTACCCAGCAGTGCTCGTTCGAATGAGCATAGATGACTTGTGAGACTTTCGATGTTTCTGTTCGCTTTCGGGAGTAAAAGCCAACTGCTTCTGAAACTAAAGAATGATTCGTCGAGCGTGTCCAGGATCTTACAAATGAGCATCAATTCTGGTAGCTCCTGGTTCTCATCTTTCACGAGTTCGAGATTCAGCTGTGTCCAGATATTCTTTAATTTCGACATATGTGTGGCTACATCGTCAGCGGGGTCTTTTTTGAAACCGAAAAAGTCCATACACAGATTGTATGCCTTATCTTCATTAATCCCATCAAAAAGTCTATGTAATTCAAGCCATACCTCTCGAGCTTCAGCAAATCTCATGACTTTCCTGAGTGTCTCTTCTTGCATATTGGTCGTCAGAATAAGAAGAGCATTCGCGTCAGCTTTAGCAAACATCGCTTCATCGTTGTTGTACGCGCTGACGGCGGCATCTCCAGCTCCGGCGGCTGGCGGTGTGAGTTTCTGAAACGTGCCCTCAACTACCTCTAGCGCCTTTGGTACGGTGCGTAGAAGACATTTGGCTTTAAATTTCCAGGTATCCCAGTTCGACTTGCCCTCTAGTAGACCAATCCTTCCTGTGAATGTTTCCATTTTTGCACGCGGGGGCCACAACCTATTGAAGTAAAACACTTACCCGTAGCAGAGAGAGTGGTCAATGTTAAAGATTGTTAGATCACAGCATTAACAGAAAGTTTAATTTTAATTAGTTCATAGTCACAAGTTTTTCACATAACTGTCACACACACTCACTTTTTTTACATACATGACACTTGACACATTCTTTTCGAATAATAGTCTTTGAATATTAAAAGAGGTTTGTCCAACTCTAACAGCTTAGGCTTAGGCTTAGACTTTTTATAAACTTGTCTATGTACTATATTGTGAATAAAGCGAGAAAATCTAAAAAGTATGAAAGGATATTCATTAATCCTCATTATAACATCTTGCCGAATTAAAAATAAATAGTTAAAAATACGCAAGTCGTTAAAACATTTTTTTCCATTGTCAACATTACTGATATATTGTTTTTTTTTCGTTGTCAACATTGCTGATCAGCAATGTTGACAACGGAAAAAATAGTTTTAACGACTAGCGTATTTTTAACAAGACTACTATTTATTTTTGATTCTGTAATTTTTTTATTCAATACTAACTTGAGCTACATTTTTAATGATAAAAAAACCTTTTAATAATGATCATTAACTTTCAACGAATTAACTCATTAATTCCAGCTTGTTTTCGCTGTCCCTGTACATAGACGTCGCGTCGTGTTCGTGAACACAACTTCTTTTCTCGTTTTTTTTTTATAGCAGGTATACCAAATTGTAACATTATAACTAATAGCAGTTTACAATAACAGTTATTTTACCATAACGTAACAGAATAACCTACTATTGAAAAGTAGCAGATAATGCCACCACTATGTATAGTTGATGTATTGTATAGCCCCATCCCATAGCACAGCTGATAAGTACCTCTTACCTCTTATTATATACTCTTTCTTTGGATAAGCAGGTGCAGTTTTGAGTTTCGATTGTATATTGCGGTGTATTTCACAGGTTCTTAAATTGAATTGATAAGTACCTACTATTGAAATCAGAAACTGAGTTCTTGAAGCAAAAATGAATAATTTTCAGAAAGAGTTCTTATTGAACATGTTCTTAGACAGTGATACTGCATGTGCGATGAATAGATTAGTAGTAGCTGTGGCCAATATAGTGAATGAAAATAATGAGAATATGAATATGATTAATGATATATTAAAACAAGAGTCTATCAATTCATCTCTGGCAGATAATGGGCTATGCCATAGTACTCAACCTTTGACTCGGCGTGTTAAAGGATTCTATGAACAATCAATCCTAAATTTCACAGATGAAGATTACATTGAGAAATTTAAAATGAAGAGACATACTGTTCAGGTATTTATTTTGATAAAATGAATTCTTTGAGAAGGATGGCAGTATTAGTGTGCTGAAAGGAAATAAAAAGTAGGCGCTCGGACTGCATACGTCCAGCCTTTCAACCCTGAAAGCTTAACATATAAAAATATCCATTGCAAGCTGTTGCCCATGGCTTCGCAGGCTTGGAATTCTAAATTTCAGCCATAATCTGTTCAGCCTTTAGAGTGTGAATGAGTAGCAAATATACAAACATCTTTAGAAATTTCATATTTATAATATTAGTAGGAATAGATTTGCACTCTTTGATGCACTCTACATCAGCATGTGCACAGTCCATTGTGCTTGAAATCTTTCAAGTGAAGAATGGCTATTTCTTAACTGATCTCAGAGAATAGAGAAATAACCAGTATTGGCATAACTATTCAACATGGTAGTGCGTTTCACTCCCCCTCCAGATAAGCTTAATTGCTTGTGTTAGGAGTGGGTTCACATCAGTAGTGTAATGGCCAGGATTGGAACCTGGGACCTCTCGATTGTAAATCCGACTTCTTAACCACTAAGCTACCAACCATTCTATTCATTAATTATTTGGTAACCTGACCCGACAACCTAACCTGGTACTGGATTATGTTAGGAAAAGCAAAATTTAATAAAAAATCATTCCTAATCTGATCTAGTTCGTAACCTGACCCAATCCATTTATTCTGAATCTGACCTGATAACAGAGCCTGGCAAAATAAAATTAAAATTCATTCCTAACCTGACCCTTTACTAACCTGACCCAATATGTTTTTTTGCTAACCTGAACCCAATTGCCAGTTGACATTTCAAATATGCCAATTTATGAAAAACTAGCTGTTGCCCACAGCTCCGCCCGTGTAGACGAATTGTGTAGTAATAAATATAGCCTATGTTACTAAGTGATAATGTAGCTTTCTAACAGTAAAATAATGTTTGTTTTTGAATTTATTTGTTACATACAAAAATATAAAACTCTCCGCTAAATATTAGTGTAGATGACCCAAAGTCTCTGTAGTGGATTAGGTTTTAAAAACTACAAGAGCACCTATTGCTTCTTTATGCTTTGGCTATAGGTACATTTTTTACTTACCTAACCTGATTGTGAGTTATTATGGACTTCATAGCTGGATTAGTATTTTTTTTATTATTTTTTATTTTATTTATAGCCTTTAATCAGAATAATTTTACAATTTGTTACTTTAATACATTGATTTGCAATATAATTATTAATCTATTCCGTGTGCCCTTTAGCAAAGGCCTACCCCAACACTTTCCAGTCATCCCTCCTCTGTGCTAGCCTTGTCCAGTTTTTTCCAGCTTTTCCAACCATTTCGTCCTCCCAGCGTCTAAAAGGTTTTCCTTGATTCCTCTTTCCCTCTCTTGGGTACCACAATGTTGCTTTTTGTTCCATTTCTCATCTCCCCTAACTACATGGCCAGCCCATTTCCACTTTAGCGTTTTTATCTTAAGCACCGCATCTTGCGTCTTCGTGGTTTTTCTAATTTGAATGTGATTAATTTTGTCTAATTTCCTCTTTCCCAACATACTTCGTTCCATGCTACGCTGACAAGTTCGGAGTTTGTTTTGTTGAGCTTTTGTGAGCGCCCAAGTTTGACATCTATATGTTAAGATAGGAAGTATGCAGGTGTTGAACAGCTTTCCTTTAACTGAGGTGCTTATTGCTTTGTCTTTCATTACTTCCCTGAGTGACCAATATCTCTTCCACGCATGTCCTATTCGTGTTTCGATTTCCCTGCTTGACATATTGTTTACTCTGATTATTTGGCCCAAGTATGTATACTCATCCACATATTCAATAGGAATGCTGTTGACTATTATTATATCTTTGTCTGTATTTGTTATTGCCTTAGTTTTAGATGTATTCATACTTAGGCCAACCTCTCTGCTACATGTGTCAAGATCTGTCAGCATATTTTGAAGTTCTTGTGAGGATTTCGCGAACAGAATTATATCATCCGCGAATCTCAAGTTCGTTAGGTGCTCTCCGTTAATACTTAAACCATAATCGTCCCATTCGAATTGCTTAAAAACTTCTTCGAGAACTGCAGTAAACAGTGTCGGAGAGAGTGGGTCTCCTTGCCGTACGCCCTTCTCGATATTAATGACTTCTCCTTCTTTTTCCAGCTTGACCCTAGCTGTACCACCAGTGTAGATATTTTTTATTATTCTAATGTACTTTTCTTCTACTCCTTGATTCTTTAGGGCATTCCAAATCTTGTTGTGGTTCAGGGAATCAAATGCCTTGGTATAGTCGACGAAGCAGCAGTACACTGGTAGATTATACTCCTTGTATTTTTCAAATACTTGCTTTACTACGTGGACGTGGTCCACGACTGAATATCTGCTTCGGAATCCAGCCTGTTCCCGTGGTTGATTCTCGTCAAGTACTTTGGTTATACGGCTAAGGATAACTTTGGCGAAGATTTTATAAATGTTTGATGTTAAGCTTATAGGCCGATAGTTCCCAACATCATTTCTGTCCCCCTTTTTATGAATTAAAATTATAGTAGAAGTAGTCCATTGCGGCGGTATAGATTCAGTTTCTAAAATGTCATTAAATATTGAGGTTAAAGCTGGTACTATGGCATTTTGCGTTCCTAAGAGTAGTTCATTTGTTATGTTATCAGGGCCGGGAGCTTTATCTTTCTTTTGCGATTTTATGGCCTGTTCTATTTCTCTTTGCAATATAGGTGGGACATTACTAAGGTTGTCGAGAATTACTTCGTCGGTTGTTATTGACTTTGAGTATAGACCCTGGAAAAACTGTTGCTGTTCTAATTATGTCCGGTCTCTTTGTTTTAACTATATCACTTGAATTCTTGATGCCTGGTATCCAGTCCTTCGTCTTTAAGCATTTTATGGCCTTTTTAGTTCCTCCTGTTGTTAAAATAAAATTTTCAAATGTTTTTAATCGATATGCGTGCCTATCCTTCCTCATCTTGTATTTTTGTCGGGTTTCCTTAGACTTACTTCTAGCACTAATTAGTTTCCCTCTCTCCTCCTGCAGCTTCAGCGTTTCTTCGGAAAATATTTTGCTGGCATTTCCCTTTGTACTTGTATTGTGATTTATGGGAGTTTTCTATGGAAGAACTCATATTTCTGTTGAAAGTTTAGATGGTTTGTAGATACTTCAAAGCTTTTTAGTTGGTTCTGAATAGAGGTTGCTATTATTTGAAGGTTCTCTTTTGTCAACTCTGAAGATGTTTTGATGTTGCTCCTTGTCGCGACGAGCTAGGCATCTATACCATGTCGCGAGCAACCTGGTATCTATACCAAGTCGCGAAGCAACTTGGGTTCAACGTAGTAACTTAAATCTGGCTCACCAAATGGGGAATACGGGTGAGCACGCGGTTACAGCTGTTCCTGTCGCATCTGTCGTATCTCCCTAGCTTTTACCTGTAAACAAAAGGATATCTGTTATTCCAAGAAGGAATAAGCTGAGCAATGGTTCTAGGATCTTCACAGATGTCTCCATTAGACACATTTTGAGTGAACTTGCAATGTCCTCTTGACATTGCTGCAATACAAGCATATGCTGACGGACAGTTCGAATCTCATACGAGATTTAGTATCAAAAAAAGTCCCTAAACCTCCGCAACCGGCCCGGAACCCAGTCGCCGTACCACGCCTGCCGGCAAGTTATGAATGTGGCTTATAGACCAGCGCGTGACATTCAAGGTCACGCACCTTGTCGCGGAGTCGGCTATCACAACGGTACCTTACATTCCAGAAACTCCGTGGACCAGCATGAAAATCCAGGGAGGAAACTAGATGTACATCGTCAGCTAGAAACCAAACATTAGATCCAATAAAACACTATACTCAGCTCGTCTATTCTCAGCTCGCCTATCCCACGCAGAGCGCTTTCGGCCTACGACGTGCAGACCAACACGTTACGTTTCCAACGTGTAACGAACACGCCAAGTTACAGCTCCCAACGTGGAAACAAATACAGTTCACACTCGCGATTATAGTGGTACGATACTTTAGGAAAACTTGATAACATGCACACTTCTACAAACTCTTGGGAATTTTAGGACTCTTCACGATGCGCTGTCAACGTGTCAACTGGAACAACACCTATTGACGTTACGAAACTGAATCAAATTCAAATATAGAACAGAATTATAGATCATATGATCGATGATCTTACCAGGTGGTAGGATTTATACCTTGAGTAGAACCTCTTTGGAGTAGAACTCGCGGAAACTTCTGAAACCTCGCAGATCGTCCGATCGTAGCGACACTCCGGACAAAAGGAAAAATTGACACTAAAGGCATATAGTGTCGTGATGATGTAATGATATAAAGAAGAAAATTTTATATGTACATTATTCACATAACTTTCGCATTTCGCGAAGAAATCGACCCTCCGGCCGAAAGAAATCAGAATAAGACCATTAAGTTTCTAGTCCATTCTCTAATCCTTTGTAGAGCACGGACTTTGGCAGCTCTTTCCAATCTGATGTTATCATTGGGTCGTTCTTCTCCAATGTCTTCATCTGTTAATGCATATTCATCTTCAATGTTGTCAGTCATGATTACGTCTGTATTTGTATCATTTCTTTCGTTATTCGATATCGCATTTTTATCTTTCACATCAGAGCTTTTCCTTTGGTTATCAACAATAATAGGGCTTTCTGGTATAGTATCCAATCCTTTTGATTCTTGATCTTGATCTTCTTCAATCTCCAATGGATATAAATGTGCTATTGATCGTGTAAATATCGTGTTGCCAACATTCACTTGAGCAACTCTGCATAAACCGTCTCTTCCTTTGATTAGTGAAATAATTTTCCAAACTTTCCAACCTATGCGTGGTTTGTCACCTTTTATTTGTACCCATTGACCTATACGTGGGGTTAAGATTGAAGTTATACGAGGTTGCTTCTGTTTGTGATTATATCTTTCACGTAGGCTCGGTAAATAACGATTTTGAAACATTTCTATAAATTCTTCCAATATAATTCTTGCTCTCTTCCAACCCCTGATCAAATTATTTTTTGTTGAGATACCTGTTAATATATATTCATCATGAGCTGTTTCAAAAGTTGAACATTTTCCGATTGAAAGAAAATCCGATGGTGTTAAACAGTGTTCTATTTCTGTATCCACATATACTAATGGTCTTGTATTAATTACAGCTTCAATCTCTTTAATTATTGTTGCTAATTGACCATCCTTTAAGAGATGTTTTTGCAATGTTCTTCGCATACACTGCTTTACCAATCCTACAAGTCTTTCGTAAAAACCGCCGAACCAAGGAGCTAACTGTGGTATAAATTTCCATTGTATCTTGTTTTCAATACAATATTTGTTAGACACGATATCGGCTATCAGTTTGAAGTTAGTGGCATTGTCTGAAGTTATAAGTTTTGGTAAACTTCTTGTCGAAATCATACGCCGTAGTGCCAATAATCCTTCCTCAGCAGATAGATCTTGAACTATTTCCAAGTGAATTGCACGAACTGCTAAGCAAGTAAATAAACAAATCCATCTCTTTGCAGGTCCACTTTCTGTGTTTACCATCACTGGTCCTAAGTAGTCGATTCCAGTGAAAGTGAATGGTTTGCTGAAGTTAACTCTTTCACGTGGTAGTGGTGGTGTAATGGGTAACTTGTATGGTCCACCGTCACATTTCACGCAGTTCAGGCATTTCCTTATTATCTTCTGAACTTGTCTTTTGCCTTGAGGTATCCAATATTTTTTTGCGGATTATACTTAATGTATGGCTAGCCCCAACATGATAATTTTTCTCATGTATATCCTTTATGATTTTATTTGTAAAATCACAATCTTTAGGAATTAGGATAGGATATCTTTTATCGAATGACCATTCTGCATACTTCAGTCTACCCTTGCAGCGCAGAATGCCATCAATATCCTTGAACAATCCGAGATTTCTGCTCAAATTCGTTTGCTTATTATTTACTTCATCATTAAAATACCTTGATTGTATTGATTTTATCACTTGTAAGGTATTATCTTGTATACAAGTTCTTTCTTCCGCTTCTTTGATCAAGTTGTTGTCATCTTTCTGGTTAACCATCTCGGACTCGTTGTTATCTTTTTCCTCGATATTCTCACCCACATAAAGGGAATTTTGATAGCTTGGGCTAATAGGCCAATTCTCCGGATCTTGTAGTAGAAAATCTGGTCCATTTAACCATCTCCTGTTATCTTCTTTCGTTCTAGTTGGTCTTGTAGCTACATCAGCAGGATTTAGTTCTGTTGGAACGTATCTGAAACGTATATCTTTGTTTCTCTTTATTTCCTCAATTCTTCTTGATACAAATGGACTTAATAATTTATTTGAATTAATCCAGCTCAACACAATTTGGCTATCTGTCCATAATAGCTGTTTGTTTATTTTTAATTTGATGAATTTGCTGACATACTTCAAAAGTCTACTTCCAATCAGTACTCCAAGTAATTCCAGTCTAGGTATCTTCAAATTTTCTTGATCCTTGATAGGAACAACACGTGATTTACCGATGATGAAACTTTTTCTATCTTTTCCAACTATGTATATTACAGCGGCATATGCACGTGATGATGAATCTGTGAAACAATGTAACTGGTACTGATTGTCTTTTGAATTTTCCTTGTAACATCTTTTTATGTTTATGTCTTTAGTTTCCTCTAAAGTTTGATATATTTCTTTCCATCTGTTTTTGATGTCATCAGGTAGAGGTGAGTCCCATTTTATTTTTTGTTTCCATAAATCTTGTAATATTAATTTTCCTGATAACAGTGTTGGTACTGCGAAACCACATGGATCGAATATTGATGCAATACATTTCAAAATTCCTCGTTTAGTGTTAACTTCTTCTTGTTTTATTTTTATTCTCAATTGCAACGAATCCTCATCCAGGTTCCAATTTAAACCTAACAGTTTAATTGTCTTTTCAGGAACAATATCTGGTACTGCCTTTCTAAAAGTGCTTGAGTTTGAGTTCCATTCTCTCAGATTCATTGAAATTTCTTTAAATGACTCTCTTGCCGTCTTGTATAACTGTATTGCCTCTTTATCGGAGTCTGTGCCTGTTATTACATTATCAACATAAATATCTGAGGCTATCCTTTTCACATCACTATCTTTATTCTGTAATAAATGATGTTTTATTGTAGCATTCAATAGAAATGGGCTTGATATGACACCAAAGGGTACACGTGTGAATCTAAAATGTTCAAGATTGTCCTCATTTGCTTGTTTTTCTATGTCTTTCAACCATAGAAATCTTGTCACATCACGGTCTGGTTCTTTAAGTCCTATTTGCAGGAAAGCCTTTTCAACATCTGCAGTTAATCCAACTCTATGCCCCCTGAATCTTATTATTAAGCCTGTTAAATCTTCCAATAATAATGGTCCACAGTATAAGCATTCATTCAAGCTTTTGCTATCTTTTGTTTTGGCTGATGCATCATAAACAATTCTCAATGCTTTTCCAGGAGCTAGGACGCCATGGTGGGGTATATAGTGAGTCGGATGATGATTATCTTCTACTGGTTTTGATGGAACCTTCTCAATAACTCCTTTTTCCATCTGTTGTTTCAATGTCTGATCATACGTTTGAAGAGTTTTTTGATCCAATCTCTTGAGTAATCCAATTAATCTTCCATGAGCCAATCCATAGTTTGAAGATAAGTCTGGTGGATAATTGATCCATGGCCAACTTACATAGTATCTATTGTTTCTCATCTCTGTTGTTTCATTAAAATGTTTGATTGCAATTTCATCTCTGCTTATCTTCGGTGAATCCGTGATACCAATAGATTCTAAATCCCATAACATTTTCAAATTTCCAAGATCTAAAGGTGGATCCGGTTCCTTCAGACCTATTTTACATGCACATTGACAAAAGGTTACCATTGACATTTGTTCAATAGGTTCCTCTGAAACAATACTGTTTCAGGTATTATTTCACCAAAGTCGGATTCTATTAAATATAAGCCATTTGCAATATATATTTTATTCATCATTATAACTGAATGATAATAATCATTTCCGAGTAGTATGTCTGCTCTATCTGCTAATGAGCCATCATGCGATTATCTTTGCAGTACTGAGGTTATCATCCAAATCTTTGCATAAATCATGACTGTGAGATGTGAGAATCTTAATCTTTGATAATCTTTACAATAAAACATTATCCATTTTCTTTTTATTTGCTTTCATTTGTAGACTTTTTAAATCCTTTAACAAGAAATAATCACAATGAATAGAAAGGAAATATGATATTATAACAATATCTTATTTTAAGAAGAAACTTTACGTTAGTCAATAGCCAATCTTAGGATTAACCAAATATGAAAACTGCCTCTGGTAAGGCAAAGAAATTTTGCTTAAGATATTCAAACAAAACTTACCTTATAATTTTCTATTCAAATTTTCTTAAAGATAACTTAATAAAATTATTAAATTACCACTTAAATACACTTAAATTATAAATATTTTCAATTTTTTTAATGACATGTCAAATGACATTTAGTTCGAAATTTTATTTTTACGTTCAAAAGGTTTTTTTTTTTTTTTTTGTTTGATACACGACGTTTTGTCCCGATTATAACTTTTATCGATCTTTCTAAAGAAAAATAAATTGAATTATTTTTGGTCAAAGAATAAAAATTTTTATTAAAAAATTTGGGTGTCAAAATTTGTTGTCATAACAACGCATAAATATTTTATTTTGAAAGGACAGAATCAGCTGTTTATTATTTTGAATGATTGAAATGAATTTTAGCCTTAAACCAGTGTTAAGGTACAGCGTCTCCACCATGTCGCGACGAGCATGGCATCTATACCATGTCGCGAGCAACCTGGTATCTATACCAAGTCGCGAAGCAACTTGGGTTCAACGTAGTAACTTAAATCTGGCTCACCAAATGGGGAATACGGGTGAGCACGCGGTTACAGCTGTTCCTGTCGCATCTGTCGTATCTCCCTAGCTTTTACCTGTAAACAAAAGGATATCTGTTATTCCAAGAAGGAATAAGCTGAGCAATGGTTCTAGGATCTTCACAGATGTCTCCATTAGACACATTTTGAGTGAACTTGCAATGTCCTCTTGACATTGCTGCAATACAAGCATATGCTGACGGACAGTTCGAATCTCATACGAGATTTAGTATCAAAAAAAGTCCCTAAACCTCCGCAACCGGCCCGGAACCCAGTCGCCGTACCACGCCTGCCGGCAAGTTATGAATGTGGCTTATAGACCAGCGCGTGACATTCAAGGTCACGCACCTTGTCGCGGAGTCGGCTATCACAACGGTACCTTACATTCCAGAAACTCCGTGGACCAGCATGAAAATCCAGGGAGGAAACTAGATGTACATCGTCAGCTAGAAACCAAACATTAGATCCAATAAAACACTATACTCAGCTCGTCTATTCTCAGCTCGCCTATCCCACGCAGAGCGCTTTCGGCCTACGACGTGCAGACCAACACGTTACGTTTCCAACGTGTAACGAACACGCCAAGTTACAGCTCCCAACGTGGAAACAAATACAGTTCACACTCGCGATTATAGTGGTACGATACTTTAGGAAAACTTGATAACATGCACACTTCTACAAACTCTTGGGAATTTTAGGACTCTTCACGATGCGCTGTCAACGTGTCAACTGGAACAACACCTATTGACGTTACGAAACTGAATCAAATTCAAATTCAAATATAGAACAGAATTATAGATCATATGATCGATGATCTTACCAGGTGGTAGGATTTATACCTTGAGTAGAACCTCTTTGGAGTAGAACTCGCGGAAACTTCTGAAACCTCGCAGATCGTCCGATCGTAGCGACACTCCTTGAGTTTTTCGGTAGTTTTAGCTTCAGTTTCGCTCTTACCATTCGATGGTTCGTATTGAAATTTAGATTGTAGATTAAACCACAGTCTTCAAAATATTTTCTTTTGTTGCAGAGGATAAAGTCGATTTGGTTTCTATGTTTATCACCTGGAGATGTCCAAGTCCATAGTTGGTTCTTGCTTCTCTTATAAATGCTGTTCATCACTGTGAGGTTGTGTTCGAGACAAAGGTTTACCAATTTGCTACCGTTCCTATTGCGATGCCCTATAGTATAACGTCCAATGACACCAGTTTCACTATCAAGTCGGGTTCCTATCTGAGCATTAAAGTCTCCCATGACGATCAAATTTTTGTGCGCATATTTATTCACGGTCGAGTTCAAGTCGTCATAGAATTTATTTATATCTTGCATGTTTGCTTTTTCCGTAGGCGAGTAGACTTGGATGATAGTCCACTTCTCTTCAAGGTAGGGCAGGCTCAGGTTTAGTGTTGTTATTCTTTCAGAGATAGCTATGATCTCTTCTATATATTTTTTTAAATGCTTTTTTATTAGGGAGCCAACCCCATGACTACCCTTGGTCTCGCCTTTGTAGTGTAGAATAAAGTCCTCATATTCTTCTATTCGCTCTCCCATTCTTCTGACTTCACTTAGGCCTATTATATCCCATTTAATTTTCCTCAGTGCCATTAGTAACTCTTCAAGACTATCCTCTGACATCAAAGTTAATGTGTTCAGTGTGCCAATATGCAAGTAGTTTTCCCTGTCTTTTGTTGGAGGGTAGTGGTCCTCTTCCCCCACGGTGACCGGCCGGTTTGGGGTGGTTTTCCTTAATAGTTGTTTTGATTTGGTTGTACAGTTTGTTATGCTTTGGTTCCGGGTATGTACGGCAGTTATATGTTTTTTGGAATCTCTGGTGCTGAATTTGCCCTACCACGTCCAATGTAATTAAGCATAGTTGGTTTTATAATGTCTTTGATCATAGTTTTGACGGGTGGATGTGCTGAGTTAGCTGCTGTTTTGGCTTTCTTTTGAGACCTAGAGTTTGACGAGCCCAACAATTCAAGTTTACGCTTTTCTCTGTTTATATCGCTTGAAGTTTTAACAATGAGCTTATCATACTTTAAAAATGCTATGTTTCCTTTCTTTTTTTCTTCCTCAACTTGCACTTGTAGCTGTTTCCTTTTTTCCAGAACCTCTTTTGAGTAGTCCTCCTTTACGTATATATATCCTTTACGTCCTTTACGTACTGGAGCAAGTTTCGATTTTTTCTTCAATATCATATGTTTTTTCCATATTGTGGTGATAGTGGCCACGACGGGGCGGGTTTTGTTATCATACCGCTGACCAATCCTGTATACGTTGCTGATCTCGTTGCTTTCCAAGTGAATTTCCATGTCCGTTACCACTTCCTTGATAATGTCTACAAGTTCACTTTCTGAGTTTTCGTTCTCATTGATTCCAAAAAATACCAAATTGTTCTTCCGTTTGTCCTTATTTATAATGCGAAGTTTTTGTTCTAGTTCACCTATTTTAATTTTCAGGTTGTTATTTTCTTCTTCAATTGTTTTCATTTTTTCGTTCAAAGCCTCCATGACGTTTTTTGTTATTAATATTGTTTGTTCGCTTAATTTCTCTTCTAATTTAGAAAATAATATTTCCATACTTTTGTCCATTTTCGACCTTCTGTTGTAACAACACTGGTTAGCAGTGGTAATTTAATTTTTTTGCTGACAACACTTCAACTGTCAGTTCACCTCAATGCTACTTCCTGTTGAACTCAGCTTTAATGTTGTTATGGTGGCACGTAAATTAATTTATTATCTATTTGAGGGTAGTCGGTAGTTTTTATAAGAGGTAGTTTGACATTTGGAGTTTAATGACTTGTAATTTTGCCAGTTGTTGTGTTTTATTTTCACAATTTTTTGATGCAATACCTATTTATGCACTGTGTTTTAGTTTTGAACGGACTTTTGTGGTTGGTTTATTTGGTTTTATATCCTGATGAACTTGGTTAACACTGTTTAGACACTGATAACTATTTATTTAAGTGGGATTCGTTGATGTACGTGTTTACGATTCTGACGCCGGAACCGGAACTCTAGAAATTAGTATTTTAGATAGTACTTATGTATTTTTTACCGACCAAAGTTTATGCAACATATTTGCGTCGTTTATGCACTTGCAAGGAAATCTATAGGGTACACACTTCCAGTTGAGCTAGAATTATGAAATTTAGCAGGAAGCAATTTACATCACAATATATTCGATGATAGACTTAGCTAGCTGGACAGCTGGCACCGGGCTCCAAGGTGGAAGCTTCGTATACAATTGGGACACACGCTAGAATAATGTTGGTGGCACTAAGGTTGCTGACAAAACACCATGTCACCGCCGCAGGTACCTACATCAACATGTCTTTCTGCAACACTGATATTTTGAAAAACTATTTTTTTTTATATGAACATTTCATTTACCTACAGTTGAATAGTTTTATAGTTATAGTTGAATAAAAAAATGGTTTACTTTTTATTTATTTGCTGATTGGATACTAAGCTAATAATTTATTAAATCTTAAATTGCTAGAGACCAACCGGTGCCCGGGCACCGCGAGTACTTACCGTTTGTCAAGTTGCGTGGCTAAGAGGGTTTCCACAAAAGGGCTAAAATTTCGGATCAGTTCACATAAATTTGGGATATTTGAAAATTCAACTGGAAACCGGGTTAGGTTAGGAAAAAATGAAATTTAATAAAACTTTGCTTTTCCTCTTCTTTTTTTGTCAGGGGACATGTCCTACGGCATACCGGTTTTTTGAGACTCTCACAAAATAAAATCCCCTGCGGTGTGCCATACTCAGCGCCTTGTCGAGGGGGTCTGAAACTATACAAGAATACTTTATGACGACACCCCCTAGCGCGTGCCCGCAGTGTATCACGGGCGACTGCACCATATAATCTCATTTAGGCGACGTCCAGGCACACGGATGTTGCCTCTTTGCGGGTGGCTAGATCGGCGGGTGGAAGGTTAACCCCGTCCCTCACACCCGAGCCACACTTTGGGCGGCATGAGGCGCCTATACTCACGCCACCGTCGCCCGGTTCGCCAGCGGCGGATCGGATCATTCTGCAAGATGACATCCTCGCAGAAGGTCGCGACTGCGGAGAAATTCCTGTCGCTAGCGGCCATAGATCGGACGATGGCCGCCAGCGAGAGGTCACTTCCTACGACTGCTATGTAACACTTCGGCGAGCACTTCCGCCTCCAAGTCCCACGGAAGAGTTGCCGCCAACTCGCATGCCACCTCCGTTGATACTGTTAAGACAATTAATAGGAATAAGTAGAAAACAATTAGATACCCAATCAGACCAATATGAAACTGATATTCATCAATTGCAGACTGAAATTAGGCATTTAAATGACTCATTAGACTCAATTACCTTAAAATATAAAATTTCTCAAAAAGAAATTGGGGAATACATTGAGGCTTTGAATAGCCTGGTGGAGACTTGTCACAGCAATGAACAAAGGTTCTACTCGCTTGAAAAATTATACAGTCAAACATCAGACTGTGAAAAGTCATTGCCAAGTTCTTCATTGTCGATAACTCCCCAGCCTGAGTTAACTTCTCCAACAGTTGACTATGTGGGCAATATGTGTGACAATATCAATATAAAATCGAACAGGCCTTCCTGTGTGAGCCCTGAAACAAAAATAACACAAGCTTCAAAGGTTGTCATATATTGTGATGAAATTGGTAGAAGTCTAGGTTATCACTTGGCCGAACATCTGGGTAAATCAGTCACAACTCATTCATTTCCTGGGGCGTCATACTCTCAAATCATCGATAAAGTATTAACTGGTATACATTGCCCACAATCAGCATTAGTGTTACTTATAGGTAGAAGAGAAAATGCAAATATTCAATCTGTCATAAAGTTTCATGAACAACTATCAAATTTGCAAGTAAAGCAAGTAATACTATGTGCATTCCCTTACAGTAAAGCTTTCACACATAAGGAGAATGAAATTAGATATAATTTGAATAGAAAATTGCATACCTTGACTACATATTGTAGGAATATACAATTATTTGACTGTAATATTGTATTACAAAACTATATCTTGACATTGGATAGTTATTTACTATCAAATTTTTTACGACGACAGATAGCTAAGTGTTTAGCTAACTTTTTATTATGCGAAGCTAATTTTTTAGCTATAGTACGGCCGCTGAGTTATTACCGATTTGACAGATTATTCTTAAATTAATCGATATAACCTTGCACGAGCGACACATTTGCCGAATGATTTAGAATACCTCTTTAATATAAAACTTTATGTCAAAATGTCAGAATCAAGTAATTTTCCAATAAACTCTGTTTCAAAACTTAAAATAGTTTGTAAATAATATGAAAACATTTATTTTTTGTTCTTTGGCGCGCTTGTTCAAAGTTACATCGTGCGTCTAGTTTTCATAGTGATGTGCTTGATAGTATTCGGTCCGAATTCATTGGAATAGATATGATATTTATTTTATTTGGATATTTTTATTTTACTTATTCCTTCGAGCAACTAGACTAAATATAATGCTACCATTTTTTTGCGTCTCTTAATTGCACTGTGTTGCCAGTATCTTATGATTTTTAAGATTTATGTGTGATCCAAAGACAGAAATACTGTTTTCTATGATTTAAAAATAAATACAATTAAAATGATTATGTATAATTTTTAACATTTATAATATATAAAACAACATTTAATAAATATAATTTTCTCCCTCAATTAAGCAATGTTATAGGTGTATTTTTTTAAGTAATTGGCGATACTATTCTGGCAACATCCTTACCACCGCTATTTTAATCTGTTTAGTCGTCTTCCGTACTCTCGTGCGCACAGACTACGTTCTCTTGTGTAACCGTTGTTTTTTAACTCGGCTTTCTCCTGTTTATCGTTGCGCTTTATTACTAACTACTAATTTTGTTTGTGTTTGGTAATTTTGTTGAAAATGCCGAAACGAGGAAAAACATTGAATAGTCAATGTCGTGAGCTTGTACTAAAGCTACAGGATTACTTTGAGCGTGAGTCACAAAATGGCGGCCCTTTGATTCCTGTCACTCAAGTGAAAGATCGGGTTTCACAAGCTCTTGGAATTGGTGCAAAAACACTATATAATATAAATAAAGAAAATTCTTCTGGAAGTGAAGATAATATTTTACGCACTCCTAAGAAAAAACGAAGACAAAAGCCCGTGACAGGTGTTGATGTTTTTGATGCAGATGCAATAAGAAACCACATATATGGTTATTATACTAGGAACGAGTTTCCAACTAGACGTTTGCTTTTGGTCTCTTTAAAAGAAGCTGGCTTGTTTAAAGGCGGTAAAACGGCGTTGTCAAAACTATTGCACGAAATTGGGTTTGAATATAAAAAAACGAATAAAAGGAAAATATTAATGGAAAGATTTGATTTAATAATTAAAAGGAGTGACTTTTTAAGAGAAGCCTGAAAAATCGAGTCTTGGGACAACGTCGTTTTTGTTGACGAAACATGGTTAAATGCGAACCACACTGTGTCACGCTCTTGGACTGACGAAACAAAAGCATCAACCTCAAAGGTTCCAATTGGAAAAGGATCGCGACTGATAATTTGTCACGCCGGTTCTGCTGGAAGTGGTTTCTTTGAAAATGGACTGCTGGCTTTCGCGTCAAAAAGTACATCCGATTACCACGAGGAGATGGATACAGACACTTTTACGAATTGGTTCGAAAATCAATTATTACCCAGCCTGCCAGAGTCTTCTATCATAATAATGGACAACGCTTCATATCACTCGAAACAAGTGAATAAAGCGCCTACTCAGGCCTACAAGAAAGCTGATCTCCTAGCATGGCTACACCAAAATGGAATTGAAACTACTGCCGAATTGCTAAAGTCTGACTTAGTAAAGTTGGTACGCGAAAATAAATCATCAAGAGTCCGTTATGAAGTAGATGAGATAGCTCTGGCACATGGACATCGGGTACTTCGAATTCCTCCTTATCACTGCCAGTACAATGCCATTGAGCTAATATGGGCACAAATCAAAGGTATTGTTTTTTATCGCATAAGTTATGAATATGAATAATTTGTACTATTATAACATCCAATATTCAGCATATAAGTAAAAAGATACATAACTAAGAAATAAATATCTCATGTCCCTTACATGTAGGTAATTGTGTAACATTTCATTTATTTAATGTAATAAATTAACGTTATTTAATGTTTACATTACAGGTTACGCAGCTCATAATAATACGACTCCGCCATTCAGTATTAATAAAATGATGGGTCTATTTAAAGATGCTTGCAGCAAAATAACGAAAGAAGATTGGGTCAAGGTCGTCGAAAAGACTCGAAAACTAATAATCAAGATTATGAACGCGATATAAGAGTGGACACCATTATAGACAATGAAATTGTCATACAACTGACTGATAGCGATGACAGCTCTGGCGAATCTGGTTCAGAGTCTGAATAATTGTTTTAATAAATAATAGGTAGTCATTTATTAAAACATCTTGTACCTACTCTATTCATTAAAATGTGTAACAGTGTTTACAAATTTGTTTTATTTTGATATGTCCTCGACCAATTATCTACGCCCATCAAGGATACTCCACCTAATAAAGAACTTGTGTCTTTAACTATTATTTGTTTTGATTTTATTTAATTACACACTATACTAGAATATTTAAAAACAAACTGTTCCCAAATGATATTAGGGTTACTGGTTCAGTCACTTCACTAGTATTGTCAATTCGTCATGTGTCAAATCGGTAATAACTCAGCGGCCATACTATAATAAGCAAATAAATATTATTATAAATTCTGACATAATGGATAGCGGTATCCAAAAAAAAAACTAAATTACTTGACAACAGATAAAAAATCTAGCGACATTTTTTACTGTATATCCGATATTAACGGATATGGGCACGAGGCTTTTGAGGCTATTGAGCCGTCTTTTAGTAATATTGATAAAAAAAGCGGCCAGTTAATGTCCAAATCTAATTCAAATTGTAAAAATAAAGTATTTAACCTGGTGCACCAAAATGTCGAAGGTCTGACAAATGGTAAAGAATTGGAATTGGAGTTGCACATGACCTTGAATGATATTGATATTTTTTGTGTAACTGAACATTGGTTGACAGACCATCAGGTCATCTTCAACTTCAAAAATCACCAGGTGGCTAGCTCGTTCAGTAGAAAAAATTGCAAACGTGGAGGCACCTTAATTATTATTAATAAGAACATTAAATTTAAAGAGCGTAAAGACCTAGTAAGCCTCTCTATTGAGCGAGTTATTGAGTTTGAGCACTTCATTGTTAAGCTTCATTGTCTAAGCGTGTACAGTCCCCCGGACGCGCCTTATGCAAGATTTGAAGAAACGAAGGAAGAAGCGCTTTTTAAATGCCGTTGCTCTAAAAAGTCAATAATAGTTTGTGGAGACTTTAATGTTAATATATTAGATAACACTTTAGTGCCAGTAGAGAAAAACAAAATGTTGAATCTGTTCTAGTCCTTTAATCTTGGTAATGTATTTTTTGAACCTACTCGAATAGCTGCCACAAGTGCAACATGTATTGATAATATTTTCACGGACATTAAACCTATTAACAAATGTATTGTGGATGATGTACACTTGGATCATCGTGGCCAATTTATAAAATGCTACAGAAATTATTATGAAGTAAGAAGAAAAGAAATTAAATTTGTACCGATAAACCAATATCGTTTAGATGCTTTCAAGGAAAATATAGTGAATAAACTACCTGATTTGCCCTTGTACACTAGTGTAGATAAGTCTTATGCAGACTTAATTAACCTGATCAATACTGAGTTTGGGAGAATTTTTACCCCAAAAACATTATCGATTGGCAGCCGTCCTGTTTTCAGTGACTGGGCAACACCAGGGATTTATAATAGCAGGAGGAGATTGTATGAATTATATTCTGAAAAATCATACAATTTCAACCCTAATTTTCAGAATTATGTCAAAAACTATTCTAAAATATTTAAGGGAGCCTGTTCCTTTGCTAAATCAAACTTTATAAAAAACAAAATAGGACATTACATTATAAATTCCGAATGTGGTAAATCTCCAACAGTTGTAAGAGATTACCATTTAAAAATAGACGGTCGCCATGTCACGGAGGATCTGGAAGTTGCAACAGAGTTTGAACACTTTTTTTCAAATATACCTGTAGCCACTACCCGAACTCTTCAGTCGTCTTCCACTTCCGCTGAGTCATTGCTTATGGAATCAATTACAAAATGTGAGGACGTTTTCAGATTCTCAGTTGTTGTTAGCAAGGACATCACAAAAGCGTTTAAATCCATTGATATTAAAAAGACCGCGGACCTATGGGGATTATCAGTCAAAACTGTTTCAAGCATCATTGATGTCATTGCTCCCCATCTAGCAACTGTGTTTAATGACTGCGTCAGTAGTGGTATATTTCCTGATTTAATGAAACATAGTAAAGTCATACCTTTGTTCAAGGCAGGCAGCGCCTCAGATCCCTCGAATTTCCGACCCATCTCTGTGTTGCCAACCTTGAGTAAAGTATTTGAGAAATTAATTCTAGACCAAATGCTAACCCATTTTAATAAATATAAATTATTTCATGATAAACAGTTTGGGTTTACTAAAGGACGATCAACGACGGATGCTGGTATAGAGTTATTCAAATGTATTTACGAAGCCTGGGAGGATAAGCAGGATGCATTAGGTGTTTTCTGCGATCTATCCAGAGCCTTCGATTGCGTCCACCATGATACATTGGGTGTATAGGGCCCATCAACATCCTAGAGGCCCAAGCCAACCTCACCTGCAAGTCGGTGCACCTGCTAAACAACGGACGAGGCTCTGGCGCAAGATACTGGTGGCACAATTTTGGTCCGGGTTGGTACCACCATGCAGTTGCGAAAAACCCTCCAAATAATCCAACCTCGGTTGGGTTGTGTTCAGGGTTCAGCAACTGCACAGCCGGGGATGAGGGGGCAGACGATGCATCAGGAATGGGAACAGCGCAGTATTGGTGGAGTCGAGTGTGGTCATGGTTTGGGTCAACCCGCCGGACAGGGAGACTCGTAGAAACGGTGGTGCCGCTGGCCGCCCGCGGCATAGTACAGGGGCCCGACTAGGACTAACCACCCCGGAAGGCTGCCCCACCAGGTCGCGCATAATCTCGATGTGGCTCGTCGTGCCGGTTGGTGACCGGACGGTGGACCCGGCGTCCACATTCGGGAGGGTACGGGGGCCCTTCCGTTCGGCGAGTTGGCTACCACCATGCCGCATATTCACCGACGAAACCAAACCCCGCGCCTTGTCGCCTTCATCGTCGTTCGGATCGCTGTCAAAGGCGGTATTGCTACTGTGTACTCCAGCATATTTTATTATAGAAAACTAGTAAAAAGTTTATCATTCTGTGTAAAACTTATACCAATTTGTAGACCGTAACTTCACAAGTAAAACAGTGCTAATATAAACTCGGCATTGCAAATATCGGCAAAACTATAAAAATTGACCTTGAAAGTCAAAAGTCAAGATCCAAAAAATATACCTATCACATTCTTGCGAGGCTTAGAAAGTAGTTACTAATTTCAACAAGTCATCTATAAGTTCGGTGGCGTAGCGCATACCAGTGCGACTTACTCGTTAGTTAAACCGAAAGGTGGTGGGTTCCGACCTAAACCCACTAAAAGTCTTTTTGTAATCTTTTTGAGTTTGTAGAATAAAAGATTTGCAAGCAAAATTCTATTCTGCGATAAAATGAAGTGTTTTGGGTGTTTGAAGAATACAAAAGACGCAAATACTATAAAATGTACCTCATCGATGTGTGACAAAAGCTTTTGTTTATTATGTTTAAACATAGCCACCATGTCCGCTGAGAAGAAAAAAGCTTGGAAATGTCCGGATTGCTGCGCTAACCAAAGAAAGGGAGGAGACAATAGCTCCACGCCTGTACGAACCACCGAGGAGAATATCACCATAAGGAAGAAAACAGATACAACTGTGGATGTCAGCCTAAATGCTGACGTAAAAGAGCTCACAGAAGAAGTACGTTGCCTTACACGAGAGATATCTTCACTCAAACAACGCCTAGAAGATGCTACAACATCACTGTCCAGCTGTCAAAGTAAACTTGAGGAACTGAGCTGTACTACAGCCTCAAATGCTGCGCGTATCAGGTACCTTGAGGGTCGCGACCGGGAGGCCAAGATGTTAGAGCTAAGACTCACGGAGCTTCAACAGGAGGTTAACACACAAGCACAAAACAATCTTCGGAACGAACTAGAACTAGCCGGTGTTCCGGAAGACAACATGGAAAGCCTGCACCATATAGCACTTCTGGCCGCCAGAAAGGTCGGGGTTGGTCTGGAGGACGGTGATATTGATTGGGTGACCAGAGCGGGCCCACGGGTGATTTCTACCATCTCTTCTAATAATAGTACAAAGTTTCCGAGGCCCATAGTGATGCGTCTCCTTCGGCGAAGCAAACGAGACGAAATAATAAAAGCTGCTAAATCCAGAAGAAACATCACTACCTCAGACCTCGGTTTAAACGTATCGGGCTCCCCACAAAAAATATATTATAACGAACGGCTGACTAAGGAAAGGCTGCTTTTTCGAGCTGCACGTGCGAAAGCCAAAGAGAATGGCTACGCCTACTGTTGGGTTGCCCAGGGTAACATATTCCTCAAGCAACGGGAAGGTAAGCCATCTTTACCCATTCGCACCAGCGATGACCTGTCGCGTACGTTCAACCCTCCTGATGGCAACGGCGGCAACGCACAGGACAACGGCAACTGAGGTCTTCACACGCTATTACAACAATTTGCACGAATTAGTCTTAAGTATTACCAAGTTTACAATTGTGTTATATATACATTTTCTTATAATATTTATGATATTTATACGATATTTTAGGATGTACGTATACTACTATTATTACATAATATATTACGTCTCATACATAGAAATGCATATCCTGTACTTTATAACTCCTGTACAGTCAGTCTCACTTAAGACTTCATTATTATTATTTTCACAGTATTCTTTATATACAGTCTACAATTCACATTATAAACAACTATTATATGGCACGGTTCTTTATCTAAAAAATCTTAAAAAAGAAACAGGACAATTTATTTTTAATCACGGCCCTAGAATTTGCAAGACATTGCTCGGACTTCAATCAAGTAACTATGAATCAATCGGAAATTATAAACCAATTACTATAAAATACTCCAAACATTATCAGTGATTAATGACAACACAGCGGCTGAGTTAGATTCGCTTCGCATAAACTGTCATTTGATTGAAACGCCTGAGCGGTGTCGAGCAGCATTTGCGACAAATCAGAATTTTAAAGTAATCTCGTATAACATAAGGAGCATATATAAAAATTTCGACCGTTTTATTGTCACCTTGAATAGAATGAAAACTACTTTCGATGTAATTATTTTGACGGAATGCTGGCTCGATAAAAATTCTGTAATTCCTCATCTGCCATCCCACACGAGCTACTACACTGAGAAGAAAATTAATCAAAACAATGGCGTGGTGGCATATGTGAGAGACACGCTGAGCGTCTGTGTGTCGGAACCGGATCGCCAGGACGCAAACTGTCTGCAGCTGAAGGTCTGTAACGACATAACAATCATTGGAGTTTATCGCCCCCCATGTTTTCCACGCTTCTATAATTTTTTCTGTTCTTTGGATCAAATTCTGGAAATTAACTCAAACAAAAACAGTACTTTGATACTTGTAGGGGATATAAACATTAATCTGTTGGAGGCAAAAAGCTCTCAGGATTTGGAATATCAGTGCCTCACTGCAGAACACGGACTCTTTCCTGCTATAATGAAACCAACAAGAGGCCACAGATGTCTCGATCACATTTTTGTTAACACAACCCGGGAGGCTACGGGAGTGGTGTGTAGCTCTGATATAACGGACCACAACATAATAATGCTCGGCTTGGCTACTAAGAATATAAAACACATCAACAGAACGGTACTTAAGCGAGATGTTGAAGCAATTGAAAATGAGCTTTCACAGGTAAACTGGTCATTATTACTTGATAATGTGGACACAAATCAGGCAGTCAACACCTTCTGCAGTCGGTTCACTGATGTTTTAAATAGGCACACGAAAAAAGTTTCCATTAGCCATTCCAAGTTTACTATTAAGCCCTGGATAACACCAGGATTAATACGTTGTATGAAACATCGGGACCAATTACACATGCGGACACGTAAGTATCCGGATGATCAGTGTTTGCATCTAATTTATTCTCGTTACAGAAATTTCTGTAATGAACTGCTAAATAAAATGAAAACAGAATATGAGAACCAAGAACTCTCTAACAGCACAAACAACACTAAAAAGCTGTGGAAAACAATAAAATCCATAAGTCATTTGTCCAAACCAAACATGGAACCAAGGGAACTCCTGACGCTGCATGGTAGTTCGGATGCCAAACAATCCCTGGACCTATGCAATACCTATTTTTCTTCAGTAGGCGAAAAGTTGGCAGGGGACACCCTGCGTGAGCTTAACTCAAGCCAGGAGAAACTTTCAGCTGAAGTAGAAAATAAACAAATAAAAAACTCGTTCTTTTTGCAACCTACGGACGAACACGAGGTTGAATCTCTGATTCTCTCGTTGGCGAATGATAAGGCACCTGGCATTGACGGACTTACGAACGCGACTCTGAAACGTATTCGAAGTGTAATTTTACAACCACTTACTGCTATTCTCAATTCAAGTTTACAATCCGGCATCTTTCCGGACTCGTGGAAGATCGCTACAATAACACCAATTCACAAAGACGGGCCCAGGGATAGTGTGGAGAACTACCGCCCAATCTCTCTCCTTACTACTTTCTCCAAACTACTAGAGAAAATAGTTAACAAAAGGCTTGTTGGATTTATCGAATCCAACAATCTTATCTCTAACAGGCAGTTCGGTTTTAGGCGGGGGAAATCAACGGAGGATGCCGTGGGGTTGCTTACCTCGAAAATAGCATCTCATCTCGACAGAAAGAAGGCTAGCATAGGTATCTTTTTGGACTTGGCGAAAGCCTTCGATACCGTATCAATACCAATCTTACTGCGGAAATTGGAGGTTCACTTTGGAGTGAGGGGTGT